>HG993141.1:4920000-5545000 GCA_905231865.2 Boloria selene
CCTAGGGTTGTACACAAGCATTAAAAAATAAAGTAATATTTCGTAGACCTTTACATTCTTGCTAGTTTGATACTTTTAAAACCTTTATATTTTTGCTAGTTTGACTTAATTATTTCGTAATACCTATTTACCGAGTCAATACTGATTAACACCCAAACAGATAATATTCATACTAACACGAATGAAATACATATTATGTATATGAAATTTTGTTGGCTGTGTGAAATACATTATTTTGTGAAGTTGTCTTTGAAGAATCATCATAATTTCAGCTAAAACATCAACTCCTAGAAAGATTTCACCAACAATCGGTTCTGTAGGTATTAACTATATCTAGCTTTATCCTACGACTTTCTTCAGGCCTTTTAGTAATAATTGCAGGTGTTAATTTATTTTTTGTTTATTATTCTAGGAAATGGGTCGCCGTAGCCGACGAAAAGTCGGATCAAGAAACTATAAAAACTATACCCAGGAAATGCTAGAGTTAGCCGTTGATCTGGTGAAAAAAAATATAATTAATTCATTGGAAGCAGAAAGACGATTTCTTATACCTCGGCGTACAATAGAAAATAAAGTTAAGGGACTTCATTTAAAACTTCCCGGTGGTCAGTTACGTCTGTTAGACTCTGAGGAAAAGGACATCGTGGATGTCTTAATAGCTGCTGCAGATTTTGGTTCCCCATTATCTCGACTAGATCTACGTATACTTATCTTTGAATATTTAAATAAAAATTGTCGGTCTTACCTATTTTCCAATAAAATACCAGGTAAATGGTGGGTAAGAAATTTTTTAAGCAGAAACAAGGATGCATTAACTGAGCGAGCAGTACAGAACATTAAGAAGGCACGGGCGGAAAAAACTGCGGGTGAAATTGAGAATTACTTCAGCAATCTTGAACGCACTGTATTAGACGTCCCTCCACGAAATATCTTAAACTATGATGAGACTAACTTATCCGACAACCCCGGATCAACAAAATGCATTTTCAAACGCAAAGTTAAATACCCCGAAAGAATATTAAACCATTCAAAAGGTAATATTTCAATTATGTTTGCCGCATGTGCAGATGGATCGTTATTACCGACCTATACGGTATACAAATCCGAAAATTTGTGGTCTTCATGGTGCATAGGGGGACCACCGGAAGCGAGATTCAATAGAACGAAATCTGGATGGTTTGACGCTTCAGTCTTTGAAGATTGGTTCAAGAATGTCGTCATTCCATGGGCTACTAAGCTTGATGGACCTAAAGTTGTTATTGGCGATAATTTGTCGAGCCATCTGAATGTAAATATTTTAAAGCTATGTGAGCAGCACAATATACGGTTTGCATTTTTACCACCGAACTCTACACATGTTACTCAGCCATTAGACGTGGCCTATTTCGGACCACTAAAAAAAATCTGGCGGCGAATCCTAACGTATTATAAAATAAAAAATCCATCTGAGGCTCAAATAAATAAATCTCACTTTCCTATATTGTTGAAAGAGTTACTGGTTAAAACCGAAATGTTTGATAAAGATATAATTAAATCAGGTTTTAAAGCTACGGGCATCGTCCCTTTTAACCCCCAAAAAGTCCTTAAAAAACTGCCTGATTATGAAGAAGAAACAAAATACAAAATAGACGCAGCACTATTAGATTTTTTGAAAAAAACTAAAGCGCCTGATCCTCTTAAAAGAACAGTAGCAAACAAAAAGTTAAAAGTAGAACCCGGATGCTCGATTTCGTCTCAAGATGCAGAAATAATTATGAATGGAGCAAAGACAAGACAAAAAACATTAAACAAAAAGTTGAATAATCCAAAAAATGATGAAAAACGTGTAACTATTTTATCAGATGTTCGTTTTTCACCAGAAAACCAAGCTTATACTGATATAAATCAATTTAGGGGTCTTGATTTAAAATTAATAGATGCAAAATCTAAGCTCCCTTTAAAAAATAAAGAAACTGGAAATATAAATCTATATGAACATCCAGTGCCCTCTACTTCTAGGACCTGTAAAGTGACCACAAGGAAAACCCCAAATCGAAAACAAATACAAACGAAAAAACGGAAAGTTGATTATGACAGTGACGAGGAAAGTGAAGATAATTATTCATTAAGAGATACTTCAGATGAGGAAATAGTCATGTCTGAAGATGAAGACATGGCTTTGTGTACCATTTTAAAACATAGTAAAAAGTACGAGACTGATTATTATATAACCGATACATTGCAAGTGTTGGGTATTGATGAAATTAATACAAATCTAAACAACGAGACTAGGTTAAATGAAATAAAGGATTTACACTCAAAGATAGACGAAACGAATGATGTAATATTGGATATAGATGAAAAAGAAATTAATGAAAACGAAAAAGCTGAAAATTTTTTAATCTTCAATAGAGGCGAAATCGAAACAAAGGAAAATGAATGTATAAATGAACGTGAGAAAAAAGAACCTATGCACTCGGACTTAAACAATATTGGAACAAAGGAAAGGGCTGATAATAAAGGTGTGAACTCGAGTAGCGAACAAATTAAAATAAATGAAAAGACTGATGAACAATATAAAAAAGAAGGTATGGCTATAGACTTTGATATCGACAAAATAAAAATAATCGGAACTGAACAAGGAAGTGTGAAAGAGGCTGAAAATTTGGATCTCAACCAAAATGAAGATATTGATAATAATATACATGAGAAAAAACAAGAATTGATCTCAGAAATACATGAAAATAAAGAAAACATAAAAGAAACCATATTTTACGAAAAACAAAGCGTTTTAGTAAGATACTACAATCGTAATAACTGGAAATATTACGTAGGATTCATAGAAAAGATAGATGTACAACAAATAGAAACATATTATTCGATTAATTATTTAAAGACTGTTAAAAAGCCTAACTTAAGATTTATCGTTTGCAAAAGAGATTATGATGTCGTACCATCTTCATTTATCGTTAAAGCTATAAAATTATATTTAGTGAAAAAAAATCGAGAATACTTGGTTGAGAAATGTGATGAACATTATTTTTAATGCTATCTAAATATTTGATTAATTGAAGATTATGAAAGCCGCTTTTTTTTTCTTAAATATTTGTTACAATTTGTTTCTTTTAAAACGATTTAATTATTTTATGCATTTTATGTTTTTACTGATACAATTTATTAAATAATAAATAATGACTGACAATTGTTCCTAATAATTTATTGCTGTAAAGAATATTTTTTAGATATAATGCTATAGTATTGTTTTTTGTTTTGATAATAATGTTACAGTTTCGTATGTTTCGTTTTTGATAAAACTTTTATTGTTGCTTTGTATGTTTCTTATAAGTACCTATGTACCTAATTACTCGTAAGTAATAAAATAAATAAATACCTACATAATATTGTTTCGTTGTCAACCCTGACCGTATTAACTGACTTTCTATGAAATTCTCAGAAAAGGGTGATCAACTTTGCCAATTTCTCTGTGGTTTACTTCATAATAAATATATCGTATGGGCCATATTCCTAAAGTATTGTATCCAAACTATTGATGATTCTTTACTAATATTATAAGTACAATTTACATTTTCCACGAAATAAAATGTATGTGGCAAAGTTGCCAGATGGTATAGGTATCTTTGCCACTTTATTTTTTTTAACCTTTGCCATAATATCCTTTATTTTATTTCAAAAACATTTGCATATATGTACTCTTTGATAAATATACTATCTGCCATACATACTTCTGTGGTTTCACACATTTGATTTTTGGTTGAAATTGGACTTTAATTTTTTAACAGTTGTATAAATTGGCAAAGTTGCCAGATTTTACGGTACCTAGTGTATTGTAGTATTGGTATTTTTAGCACATTACACAAATGAATGCCCACAGCAGGATTCGAACCCGCGATCGATACACAGTGACCTAAGAGTGCAGTCAAAAATATACTTTAATGTAATTATTATTATTGGAATATATTATGGTCATTTTATTATTGTAAATAAAATAATTCCTTAAGAATGTAATCCAAAGTTTACAGTTCGCAGCTGTTATGATAAATATTTACGAGTTTATTCTCAACATAAACATTCACACAGATAAAATTACCCCTCAATCAGGTTAAAATACAAAAGAGTTTCTATTTTACTTTTATACATATTTATAAAACCCATAGTTTTGTTTACATTTATGGATTAGTTTGTTTTTTATGGGTGCGTCTAGATATTAATAGTAATCCGTAATTCTAATTTTACTAGTCTACTTGCCGTTACGCGGCACACGCCCTGCAGGTACTGCCCCTCCCCGTTGACGTTTTTAACAACATTTTCAACTACCATCTTACGACTTTTCAGCCAATTGAATCAAAATTTATATTTACATTATATACATAAACCTTACTTAATAAATTATACAGTACTCCAACCTCCTTCATAAATCACTACACACAATTACCTATTGCTTAAAACTGTTAATCGTATAATATTGACTTTATTTATAGCGCTAAGACGGACTTTGAAAAAATGTAGTGATTAAAAAAAAACAAAAATATTTGTATCTATACAAACGTAAAATAATACACTATTATTAAAGGGAATTAGACTTGAGAAAGGCAAGTCAGTGACAATGCGGCTATCTTGTAAGCAAACAAGGTGTATTTGTACAGTTTATATCTTTATCTTTATACAAATATACCTATGCTAACGCGTGACGATAACGATAATGGTTTAGAATCTAAATGTTCTATGTTAATTGTATTGTTTCATTTAGATTAATGCCTTTTTATTTTTATATTTATTTAAATGGCCTTTACAGATTAGTAGTTAAATAATTACTTAGGTATGCTTATTAAGTCTTACATAGACAGCTGCTTAGACTTAGAATATACCTACTTATAATTATATTATTATTAATTATTACCACCCTCGCTTCACTCAGCTTCGTCCCTAGGTGCTCTCTGCCAAATTAAAAGTTGGTAGCACAAAAAATGAAGGTCTTTCATACAAACTTGTGAGAGCCCTTAGACCTCCTTAATCCAGTCTTGTCGCAAAATCCGTTCCGGATATCTACTGACTACCAAAGAGAATGTAAAGGCTGACTACAAACTACCTCCCTGCCAAATTTCATCTTATATTATGTCAAGCAGTTTTAGATATTTCGTGATGATTGAATTTCGCTTTTATATATAACATTACACAGATTATAGATAGCAAATATTATAAAAGGATCAGTTGAGTTCTTATTTGATGGTTAAAGGTCCGCGCGCACTAGGCGTAACTGCACTGCAGCAGAGCGACGCAGCACTATAACACTGCAAAGTCTTCTTTGTATAGGTTTATAATATATGTTTTTGAACTTGCGTTAATTTCGTCTCGTACTTCTCTAATAGCAAAGTGGGTTGTTGATTGTTGAAGCGACCTCATGGACAAACCATAAAGTCTCTGTCCTCGTGTAATCTAATTTTCACAAAGATTACGCCGTTATTTTGTTTTATTTTTATGCAAAATGACGCTCGGGTCCATACGGAGGCAGTATTAAAAGTGGATTCTGACCCCAATATTTTAGTTTTACTATGATCTGCGATGAGTCCTAACCAACCCCGTGGAACATTTATAACTTAAAGATAATTAAATCTACGTGAATAGCCAATAAGAGGTCATAAATACTCAGGGCCGGATTTAGAGGTGTGGAGGCCCTGGGGCAACAAGAGAGTGGAGGCCCCTAATTATTTTTTAAATAGGTTAAATAATATTATTCTTGCAAGTGTTTCAATAATTTATTTATATAATCATATGGCACAAAAAGATAGAACAAGCAATCACAAATTAAGTCACACAATAATTAAGTAATCGTTAAATTAAGTCTCTCATGCAAATGGCACCTTCCGAGCTTTTTTTATTGAAAAATTATTGATGATTTCGCTGAAATCCAGCTCCCGCAGCAACTCACTTTCAATGCTAAGTAGGGATAACTTTGATAGACGGTTCTGTCCCATCGTAGTTCTTAGCCTATTTTTTATAATTTTTATTTTCGAAAATGGCTCTCCAGTGCAATTTGACACCATCAAAACCAAGTACATTCGCAGTGTGATTTCTATGTTTGGGAATGTAGCTCTAAAATTTTGATTTTTAAGAATTTCAAAATAGAACAGCTCCTTAGATATGTCTTTATTAAAGTCTGATTTGTATAACTTAATCAAATATATAAATTACCAAGACTAGGTTCTAAATCGTCTTTGTAAACTTTTACTAGTTTATCTGCTGCAGCATACAAACTTGCAGCATCCATCTCCTCTAAGTTATTTAGAAATGCAAATTTTTCTCGTACAGTATCGTATGCGTGCAATCTTTCAGTAAGAGAAAAACACAGCTGATCGATCACGGGGATAAAGCCTGACACTTTAAATTTATCTTTTGGTGACAAGTTAGCATCTTTTGCTTTCATATAATCGAGAGGATCCAACCTCACATTTCTAGTTCTGGTGCGAGATTGTACGTACTGGTCAGTACTTGATATTCCTTTAGCAGCTTCTTCGTATTTGTCAAATTCATCTCTTTTGAATTCAACAAATAATTTCAGTGAATTCATTGCATGCATTGCAGACTCAAGAGTCATCTGCGGGTCTTGCAAGATCTTGTTTGTAGCGTTAAATCGCTCCAAAATGTCGTTCCAAAAGATGGCAAATAGAGCGGTTTCGAGATAACTCATCTGCTCCAGAAGATGTGTTGCTTCAATTATCACGATATCTTTTTGCTCCTTATCACAAGATATGCTGGTTAGAGCTTCTTTGATTTCAGAATAACCGTTGACAATAGATTTCGTAGCTTCAGCTCGACAAGACCAGCGTGTATCGCTAAGCCTTTTCAACACGTAGAACTGTTTGTTTGTTTTATCCGATAACTTTTCAGTTAGAATGCGGTATCTTTCTGCACTTACTGTGAAAAATGTATATAAATTCTGAACGAAACTAAAGAATTTAACAGCCGATGTGCAAGCATTAGCAGCAGCCTTTCCAACTAAATTAAGAGAATGACCACAATATGGTACAAACACTGCTAAAGGATTTTTCTCCAAAATCAGAGCTTGCATACCTTTGTATTTGCCGCTCATATTTGCAGCATTATCGTATGATTGGCCGCGACAATCGAGAATATCAATTTGATGATCGTCTAAAAATTTTAATAAAGCATTTGCTGTGGCTTCACCAGTATGGCCACAATTTGGTAGGAAGGTCAGAAATCTTACTTTTGGCATCGATCCTTCAATTTATCGAACAACTATAGTCAATTGATCGATATGAGATTCATCGGGCGTGGAGTCTACTGACACCGAGTAATACTTAGATTTTTTAATTCTTGATATTATTTCATTGAGATCTTTATCACCCATGGAACTGATCAGTTCTTCACAAATCGTAGACGAAAGGTAATTAACATGACCACTCCCTTTATTTGCATTTTCTTTCAAATGGTTTGCGAGAAGTGGTTCATATTGGGCGATCAATTCCAGAATACCGAGATAATTTCCATTTCTCGGTGAACCAATAATTTCATCATCACCTCGGAAGGCTAATCCGCGCTCAGCAATGAATTTAATAGTACTGACGATAATTCTAAGGATTTTCCGCCAATACTGAATTTCTTGTGCCTCTTGTATCGCTAGTTCTTGGTCAATGCGTCCTGCAACTTTTCCCCGCTGCATTAAACTCATTACTCATTCCAAGTGAGTCTTTGACGTCTCGTGCTCGTTTAGACGATCAAATGCATGCTTCCAGTCACAAAAGCCTTCTCCACTTAACTTCGTCTTTTTTGTGGACATTAATTTACACGCATAACAATATAATCTACTCGTAGTTGGAGAAAAACAAAGCCAAAATCGGTTGACGGTCTCTCGTTTTTTATTCCGGCGTGTAAACATATTCTTTGAACATTTCCGAAGAATGTTCGAATGATCTCGCGACTGATCTTGTCGGACTGAATTTTGTAAAGATACTTCATCACAATTTTGAAGGTCTGTGGAACCTTTTTCTGCCCAATATGTAATCATTTTTTCTGTAATATTTTCGGGCCAAAGGCCTATGTCATTTTTGAAACCACAAAATTCTGTTTCCTCATGACTCTGTTCACAAGTTTTCGAAGCTGTGGTGTCGTCTGATGTAATTATCTGGATGTCTGGATTATCTTGAATACTATCCACCAAATCTCTATCTACTTTGGCATCTCCTACTATATTTTCAGCATCTTGTGGAACTTAAAATAATTGGTCAATTTGGGTGTTTTAGTTATAACTTCCTCGGTTTTCTTTTCACGTTCCGCTTGTATTTTTCTCTTCTGGAAACCACTAGCGAATACTCGAGGAGTTTTGTGGCGATCACGATCACCCATAGTTCAACTATAAAAGAAAGGACACATATTACATACAACTTTTGTTATCTCTTAGAATTAGTCGCACAAATATTTTTTGTTATCAGCATGTCGCAAAAATAGACAACTAGAGAAAAACCAAATCGTCACACCGCGAGCTGCGAGTCGGCGCTTGCGTGCACCAACTTAAAATTAAACAAACTATTATTATTTGCACGAGTATGCGCTTTAAATGCAGTAACTTGCAATCAAAGAACTGTTCATAATCGATCCCCCAAGGATTCCCGGGTAGCATAGCGCGAATAGGTATCTCTCTACAACGGGCTTGAACTTTATTTAAATAAGGTACACATGGAAAAGAAAAAAAAATACTTACACGATCACTATCGAACAGAACTTAAATCGTGAAACCAGATTAAAGCAGAAACAAAAATGGTAATGAAGTATCGAGCAAAAGCGACGTACACACGCGACGAGCAACGAAGGTGTGAACTGTGAAGTGAATCGGCAACCAACCGAGGGAGGGGAGAAAAGTAGGCGGGCGGCGTGAACCCCGCGCACCACACCCCGCATTGTGTCCCCAGAGCGATAGCTCTAACGAGAAACACAGTAAAACAATGCGCTGCCGCAAGTAAAATCACAAAATAAAAAATTAAAATTACTTAGAATTCCCCGAAATTATAGCAATAAAATCCAAAAGGAATGTTCGGGTTCGGGGCTTGTAATCTATTGTTTTTGTCTTGTACACGTGCAATGAATTATTAAACTTTTTAAGTAACACAGCTGTGCACATTATGTTTGTTGTTGTTGAAATCAATAGAAAACACATTTTTTCGTGTAAAGTTTACTTCACTATTATGTAATTGTTTTACTATGTAAAAATATAATAAAACTTAAGTAGAATTGTTATTCAAATTTGAATCTACAATTCGAAAAATATAATGAGAAATCGTGCCTTAGACGCTCGAAATTTTAGCAGTTAAAACGTATTTATATCAAAGTTCTTCATAAGTCGAAAACTCGTTAACTAAGTTTTTCTTGACATTCGAGCTATATACCCTATAGTTGTGTAAGTTTTTTTTAATAAATACAATTTATGTGGGGGCCCCTCTCTTGTGGAGGCCCCGGGCAGTTGCCCCGATTGTCCTCCCTTAAATCCGGCCCTGTAAATACTTTAAAAGCTTATTAGATAAAGTACCATCATACTATCTTAGAGAGTGCATTATGATGCCTAAGAAGTGCTATTAAAATGTCTTGTCTTGTGCATATTAAAGTTCAAATGGGACAAACAAATATGCATTACACGAAGCTCCAAATAATGCATGACTGAGTTTATAGATATTATATTTATTTTAAACTATATAGGATACACATTGAAATAGTTACCTATTTCAAAAAGTTATTTTAAAATTCAAAAAGTAAATTAAATTGTATTTTTGCTAGTCACCTAACAATAAACGAATCATTAGTTGGCAACTAAAATCTTCTATTTTCAATCTATAATTAGTAACATTAAGCGTAGGCATCATCTCAAAGGTTATATGCACAAAAAAAGCAATTTGCTAGGTCATGTTTAAAAAAATAAGGGATGCAATAGTACAGTGCAGCTTTAAGCCAAATAAGAGTTTGCAAATTGAGCAGGTAAAACGTAGGTAATAAGGAACAGAATTGTTAAAAAATATTTTTAAAATACTAACGACACCATTATAAATATTTTTTTGGTAGAGATACTGCACTATTTTGCGAAGCAATATATCATTCATAATTCTATATTATTTACAATTAATTCGTTTACAATTTATTGAAAATGCATTTTATTGATTACTCCAATATTTATTATTGAGAGTTGTCTACCGAGACAGAAAAACCGGTTCATTAAATGGGCCATAAATCATAAACAGTAATTTTTACAAAAAAGCTTACAAGAAATAAAAAATGCGAAATTTTATTCTCTACAATAATGGTTCGAATAACTTTTGCCTTGAAGTGCATAGTTTTCGAGATATCGGCTAAAAACTTTTCTTCAAGATTGCGATCGAAGCTCCACTCCTGTCAGCATCAGGTCAGTAAGTGACCCTTTACTTATAAAAAAATAAATAAAATTGGATCGGAAATTTAGTGCGAGGTTAAATGCTTTATTTACTGGCCTAATAAGTAGGTACGACCTAAATTCTTAAATATTTAAGTATTTAACGGTGACTGTATCTCTGGCCAGTAAAGAATAACGCGCGAAAATTTTTAATAACAGTACGGTTTTGCATAAAAGCAAGTTTTATAATTAAAAGAAAAAAACTGTGTTTCTAATCGCCCAGACTCGAGAGCTTATAAGATTGTTGACGATTGTAAAAGCCTACAATCTTTCCCGCCATTTTAAAAAGCAGCAATATTATTCAATTTACGTGCCATTATATTTTTAAACCTCACGTAATAAACATAAGTTCTAAAATGCCGTGCAGTGATAGACAGAGATAACTATATATAGTTGATCTACTTCTTGTAGTATTATAATTGCTATTTCGCTTACTCTTGTTGTTTGTAATGGGAAGATGCAGTGAAGTTAAATTGACTGTCTCTGTCGGACTTTAAACCGAACGAGTAACGACGAATAATACGAAAGTTAAGTTAATTTATTATTTAGTGTCAGGCCCCTGACAGTCTAGTTTTCAAATGCGCCGTTTTGGCGCTGCGATCGCTGACTTCAAACGACGCCATTTTGAGATGCCGCCATGATGTTGTCACTTGTCACATGGTTGTCACTTCGACTTGACGTTTAAACTTTAACGTTTATTGTTTTATGTTTATTGTTTTATGTTTATTTATTTTGTCAACTAACAGCTTGAGTGTGCTGGTATTTTGTGAATTTCCTCGTTTTTAGCTTTTTTCTTTCCCAAAGAACGATCATTTGAGAAACCTGTGGATGTCCTTCCTGGTGCCAATTAACTCTATCCTTGTCGGACTCTCTAAAGAGCAACTTCTACGAGAACGTGTTTGTGAAAAATATTTTGATAAACACCAGTTTGACGAAGAAGGCAAGAGACTTAGGCATTCTTATCCATGTCTATTTACGGATGATGAAATAGCGTACGGCGTGCCCCTATCATCCAGGGAATCTAGTGAGTCCTTGTTCTAATCCTATTTTGTAAAATTAGCGCTGTATTGGATATATTATGTTATATATTTTGTTCATTACTTATTATGGATAATAAGTAAACAATGATTAAAATATAACCATGTACTTATTAAGTTTTCCAAAATAAAGGTATTTAAATGTTGCAATTGTACATGAAAACTTAATAGGTCCAAATACCTATTTGTGGTAATCCACAAATAGGTATTTGGACCCGAGATAATGTTGAATCTATAATGCAATAATATATTATATTCTGTAAATTGCAGATAAGCTCCATACTAAAATATTTAAATCCCTTTCTTTAGATTTTGATTTTACTTATTCCTGTCATGAACATAAATATATAGTAATACAATAATTATGAAATTATATGTTTGTATAGATAATATTTTTTTAAATCCTATCCTTATTTTTCAGAAAACAAAATGGTACAACAAACTGTAGAAGGAAAAATTAACCATGAAAAAAAGTGTATTACACAAAGGTGTACAGGTAAATTTTATTAGTATATAAATACATTAAAATCAGGTAAGTGATATTATCTGTATTTTTATGACATATATTAATTATTATAATAGTGCTCATTATTACTTGCTTCATAGTGGGTATAATGTGAAACCTATATTAAGTTAATAACTTTTCTGTCCTTTTCACAGATTCTGCAGTAAAAAAGTTAAACTCAAAGAAAAGGAAATTTGTGAAACATGTAACAAAAGTTACTGAGAATAGTTTGGGTCAGACAGTTACACAAAGGCTTGAACAAGCTGTTTCATATCCTCATTCCAAATTTGCTAACTGTGAAGTGGACGATGGACATACATTAATTGATGTGAATTTATTATTTGAAGATGAGGATAAAGAAAATAACGACAATATAAATCTTAACCTAATACCATCCACTTCACATAAAAGTCATGTTCCAAAAAACTACTTATTAACTAATTTAGTATGTATATCCTACTTCCCAACTCCTAATGTTATATGGAGACGCAAGTTCATATAATATTCATAATTATTTAATAAAAATGCTTGCCAGAAGAGAATCGGAGTGAATTTGAAAAAAAATTTAGAGAATTTTAAGTTTTCCTGGTTTGGGTGTCAGAATACTCATTAAAATTTATTAAAAAATATATTTTTAAAATATGTAATCAGGCTTCATGTTCACAACTGGAGAAATATTTTAAATAAAATTTTAAAGGGAGGCATTGAAGACAAGTATGTATTAAAAATGTCAGACATTCACAAAACTGCTTTTGTAAAATATAAATGTAATAAATTAAGAAAAAAAACATAAATATATGATAAAACTATATAACCTGGTTTTATTTTTGAGTAAATATTCAAAATTATTATATGTAGGAACCTACCTGCCTACACAAAAATTTTATCGATAAAATAGGTACCTCACTTAAGTATCGATAGCTGTATTATCGACTGTTTCAAGCACTATGCGATGTGAACTGTCAAAATAAAGCTAGGCAACAGTGGCGCCAAAACGGAACAAATGGAAACTGGGGAAAATATCACTGTCGCATCTGTTACGTAGTAACTAATACTTAATCTGTGTTTAGTGTAGATTTGACGATAGGGTGGGGTTGACGTTTGTGCTCATTACGTAGTAAATACGTATTGTTTATGTCAATACGAATAAAAATATGAAATGTAAAAGAATAGTACTTTGATAATGTTGTGTGTTTAAAAACTAGTTAAAGGGCTAAGCAAAAAGTAATTATTTTTACAATAATGGCTATAAGAGCAGTGTTTTGGACTGTTTTTGGTCTGATCTGCGTTGCGGAGGCGGGAACTGTTGGCGATCAGTGCGACTGGACTGGCAGGTAGTTCCTTTATTTTTATTTATTTACATATCGGTTATTGGAAATTATAAATACTCTGCTTTATTTACCTATATCGTTTGAAAGATTGATGACTTAATTAGTTGTAAAAGATATTTTTTGTTGTTAATTTTTGCAATGATAAATATTATTTGCCTAATTCTCAAATTAGATAATATGTAAATAAGTGTTTTTTACTTTAGAATTTAATCCATTCTGTTTTATTTTATTTGTTCTTTGTTGCGTTTTATTAATGTAGTAATCGTACAATATTAATTTATGGATTCAATTGGAAATTAATCCGTCTATATAAACTTATCAAGAAAAATTATACTCAGATATTCGTAATGCAGATTAGATCGCGTACCAAAGAAACTGGTCTGATACTCAGTATTCATTTTTTGTATTATTTATATGTAAATCACATTTTAATCATCAAGGTATTAGTATCTATAAAAGTTTATAATTGCAAGAATATCAACCGTACGTTAAAGATATTTTCAAGGAAAAATTAATCTAATCATGAGTAGGATATTAGATTAACGGCTATTAGATAGCAGAACCCTAATTCTTTAGCATAAGCAAATACTTGTAACATTAACTACAATAGGTGTAGGTGGAAGTCCGATCAGAATCGGTCCGGTGACCGGTCCAGCCGTTTTGGAGATTAGCCAGAGACAGACAGATTTAAATTAAAAAAAAAGAGTTTTCACATAATTTCAATTAATTTCGTATGCATTTAGTTAAAAACTATTATTTTTACATTACAAACATACACTTCTATTTTCAATCGACTTCAAAAAGGAGGAGGTTCTCAACCCGTCTGTATTTCGTACAAATTTCATTTTTTTTGTACGATAAACTATGATTTTGATAATTTTTAGAAACATAATATATTGAATACTGATATAATTGATATCTATATTATATTCAAAAATATAAGTTCAAAGTTTTTATTTCAACTAAAGTTTCTTAACTTATTATTCATTGTCTTTTTTATTATAGTATAAATAGGTACCTACATACAGTTAAATTGGACCATAAGTGGACTTAACATTCGTTAGGAGAATAGTCACTAGGTAATAGGTATTAAGAATTTATATCTTAGCCCGAGGCAGACCGTCTAACAGACAATTTGCCTAATAGGTATCCATCCACTTCAACGTGTTATTCGATTGCATGCGCAAAATTAGCTTTAAATCGATCTGGACCTAAAGTTTTTGAAAGTTTTAAAATAACTTCGTGTTTTATTCTTGTTGTTAATGTATTTATACGTTATAACATTCGAGTTATATTTATTATACCTATAATAACGACGTGAGTAAGTAAAACAAACAAATTTATATAACAAGAAGCCATTACCAAGTTAATTGAATTTAATAATTAGAACTTTCAAGTAGTCATTAATGAGACAATATGATGATTTTACCAATGTTCCACGGTCCATATTAAATACACATGTTAGCACATCCGGAATATTAGATGAAATTAATTTTATTGTTATTGCTCCCCGGAAACGATGTCAGCGAAGGGCGATTACGGAACAAAATCAACAAGTATGGTTTCCCATACTAGCATGCCCATTACAGGGGGTGGCGTGGGAAACTTATAGGAAAAGTGTTCTCGTCCACCCTCCCTGCTTTAGGACACGTGACCTTTCCGGTACAAATAAAGTGTAACTATTGTTTGCAATGAATTTAATAAAAAGTTAACATTGAATAAGTATGGCTCGACTTATATTGTTCACTAACTTTAATAAGGGTTTGTATAAGTTATCGGTATATTTTTTAGAGATTTCATCATGTAATTTATTCATATTTTCGTGTATTAAATCATTATAAATAGACAGCTATGCTAATTAAAAACTAGTTTTCGCTTTTGTAAGTTGCGGGTCTGAGAGACTTTTTAACGTATAGGAAAGAAAGATATTTTTATCACCAATAATAATATATTGATAGTAAAATTAAAGTAGTTTAGTACTGACAAAGTCATAAAACATATTCTTATTGTTCATTAACAACACGTGCAGCCGAAATAATATGAGAACATTTGACTAAAGAAGACGAACCTATTGACAAAGCGGTGCTAATCATAAAGTGCCTGAATAATAATATTTTAAGAACAATGTTAACTCGAGAACCTATCAATGCGTTGAGCAAAAAGTACGAGTAAATTGAGTGTCAATGGACCAGCATCGGTCTACAGTGGGGCTCAAGTTCATACATTAATATTTATTAGGGAGGACGAAGGGGACCCGGCTGTTTATTATAATATCCTCTATTATGACGCGTTCGCACGATGCGCTGCACTGATTGATAAGTATAGTCGTATTTTTAATTAGACGAAGCTACCTGACAGTAGCTAATGTCACTTTGTAAAATAATGTTGCCATAGTTAAAGTGTTAGTGATGCTTTCCGTTCTCGTTCAATCAGATGAATGAACAATGAGTGTGAATAGTTAATCATTTCAAACTATAAAAGAATGTTATTTCTATTTTACACTAGTAATAGTAGTAGTATGTAACTACAATCAGTTTTTTGACACTTATTACAAAGCGCGGCGCGGCGACTAGTGCCAACACCGATCAACGCCGCGCTTGCGGTCGCCATTTTGTTTGTTATTCGGCTTCTAACCTCTAATCTGATAGCACGAATGTTTTTTCTGCGCCCACGCTGTTAAGTTATTGTTTTTGTTAAGTTTGTCGTTTCAAAGATAAATTAGACGATTTTACTTTTACCGCTATAAGGTGAAAAGTACATAATTATTTTATGACTCATATAATTAAAGAAGAAGACAAAATGTATGGTCTCGACCACATGATGGACAATGTTTCAGACATATTAATAATTAATGTCACCGAAAGCGATAGTGACGATTTTTTATCTGATGATGAATAAAAACAAATGATGTAATAAGCGATGTTTTTTTATTTTCATTACCTACCTATAATTGGATTCTATAGGCACATAGTCGTCGAAAACTCGTTGGTATGTACAAAGCACGACTAAAATTCGAACCCCGTACCCGATATCGGCAGTTCGGCACACTAACTATTCACTAGACAATCGAGGCAATTTCATTCATTCAGGAGTTTTTTCAATCATTCATTTTGTTACAACACTATTTTTATTTTGTCAAAACCTGACAACACAGTAAACGTCAGTTGACTTCGTCTAATTAAAAATTAGAGTATAGGTAGGTAGTTAGATAATATATTAAAATGACAGGTTCAATAAGTTCCCTACAACTTACAATAAATACACACATGGTAGCGTTTTGCTCTATTAAAAATAAACTCATGTAATATAATGTAACGAAATCTAAATAAAAGATTCATAATATGTACATTGTACAAACCAATGATATATATAATACGCCATTGGTACAAACCAATAGTAAAAGTAAATAGGTATATCGCAAACGCAATACTTTTCTGACTGCATAAAAAATTTTGTAATCGTTCTTGGTTTTTAATTAAGCCATACAAGGCGGACAATTTTCTCCGGAATTAATACCTTATTAATTTGCCCCATGCACTTGCATTGTATCCCAAGATTCAACGGATGTGCGTAATATCATTACGTGTGCGTCAGCACGTTTAAAAAATAAATGAAGAAAAGTAGTATAAGTGTAATGGCGCCAGCCCAACCAATGCTTTTGGAGTTTAGAAAATGAGGGTTTTGTACAAAAGAAATATAGATAAGCCGCACTGTAGCGAGTTGTTGACGTCATGACAAATACCAGTTTTTGTAACTTTACTAAAATTGTATCCTTGTCTCGTGCCATGTTGTAGTATTACTCCAGAATATTTGATAAATTTTATATATGTATTTGGTATTATATAAAATACACTTTAAAGTTTGCAACATCAACGATTTAAAAAACTAGTTTCAACGTTCACTAATAAACGTTACAATAAACATCCACATTTAAATATATGAAAATTTTGAAACAATATTAAAACTTGTTTTCTTAATCAATGCCATATTTATAAATAAAATCTCTATGCCCAAGGTTTATTTTATTATCAAGTCAAATACTTTAGTGATATGCTAGCCGAACCTAGCGAAATTCAAATTGGCCAAAACATTATGTCGGTATGGGAACTAGAAGATAATGTGTTTTTGCGGTTTTGGCATCCTTTATTTGACCCATATTTTCAGCCCTGTGTTACGGATGTTGATATCTGTTTACGTACTGTATGATAAAACATCAGATGGTCCATAATATGTCGCACGGTACAATACCTGATAGTGTATAGTAAGTTTGGTTCGCTTTCCATATGGCAGATTTTATATTAAATAGAGCATAATATCGTCACCGGGGGTTCCGGGAAATTTCCTCAGGTCACTGTTCTCGAGCAAATTGTACTCTAAACAATTTTGTTCGTCATTAGCAAATCATGGTTAAACTGAATTGTTCATGGGACCGGGACACCAGAGCATTTCACATGGGATAAGCCTGGGAACTCATCGTAACGCTCAACTTAGAGAAACATCCATCACATGTTGGATGAAATCACTGTTATTTTTAAGCGACGATTGTTTTTATTCGTTCGCCAATTGGGGGCAATCAGCGACACGTGTTTCGTTCGAGACGCTCGCCTTAGCCCTGTCTATTGAGCTCGTTGAGGCTGCCGTACTACCAACTGTATTTACAAGAGTATTGCTGTATATCTTTGTCTTAAATCTGAATTCAATAGATGCGTTATGTAACAATTATGTTACGGCTATTTGTATGTAAGTACACATGGGACATACATATATTATAATATAAGTTCCCAAAGCACTTGACAGATAATATAACCATAACTATCAGCTTTCGTCTCGGGCTGCGGCACCGAGAATATTTTTATGATGTGCTTGAAGCTCAATCACAGAGATAACGTGTCTGGTCGTTACTGGATGTAATCCAATCCAGTACGCCACATGTATGCACGAAGGACAATGTTCTGGTAGAGATCATAATCATATAATTAATTAGTATTTCCTATATAAAACGAAGCAGTTTTCCCATGCTAACATAAATCTTACCCATAGGTCATATTTAATACAAAGTTAAATAATACATATATATAATAGTCAAAACGATTTATTGTTTGAAATTAATGATATATTGATAATAGTCAAAAAGAAACTCACGTTTTGCCATTGATTAATAATAATGATTTTGTCCCAGTTACAAGAGCGCTGTCGTGTTTCGTATGAATTAATAGTCATACAAACGCTTTTGGTTTGTACTCTGTACGTATAAACGAAATGCAAGTTAATATGAATTTATTATTCATAATTTATATTAATTGTTAGCGGAATTCGCCCCAAGGTTACTTTATAGACATCGTCAACGAAATGTCAAGTCGTTTAAAATTAATTGTCCAACGTCGACAAGATACTTTTAATTGAGGTATTGCATAAATTTGCTCATTGCTTTGTTTTGTTCGTGCTCATATTTCAATATGGCTAGCATTGATAACTATTGTGTAGAAGCAATTTACACAAAATTTGATTTTACCGGCGAGGTTCATAAAAGAAGCAGTTTTTTGGTAGACTGTTAACTAATTAATGGTGTATGTAGGTCGGCATTGTATGTATGGTCGAAATGAAGGTGTTCTTTGTATTTGTGCTGTTTATTTTTTCAATTTATTCCCAAAGACGCCTCGTGCTGCCTTGCGGTGCTAATTAAAGAACTACAACCTGTTATACAAGTCGGCCCATCGATGTACAATTAAAACGTATCTCTATCTATAAATGCACTA
This sequence comes from Boloria selene, assembly GCA_905231865.2. Classification (NCBI taxonomy): domain Eukaryota; kingdom Metazoa; phylum Arthropoda; class Insecta; order Lepidoptera; family Nymphalidae; genus Boloria; species Boloria selene. Next base: position 4,939,059 of record HG993141.1, read on the forward strand.
CATAACAGTTACTTTCATTCTGATTAATGTTATTTTATGTAGTCAATTTTTTTTATAAACTACCTACTGAATATTCATTGGAATTTTTGGTTCAGCTAAAATCAAATAACTTTTACATATAATCTTTTGTCCAAAAATTTTATTTTGCGGGATCAGAAGGATTCGTTGAATAATGTATTAGTGATGTCTAGAGCGGTTATTATAGAGGATGCCCGGGCGCGGGCCGGCGTCGCACGAGCTGCATTTTAATGTCTCTCAATCTCGACACAACTTCGATTATAATAGCCTTCATTTTGATAGATTCAAATCTATATTTATATGATAAGGCATCACTGTCGCCCATCCTGAACCATGCTGAGAATAAATGATAATGGCGCTTAGTACTATTGTAAGCATTCCTAACAGAAGTAACGGATGTATCATTTAATTAACCAACCCAACCTCTTAATATTTTAACTTTTATCCATAAACAATACATAACATGTATATTTTCAACGGGGTGTCTTGGCGCAGAATACCTCAAGATATTATTTACTTTTATAAGTGAGGCATCGTTAATGAGGCGGCACGGGCTGTCTTGTAACTTGATACTTTGATGGTGTCCCTCCCGGTTTGCCGACTTGATGACTATGCCTTATGGTCATCCATCATAAATTTATCCTTAGAAAGCTAACGATACGACAAGGACCATTTTCATTTCAAGTGTACGTACTGCATTTTCTTCAATTTTGGTAAAATTTACTTACAACTGAATAAAAATATATACATATAACATATAATATACTTATATGCTTTTGCATCACTGCCATTTACAATAATCGCTTATCTGGATAAGATAAAAAAGAGCGAGCTGGGACGACCGATTATAATGTAAAAAGAGGTTCGCGGTCGTTCCATAACCGATTGCAAATGGCACCCGCCTGAGGCTCCGGTCCACCATTTATAGCCCTTTGCAATCTCGACCGCTAAAAAATAAGCATGCAATGATTTCTTTAGCAATTCAGCGTCTAGCTATCCTTTCCTTTGCGACGAAGCTATAAGCAAACAAGATGCGACTGTTGGGATACTAAAATGAACTTGACAAAAAATGGTAGCGCGCCGCGGCTCTCTTTTAAAATGCCTTCGTGTAACGGTCGATTGTTTTATTTTTATTCCGTTAATAAAATCAGTGAAAGGCTCTCGATTCTAAGCGCAAGCTTTTTTGGACTTTTCTTAGTTGTTCATATTTATATATAGAAATAAAGGAGATCAAATTTGTTGAACGCCCTACTTTCTTTATCTTATATTCCGTAACAATAGGCGCAGTAAAAATTGAACTTTATATGATAAGTCTCGTATAAAAATCAAAGTCAAATTCTAAAACATAAAACGAATTTACAATAATGGAGAGTTTGTTTAGATGAACGCGCTAATCTCAGGAACTACTGGTTCAAATTGACAATTTCCTTTAGTTTCGTATAGCTCATATATCGAGAAATACTATAGGCTTATTGATGGTACAATAATATGTAAAACCTAAGAATTTGGTTACCAGTCTTGAGAACGCGGAAAATGCTAGTTGTTAAATATGGACACGATTATATTTTAATTCCACATCTATGTGTGTAAATACGTTCATATTTTTTCCTATAAAACTAGTATTAAAGGCATTGTTTGAATATAAAGTATTATTTTAAATTTTATTGTTGTTATATAAATATTGAATTAAAATTATATTACTCTTGCTTACTTGTACTGTAACTACTGACTTCAAAGATCACTCAGTATTTTGATAAAGTGTTTTGTTACTAAATTATTTCCTATGAGTTTCCACTTGATTTACTTTTACTTCCTTTCTTAACGTAAATAATTCGTGTTCGTGTTAAGATGTTTAATTCCACTCCACTAACCAGGTTTGGTTGTAACTCTATACGACACGCATGTGACACACGATACCTAGAGGGAGCAATGGTTTTTCGATGCTTTATGCATATTGTTTTATGCATTATCGTCACTCTCCGTATTAAATTAGATAACCATGTGTGAAATAAAAGAATATAACAGCGACGAAAACCTCTAAATATTATGAAGTTTATTTATATAACACTCTATCATTATGATATTTCGTGTATTAAAAGCTATAATTTTAATAATTCTCTGTTTAAACACCAATATACGAATATAATACTAAGTTTTTGTCTGTTGTAGTACTTTTGCAATGCTAACGTTTTTATAATACCTAGAGTCGCTGCTAGTATTATAAGCTACCTAGATCATAAAATGGCGGTTGTAAGCATCTAAATAATAAAATTTTATTTAAATAACCATGTAAATAATTTTAGTTTTTAAATACGGTCTGTAATATCTTGCTACGACATGTTGCACAAGAATTTCCACGAAGGAAGCACTAACTGAGCAAGCACTTATACACATATGTAAATGCAACTGGTAATTTACAATTCCAGTTTCCAAATACATATTGGAATCTAGGTCTAACTATTTATAAGATTTAGTTAATTTAACTAAAAAAAACTGTTTTCTAAGATGCAAAAACTTAATTAAAACTGTGTGGCAAGTACTCTACATAGCATACGATAATGATCATGTGGAAACTTCTACCTAATGTTAACGTTATAGTAGCATTAAGGCTTAGCGCTAAGAAGTCTCCAATACACGTAGATCACGTAGCCGATGCTGTGGTCATTCAAATTTATTAGTCGGCTTACCCCACAATACGAAAGCCACGATCACGCTTTTCACACCTCTGTATTTGAACGGCAATTTAGAGTCCACACCTCGTGTGTGTCTACCCCTAAGGTTCGCACCTCAATACATATCGCTTGCTCACTATGTAATGGCGATCCTTGTTTTATTTGTAAAGGCGCATACTGCTGCCTTTCATGAACAACTAAGCCAAAAGAATGTCTTTTAATATCACGCTTTGTATTAGGATTTAATTTCAAAAATAGTCCTTGTTGGTGAAACTTAGTAACGATATACGAAAACATTTGGGTACATTGTACTCTGACAACCTATAAGACTAATTAAATTACGAAAAAGCATGCTCATTCATACAAGCAAGAACGATCTAACCGAAGTGATCGATCAATTGTGTCTTGACTTGTCCTTCGTGACCTGATCTTGTGCATTTTGTTCCGTGGTACACGATATGATTGTTCGAGTGAAAGTCGCCGTTACAAGTATTTATTTGTTACGAAAACTATAAGGTATAACAATACTTATTGTATCTTTTTAATGGGAATCTTTTTTCTTAATGAGAAAATATTTACAATAGTTATAGAATTGATTACGTAATCTTAGTATTATACACTACACAATCGGTAAATAATAATGTTTGCAATGTGATTAAGCTCTAAACTTTGGACTCTGGTCACATATTAATCGATTAAAGATAATGGTGTGAGTATTACGTGCGTGTAAGCTTCCCTTTGGAGACATTGAAACGCAATTCACGTAATATATAATAATGTCTTCATTAACTACCTCACTTCAGTTCTTCTTGAAGTTAATCAAAATTGCATTACTCGTACGTCCGCTTGGTCACGGATTCAGGCGAGATGCGATCACGCATTGATGCGAGAAAAAAGTAGCAGTAACTCACCATCTATACGTGTATTTATGATTGATGAGTCGCTTTAAGTTCGACCAGATTATTTACGGAGTCCGCAGAGCAAAATTACGATCAGAGTGGATTAAAAAAATCAATATTATCTTTGTATCATGCGAGAAGGTGAAAAAGCGTTGAGTGTTCAGTTAATGTTGAGCTGACGCGTCCAATGGCCTGATGGGCCGAGGTGTAGGCGGGCTCGGTCGGCGCGCAACGTCTAACGAGCTTTGTAAACAAGCGCTGGCCACTACTGACACCAGAAAATGCTTCACGCGCAGCCGGCTCTAAATACACAACACAATACACATTCCAAGTAGCTAGGAAGATACACTTAAGCCAAGGCGACGTGTTTGGTCAGCACATATATTTTACATTATATCTTCAATATAAGGGGAGAGGTGTTATAGCTGTAGAGTGTGGACGTTATTACTTCTTGGATGCGACATAAAAAGTACATAATATTAGAAAGTAATAAACGACTCTACAAATTGCCCTCCATTAAAGTAGAGGAGAATAAATTTATTTTTATCATAATATATTCATTGTGTGTAGTTATTTCATATTTGTTTTGAAATTTGTAAATAGCATTTAGTAGTCACAATTTCGGTAATGTACTATAACACAATGTACTAGGTAATGTACAATGTAGAATAAAACACGTTATAATTTGTTTTATAAAATCAATATCTAATCATCTAAAGTCTAAACGTTAGATTTCGGAGTGATATCAAAAATAAACAATTATGTTTACATAGGATCTATGTGGGCGCGAGTGAATATTACTTATTTTGTTTTGGTTCTTGATACAAAAGGCCGTTTGTGGTCGCCATTGTTGTAGCAATGGACTCTAAACAAGTCCACGTACGCTACACAAACGAAACAAAGATCAGCATTCGCAAAACTTCACTGTTGATTTACGAACTGCTTGTGTATTGAACTTTTTAAAGTGTTAATTTTTTATATTAGTCTAAAGTCAAAATATTATAAATTAAAAGGGAGAATCTGCCAATGCGGTCGTTATTATCGCCTCAATGAGTTTTTGAAATAAGATCTTATTTGCGGTACACTTCAGTTGTTCCAAGGAGATGAATATCAATGCATTATGCTTTCAGCTTTGCATCATATATATTTACTAAGGACGTGTATTTTAATACTCTACTAGTAACCCGAAGGTTTATCTTTGTTAAGTTTGAAATTAAAATAGACTTTATTTTCATATCAATAATGTCATATTGTTATGTTAAAATACACAAACAAGTGTAAGTTTTGACTGTAATATTTCAAGTAATAGTGATATCAATGTTTCTAAATTCAGATACCCTCACTCGACTCATAATATTATCATAAAACTTCGCCTTATGTGTGAATAAAATTGGTTAATAAAACATTTTGTATACATAAATAATATATTATGTCAGCGCACCAATTGACAACATTGTTATTTAAGCCATAAATTAAACAGAATCTTAGGATTTTACATATAATATTTACTATGTCCATAATGTAAAATGTTTATAATCGTACCCGTTACGAGACACGTTTTAAAAACTTGAGAAGTAAACATTATCAATGTTATACTTAGTTATACTGTTTTGTATAAAATAATAAGCAATGAATTAGAAACCATTTTAATGAACCCCTTCAAGGGATATCAATTGAAATTTTTGTTTAATTACAAAATAAATTATGTGTAATTACCAATGGCAATCGATTTTGATTTTGGGAGGCAAATTGCCCCCTAATGAGATATTGTTAGATGCATAGCAGAATAAGGAATGGGAATGTGTCGGTCAGCTTTGCGAAATCCTTATTCGATGACGACTATCATCTCGTCTGATTTAATGGCTTCGGTATTTGTGATGCTCTAATTGGGTATTGGATTCTGGGATTCTGGCTAAATTAGACGGAGTAACGTCGTTAAAATATTTATGTTTAAACGTATGCGCAGATGAAATAACTTGTTCTAGGAAATTCAAGCTTACGTAAGAAAAATAGTTATTGATGACATGATTATTTCATCATAATATTGTTTTCAATTTCTTTTATAAGATATTATTAAAAAATTTAAAAGTTTCCAGGCTTTTTTATTATAATATCGAACAAGACATTATCCGATTTGGTCATTATTTTTATCATTATTTACATATAAGAAAGTCTTTATGAGAATATGGTACCAATTAATATTTTGCTATAGTACCTAGGTACGTAAGTCTATTAAACCAGTTCTATCGTCCTACATTTAAATTGCAAAATTATTTCCCTTCTAAATTTCCTTGACTGTGTGGTGGTCATTTATATTGCAAGTTAACCGTTCATATACTGGTACTGGAAATATAATAATATTACAATTGTAAAATATAGTGGGCGCAGAGCTGCAGAGTTAGATTTAATGAGGCCAGCAAATCAAATGAAATAGAGTGCGGTCGGCGCGTGCCACAAGGCCGGTCAACTGCAGCGATACCGATCCTTACGAATACTTCTCACTCGCACACGATGACCGTCCTATAAGGAATGTCGGGTGGAAGCATTATATTGCATTATATAACATTGACCAGCTCATTTTGCGCTTAATCATCGTTGCATCGGCGTTATTTCTTGATACTTACACATAAGCTTTTTAAGGCGTTTTGAAAACTCGACCACGCTATAATAATATTGAAATCTTGCAAAAACAGCCCTACCAAATAGAGAGACTTCAGACATTTAAATGAATTTGGTTACGTATAAATCTGCAGTCTGCAGCCATATTATGAACCAAATATAGATGAAGAATGGTCTGATAATTTACCTGCTAATTATGCCAATTCAGCCTATTTTCGTTGCCATATAATAATACATGCTAATAAAAACTGTTAATTTCAATGGAGTATGATTGGTTATAACATAAAGTTTTTAGTGAGGCAGTGTCTGTAGCCGGGGGCCAAGACTGTCCAGGGCGCCGAGGTCTGTGGCTAAATAATAACAAGTATATATGTGTGGTTCCATCGAGCTATAAATTGTCCGCAGCCGCCGGGCACGCGGCACGCAATCTCAATGCGGAAAATATAGAGACCTATACAGCTAGATCGAGTTTACTACCTCTAGCGACTGGACCGAGCATTGTTATACTAACCGCCTCTTACCACTATCTGAAACTGCTTTCCAACTGATACATTTAAAATTAATGCGCTTACAGAATACTGATTTAAGTTAACATTTGAGACTTGATTAATATTTACATTTATTTTGTGTATAGACTAATTTTGATTTATGCAGTTATGCAGGGAAATTATTATGACTTCTTGCAAAAAAATGGACTCTGCTCTTTTACGTCTTCTCTAAGATAAATTGTTTGCATAAATCTATTAATCCTATTTTTCCAACTAACAATTATTAAGGGATACTAACGTAATGTGTTAAAGCTCTCTAACAGCCTGTTGTCGCGTGACTTGTAATTTTTCGAATTTTGTTGGCGCTCTACTTTGTAAATTCCTTCGTATTGTCGCTGGATGTCGTGCTCCCTTTACGGTACATTAAATCGATTTATTAACTTCGTGGTCACATTAAGTTTTTTAAATTTTACATATTAGATAGGTATGAGGTACTTAGTTTGATGCAGAATTTTTACAAAATATATACATATATTTTATACCAATAAAATAAACTGATATATAGGTAATTTAAGTGATAATTTAATGTGTTAAGTAAATTTATATAATACAAATGTAAAATATATTCGTGATTTCTTTTCAGTTACTAACTTTCTTATAAATGTAAATCTTTATTAAATAAACGAAACAATGCTGTATAAATGATAGAATGAAAAGGCAAGTGAAGTTTTAGTATTCAGTTCACAAACCACATAATTCTCTCTCACGACTGCGTATTCAGTTTTGATTCATAAAAAAAAGGAACAAATGCGGGCTTAGCGAAAACTCAAATTAAAAATTAATGTAAAGTCATGAGTAATAATTATTTAAAAAAATTTAAGATACTTATCATTTTCATAAAATAATAATAGTAAATTATATACTCTCCCCGTATTTGTATATTTTTTAAAATGGCTCAGCATTAAAAATTTGCACAATATGTTATAATTTCTAAACTATTAGAGAAAAATTCTTACTACTTATAACAAGTATTTTTACACACTTAGGGCCAGTTTCACCAGTTTCTGATAAAGTTTCAGTTAGTAATCTGCTACTTAACACTAACTAACGGATAACGGTTGCTGATATATTTTTTCTGTTTCACCATTAAACTACCTGATAAACTAACCAGCAGATACATTACAAGCCACTTGGTATTTTACAGAATGGCAACGTCGCTTTTTTGCCTTTCATTACACAGACGCTATTTAAAATCTAGTTTGAAAACTAAAAATTTTTTTTTATTTAAAATAAGATTTAAAATATGATTTAAAATATGAATTTAAAATAAGACATTTTACTTTTTAATGTTCTTGAATATAATTTTGTTATAATGTGATGAAAAGTAATTAAATCGATGGTAAATGTTATTATGATTACAAGTTTGCGTTCCAAATGTAATTAGCGTAAAATGAACCCACGGATGTCATAATTATTTCGAATTTCGCGCTTTTTTGTTGTATGTTATATTTAATAGACGCTTGATTAGAACAAAAAGTTGAAACTGAGCTATTAATTTCACTTGTAGAAAATAAAAAAAATATTATTGAAAATGAAATCGATCAATCGATGACTCCAACGACCCTAGGAAATCTTGCAATTTCATAAAAACCTAGTGATATGTCCTCTGCATTTGTGGGGAATTTCACATAAGAAGGTCTCAATTTGGCGATTGCTTCAGAAACCTTGTGTATGATTCTGCAAGCTGACGCTTTGCTTACTCCACCGAAATCATCATTGAAATTGCGAAGTTACTGAAAATTAAATAGTCAAAAGTCTATTAAATAAATAAATCATGAAGATCATTGAAAAATATTACCTACTATCATCTACTAGCTTTATATCACTTTCTATTAACGTATGAATATTTTGTACAGACCTTTTGGTATATAACATATGGTGGCAATATAAAATAATTTGCTCTAGGGCGGATTACTCTATTCCTTTGAGGTCGCGAAATATGTTCATAATATTCATCAAATTCGTCTTCTAAAAATTCAAACAAATCCATCTTGTGGCTGCAGACTACTATAACGAGTATGATATTATTTATTACCAAAAATAAATGACAGATATTTTTATTCGCGCCCTCCATTCGAATCATTTTAGTTATCTACCAGATACCACGTTTAACGGCCACTTGATTCGGCTGATAAATTACCGGCCACTTTAACTGCTAGATACCACTATTCAAGACTTGTGAAACCGAAATTTGTAGTTCATCCGTCAGATAAGTTCCGGATACGCTATCAGGGACTTTATCAGAAACTGGTGAAACTAGCCCTTAATCTACCAAGGTCCCTACTATAAATTATAATTTTTGTGTATTATTCGATATTACACGGTTCAGTATAGTAACACTTTTGTTTTTATATTACACAGCGACTTGATTTGGAAATTGTTTATTTAAAAATAAGTACATATATCATATCTAAACATATTTATATAAGATAGTAACAATTGCATCTGATCAACATATTGACATATCGTCGTGAAAATGACAGTGTGACAGGTATGAGATTTTGTCATGTAGAACGTGAGACCAAATTGTTATCACGTTATCAGTATTGAAGGAGACTAGCTTGTACTTAGATTTAAGTTTCAATAACCAATATATTTATACTAGTATATAGAGGCCAAATGGAAGTGAAGAAACATCAATCTTTATTTTATTAACATTGTTCTATATAAAATAAACATAAATAGCTACGTAATATCTCTATTTAAAGTTCATTTTAATAATTTGTAAAATGATATATCTACAATATACTATTATACAAATTATTAAAAAGTATTAATAATTTAGATACCGTGTCTAAAAACATTAGTTACTAGATATGGGTATCGTACCTATACTATTTGCGTACAGGTTCTTGTGTGTGAAACTTTTTATCATACATTTATTGCGTCGTAAAATGATGTGGATCATTTGCAATAATTCCCACGATTACCTGATCACGTGAAAGCATGTGATTGCCTGAAACGATTGCTATCAACTTATCGATACGGATTCCCATGGGATTCCATTCATCGTCTCAATCTTTATTTATTTGCATTTCTAAATAAAATGTTTTTAAATATGTAAATGATAGATATTATAATATAACTATTCCTTTACAACTTTGTTTTTAATCTTTTCGTTTTAAACGTCGCTTTTGCGTCGCTTCGTTTTTGATTCCTCCCTAGTAAAAATAAAAAAAAATCTATTTCACGGGAACCTTACATCCATACATCCAAACTTTTGAATTTATAAATATTTATGGAATACCTATTAGGAGCTTACGCCATAATCGGTGCTTACAATAAATGTCACTTATAAACATTAATCTTTTTTCAAAAAGAATCAAGAACATATTTATGCAATGTCGCTGATTACTGTGGATGCTCTCTAATTACATATTTTTCAAAATTGTGCGTAATTAGGCCGCTAGCCGCTCTAAGGCTGCTTATTTATAACAGTTTACATTTTTAGAATTTCTCTGGCCGGTAGGACAATTATTTGCATTCATATAAAATTATTTAACCACTCATAAAGTTATTTTTCTGTATATTTTCTTTACATACATAAGTCTAACTTATATATTCTTCGAAAACATTAATAACCACATCGTACTTTGTTTCATATTACATTTTTTGCTTACGAATACATAAATATGTAATAGATTTGTTTGTTTTAATAAGTGCCGTCGGGTCAGCAGTGTGCAATACCTTGTCGTGTTTTTAAGGATTATTTACAACGTCTGTCAACCGCACGCTACATGTGCTACGCCGGCGCCGGTCACGTCACCGCCACACATGCGCACTCAGCCAAATTTACGTTATGTTCAAATAATTTACAAAAAAACTCTTTATGAGTACTCGCACTGTAAAAACCCGATTTATGACAGAGATGGAATGAAAAATAATGACATTTTAAATTGAACGCTGTTAAGTGGGCGCAATTTAATGCTGGCTGTTTTTTTGTTGTGTAGTTTCTTTCTGACTAAAAATTCAATTTTATTTTGTAGTAAACGAGTAAAACTCAAATCAATTATTAATATTGGTGTCATTTTGGCTTCTTATGTTTTAGTAGTTTATTTACAATAAATTATATAAATATTTGTTAGAATAGTGAACTAGTTCAATTACACAACATTTTTTTGCAATGGAATTGACTGTTGTCGTCCAATAGGTATCATTAGTCATTAAACCCAGGTGTACTACGTACTCGGATGTTTAAGTACTACTTACATATCAATGTTATGATTCGATCATCATTATTGCATTTTTGTTATGGTCACTACACAACTATACAAAGTATACAAGTCAGTAACAAGCAATAAGTTTAAATTTAAACATAAAATATTTGAAATAAACATAATCTAGTTTTGCTATTCTTACGACTGACTTCCAAGATAAAGCATACGTACATAAAGTTAAATTGCAAAGGTGTAATGCAAATTTTATCTCTATGATTTGTGAGGTGCAGAAAATAATGATAAAGTATTTCTTGACCGTCGATAGAGGGTCGCCCACACGCCGCCCGCGCCGCCGTCACCGCCCCGCACGAGTTGCTCCCATTATACAATCAGGTCGAATCATCACTACAATTTTATTCTATTACAGTGCTATCAACATCTAATATACCTACAGGTTTTATGTATCTCCTGAGGGGACGTAAAACTTTTAATTAAATTTGTCAAATATTTCCATTTGACAAACATTAACGTCCATTTAAAGTAAAATTTTACTAAAATTTTTATATAAATCTCTAAAACAATTGATTGTAGATAACATCTTAATTATAATATATCTTCTCATCCATACATCTTCATAACATAATTATTGAAAATAATATAATTTACATCGAACCAAAGACTATTATCGATAAAGAAATGCAACACAATCGAGGCGCACGTGCGCTGAACGCCCGCGACCATTGTCTGAATGCCTTCGAGATGTTCTACGCTATAGCTATACAACCACCATTGTTTTACGGAAATCCGAACATCCTTTGACACTTACAATTTATTGAGCACATGACTATTGTTTTTAAAAGAGATTGTTACCTTAATATTCAATTAGTATTCTACGTACGTAACTTTAAAATTACCTACGTTTAATTAATATTGGTAATTTTGGAACCAGTTTTCCTGCTTAAAACTTTTTTTTTTTATTTATTCAGTCAATTTCTACGATATTTATTTAATTTTGCAAATATCAAAAACATGATTTCGTTCATTGGCAAAGAACCGGTTTTACCTTATTTAAATGCTTAAAATTAAATCTTTGGGTTAGTAACAGCACATTATGAAAGTAATCGTTAACGTGTAGATAATATAGCGACAAAATCGTGCTTGGCTCAGCATTCACGCTGACCTAAAAAATATCGTTGAACACTATGCCTTTGTGTGGGTGAATTTGAAAGCCTATAAATCTTGCCGCAAGGCTCGTGGCGGGGACAAGAGACTTGAAATTGTATCGGCCACAATATGTATAACCATATCCGCTTAGACTAACAATAAGCAGATTTTATCTCGCTCTGGTTTATGCTGCAGCTGAGTATTAGAATTATCCGTTAGTAAAGTTTAGTACCTAATGAGTTACTTATGTTTTTTGCTGAATCTTTTTTACTATACCAACTAAGTGACTCAGAATCATGAGACAGCTTCTACATTTGCAAGACAGTAGTTTTCAATGTCGCACAATTTGAGCTAATTGAAACTATTAAACAATTTTCAGCATGATTTTATAAGATCTTAAGCTAAATAAAGGAATCTTTCAAGTCGAAATCCAGAAAGAATTGTGCATACTAATTCATAATTATTGTTACTGGATTGTTACTTCTAAGTTCTACAACTATAGACTGGAATCTGGATAGTAGTATATCGCCTAGAAACATGTTGTATTCTAGGCGTTATTATAGTACGACATGATGATATCGAGTATGGTAATACGCTACCGGCTTGGCGCGTGGGCAGAGCGCGGGCGCAACTCGCGTGTCTTATTTAGGGTTGCCAAGTTTTAAGGAACTATTTTATGTACCCACGTATAAAAAAATAGATTTCCTTAAAATGTAATGTAATTTAAAATGTTATCGATTTCTTTTAAGGGTATAGTAAGATTTATACGAAAACTAAAGTTATATTTTATATAAGAATTAGAATCTTTCTTTTTATAAGTATTCTGTATAGAGAAGTAACGTCTACTGCCTATTAATTGACGAGTAAATTGAAGAAATCGGTACTAATAATTAATATTTATCTCAAATAAAAATATGAGTAATATACAACCCTACGTTAGATCAAGGTTGAACGTACGACTCATTGTTATCTCGCGTCAGGTTTGGGCAGAATAAATAAAAGTCTACGTAGAAAAGATATACATTTATTTTATTATTCGAGCGCGACTGTTGGTTGTATCTATGATAAAGCTTTATGGGACTTTTTGTAAAACACTAATGAACTTTCTCTAGATCTCTCCTCTTTTCTTCTAAGTCACACTTTATTGTAATATTTCGAAAGCTTATAAACAAGTTTGATTTCTTTTTCAATATAATGAGCTATTTACTTCGTTTTATTAAGGGATTTTTTATAATTATTACTAACTAGTGACTTACCCTCGCTTCGCTCGGGTTCGCCTCTAGGTAACCACTTTAGGATATATTTTTTACAAACTTTGAATGTCTTATTTATTTATATCTAATGAAAACGTAATTACCATACAAACCTTCAACCCCTTAAAGCCCTTTTTTCGCCTTGAAAAGTAGTACCTAGGCGTGAAGCGCGATAAGACTTATTAGTAGAGATGGGCCGAGTACTCGGTTAATACTCGGTACTCGGCGTACTCGGTGGTTATTTTGATACTCGTACTCGGCCGAATAACTCGGTTTTAATGCCGAGTATACTCGGTTTAAGTATACTCGGTTTATCTCGAATACCTCGAGTGTTTAACAGCTAGCAACTCTAATTTGCGGCCATTTGTTCATAGGCAGCGATATAACATCGTATTTAAAAAAAAGTTATGTCATGAACGTATAAATACACCAAAATATTACCTGTTTACACCTGGCTGCTAAGTAGTTGCGGCCGAGTGTGCAACGGCACCCATCGATTTTTGGATTCTTTACATACATTGCTATAATGTGGATGATATTTTATTTAAAAAATAAGTGATCGAAATTTTTTTTCGAAAATTAATTAAAATAAATTTAATAAAAAATACTTGCGGCCACTTATTGACTGGCAGCCTGTTATCAATGTATTCTCCTGATCATGAATGTATGTAAAAATGTGAATTCGATTAACTACGCTATGAACGTAGAGATTTTGCAGCCGGATCTCGTACTATTGCAGGTACACATAAAAACACTCTTGCTAATCGTGGAATTTTATTGGACCGAGTTACTCGGCCGAGTACTCGGTCAGAAAAAAATTGAACCGAGTAAAACTCGGTACTCGTTACTCGGCAAAAGTGCTACTCGGCGCATCTCTACTTATTAGTAAGGATAAGGATTAATAATAATAAATAATTGATTTGAAACATTCGTAGTTAATTGACGCATTCGGTATATCTAAAGGTAAATTACAAAGATAATAATACTAGATATATAAAATAATCATATTTCATTACGATAATTGGTCGGATTTACCTAAAATATTTATTGCGTCGATAGGAGAATCTTTGTGTTCTACCAATCAAACCGATATTTCGTATTTTATCACCAATACGTTAAAAGTTTCAATTTATTGATTGTAATAACACCTCGGCTCGTCGTAAAGCAACAAAAGTATTTAAAAGAAGGTATAAAACCTGACAATTAGTTGTAAAAATAATTTGTTGCTTGGATTCTTATTTTAATAATTTATTATAGTCTAAGTGCTAAGTTTTATTAAGTAATAAATATAAATGTAATAGACACAAGTTTATGATTTTACTCACCCTTGCTCGATTCGGATTCGTCACTACATAGTACTACAAACATTTTAACGGTTAGGTTGTATGTATACATTTCATAGAAATCTGATAATTCAGCTATTACCATACAATATTTTATTAAATCTTTCTAGTGACGTACGGAAATTCTAAAAACTATAGATTTGGCCAATTCGACTCAGTTAGAAATTTTTATATGTAGGTATAGAAGATACGATTGAGTTGTTTTTTTCCGAAATAAGTCATCGTTTTCCCCTAATAGCCGATATGACTTCGTGAAGCTTTAAAGTGCATATATTAAAGCGTTATCGGCGCCACGCCATTTGTCAGTAATGGCCAAAGTATTTTTATAGTCTCTTTCTTATTGTGTGTCATTATGCTTATAGAAATAAATTATTTTGAATCTTGATCAGTCTTTTGTTTTTTTATTTTTTTAATATAATTCTTGTAACCGTTCTATAAACTCGTTTCTATACAGAATCTCTCATATTGTACAACGACCCCATCATACTAGTTTTGATATTTTAAACAAAAGCACAGGCTATCATTGCGAAAAATCATGAATTTAAAATATAAGTGAAGTTATGATGAGTATATGAATATATGGGCGATGGATTTAAAATTCCGAGCGTGTTTGAAGAGATTACAAAAAATGTGACCACTAGACGCGGAACAACCCGAGGCAGTTAACACCCCTCCATGATTTTTTGTTTCTATGTTTGAAAACAAAAAGTTTATGTGGTTTTTATGCTGCATAGTTTTTTCGTGTGTTGTTTTAACGTGTTGATAAAGAAATATTGAAGCCAGGGGTGAACAACAGTTTTGCTAAAATTGACTTTGATTTTTATGTTAAGTGTAAAGTCATATGAAAATAATCTAAATTGATTAATTAATTTTGCTACACTTCAATAATATATCGATACATCATTAAATGTATCATACATATAGAAACTATAATAATGATGTATTAAAATATCACAAGCAATGGGAAGCAAATCTATATCACGTCCGAATAGGTAGTTTTAAGGTGTTTTGCAATTGCTTATGGAACTAGATTACTTACTTCATAGTCCTACTTATATTTTCTAGTAGTAGTCTTCAAATCCTTGCCGTCTAAGTTGTACCGCGACAACTGCGGGGAAACGCATATTCATGAAAGTAATTTGTATTATTTAATAAATACAGATCAATATAATTTTCGTTGTAATATTATTTACTTACATTTTATCACGCTTTGTAATAATCTTTCATAATGTAAAGTACATTACTTATTTAAACGGTAACAAAAGATAAGGTAATATTTTAGAATTTACTATCCTAATTCCTAAGCTTTTATAGTCAATTTTTTTATCTTATTGTCCATATTTGAGCATCTTAAAGCGGAATCGTATGCGAAGCTCTATCTTTACCCGGGACCAGTTTTTATGTCTGCCCATAATACACGCACATATTTCAAGATTCAGCCCATTAGGGAGGATTAAGGAAGCCCTGCGATGACGTGAAAGTATTAAGGATGTGACTTGTATGTTAAACGGAGAGCATTTTATAAATAGCTTAGCTTAAACAAAAAACTGATATTTATTGATGATCTAATATGAAATAAATGTAAGCAAAGATATTTTAATATTTTTTCTGTTTTAAAACGATAAGGCTAATCTCCATACTCCATCTTTGAGGAATTATGATTTTTATCCTGTAATGGTGAATGTTTTATGGCTTCCATCTACAATGGCGTGTAAATCGTAACCGACTTTCTGAGGCACTTTAATATGACTAATAAAGAAGCGTCGGTTGGCCACACATACAATGCATTTTACATAAAAGCCTTGTTATTTTTATTACTGTCGCATCAGGGCATGTACTGTCGTGCATGTTATCTTTTATGGCGAGCCCTAAGTCATATATTTCAGTTTTATGTTAAGTTTGCCCGTGGGTAGGGTGTGGGTGTTACTCCAGAAAATCTGCCTACGTGCCACTTTGTACATGCAAAGGCAGGCAGTAGGCAATTTGTAGAAGCATTTTCGAGATATGAACAAGAAATGACACCTTGAGCAAGAACCTCTATCTTTTCTTTGCAGTGTGCTTTCTATCTAGATAGATGATATTATTACATAATATTTAGGTAGTGAATCTACGAACACAATACACTCATTTACTTTTATACTATTTTAAGTTAATTAATTTTCATTTTTGTCTCTACTATTAAAATACGTCTCTACGATTTTTAAAAAGATCCTTTAAAATACCCTTTATAAATAAAGGTACCTATACAAGGTACTATTATTATTCATCAAGATTTTATTTGCCATTCAATATCATGAATTTAATCCATATATCTACGTAAAATACTCATATTAGAATTCTAAATATTAAATAATTATTTTTGTTGTCTAGTGGGTTGACATCAAACTCTGAGAGAGGCGTGACGCCAGTGTACCTGCGCTGTCGAGAGGGCAGCGTGTCGTGGCGGTATCCGCGGGGAGCGCTACGACTGCTTTTTAAGCCTCCACTGCCCGCTGACGAACGCGACTTTAAGGTCTGCGTACGGGTTATACGCCGACCTGACCCGCCTGACCTTTTCCATACATTGCAGCTGAATGAAACAGGTAACTGCACTTTTCGTTTAATTCGTATTAACTCACTTAGACCATAAAGTAATGTACGGTAATATAATAAAAGTATAGTTTTCTTATACCGAACATTTTAAGTATAAGATATGTATTATAGATATTGTTGTTTCTTACTGTTGTAGATTATAATAAATGTTTAAATGAAAGAAATAAATATTCGTACTACTTTGAAAAAATGCAACAAATAGTTTTATAATATTATTATCTTTTATAGAAGCTGCTGAGCGCTTTCCAGCACGTATTTTTGTGGAGGGTCCTCGTAGACTTGTACCTCTTTACGCGCCTGATGACGGCGATGTCCGCGAGCTGCGGTGTTTCCGCAGCCGACACGGACAAGTCGCGTTGTACGTGGAGGCTGAGCCGGAGGAGGGACCAAAGAAACGAGTGGCCACATTCAAATACGAAGCGAGGCCATTGCTCAGGCGACACTACGATCCTGCGACCGCGGATTGTCGGCCTTGCTCTGAATCTGAATTAGAATTGGCCTTCTGTACCAGTGACTTGGGTAAGTTTATATGAATATATCTTTTGAACCCACTTGAAACATATATCAAGTAAATATAATAATATTTGGTTGTATATATCGTGTTCAAAAAATACAAAACTTAAAGGGAATTTAACTATTTATACAATAACTATAAGATATTATGCACTTCTAATATAATGTGAGCAAAATATAATAGTTCTTGAGTATTGTAATTTATTTTTCTACAAATTTAACTGGTTATTATGGCGGCTATCACACTACCGCGATAATGAGCGAGCTCGGAACCAGAAGTGTCGGCGCGCCCTACTGAATGTTAATAAACCCAGCTCTACGCCGACCGCACTGCAATTTGTCGCCATAATCGTCATTTCTTGCCTCTCGAATTAACTTTTATGAAATTAAAAATATAATTTTCTGTCATGCAATGTTTTGCTTTGGCTTATTAAAATCATTCGCTTAGTCAGAAATAAAGCATTCTTAAAGGAAAAAAAATGAGCGACGCCAACTTTGTCATCCAACTTCTTAGAACTTACGCAGATTAAAATGCGACCCGTACCGGTCTTGATTTACGGAAGCTGTTAAATATGCAGCAGGAGCATGGGATGACTACTTAGATTCAATTTACGTCCATAATAAGTAAAGTGACATGTACAGGATAAACTAGTATGAAGGCACGCGACGCGACGGGGAGTAAATGTGGTTATTTCTCCTCTCCTACGGGTTTGAAAGATTATAATGGTTAAGTTATGTCATAGCTGTATGCCGTGGGCGGTCGTTATTATTCGAATCGAGTATGCACCGACGAGATTTCGTGTAGCATCCTACATGATAATTATATAATATTTTAATAAGGTTTAACGATCACGTTACTTAATTAATACAGATAATCTATTGCTGTGTCATTATTATTATTTACAAATTTATAAGATCGAGTTAGAAATATTTAAATTGAATGTCAATATAACGTGTTATATAATGAATGAATAATATTCAAGGCAATCTAGCAAAAACATAAAATATCTAGTAAAATTATGTATTATAAAAGTCTAGAATTAAAGGCACTCGACTTGTTAGTTAAAAGCCTCCTCTATAATTATCCTCAAAGTGGGGTTGATGACCGTTTACTTTTACAACTATTCACTTATCTCTCTCAAACAAAGACAAGAAAAGAAAAAAGCTATCTATCTATCTAAGTTCGCTTAAGGATAAGCAAAAAGCTCTCGGACAATAGCGGCAGTTATTGCTTAAGATAACGAAATTGTATCGGTCGGGAGCTGTTTTTACTGTAGGAATGATGTCAGGCTTTTGTGCATCATTTTTGAAACTCCACTTCTTACTACCATAGTAATTAATATATGTACTCGTATGTAGAAACCTACTCGTTATCGATCGTTATTGTGTGATCACTAGCTGCGATATGTAAATTGAATTACATATATGAATTTCTCACATAAAGAAATGCCACTTATTATTTACATAACCATTTTAAAAGTTAACAGAAATATAAGTAAGCAGTCAAGCGAGACAAGATTGTAGACATAAATTGTGTGATGTGAGAAAATATATTGTTTCGCTTGTTTGATTATATGAATTCGTTAAGGAAGAACCTGTGATTAGTATAAGGTACTAGCAAGATTTATTGAAAACATATTTTGTTTTACACACCAGAGTGTATTAGTATAATATTCATTTCGATATTATTATTACATTTCCACTTTTCTATTTTATTTGGTTGGACTTAAGCAAACCTATATAATATAATTAGTCATACTTACCTATATACCTAATTTATCTAAGAAAGTCCAACGTACCTATAGGTACTTAATAATTTAAATCACATTAAATAAATAACGTGCATCTTTCATTTTAGTAAATAGTGAGAAACGATTTACGATTTAGAAATTAATAGATATTAAATTTATTTTTAGTATCCCGCGGTATAATAGTGGGCAGTGAACAGCGCGAGGATCTAGACACCACGCAGCTCACGTGGCGACTCACTAAGCTCATCCGCGCGACCGCGCCCGACGACACGGATGTACAAGATGATGATTATTATAGGTGAGTTACGATACAATCTAATTTATATTTAAGTAAGTAAGTAAGTGACTCATTATTGTACACCCGAAAACAGAAGAAAATAAACAGAAACACAGAAAATATAGGAAAAAGTACAAGAGGCCTGAGGCGGCCTTGTCGCTAAAAGAGCGATTTCTTCCAGGCAACCCTTAGGTGTAGGAAAATAATATAAGAAAGAGGGGGCGCGAAAAATAAATAAAGAGAAAAATAGAATGTAAATTTATAAAATATATTTATTATACAAATATAAATAAATAGAAAAAAATATGTATAAAATCAACCAAACCAACAAATAAATAAATAAAATACTACCTATTTATTTTATTATAATAATGTCATTAAAAATGATAAGGTTTGTAGTTTAAAAAGAGAAAACAGTTGATTATATGCAAAGTTATCGTGTTTTACACTCATTAGAGGAAGAAAGTTCTAAAGTCTTCGAGGTGCATATTTAAAAATTAATTAAAAATCTCGTTTTGTTTAGAAGTATTATAAATTTTATTTTTAATAATAATTAATACAATATAATCTAATTAGTGATTACTGTTATAAATGTAGTATTTGACAAATATAAATATGAAAGTTTATATGATTTTGTTTTTATGTATACAGTATATTAACATATCTCAACCTCTACGTAAGTAGATTTGGATGAAATTTACTATACATAATACAGATTGACCTGTATATTTTTAAGTATAATTCGCGTCATGTAAAAAGAACGCTGGCTGTCAAGTTGCGCAGAGACGATTTATCGGTCAATTTGGTGGCAGTGTTGCCAGAGGCAGATAGTGAAAAGTAACACGAGACAGCTCAAAAAGAAACATTTTCACAAAAAAAGTAACATTATTTTATTTTGCCGTGTTGCCGATGTCAGATTGCCGTGTGTTATGTTAAAAGTTAAAAAATTGCCGTGTCTCATACAAATGTAACGAAAATGTACACTTTTGTACCTTGTTCCTATAGTTTTAGTAGCAAAAAACCAGGGTTCCTTAGATAATTTATTAAAATATATTAGATTAACAATTTTTTTTTGAACAACTTTGGTAAAAAATTATAACCATATTACTGTCTGATACCACTATGTAATACTTATTTCTTCTACTTTTTCTTTCTTTAAATCTTATTTTGATCTAACATTTGTTTGGTTGGTTTAAAATTAGTTTGACTTCCTATACTAGTTATATAAGATTATTTATCGACTAAACATAAATAGTAAAGTTAATCAGTTGAACGGTGTTATAGATTATATTAAATTTTGTTATAGACTAGCTGTTACCCGCGGCTTAATGCGCGTGTGTTGTGCGTGTGCGCTAATTGCCGTGTTTCAGGATACGGCAACGATTGTTCTGCCGTATACCATGTTTTTCTGGTAATGGTCCCCAAATACCGTATAACACGGCAATTGTCGTGTAAATGGCAACCATGAAACGAACTGAGACTGACTATGACATTACGTGACATGTGCGCCAATACAACAAACGAAATTCCGTTCCGAAACGAGAAGCGTTCCGTTTCATGACTAATTTTGGTTGATGAAAAAAAATATTTTTGCTACTTCCTTAAAGTAACGTAAAAGTAACATTTTGAGTCGTGTAACATGTAGGTAACATGAGGTAGTGAAAAGTAACGTAAAATGTTACAAAAGTAACATTCTGGCAACGCTGTTTGGTGGTAAGACGCGGGGCGCGGGACGGCGGCGGTGCACGAGTCGCATGCTTTTCGGCTCGCTATTGGTTTGTCAGTTTAAAATACCATCGCGCACATAAAACTTTTTAATTACGAAGTGGTTTTATATAAAAAAATAAAGAAAATATATTTTTGACGTATATTGTTTTATAAAGAGTGAGTCTAATAATAATGCAATTAATAATTAAAAAAAATATATATTGAACGAATTATTTTAATTTTTTGTTAGTAGGTTAAACATTCTACACTGAACCTAACATATTTTATTAATTAATGGAATTCTATTCAATGACATTCGATCTAATATATTTTTCAATGTACCAATATCAATAAACAATATACGTCGCGAGCGAAAGGCTAGTTCAAAAATAAAAGAATAGACTTAGTAATTTTGTGAGTGAATATACCCATGCGCAAACACCCCCCCACCGCTTTCTGCCAGCGTTCTTTTTACGTGACGCGAGCTGTATTTAGAGATCGCACCTATTGATAGTTTTTTTTAAATGTACTCATCCACAGGCGTTAGGCGCCCGTGCCTTTTGTATATTTATTTTTCTGTTATTTATTTGGCGTTTTACATTTTTAAAAACTTAAAACTAGCGATACATGCTTACATTCTATGACGTGGTCCGACACTGTTTTTTTTTAATATTACACATATTATAGTAAACTTACTTGCTAATACATTTTTTTTGTTACATTTATATTAATTGCTATAACTTTTTTTTTGTACTAACTATTCTACTGTCTACGTGCTTGTTTACCCTAGGACCCCGCCCCATCCCGCAGTTGGGCTAGCACGGCCTCTGCGATTTTTTTGCCGCGTATGAATGATAGTTTAGCTTAACCACAGATCAGCTAAACTAACAATTTACTATGATCTACTCTTAGATACGAGACGGACAACTCGGTGGGCTCGGGCTCGAGGCGCGGCGTGCACGCGCACGTGCAGGTGCCGGCGGCGTGCGGCGCGGCGGCGGGCGCGGGCGAGTTCCTGCTGATGGCGCGGCGCCGGCTCGGCCGCCTGGCGCTAGCCTGCGCGCCGCGTTTAACGCAGTGGCGTGCGCTTGTGAACCGCCGCCGTAACGATGGCGCCGCCCACTGCACGTTACAGTACTGACACTGTACCATATACTATTCAATACAATTTATTCAGCATTCAATTGTTACTAAGTTTGTGCTAAACGTCATGACTACTACCAGTTCAAAAAGAAGAACGACGCGCATGGTCTCTCGTTTTGGCTGACTAATCTGGCACATATTATATATCTATAAGAAGATTCACTTATTAACGAAAATGAAGCGTAATGGAAATACTGTCAAAGCAAAACACAAAATGTGTTCGAATATATGAATTATGAACATTTAGTGCCTCTCTTTACCAAGAATTTTCAATGTTCATGACATGTTTTATAAGAATCGTAATATATTTGTCAAGAAGAAATATTCCGCAATAGTAAAGTGCTTCTAAGTAATACTAAATCTATTCATAAATAATGTTATTTTTTTGTCTAAAATGAAAAGAAAAATTTTCTTTCTTAAACTGCCTGCTAAAAACTTTTAATTAAAAAAGAATTTTGAAATACCGGATTCCTTGCAATAATTCTAATAAGCTCTATTACACAATGTTAAATCTAGAATGTTTTAGAAACATATTGGACAAACTTCATTGCTAACATGTGATAGTTATAAGAAAGCGGATTATTTTATAAATATGTTAATAGTACATCAATACATAAGTTTATATATTATACTAAAGTTGTCTATAACAGCAAAGTCAGTTTTGTAAATATTATAATTATTTTTCATATATTATTTGAGAAATTGTGATTTTATATTTTTATTATAGAGTATATTTTTTAAAAGCAAGTTAGCAGCAAGGTGACGTCAGAGTGAAAAAAATATGTGAAATATAATTTTTTAAGTCCTAACAATATATGCGATAAAAAATATTAAAACTATTTAAAATTAAATAAAAAAATAATTTTAATTAAACAACAGACAAGTATCGTTCGAAAAAGTATTCGTAAGAAAAGTTCGCCTTATTGTTAACTACAGAACTTTGCTTGCCATATCAGCGTCAATAGAACTAATGTACAGGATAGCGGTTATATATTATATGATAGTCTTATATAGTTGTAAGTACCGCAATACACATTGTAAAGTATAAGGGTGTGGTCCAGAGTGCCAAAATCTGCAAGATCTTTATATTTAGCAAGTAAGGTTGATCTCAACTGTGTACATATTTTAAATCTAAGAAATAATAGGTTTTACAATATATAAAACAATTTCCATTTTTTATATCTTCATATTTCAAATTTTTACTTCATTGCAATGTCCAACATTACTAATAAATCTTAAAATCTTTTAATTCGACTAAATGAAAAAATCGAATGTAATATATGTTTTTAATAAAATGATAATTAATTATTATAAATAACATAATATATTATTAATATATTTGAAATATATATATAACATATACTCGTGTTCTATTTCTATTGTTGTAAGTGCTTCCAATTAAGAGTTCTATAAATCTTATAAATAAATAATTATTATATATATTTAATAAATTCTATGTAATTTTGTAGGTATTTATAAATAATATATAGTTTTGTACAAATGTTTTGTATGTGATATAGATATACAGCAGATATTAAGTGCCTTTAAGTGTATATACGAATATTATATGTAAGAGATAAAGCGATGATAAAAGACGTTGAAAATAAAATACTGTAAACAGAATTATTATGACTTGTTTTATTTTATAACCCACATTTCATTAAATAAAAAATAAAAGGCACGTAAAAACACACCACAAATTATATTTTTAAAATAGCATACAGTTCGCGTCACGTAAAAAGAACGCTGGAAGAAAGTGGTGGGGGGTGTGTTTGCGCATCGGTACATTCGCATACGAAATTCCTAAGCCTATTCTTTTATTTTTGAACTAGCCTTTCGCTCACGATGTATATTGATTATTGGTAGGTACATTCAAAAATATATTAGATAGAATGTCATTTAATAGAATTCTATTATTTAATAAAATATGTTTGATTCAGTGTAGAATGTTTAATCTACTTACAAAAAAATTAAATTAATTCGTTTAATATATATTTTTTAATCATTAACTGCATTATTATCAGACTCTCTCTTTATAAAACAATATACGTCAAAAATATTTTTTCACTATTTTTTATATAAAATCATTTCGTAATTAATAACTTTTGTGTTCGCGATGGTATTTTAAACTGACAAACCAATAGCGAGCCGGAAAGCATGCGACGCGTGCCTCGACGTCCCGCGCCCCGCGTCTTACCACCAAATTGTCCGATAAATCGCCTCTGCGCAACTTGACAGCCAGCGTTCTTTTTACATGACGCGAATTATACCTTTATTGCAATATATAAGGGTGAAAGAGATCAGTGATTACCTCATTCACAATTTACCATTTTTTGTCTAGTCTTGTTTTAAAGCATATAGAAATATTTAGATTTTTGTTCCCGACAATTCAAGCAAACATGGTCTCCCGAGACCAGAGCGAGAGCTGTAAAAAATCGTAACGATTGGAGCCAAACAATGAATCGGGTTAAAACCTGCAAAAATCTACCTATTCATAAAGAAAGTAAAAAGCATTATTAAGTTAGTGGATCATTAACTTATAGCGGCAAAGCAATATGACTACTAAGTAGTTACTGCAGTATAATTCGCGTCATGTAAAAAGAACGCTGGCTGTCAAGTTGCGCAGAGGCGATTTATAGGCGAATTTGGTGGTAAGACGCGGGGCGCGGGACGGCGAGGCACGCGCTGCAATCTTTCCGGCTCGCTATTGGTTTGTCAGTTCAAAATACCATCGCGCACACAAAAGTTATTAGTTACGAAATGATTTTATATCAAAAATAGAAAAATAATATTTTTGAATAATATTGTTTTATAAAGATAGAGTCTGATAACAATGCTGTTAACAATAAAAAAATATATAAAAACGAATTAATTTAATTTTTTGTAAGTGGATTAAAAATTCTGCAATGAATCAAACATATTTTATTAATTTATAAAATTCTGTTTAATGACATTCTATCTAATATATTTTTCAACGTATCTACGAATAACCAATATACGTCACGAGCGAGAGGTTAGTTCAAAAATAAAAGAATAGGCTTAGGAATTTCGTATGCGAATGTACCGATGCGCAAACACACCCCCCACCACTTTCTTCCAGCGTTCTTTTTACGTGACGCGAATTGTATATTCCTCAAATCGATACCTAATTCAGAAATCGGCTAACTCCTTTTCAATATTTTTAACAAAGGCTACCAAAATCAAGGAATACAATAATACTTTATATAAATTCAGAACAATATTTTTTTAGAATAACTATATATTCTTAATTAATCTAAAAAAACATTTTGTACGAGTTTGTTACACTTATTATTGAAATAATAACGATTTTTGTGGTCCATTAAAAAGTTCACGTTAACGGAGTTAGCCGATTTGCGAATTAAGGTATCGAAATATTCTATGATTCCTCCTTAATCCAATGGTACAAAAAAACACAAAATTAAATATAGCATTTTATTTATTGACAAAATCACAACTGATACCACATAGAAAAACTACTCGGCACGGTTTAACTCTTAACTATATATATAGTATCACATAAACACTTTATAATTTCATAATAAACTATATACATACCACAAATATCATACTTATTTTTGGTACAATACGAATTATTTTCATTGTTTACAACGAAAATTTTGAATAAATTAGCATGAAATACATTTAATTTTGTAAATACAAACATAGTTTTTTTTCTATTATTAATAATTAATTAAATTATATAAATTAAATCATTAAATTAGGATAACTAGTGCTCTTTAGGATAACTTTGGCCCTCTGAAGAGTTTTCAAATATTCTTTTAATTAATTCCTCAAGTGTTTATTTTAGATATTTATTTTTTAATTGTTGTGATTAAAAAAAATATTTAGCCTTTTTATCATTGTAAAGTGCATATTAGCCTAAAATACTGACATTTAGTAAAAAAAGTAAAATTGTGATGGACAAAGAATAAAATTTATAATGACTTAATCTATATTGTGTGATGCAATTGAGAATTCACATAAATATTTAAGCAAAAGAAATACATAAGATATACGAAAACTTACCCGTAATGTATGAAGATACGCGATTACATTGTTACTTTAAATAATATTAAGGAACAAAAATATGCTTACAATATATTCATAATCAAATGACACACTCAATTCTATCGCACTTCAAACATTATTTCATTTATTTAAATAAAAACATTGGTTAAAACAAATTGTTTTAGTAAAATAGAAAATAAATTCACGTGTCACAAAGCAATAGACACTTATTATAATTATTAAAATATTCATAAAATAACACAAGAAAGTATAAGCCATTAAAAGTTAAACCATTTGGTAGGACGAGTTTTTCAAGATGGATTATATAAATTTAAACAGTAAATAATTTATATCCTTGTGATATGTTAAATACATATATTTGATATTTTAAACAGACTATACATTTTAAATGTATTATTTTTTATAAAATTTCAAGAATCACAAATTTTCACGAAAATAAGTAAGTATATGAAGATTTTTAATATTATAATAATTACAAATTGTTTCACATTCAGTAACATAAAAATCACTACTATATTAAAACGAATATCAAACACTTTAACTAACAAATATACGAGAAAAATATTTTGTAGAAAACCGGCCTATTATTATCAATACAAAGTATGAAAAATATTAGCGAAGAAACAGTATATTTTATTTATTCAAATCTATACATACAAAATAAGAAATCAGTTTACGCTTTTTTTTAATTTTAAAAGTATTTCATACAAACTCATGAGCAAGATCATTCAGCCTTTAATTTTTAGCGTTGTTCTCCAATTTTATTAATTAAAAGCGCACTTTAAATTTATAAAAATAGAAAGCAATTCGACAACTAACAAACATGTTCAGACAAACCTTATATATTTAGTATATTTATATAGGCATAGTAGTTGTATGAAATAAACAGTTTAATGACACTTGGTTAATTGTGCGATTTTTTTAATGGTATGCGCAGACGAAAGTATTTACTTGAAATTTAGTAGTCTATAATTAACACAAAACCTCTTTAATTTGTACATTAGAATAGAAATAAACATAGTAACCATAGACACAATGCTGAAACCATGTAGATAGTCTACATCTTGGAAAGAAAGTTTTAAGAATTACTTTAATATTAGCATCATAGCAAATAGAAAATTCCAAAGTTTAAGAAAACTTTCATAGTAATTTCATTAGAAATAGAATAGAAAGTATTTTATATTCTTATTCTAGAACATAGTTTTAGGCTGATAGCGAAAATTCAGCTTGACAAATTATGAGCTCTATCATAAATTAACATCGATTTTCGCTACATAGCGAACGCGTTAGTTACTATTCGACAGTGAAGCAAGCGCATTCATACTAGGCTTGTAAAGAAACGCAATTTTACCACATGAGTAAATATATCTACGAAAGAAAGCTTCATACAACTGTAGTAAAGATAGGAAGATGCTGTATGTAGGCGGTGGTTTTTGCTTCCTTATACGTATGAAGCGCGCGGCTTGATATTGTCATCAAGCATGAATGGCGGCTTTAATTCCAAGTTCATAGGATTTGTTTGTTGATATTGAACAAGTAATCTTTAAATAATTTAATTTTTAATTCTTATATAATTCATAAATGTAATATTTTTTTAAAATATCCGTAATATTGTATTTAGATATCTAAAGTTAAACAAGGATTTTTCTATATTTAATGTAACTTAAGAAAGAAATACTTTCTCTTTTTCTTTACGTGGTTATATTAAAACTTTGTATCTGTAGGAATACTTATTCATGTGACTTTACGATGTTAATTCATGAAAGAGTTGTATTGCTGAAAATTTGGCAGTGAGAAAACATCCGAGACATCAAGATTGACACTCACTTTTCGGGCAGTGAAGCTCAAAACTCATTTATAATACACACATTATATTATAATCTCAAAATTAAATATCATCTCTATTTGAAACATTAGAAAAGGTTTAGTTTTCGTAATTTTATTTTGGTATTATTGTCAAACTTTTATCTCTAGGAAGCTCTGAGAAAGTATTTTTGTACGGATTTAAAACAAAAGGAAAATAAGGAAATTTATATAATATTTATCTTATTATGTTTGAAACTTCAAGACAAACGCACATATATGTAATAATTGTGTGTTTAAATACAGTAACTTATAAATTTATTATTTACCATAAATAAATAAATATTATAAAAATCATCTAATACTAAAATTTTACCAAAAAAAACTTTGCAATTATAATGTCCTAAAACAAAAACAACTTAAAAATCTAAATAATATATTTAAATCTAAACATAATACATCTATGTATTTGTAAATAACTTCACTATTAGCAGTTACATATTATAATATTGTTACTATTCAATACTATGTTTATTGAAAAAAAATATTAAATATTTTATTTCCCTCCTACCCTATGGAGAATTGCCCCCCATCGGGCATCCCCCTATCCGCCACCTGGGGACGCGTCCTCTAGGGAATCAGGCTACCTCGAGGATAAATCGTATATAAAAAATTTAAATAATATATAATGCATAAAATAAATGTATATATTTCTATATAAATTTTCACTGTCTTTTTATTATTTTTTAATAGTCTTTTGAGCTTCATAATATTTTTGTATGTAAGACAAGTGTTTTATGAATTCTTTCGAATAGTTGTTTATTTGTAATAGTAAAAATTCTTTACTTTCTACGCATTTTAATAACAACGATTACATCGAATAGTAACTTTGAAAATAAATGCTAAACGTTCAGTTTGAAATTATTTCATATTCGGAAAATCGTAATAATCTAAGTGCCATAGAGGCATTATATAAAACGTTTAAAGAATTTACATATTGTTTATTTTACATATTGAATACAATTATGTCTATTTCACGTACATCTATTTCAAGACGTCTTTAATATTTTAAAAATGTGTAGGTATACATTATACAAGAATATTTTAAATAATACAAATTCTGATAAATTAAAAAAAAATTAAATACGATAAAAATAATTTTGGAAAATATATGATAACCTACTTAAAGATATCGTTTGTATATTTAGTTCAAATATATACAATGCATACTTAAGATATATTGCAACTAAATGTTTAAATACTTTGTAAATTGAAAAGACTTTAGAACCTAAAAAAAATCAACGCGAACCATTTTAAATATTGCCACAATTTCACATTAAAAATCCGTATTAGAAATATATAAAACCGCAATAACACATAAAATACAATACATCCATCTCCCCCACTTAACACCGCTATAAGCATAAAAGAGCGAGATGCATATACTTCCAACTCACCGTTACTCAAATTCAACTGGCGTGGGTGTGAGGACGTCTATGATGATATCCTCCATGTTGGGTAAGACGAGAACCTTCTCGAACTCCTTCGTGAGCTTTTGTTCTATCCAGTTGGATATGTGTGCGAAGCGCAAGGCTCGAGCACCGAATGCGGGCCGGGCTTTTAGGACCAGTTGAGGGTTGGTCGAGAATCTGGAATACCAATATGTTATGATAATTCATATTACTAGCGACTCGCCCTCGCTTCGCTTGGGCTTTTTCCTAGATTTAGCACAGGCAAAGCCGCGGGTTCGGCTAGTTATGCATATAAACCTTCCTCTTGAATCACTCTATCTATTAAAAAAAATCACATCAAAATCCGTTGCGTAGTTTTAAAGATTTAAGCGTACATAGGGATATAGGGACAGAGAAAGCGACTTTGTTTTATACTATGTAGTGATTATGTAAAATATGCTTATTTCATTTCTGAATGGAACGTTAATTCGAATGAATCGGTAAAAGATCAGGCGCAGGCTTTATGTACTTCCTGGGACTCATAACTATGGTTCAGTCAACCAAGGCCTTGAATCTAAGACCTACTCCCCATGCATGCTATTAGCACATCAGGACAAACATAGAGTGCTCTTGTTTTGCATTCCTAGTTGTTGTGGGTAATTAAAACAAATAAAATTGTTTTGTTTATAACTTTATTATGGGTTTTAATTTTTGTAACCTAAGTTCCTCCTTATAACAGTTATCTTCCAGTAAAAGTCTCATATATATCAGCCCAGCCATTTCGGAAAAAACAGACGCATTATGCCTTTAGTAAAATATTGTAATCTTAAGTAGTAGGCGTAAGTTAAAATAAATTAAGCGGTTCTTATATATACTTTAATAAATACAAATACTACTCCT
This sequence comes from Boloria selene, assembly GCA_905231865.2. Lineage (NCBI taxonomy): Eukaryota > Metazoa > Arthropoda > Insecta > Lepidoptera > Nymphalidae > Boloria > Boloria selene. Next base: position 4,969,919 of record HG993141.1, read on the forward strand.
TACAACATTTTAGCTAACGCGCCACTATAACCTAGAAATAGAAATACGACGCTATCTACCGGATATCTGTTCAACTTAGATGTCAAATCGCCGTCTATTAGGATTTTATAGAACTAACCGATAAATACAGATTAAAGTCGTATAATAAATTTTTAATTTGAAATAAAATAATATTGCGACTATAAATTAAAATGTAAGCTATCCTATCTTTTAAGTTGGATCAAACTGCACACGGTGTGCAAATTTGATTAAAATCGGTTAAGCAGTTTAGGAGTCCATCCCGAACAAACAACGTGACACGTAATTTATATATATTAGACTAGCTGACCCGGCGAACTTCATACCGCCATATTTTATTTCTCTAATCGCAACTGAGGAAATAAAACCTTTCCGGTAAAATTGAATTAGCTAAATTGAAAATAAAACTAGAGTACTCAATTGAAAAATTCACACAGCGCCATCTATTGGGTGTATTTGCAACCTAGATGTCAAACAATATTGAAGAATTTTATCGATGAATCAACGTACACCGCCATTTATGAGAACTTCATAAAACTAAACAGTAAATAAACACTTGCTTAAGAAACAATTAATTGATACATTTTATTCGTTTACATTCACGATATAAGCGAATAATAGAGATGATAACTATCCTATCTAGTAAGTTAAACCAAAATACGATTACATGTGAAATTTGATTGAAATCGGTTCAGTAGTTTTGGAGTTTATTGGCAACATACATCGTGACACAATATTTTTATATATATAAGATGGAAGATAGTATTTATATATGGAAGATAGTATTTATATATGGAAGATAGTATTTATATATAGAAGATAGAGTATAGTACCCGATCCACAGGCGGTCGTGCGGCGGCGGCGGCAGGTTAACAGCGAGTGCGCCCTCCAGCGCGAGCACCTCCAGCTGCAGCTTGATGTCGGTGTTGGAGAGGCCCTCCATCGCGCGCTTCACGTACTTGTAATCTGTCACCTGAGAATCCACTCACTCTCGTTTATTATGTAACACTTTTAACATCCCTAAATACAAAAGTGGGCATGGACTATAAATGAGATCAGGTCACAACACTGGTTAAGAGCAGGGTTGACGTATGTATTCCACATATTATGGTTATTGAAAAATAGATGGGTTATTTCAGACATTCACTTTTTTCATGATGTTTCCATCAACATAATACAAAAGTGTCAATGCACATGAAAATATCAGATAAAATTATAAAAAATAATTTTAATGATAATGTACTTATTATACGTATGTTTATATAAGATTCTAGAAAAATAGCAGTGCATATTTACCGTTTGGAAATATTTATTCGTGGCTATCTTGTCAACCATTCTTAAAAATTTCTTTTTAGAAGATACACCTTCATTTGTAGACGACCTGAAAATAATTAACATAGGATTAAATTAACTATATAATATTCATACATATTATTATTATTATTAAAAAAAAACAAACAAAAAAAAATTGTTGTGCTTATAGTAATGCCTAACATTTATTTACTGCGATTTTGCTCGTACATTCATACTAATGGACAAACCGGAGTGGAACGAGGGGGAGTCACTATTGGAATATAAGAGTATATAAGTTCAAGTGTTAGAATACAAATTATATATATCTATACTAATATTATAAAGCTGAAGAGATTGTTTGTTTGTTTATTTATTTATTTGTTTGTTTGGTTGAACGCGCCAATCTCAGGAACTACTGGTCCAAATTGAAAAAAATCTTTTTGTGTTGGATAGTCTGTTTATCGAGGATGGCTATATTACATCACGCTACGACTAATAGGAGCAGGGCGTTCATGAAAAATGTTGCAAAAATGGGAGAAAAACATTTATGTATTTGGTTTCCAGACTTTAGAACGCGCACGAAGCCGCGGGAAATGCCAGTTTTATAATAATAAAAAAGTATTATAAATGAAGCTATCTTTTCGGATTTTGTCGCGGATTTATTATGATTTTTGGTTTCCGACGTTTCGAACGCTTTACAGCAATCATGATCACAAGAGTCTGTCCCACAAAATCTGAAAAGATAGTTTCATTTATAATGTCAAATATTCGCGTAAACCTAAGAAAGTATATAATAAACTACATAGTATAAAACAAAGTCGCTGTCTCTGTCCCTATATCCCTATGAATGCTTAAATCTTTAAAACTACGCAACAGATTTTGATGCGGTTTTTTTTAATAGATAGAGTGATTCAAGAGGAAGGTTTATATGCATAACTAGCGGATTCCGCGGCTTTGCCTGTGCTTAATCTAGTTAAATAATAAAAGTGAATATGTTCGTACGCGGCGTCAGTGGGCGGCGCACTGTCAGCGCTGTCGAGCTGCACGGGCGGGCTCTCGTCGTCGCTGCTGGACTCCGCCGAGTCCTCCACCTCCGAGTCGTAGATCGCTGGCTTCTTCTTCTGTTATAACCATATACAAATCTTCACTACATAGTATAAAAAGTCGCTTTCTCTGTCCCTAAGTAAGCTTAAATCTTTAAAACTACGCAACGGATTTTGAGGCGGTTTTTTAATAGATAAAGTGATTCAAGAGGAAGGTTTATATGCATAATAAATCTAGGGAAGAGCCCGAGCGAAGCGAAGGCGAGTCGCTAGTATAAACATATACAACAGTTTAGACGGATGTTTGTTACTCAATCGCGATGGAACATCTGTGTACTGGGTGAAATTGAAAATCGCAGTATACTGATACATGTTACAATAGAATATAAATTAAAATTTATAACCTTTCTAGTCATTTTAAAATTCAAATTGTTTGAGCGAAATATATTTAACAGTAATCTATGTTAATTTCGCTTATTCTTTTAATTCTACAAAAAACATTATCACATGATTAATAAACTTAAAAAATTTAAAAAGAAGACAATTTTACTATTCTTAATTCCAATGAAATATATATTTATTAACTTTTATATTCATAACTCACTTTAAGTTCTGGAGACACGCAGCCTTGACGCAAGACATGGTCTTCACTTTCTACTACATTTTCATTCGTTACTAGCAATTGGTCTTCTAATGTGACATCTATAAAAATATAACATGCTGTGTACATATATTTCAGTATAATTTTACTATCAAATAATACTGTTTTTTCAAACACATAAATTGACGCCTCAGATCCGCCGTTTACATTTTTATTTAAATTTATATGAAACTCGTGATGCCAAGAACTAATCTAAATTATATTATCAACTCAATTGTCACTTTGTCTTTATATAATCTATAATGATAAAGTTCTAGTCGGAATTGAGACATAACGCAATTTTTTTAGGCCATTTTATTGATCTGTGGATTATTGAGACCTTATAAGTCCCTTTTTAATTTGGGATAATTTTTAACCCCCGACGCTAAAACGTCTTAGAACAATAAGTTTGATGTGTCTTTGTGTGTGTGTGTGTGTGTCTGCCTGTGCCATTGTAGCTCCCGGAACGGAAGAACTGATTTTGATTTTATTTGTTTAAAAGTTAAATTAGTTAGTCGTTCTAGCTATGTCCAAGATGGTCGTCGCCACAAGATGGCGGATTACATATTTTACGCAGAATGGGTATTAAATAAAAGGGTTTGACCAGTAGAATGCTATGCAACTATAAAAATGGCAAATTACATTTTTTTGAATTTTGTGTTTGGGGTAACGTTAAAGTTATTATTATCTTCTTATCTCAATATGTGCTATATATGTGTGAACTCACTCTTCTCCTTCAGCTTCATCAGGTTGATCTGCGTGAGGATAGTGAGCGTGGCGCCGCCATCGTAGCGCAAGCCCGCGTGCAGCCACGCGCCGCGCGAGTCCGTCGCGCCCGCCGCTAGCGACCGCAGCTGCGGGCACGCGCCCTCTAGCTGCAGCGATGTTATCACTAGCGGCGATAGGAACGAGGGTAGCTGCGTGGTATCAGACAAATTATTATTTAATAATAATAATAATAATAATCGTTTATTGCCATGAAGAAAGAACATAAAGAAAGTTAATATATACAAGATGGTTTAAATAAATCGATGGCAAAGGGTAATAACTCAGCTGATGCTGCTGAGGCCAGAGTCTCAGACAGCGCTGTTTTTCAGTATTACCCAGCTCCCTAGGGTGTTGGGCGGGAGCATGGCAGTAAAAGAAAATGACAATTCCTCTAGTTAAAAAAAAGAAAATTACATCTTTAGTTGTTAACAAAAAACAAGAAATAAATTAAATACAAAAAATAAATATAACCATTTAAGATCATATATAGAAAGGGTGCAAGTAATTGTTTTAACTTCAACGAAGTGTTGTATTAAACCAAGTCTATCTATACTAATATTATAAAGCTGAAAAGTTTGTTTGTTTGGTTGAACGCGATAATCTCAGGAACTACTGGTCTGAATTGAAAAATTCTTGTTGTGTTAGATATTTCGTTTATTGAGGAAGGCTATAGGCTACATTGCATCACACTACGACCAATAGGAGCGGAGCATGAACGAAAAATGTTGCGAAAACGGGAGAAAAATATTTGTTTCGATTTTCAGCATTTAAGACGCGAGCGGAGACGCGGGAAAGTCTAGTTATTTATATAACCATTTATAACAAGATCATATATAGAAAGGTTGAAAGTAATTGTTTTAACTTCAACGAAGTGATGTACTAAGCCAAGTCTATAATATATATAAACTAGGTAGGAGGCTACCTACCTCTTCCGAGTCTCGAAAATGAAGTCAAACACCGATGGAAATTGCATAAGTAAGATATAAACGAGACGTTAAAAAATTTCGTTTACGCAACATGTTGCGTAAGCATTGCAACAATAATAATAATTTATCAGCAAAAAAAAAATGTAAATAATTGTCAACATTTTATACATATTATACAAAATGAATATTTTCTTTATGTATTAAAGTTTTGTAGTGTAATAGAAATTGTAAACATTTACGTTGAACAAAATAATGCTCAGCTTTGCATTTGTGTGCGTGCAATGTACAGATGGGTACGGCTGATGGCGTGGCGCATTGCGAGTGGTTTAAACCCGTTTTATCTGGTTTTTGATGCGCGGCTATTGGCCTTTAACTATCACTCACACAAATGCAAAGCTGAGCTTACGTCTCGAGAACTGTAGTAGCGTACCTTGAGCGTGTTGAGCTTGCGCTGTATGCGCGCCTGCAGGCGCTGGCGCGTGCGCGGGTCGCGCGCCACGTCGTACATGAGGCGCGCCAGCAGCGTGTTGGCCCACGCCAGCTCCGCCGGCAGCGCGCGGCACGAGCACTCCGCCGAGCTGCCAGACGCCGCACTCCCGTTCTGCTATATACGTTACACACTTATAAATATAAATATGTTGGGACATTTACAAACAACACTATCTAGTTCCACGGTAAGGTACGAGCCTTGTGTTATGTGATACTAGATGGTTGATATACTACACATATATAAGTTTAAATACATACATATTATAAGTATAAACACCCATGACTGGAGTACAAACATTCGTGCTCAACAAATGTATGCCTCCAACGGGACTCGAACCCGCGACCGCTGGCGCAGCAAGTAGGGTCACTACAAACTGCGCCATGCGTGTCGTCAATTTACTTGACTTAAAACATACTGTTTATTTACTTGTCTTAAAACATACATCCAAAGTATATTCATTCGATTACCAGAAGTACTTGTAAAAGTCGCGCCCTTCGCGTTCATCAAAGAGATAAATCAATATTTTTTTAAAGTGCGCGAAGTTTAGTGTCGCACTACTTCGGCCTACTTTAATGGATAGTAGACTATGCGTGCTGCTTTTGGTACTTCTCTCGTTTTAGATTATATGTTAGAGAAACCCCATGTCTGTGGTGGTCTGCTTCTGCAGACTATGCCACTGGTATGCATAAATAATGCATTTCCCAACGTAAAAAGAATAAATAAAAAGGACTTGTACACACGATGACAGTTTAGCGTGCAGGTAACGATTACATTGTGCGTTTCTTTTAATTGTATCATGTTAATGATAGTTGGTGTAACATTACATTTATACGCATTTCAATATTATCATAACGATTTAAACACAATAACTGATATCAAAATATTGATAATATATAGATGGTATAGCTCGCGCCAAACTTTGTGGCCGTCCCGAACTAGGCTCATTGCATTGCGCAGAACACAAAATCAGGTATTAGCGGGACGCACAAGAGCTTGGGGGCAGGGCCACACCCCGCGCGCCCGCACCGCTCACCCGCGACGCGCGCTGGCACCCACGCCTTAGTGTGAGTGCTACGTCCGTACACGAATCACGCACTTGTGAGCTCTGAGAGTACTGTAGCGTTCAAAATTCGTTCGATCGTTTCGTTAATTTGTTATTATAGTTTTTAGTTATTGTTACTTGTTGTTATTGTTACTCGTTGTTATTTGTTTATAAACATGCCTACCGGACGTTGTAATGTTTTACGACGCCAGGCTCGTAAAATGGTCTACATATTTATTTACATTTACATTTATCCTATTACTAGCCGTCCCCGCCCGCTTCGCTGGGCGAATTTTCAAAGGAAATAAATTAAATTTTATTCATCATTTTTTTTTATTCATTTTTTTTTTGCTTTTTTTGTTAATTTTTATTTTTTTTATTTATATTTTTTTTGCCTTTTTTGTTAATTTTTTTTTCTGAAATTTAAAATATTTTTCGAAGAAGAGTCAAATTCACTTAAAATAAAATAATTATTATTTAAACAGTAAAAAAATAATCATTTGGAGTCTGTAGAAGTTACAGTTTGGAAACATAAATTTAACATTCTCACACCCACCCCCGATATCCCTATTGGAAATAGAATTTCGTAAAATCCTATTTGAGATGATTTCTGCATGACAAATAAAAGATTACTACCAAATTTAAAGTCTATAGAGGTTACAGTTTGGAAATAGAAATTTCACATTTTAACACCCACTACCGCAATCTTTTTCGGCGGTGGGTTGTTGTAAAATCCGCTCTTAAATCATTTCTGCATCACATATAGACGACTCTAGCTAAATTTGGAGTCTGTAGGAGCTACGGCTTAAAAAATAAAAATTTTCATTGTTAAACCACCCCCGCAACCCCCTGTGGGGTGAGCTACCGTAAAATTCGTTCATAGACTATTTTTACATCTCTTACAGAAGATTCCTACCAAAATTGGAATTTATAGGAGCTATAGTTTAAAAACGGGAATTGTTCATTGTTAACGCCCCCGCAATCCCCTTTGGGGGATGAATTTCTTAAAATCCGTTTTTAGTTGACCTCTACATAACGAAAGTAATATTCCTACCAAGTTTCACATTTCTAAGTCCTATAGTTCCCGAGATTTCGTGATGAGTAACTATAGAAATTGGAATACTTCGATTATCATCGAAATTTTTAACGTTTTAGCAGACTTTTTTAAAATTTTCTTACATATAAACATTCTCCTGACAATTCTGAAGACAACAAAAAAAAATTAACCCAATCGGTCCAGCCGTTCTCAAGTGATACTCGATCATAGATACGGCATTTTATTTTTATCAAAAAATGAGAGTGGGTGTGCAGGGGTGCGTGGGAGTTGGTGGGTGGATGCGAGGAAGTTTGTAAGTAGATTCTTAGCTGAATGTAAAAGAACATTATCCGTTTAGTAAACTCCGTTGAAATCCATGAAAACAAAAGAATCAAGAGAAAACGCTTGTCTTTTGTTTTTGTTAGCGGGATAAATGTTCATAAAAGTAAAACAGCAATAAAAAAATGAAGGAACGTTAGAATTCGAAAAATAAATAGCCATAAACCATCTAGGAAAAATTTCGCATCGAATGGTGGTAGTTTCATGTCGATACGATCAGTGGTTTAGGCGTGATTGAGCCTCAAACGAACACCATTTTCATTATATATATATAGATTACCTAACCTATATGTTTTACAAATAACATATACATTGTATATTAAATTAAATAAAATAACCTATGAAATAAACACGAACTTTATAATCAACAAATAAAAATAAATTGACATAATATAATAAGTATTAAAAATGTTAGAAAACGAAAATTGTTTGGTTGATTACGTATTGCCCACTCGACTGTACCATGCGCAAGTTCGGACTCGCGACTATACTCAAGGCGGTCACAAAGTTTGGCGCGGGCTGTACAATCCAGATTGTCAAACACTACAAATCTAAAAACCTACAAATAATAAAATGGTTATTAAAATATCACTACATATGTAAATGGTTCATTTCACTAATGCTATATGATATGAATATCAAGAATACGACACATATTTTATTACTATAAAAATCTTACACACAAAAAAAGAAAAAATATAATATTTATTAGTACACTTTCTACCTATTTACAATGATATTAAGTGTTATAATAAAGGTCGAACATCGCTTTTTTTCTTCTTTTTGCCCTTTGTACGGTCGCGCGGCGAGGGTTCTATCTGACACAAAACGCCGACATCTTTACTTTTCGATACCACTTCGTGACTCTGCTATTTAATATTATTTTAATTATTATTATTATTAACATATTAAGTTTATATCTACTCGTATGACCATAATAATGGCGATGAGTTGATCTCCATTGCATAAGCGTTAGAATGAAAAAGATTTCCGATATTTTTTCTTTTCTTACAAAGGTTAGATATGTTGTGGAAATGATTATAACTACCCTAAAATTAATTTCACTTTTGCTGAATAGTGATTTATTTAAATTTTAAAGCTAATACATGTGATCTATGGTCGAATACTTTAGAATTTTGACATTGTCATCGCATTTGTTTGCGGAAAAGTTTTTATAACAGCTCTGTCGGAATACTTTTCATAATGGGAGAAAAATAGTTCGTGGAGACTGAAACAAGAATGGCTTTTTGAGCATTTTGTCTGACCCGTCGACATTCATTCTCGTTCAATAGGTAATGGTGAAAGTATTGTCTAAAAATACAGGAGGATTTGTAGGCAAAAGTTATCATTTAAAATATATCATAAATATTTGTGACAGCTAAGTTTTAACACAATTATATTAATTCGGTCATTCTTATTAATATAAGATCCGATTTTTATTTACCTGCATAACTTTATTTAAATACGGCCAAAACGACTTTTCATAGGATTCGAAGTTGGAAGGCCCGGGTTGAGAAGGCGACGGCATCGTCGTACCGTCCGTCGACGCATCGGCCGTTTTACTCTGAAACAAAAAGTAAATTGAATAAATTTATAATCCTTTTACCTTCTAACATTCCTCTGTTCCTTTCAATCTTAGTGCCCAATAAGATGAGAGAGAGAGAGAGAGAGATTTTTGGACCGGCGGAATATGAGAGTAACAGGAAATGATAACGCCGCGGTCTTCAGAGAGACCGAAATCGGTCAGGAGGACATTACATCTTACCCGATATTGTTCATATTTTCGTTATGGGGGCTCATTAGTATCTGGCAATCCGACCGGGCGAGATGCCAAGGGTTACACTACGAGCCGAGTCACTAAGGGGGCAGTATAGTATGCGGGTTAAGGGTATTTCTCTGATAGCAGAAAAGAAACCGTAAAAGAAACCAATTGGTTATTTTGGATTGCCTAGAAAGACACTGTCGAAATATCACTGTTGAGAGGGTAAGTAATCCTGCGACCCCTGTAAAGTGGTGAGAGTTAAGGCGCAAGACCTTCGCGACACGTGCTCTTCCCAACTTCCCAACAACTCTTGTTGACTTTCCTCGAACCGGGACTCCAACCCAAGACCTTCAGATGCTAGCCACTATACCACCAAGGTTATATACCTTGCCAAAAGCAACGGAATCCTTCTCGGCGAGCTTGTTGTAGACGGCGAGGTCTACGCCTTCCTTGCCATCGGCATCGCTGGCCGACCGCTCCTCCGTGCCAGAGCTCTCTACGGATGAGTTCGCTTCCGATATCGCTATCACGATGCGACGGTACCTGCCAATATTATTTTATGGTCATAGAGTATGTATAATGAAATGATATGATTATAAAATGAATACAAAATTATAATGTCAAATATTCGCGTAAACCTAAGAAAGTATTAAGATATAATTAAAATATTTTACTATTGTTTGTTATTATTTATTGATCTTTTTAATTGATTTTTTTGAAGTGAAACTTCTTTAGAATCGTTGTGATTTCAAACTTGATGAAACGAAAAAATAAGTCCATAGTACCAGGCGCTCAGAGACGGGGAAGAGTTAGCCTTAGTTAGATCTCGCCCACCGCGAGTCTGTGACATTTCTAACTCTGTCTAACTCGTGGGGGTGACCTTCGCGCCATCTACCTCTCTCGACGAGCTTAGATAGGGTTATTTAGTATAATATAAACGAGATTTAAAAATTACTTTGCCATAGAAGTTTTACTTCTGACATGTGTACTTTGTACACACGCATTTTCATTTTTTTTATAATTATGCTTAGATACCCGTAGATAAACACTATTGCACACAACACAAGAGATAGCGGCAATTTTGCGCTACATGTAATCTCTTCTAGGAAATAGTAGCTTTAGGGTAGAGAAATCAATTAGTATATACGAAACTTGTTTGAAAATACTTGGAGATTATTAAAAAACATCAAATAAGTAAGGTATACCGAATATAGGAGAAAATATTTATTGTACCTTATTTATAGGAACAAAACTTATAATTGGCAAATGACCTAATAGTGAAAATTAAATATAGAAACGAAATATTATGAAATAATTCAAAAATATTTTAACTTGAATCAATATTTATATTAAATGTCTTTTTTACATATTGCATTAATATAATAACGCAATGTAACAAAACAATAACAGATGTACTAACCCCTTATAGAACCCCATGCACACGTTACGGTCGACTTACCAATCGTGCGTGTTATCACTCCCATAATATATAGAGAATAGGATATGAATGTATACTTCTATACTAATATAAAAAATCTAAAGTGTTTGTATGAATTAATAATCTCATAAAACTGAAACTAATAATACGGGAAGGCTAACTAATCGCACTGCTCTAGTGAAACAGCGAGGTTTCGGATTAAACGAAAATATTATGGATGCATACAATTATTATATTTTTGTTGATTTTTCTCTCCAAAAAAAAAAAGGAATTTTCCAAATCAGTTCAAGCGTTTTCGAGTGATCAGTGAAAACATAAAAAAAATCTCCCTTTTTGAACTAGCTTGAAGTATTTTGCTGTTCAGGCTATTGATTAAAAGACACAATAATAATGAACGCAAGCGGAGTCGTGGGCAAGAGCAAGTTGTATACAGACCATTCGTGTTTGTCCCTGCCGGTGCGCGCGAACAGGTACAGGTGCGAGTGCTTGTCGCTCGACTGCTTCACGTGCACGCTCCACTCGCCCTCCGCCGCGCCTTCTGCGCCCGCTTCTAACTCCTTAAACAAATAAGAATATAAACTGAAATATATTCAATTAGATAAATAATAATATAAAATGAAATAAATTCCATTAGATAAATTACTAGTACTTTTGAATCGTCAATTTAATTAAAAGAGCTTCATAATAAGTCAAGGAGACTTCGTAAAGCAGTTCTGCTATTAGAAGAACCGACGAGAAACTCGACAGTTGATCTTAACAAGAGAAGTACTTTTTAATTTATATAACATTTAAATCATAATTTAATTATTAAATACTAATTTAAATTTAATAATATATGCTTCTATTACTAGTAGATAGCCCACATACTATGAGACAACATTTCGGATTGGAAAGGGTGATATCGACTTTTTAAGCTTTTAAAGCGTCTTGCAGATTGTAACAAATCTTGGTTAATATTCGTAAATAACACAAAAACAAATGCGTTTACGGTTTAATTATAAAAACTTACTCTCGCTGTATTAAAATAAACCATTGCCAAATGTTTTAACTTAACTAATTGGCTTAACTTACTTTAACACTCGTAACGTAAAATATTAGGTAGGTATATGTTTTATTTTAATTATGTCACGCTAAAAGACTTCAAGTATACTAAGTACTATAACGATAACGATATTGCACTAAATAAAATTATGGTCTAAACAAACAAAAAAACAAAAATAAAAAGGTTTTATATCAATAAGGTTTTAAGCATAATGAGTCAATTGTATTGTCTCTTAGGTGGGCTATACTTTGTTAAAATGCTCCGAATAAGTACTCGTAATAACATTAGATTAGATCTAAAAATAAAACCATTTTTTTTCAAAATACCTATAAGTACAATAGGAAGTAAATAAATAATATTAATAAAAATTGTTTAAAAAAAATAATATTATATAAAAAAAACGACAATTAAAAGAGAACTAATGCCTTAATATATATGGTATCTACTTATTTTTGTGATTCATATGTTGATATCAAAAATTGTATATCAGTTTACTTATTATATATACATACATATAAAATTTTCCTTATTTAAATTTAACAACTAAATAGAGATGGCAAAATCGAGGATAGTAGCATAAACGGCAAACGCACGCTATTTACTTTGGTAGGCCCCGTATACCGTAACTAGCCTTTCCCGCGGCTCCACTCGCATTCTAAACCCTGAAAATCAAAAGAAATATTTTTCTCCCGTTTTTGCAACATTTTTCATTGATGCTGCTCTCTTATTGGTCGTAGCGTGTTGTTATATAGCCTAGCCTTCCTCGATAAAGGGACTATCCAACACAAAAAGAATTTTTCAATTCGGACCAGTAGTTCCCGAGATTAGCGCTTTCAACCAAACAAACTCTTCAGCTTTATAATATTAGTATAGATTACTTAAGACTGAGCTGAGCTAAAATGTGATTTATATAGTGCTTGTCAAATACATGCTATATGAACGTAAAGTAAAACACATGATTGAATTACGAGTTCAAGTAGCAAAGGACGATATAATATATAATGCCTAGCAATAAATATAGTATTAGAATAAATCATTGAGATAAGAAAAGAGAGGTTAAGGGCTTGCCACTTGTTATTAAATTAATAAGGTACTTTTCCTTACTGTATATAATTTCACATGCTTTTAGTAAAGAGCTGATTATTTGACATAACAAATAGGTGTTTCATTTTACTTAATATCTGTATCGATATGCGAGGTAGGTAATAATACTAGTTATACCCGCGTTAAGTCATTAAGACACGCTTCTATAAGGATTAAAATTCCCTTAATTGGATAGAAGACTTAGGCTATTCGAGAAGAACAAAATACATACATATTAATTTTTATATGTGTAGTGTAATACATTTGTATGTTCGGAGCAAATGCGATTGTATTTTAATTGTAATAAAGTTCTAATTTAGTCAAATCGTACCTATATTAAATACTTTTTGGTAAGCTTTATTGAAATAGTCATGATTATCATATGGAGGCCGTATATCTGGAAACGTATCTCGAGAAAACTACTGGATAGATTTTGATAAAATTTGGTATGATGGTAGTTAGTTATTCAGGTCAACCATATAGAATGCTGTGGTTGTAACTGTCTCATTTTTGAAAAATCTATACTAACCATTGAAACTTGCCTAGGAACGATTAGGGACGAATCTTGGTGCGTGACCGTACGCGTATATATGTATATATAAAATATCTAAAATCTTAATATTAGTGACACTACTTACAGTTTCTTCTAGAAACTCCTTTATCTTACAAAGTTCGCTGTCGTCTAAGTCGTCGTCGTCTTCTTTGGCGCTTGTCGAGGGTTTGGACACATCCATATCAGCATCGAAAGAATCCTCTAATTGAGTATTTTTATCGACTGGTTCTTGACTTTCAGTTTCTGTAGAAGCTGACGTGCTATCTGTTTTCTTATCTATATTAGTTTTAAATATTTAGTTAGTTAGTTAGTTTAGGTACGTATAGTTTGAAACATAACAGGAAAGAATTCTATTCATATTAATAATAATGGATTACCTACACTATGCATAATCCTAACTAATATTATAAATGCGAAAGTAACTCTGTCTGTCTGTCTGTCTGTGTCTGTTACGCTTTCACGCCTAAACCGCTGAACCGAATTCGATGAAATTTGGTACACAGATAGAGAAGACCTTCAGAAAGGACATAGGCTACTTTTTATCCCTGTAATCCCACGGGAACGGCAACTACGTGGGTGAAACCGCGGGGCGCAGCTAGTATTATATAATTAAATGTCCGGCGAATCTAATGAATATATGAAAGTGATTTGATACCTTTTAAAAGTCCCTAGTGTCTATTCAAAACACATACTATACAAGCATCATTATTCGATGGAAATCGGTTATAAAAGATCCAGTAGAAAAAAAAATCAGCTAATTCATTGTTTGAAAAATGATCGTTTTATAATAGGAGCTGGGGAATTATTAACAAAATATTTATGTATGTCTATAAAAACTAAAGCTAACAGCCAAATACTTCTTTATATTATTTTCGAAAGGTGACGTCACGTAGAATGTAATTATGGCGTAGTCAGTAATGTGATTGATGACAGGATTCTACCGCATACATGAAAAAATGCCTACTTCAACGAGTTGACACAATAATTAACTAGAATAATAGCAATTTTATGTCAATAATGAAATCGTCTTAAGCGGGAATCGAATCCGTAATTGCGACCTCAGTGCGGTGAAGCCGTTTTTCCACTTGCTAGTTCCATGATAGCACCGGCAATGCGGAAAGCAAAAATATGCGAAAACATACATATGTATGACTTCTTTATCGATTTACTAACCTAGGATAAACAAATTCTCTATTTTTATCCTCCTGTATATACATTTCTTTATAACGACGTAGGTATGTGTGTTTTATTCATATTATATGATTTAAAATTATTTAAACAAATATAAGGTTAATATAAGTGCGAATTATTTCTAACATGATTACCACTTGTCTTACGGTGAAGGAAAACATCGTGAGGAAACATGCATGTCTGAGAGAACGTAGCAAGTAGCAAGTTTTCGAAAGAAATATTATGTCCGCCAACCCGCACTAGTCTAGCGCGGTGGACTATGGCTTGATCCCCCTCGTTATAAATGGAGGCCCGTGCCAAGCAGTGGGACGTTAAAAAAGTAAGGATTCCTCCTAAAATAAAAGTCTTGCGGGAAAAAATTATTAGACAAGACTAGAATCAAGAGTAAGTAGTATAAGTAGTATACATGGCAATTAGGATTAGAACAACAGTGAATTCTGGATAAGACAAAATACTTGCGCAATGAGTGATACTTATCAAACCAAACGGATTATCTGAAGTATTTGGTGACCAAGTTTGAACAAGCTATGTACCTACACTATAACAATGGTGACTGGTGTGACGACTTTCCGTTATCGTCACTGATTTCTGTCATTAAAGACAATTTAAATATAGTTTATAGAAAATAGTTTCTACGTATATTTATTAAAATGGAAAAATTGACATTATAACTGACTCAATTTTTTATCTGAAACTTTATTAGAAACCGAATCTATAGTTTTAAGATTTCTTGTTTTTCTGTCTGACTGAGACCGCATCACAAGAACATTATTAGATAGATTTTTATATTTTCATGATGATAGCTGAATAGCCGAAAGAAATTAAATTATTGGGCCAAATTCACTTGCACGTTTTTTTTTCGAGAAAAAATAATGTTATGTTCAAGATTTAAATTAAGTGTGACAAAATAGCATTTAACAATAAAATGAAAAGTATATCATAATGTGATAGTAATTAGTATGATTAAAATTCTATTAAAAAATAATTGTACAAAGTTATTACCTCTATGGATTTTTCTAACTAGCCTGTGACGTAGTCCTTCTTTTCCTGCGTCAACTTCGTTGTGTGTGACGCTGAAATAAACACCTACATGAATTCCTATGGCAAAGACGACGATCGAAAGTGTACGAAAATGATTAGTATATAAGGTTAAAAAAAACATTACAAATATTGAATGTCAAAAATAGTTGGTCACTAAGCAATCTAAGTGTAGTCTCTCACTCTCAGTAAGAAGTAAGCTTAAAATATTCAAATTATAATATTAAATTTTAATAAGTCTTTAACAAAGTCACCTTTGCATAACAGGAAAAATTCCGTAAAAACTAGAGAAAATAAAAAATGGGAATCCACATCTACTTTAAAAGAAATATATACGACTAGCGACTCGCTCGGGCTCTTCCCTAGATTTAGCACAGGCAAAGCCGCGGGATCTGCTAGTTATGCATATAAACCTTCCTCTTGAATCACTCTATCTATTAAAAAAACCGCATCAAAATCCGTTGCGTAGTTTTAAAGATTTAAGCATACATAGGGATATAGGGACAGACAAAACGACTTTGTTTTATACCATGTAGTGATTATACAGTCGATATATCTAAATTAATAAATGGATGGAACGATCAGAACAATTAAGTCAAACCCGCAACGGTTGCCAATACGACACATAGTCATACGTAAAGTCATGGACAGCGGGAGAAGGTGCAAGGTAGAGCACTTGCACCCCCTAGCCACTAAGAAAAATATATAGAGAACATTAAAGAAATAAAATGATATAAGTCGAATCACCGTTTAAATTTAGATATGTTCAAAGAGATGTGTAATAATTATAAAGATCAGTAAGTAGTTAATGTGATCAAGCAGATGCACACTCCAGGAAATATTTCTGCCGGCGCTCATGTAAATAGTTTGGCAAATTTCGACAAACACAAGACAATATACTAAGGTAACTAACTACAAAATCTTTTAAGTCTTACCTTTTTTCTCGCCTTTTCCATACAAATTTCTTTTTCTTTTCCGGACTAGTGTTGGTTTCGGTACTCTCGGTCTCTAACGGCAACTCCTTACTTTTTTTTTCCAACGACTCTGACAATTTCCTTTCACTCGACATATTTTCTTTTTCCAGCACTTGAATCTTCTCTTTTTCGTTTAATATTATGCAAATCGGATATTTCTTGCTCCATTGCCTTTATGCAAATATTTTAAGTCAGTTCAAATGTATTTAGGTCATATCGTCTAGCCACCTTATTTAAACCAAGCGTGCCATCGAAAATATCATATCGCACCTATTTCGTTATTTCATTATTGTTTATTTAATTTATATTTCATACTTTAATACTTTTAATTAATGTGTCAAAAAATTATTTCGGAACATAAAACTTACTTCTATAATAAAATTGCAGAGTAGGTTATGTCTGTACATTAAATAGTTATTGAAAATTGATTTTCGATATAGGTTTCTGCGATTGCGTCTTAGACTTTATAACTTTTAAAATAATATCACGCTTCATAAGTCTAATATCAACCGCATACCAGATGCATGCGCATCACCTTGAATGTTATTTATTTTTATCTTAATGCAAATTAATTTGCAAAGTTTATAAAAAAATATCGCAACAACATAAATTAATTATTGTTGTTCTATACTGTTTACTTGAACGAAGCTAGGGTGAGTCACTAGTATTACCTAATTATATATAAAAGTCACTATGAAGCTGCAAATCGATCGCAGAATTATATCTATTTGTATTTACTTTATTATTATCAGTCAAACCCGCATGACGCACAAAATATTAGTTTTTTTATCCTTATCAGTCAAAGATAAGATTATTAAGTATCTAAAAGCTGGATAAGGATAATGTTCAATATAAGCTTCAATAAGCTATCAAAATATAAAAAGTATTATGGAACAATCGAAATAATGATATCTCCGATACTTTGACTATTTATAAGTAGAGGTCAAACCTCATTTGTATTCATCGAAGGCAGCAATTATTTTTAGATTTAGAGTAATCAGTAGATATAAATAACATTGAAGTGTCTGTTTTTAATTTCAAATTAACAGCTTTTTACTAAATGCATTATATGCAAACTTGTACGGTACTGACATAAAAAAAATGTCTGTCTGTCCGTTTGTTGGGCTAATCTCTGTAACGGCTGGACCGATTTCGACGGGACTTTCACTCGCAGATAACTAATATTATAAGGAGTAACTTACTTTTATTTTATTAGAAAATTATAAAAATCGTTTAAATAGTTTTAACTTTAAGCGGGCCGGGTTTGCTGCTAAGTAATAAGTTCATTAGTAACTTAGCAGATGAAATTCGTCTATTTGCAGATGATAAGAGTAACTGTATCTCGTAATCATTATGCCATCTTTGTGTCATTAACCTCACTAAACATTAAGTTACGGAAGGTTAAACAAAGTTCTATGAACAATTGTCAAAACGTACCTTCTTTGTCTTCCAAGAGTTTTCAAAAACATTTCTGTGTGAACACATGTTTATCTATTTGACCCAATATAATATGTCATGGGAATTTTCCTAAGTAAAAGGACCTATCTGGCTTTTAGCTGAACTACGCGTTCTAATAGACGAAACCTAATCGAGTGATATTAACATAATTAATTCATATAACTTGTACATTTTATTTACATATAACAAGTTTTATTTTAAATAAAAAAGAATTTCGATCTTTAAATAATGATTTAACTTTCAAGGTTGCTGTATTTAGTGTGAGATAGTATATTTTGTGAATTAATTATCTTATCAAAAATTGCATTCTGAATAAAGACAGCGCTCTACGCCCCCCCTAGGCTTACTAAAGCTCGCCGTCCTGGTTCGTAACTCCTGATTATTATAGAAGCTATCGCTTCGCTAGGGTTCGTCTTTAAGATACGTTTTACCGATTAATATGGATGGAAATGTCGTGGGATCATAGCACATTATGTGCTATAGGATAGCTATAGCAGACTATATTCTGTGCCGTCTGTCACGTGATTGAGTAACAAGCACCCAACCATCCAAACTGTTGCATTTATAATATTGTCATTAAGCTTTGAGAACTAATTATTGTGAATTATTTGCTATGTAAACCACTTCATATCTCACTCACTTATATACTTAACTTTGATATGCATATTTTTACTCTCTCTTCGCGTCTACAAGTATCAAAGAGCACTTAACCACCGACCTCATTCGAGGTTGAAACTAACGTTCATAATTATTGTCGCCTATAAATTCTTTCGTTTATAAAACTGTTTCATATTTTAATTCTAGTATTTTTATTATAAAATCTTTACTAATGTACCTATTGTTTTAATTTAATATTTTTATCAAGTCAAATTTCTGTAAAAGGTAATTTCCCTTTTCCCTCGAGAACATACTTTAAAATTTCATTTCATAACATTTTATAAAAAGTTTTCAATTCCAATTCTCTTAATTATGCTATTTATTAAGGATCTTATACAAATCGTTATACTATAATTTCATCCACTAAAAATATTATTGAAATCTGTTGAGTCGTTTCAATATTCATTTGTTAATAGACGGATGCAATGGGGATGCCGCATTATTTAAATATTAACCGCGATATCAAAACATCGAATAAAATTATGTACAGTTTGGCCTCTCCACGATTTTATTACAATATTTTACACCATGGAAAATAACTAAACTAGAAATACAACTATTAGATAGCATTTATAATAGGCATAAATTATATATTATAATATACTGTAATTGAAACTTACCGCCTTCTTACAAGCCCTTTAGGTAGCAATATGACCCTAGCTCCAGTGAGGTTGTATAGTCTATGTTGGTAGAAGGTAACATTTTCGATCTTTTCGTCCCAGAGTGCTCGTTTCGCCACTTTCGTTCTCGTGTATGAAATTCGTAGATTGCAACCTAAATAAAGATATGCAAATAAAACGTTCTGAGTTAATTTCACTATCACTACATATTATAAAACAGTCCTCCGCCACGTCTGTCTGTCTGTTCGCGATAAACTCAAAAACTAGTGCACCGATTTTCATTCTGTTTTCACCAATGGATAGAGTGGTTTAGGAGAAAAGTTTAAGTATATAACTAGCGGAAATCAGAAATCTAGGGACGAACTCGATTACATTATATTTTAGGTAGGTATAATATTACAGAAAAAGCAATTGTTTTTGATTGAACCTTTATTTACATATTAGGTATCCTAATATTGTTGCGTAGACAACTAGTATTTAAATATAAACAGGCTATTCAGATGACTTAATAAAAACAAAGTATGTTATGTTGTATGTTTTCTGAATTCTGATCATGTTTTTTTCCTGGAATTTCTAATAAAAATCTTACATTTATTTATTAGAAAACATAGATTTTTGTTTTTTTTCATTAAAAGATTTACGTTTTATAGACGAAGAGATTTATAGACGAACATACCAGAGTCAAGAGATATAACCATTTTTATTTATATTTAATACCTACGTATTTTTAGTGAATAGAACGTATAAAATGTCATCATTGATAATCTATACTAATATTATAAAGAAGTAAAGTTTGTTTATTTGTTAAATTGTAAGGGGTAATCTCGGGATCTACTGAACCGATTTTGAAAATTCTTTCACCAATAGAAAGCCACATTATTGCTGAGTGTCATAGGTTATATAAAAAACCGAAAAATAAAAAAAAATTTTACGTGGTAGTCCGTTATGCAAAGTGAATCGGAGAAAAAACGGGCGAATGAAAGCGTTTCTTACGAACGCTGCCTTAACTATGAAAGATATATTTTTGAGTTCTAGAGAAAAGATGTGGAACTTAACACTCTGTACTAAAAAAGGATTATTAACATTATGCCCAACGAAGTGGGCACGGGTCAGCTAGTATACAGTAAAAATGTAGAAGAAAATTCAACGCTTTCATGAAACTTCTAATACGTTCTACGAGAATGTAAGCTTTGAGATATCATCTTGAGCGAAGCTTACTGGAAATTGAATAAAATTCCTACTTTGTGAAAGATCGCTAGAAATTCAAAAATAAGTATATTGTTCGTTGTTCCTGTTTCTGTATAAATATTTATTATAGTATATTTAAAATATTTCAAGGATTTTACGATTAATTTGTGTAAAGACCCTGTAATAATAATTTAAAATGTATGCGATGAACTCACGCAACATTTACCCTAAATTAAAAAGTAGTCGTTTTTGTATGTAACGGCATAAATATGGGGTACAAAATTTTGTTTATAAAATTTATAAAAATCAATAAATTAATTAATAGTCTATCTCAAATAGATTGTTAAAATGTAATTAAGAGCGAGCTTTTAAGATCTCATATAATATTATCATTGATTCATTCGTTTTATTAAACGACTAATTCGAACTCGCTCAATTAATTAACGAAGTATATCTTCGAGTATTTATAGCGTAGATGTATGTTATAGCTATCTATATGATGATAAATTAAATAGACAGCCCATTCACCGAACGCCGACATCACGCCCACGCAGTTGCTCTATGAAATTAATTTTTAACCGATTTCAAAAAAGGAGGTTTTCATATGCACTGTAGGTATATTCTTTGGTTTGTGACGTGGTCATTTCGCCAACCACGAATTGATTTAGAGATTTTGAGATAGACTAACAATCTGTCATTATAATAATATAAATAATACTAAAATATAGAAAATTATCGAAAATAGAAATATAAAACGAAGTACAGTAGCAGTTACTTATTCTTAAAATATATCTTATTTAAAAACCACCATAGAGTAAACTTACCCTCTAGTTTCATGAAAGCAGTTGTCGTCATATTTATGTGATAAGTATATGGGTCATAATCTGGATACCTGTAGTGGTTGATCCATCCCTAAAAGTAAAAAAATATTTAAAAAAATGTGTAACACGTATATGTAGAAAAATACATACTAATTATATGATTCAATAGATATTAATAAAAAACTTTAAGTACAATCATTAACAACGTAGAAAATTAAAGGTCAGTTAGAAGTCAGTCGAAATATTTTCAAAGGTTGTTTACAATCCTTATATTTTTTTGCAATAACATCTACATATAAATCTATATTATTATAAAGCTAAATAGTTTGTTTGGTTTGTTGAATGCGCTAATCTCAGGAACTACTAGTTCGAATTGAAAAAAACCTTTTTGTGTTGGATAGCCCATTTTTAGAGGAGACTATATATTATTATGTAAAATCTAGTACTTAGTTTGAGCCCTTAGATCGTAGGCGAAGCCGCGGAAAATACTAGTATTCAATATTTATCAACAATAACAATTTATAACATTAAGCTGCGAGATAATTATACTCTCGTTCATTCTAAAATTATACGAACATGGAAAATGTAGGCCAAAGTACGTTTAAGTGGATGACTATTTGTTGAACAAAGAGTTAAATATTAAATTTTGAGAACTCTACTCGTACAAACTACAACTACAATTCTTGAAGCTAAGATATGATATATTTATGTAGGAATGATCAGATTAATAAAGACATGTTCTATCTAGTTATTCTTCAGCCTCTAACTGCTCATCAAAGAGTATAATTTATATTGGAGATAGCCTTTTATCCAAACATATACTCTTATTTTTGTTGACTAGTCAAGCTGATTTTGGGCAAAAACTAGTCATATGATAATAAAAAAATCTCGTCAAAATAATAGTATATTTACTTACATCATATTTTTTGAGAGGTCTGTGTTCCTTAACAGATGGTATAGTGTATGTGAAGGGAGTATTATCGCGTTTTAATTGGAAATATCCTCTTCTAGGCTCATCAGTGAAGTACGTATCCAACAAATACTCCTTTAAGTTACTCAGTAAGTAGAAAAACCAAATACCCAACAAAAAACCATTCCAAGCATTCGCATTTGGAAACAGGAAATAGTTTAAAAGTAGAAAAATTGTTAGGAAATACATTGAAAACTTAAAAAAGTACGCCTTTGGTTTTTTTGTTGATTCGTCTTTGTGTAAATTGTTTTTGCTTGGGGGAAGTCCAAGGTTTGAAGGTGGTCGGGCCGGTTGAGTGACGCTAGTGTCCAAAGGCTTTTTACTGTCTTCTGCCTCCATTTCATTCACGTCTCCGAAAGCGTCTATAGTATCTTCGAGAGCTTCTACTCCAGACTCTACTTCTAGGCTGTCTTGTTGAATTAACTCCTTTGTTAAATCAGATTCGCTATGCGCTAAAATAATCATATATTTTAATAAATTGCGTTTAAATAAATAAAACTGAAATAGAAATAAATCATATAGCAAACATTTAAATAACTTGTGTAGTTCTTTAAGCAAAATAATTGTTTCAATGATCTCAACTTAAAATCGAATAAAATTAAAAATAAATCCACAGTCTAATCTAAAGTACACCTAACATGGCATGATTCAAAATAACTAAACGACGCGGATAGAAGCAAGAGCTCAAAGGATCTCATAAATACACATTTCTGTTGTCTGTTTCACGACTTTTCAATGACATTGAATCATGCATACCTAAAAACGTTAGTGAATGGCGCGCAATAGTTTTTGAACAATGTGTAAAAATATGTAAAAACAAATGTTAAAAATTATAGTATTCACATCTGTAGTTGTTTAATAACAACGAGCCGATAAATATTTAAACTTTAATGTATAAAATAATAAATAAATTATTAAAAATAAAATACACTCACCCAAATTTTTATGTGTATCATCACTAGAATCTGAATTATTTTTAGCATTAGGTTCCTTATTCAAATCAAACTCAGTGGGTTTAGCTGTTAAAGGTTGAGTAACGTCTGATAAGTTCTGTATACTACTATCCAATGATGACACCTAGGGAGTGCATAATATGGTAGTATCATTTTACGTATTTCCATATCGTTCATATTTACTACGTTTGTTCGTTTATACATATTAGTCATATCTAACTACAAATTAAAATTTCAAGAAATGTCGTAAACAATGTAAAATATTTATTAAATCCAAATCAAAATAAATAAATAGAGAAGTTGGTGGTGAGTGAGAATTTGTATTCGTTGGATATTGAAGAGTTCGGTAACTAATTCGCTATGTTGAACCTAATTATAGTCGGCAAAGTAAAACGATTTCAATTTGTAGTCAAGCGAGGATTACAAATGAGTATGGAATATTTTAGTAATTAGTTACACTTTATTTTTTATTTTTTTTACTTCGGATCTTGCTGTTTTTCTAGTGTATTCAACCCATTTTTACGTCCCACAGCTGGGAACAGGCTTCCCCTTAATATGAGGAGGATTATACCATAGTCCATTTCGTTAGCCAAGTGCGGGTTGGCAGACTTCACACGTCCATCGAAAACTTGCTAGGTTTTCTCAAGACATGCAGGTTTCCTCACGATGATTTTTATTTCGCAAATAAAATTCAGAGATATAGGTACGATACCCGAAATTTGCACCCGCATCACTTGGTAACACACTGGACTATCAAGATAGGTGTATTATCAATATAGTTGATAATAATATAAACCGGCAGCTAGCGAGCGTAACCTCCGTTTTACTACTAAATCGAGTTACCTTTTTGTAAACAAGTATATACTTAGACTTTGCAAATTATATCACTTTGAAGGTTATTTAAGTAGATATTTTTTTCTATAGTAGTCCTAAAGCAGAGTACTTATTTAGACTATTTTGTTGATTTCTATGGAAAATATTACTATAGGTATGAAATAATGATTAAATTATATAATAATTAATAATAATCTTCTATGACCGTTTTCAGCCCTGGTGGCCAATCTCAATGAAACTAGCCAACTGTGCAGGAGATATTTTAGATCACAAATGTATAAAAATGTATAAAAGTGCTCTATTTTGTTTCTGGCACTTTCATACTTCAGTAGGAGACTACTCGTCACAATTAGTAAAAATCGTAAATTTTAAATTGTATTTTATTGTAAAAGTAATTTAAGTTCCACAAAAATAGGCATTATCTTTTCTAAAAATATAAAGCAAATGTTTTGTTAAATCCGTTGCGTAGTTTTAAAGATTTAAGCGCACATAGGGATATAGGGATATAGGGACAGAAAAGGCGACTTTGTTTTATACTATGTAGTGATGATGATGCTGTTAACATGGAGAATATTGTAATAGATAATGTCACAGTATGTCTCATATATAAGCCAAAATATTTTAAGTCTCATTCCAATATGTATGATAACACAAATAAAAAGTATATAACTTGAACATCTACATAAGCATTAAAGAGCCTAATAAATGAAATCAATCAGTATGTGTGCCAACATCTTTAAGATTTAATTTATACTAAAACATATAAAATTAAAACCCAAATATAATTTCTAATATATATTAGAAATTATGTTTTATATTTATCTATGTTTCTTGTTAGACTATATAGTCTAACAAGAAAAATAGATACAACATATTTAATAAAAATGAAAATATTAGTTATAAATAATTTTTGTATGCTTTTATTTCATTTATAAGTTATTTTACATTTCATATTAATAGATAGGGTATACATTAATATTTGTTAAATTATTTCACAACAAACAGCTATATATTGAAATTCTACATACCTGATTGTCAGTGTCACCCATACTATGCTGGTCTAAATCCTTCATAGCAGAGTTCTCTTCTGAATCTGAAGTTGAATTTTCCCTAGGCAATGTCTTTTCTTTTGTTTCTGATGAAAAATAACAATAAATATTTTAGCCTTTTACAAATTTAACAATATTTGTTTTTAATATGAGTCATAAAATAATTAACAACCTTCGACAGAGCGAGTCTTCATATCTTCAACAGCTTGCGCTATTTTGAATTTAAAATCATGGAATATTTTCCATGTTTCATTTGGTTCTTTACTTTCAGGTATAACATCAGATGTACTTTTTTTACCAAGTCGGTTTAAGTAATCCTTTACAGGAGAAGAAGTTACCTCTTTAGGTACACTTGGAGCCCTGTTATCTTCAGATTTAACATCTGTTTTTATCTCATCTGCTTTTTCTGTGGGTTTTTCATTCCGAATAGACTTAAAATACTTATCAATTATGGAGGGTGTTTTCTCAGCTTTCTTTGGACTGGCACTTTCACTCCTGACTTGTGGCTCCGTTTGGGGTATTTGGTGGTCATCATCACACTCATGAAATAATTCTTCTAATTCTTCATTATTTGCATTATATCTGAATGATAGTGATGTGTTTGGAGATTTTCCTACAAGACATTTTTTATCTAAAGTGAAAATTTTCATTGCGAAACATAAACAAAGAAATCAATTAAGAACTCTAGGAATGACTCTACAAATACTATGTTTGTGCTATTCTCTTTGTTATCTAAGAAATAAAAAATAAGAACGTACGTATAATTAATTTAGAAGCGATTATATACTAAGAAATAAATAATTACATATATATGAAATATAAATAATATGAACAGTAAATTATTTACTTCTCCGATGAATAAATTTAAAATTTGTTTAAGCTCATACCTGCACCTGAAACCTCCATTTTTCTTCAAAACAACACCTACATTACTTTTTTCAATAGGGTCTAGTATTTTATTGTAAAGCTGCACTAACAACAAAGATATTTTATTAAATATATTATGGCTCCCGTGTGTTTTTTCGGGACTGTGTACACCAGAAACAGTTCGTATTGCAAATTGTAATTTTTGACACTTTGTTTAGTTTGACTCGTGTCATTGTCAAAGCTTGGTCATGGTGTTGGGATTTGGGAAGTCCCCTGAATTTCACAATGCATATTATATTATTATATTTTACGAATATCTTCATAGCGTTCAAATATAAGTACAAATAGCAAATAATATGTACCATACAAAAAATATTAATAATTTTACGATAAATAATAAACATTAGTCCTAGGCTGCGTTCCACTAAGCGCCCACAACGACCAAAATGCTCCTTTAGTCATTCCACATAACGACCGCGGTCGTTGTGGTCGCGGCGAAAACGTCACTTATGACGTCATGACTTACGCTCACGCGAAGCTCGCGACGACCCATCTACAAAGGTGGGTCGTCGTGATCGTTGAGATAAGTGTTCTGTGGTTGAGAAAATTAGCGGCGTTTTCAAAAATCAAAAATGGCGACCGTGCTTACGTTATTTCATGCGGAAAGAAATATTTTAGTAGAAGTAAATGTTTCTGCAGCGGATGCTAAATACACCACTAATATTGAATATAAAAAATTAAATTATAAATTTTTTCAATATAAATCGTTTTAAACAATAATTAATTAAGTTTATTTCAAGGCTTACAGATTATAACCTATCCTCTAAATCTTTTGCATTCTTTTTTTAACTCGCCGTTTGTATTATTTACCTCCACGCTCAAAACGCTCTATAATCCATTCCACTTGAGTTTACGACAGTAACGCTCACAAGCAAGTGGAACGGGAAAAACTACGGTCGTGAGCGTGATCATTGTGAACGCTTAGTGGAACGTAGCACTATAATAATTATTTCTAATCTATAAAAATTTGACGTTGTCACTTGTCAATTGTCAAATGTCAACTTTTAATCTTGAATATGTCACTGACACGAGAGTGCCAATGCTTTTGTGATTATTGTTTCGCGACAATTCATCGTAAAATATTAGATTCGTTGGTGATGTTTTAAAATAATACAGTAAACAGAATGATGGTTTCGATTCTAAGCAACTACTGATGAAAATATAATAAAAATGAAGTTATTGTTTATAATATTTTTTGGAGTACAATCCTTCGGACATGGATCTTTTCTGGATAAAGATAGAAAGGTGAAGTGGTTTGTTGTGCCCACATAAAATATTAAAGTACAAGGTAAAATGAATGTCACTTAAATATTGTGTTTTTTATAGGATAATACAGAATTATCGAGAGCATTGGATGACCGGCCTTTACTGTTTGCCACTTTAGGCGGTGGTATGACGGCAGTAGAGCCTTTATCGGGGAATATTATTTGGAAATTAAAAGATGGTAAATGATATTTCATCTTTATATCTTTTTTATTTATTTATTTTTAGGTTGTTGTTTAATAATAGTATGTAATGGCAAAATCATTAGTATGTAACTAAATAATGCGAAATGCACAAACTTAAAAAAAATATTCATGAACATTGTAGGTAAGAAAGCAATAAGTAAATTATGTTTTTATATTTTTTGTAAGGTAATACATGCTTTTTATAGTTAAACAAATTAAGTCAATAATATAATTTTATTATGCAATTCTTGTGTAAATAATCCTCACTCACTTATTATTTTACTACTGAAATATTCATCATTATTTCACTTATAGTCACTTCTGTCTGTGTGTATGTAATTGAAATCCTAATATACCTTAGTAGTGGTATAATACTTGTTTGAGACACCAAGTGAACCAAATCTAGGGTTCCCAACAGATAATTTTGTAGGATGGTGAAGGAAAACATTGTGAGATTTCTATGAGTATTCAAAAAAGTTTTCATCTGTAGTCTGCCAACATGCACTTGGCCAGAGTGGTGCATTGTCGCCTAACATCCCTTGTATTGAAGGAAACCCTGTGTCCAGACAGTTCCCATGAGGATGTTAAATAGGGCCAAATATGATAACATTAAAATATTACTGTACAATATACATATGACTAGTAAACTATGATTAGAACTGCACATGTCTTAAATTGTATTTTATGTATAAACAACCCAACATATTTAAGAATTTTTGTCAAGTCAATCCTTCATATCATGTATATTTTAAAATTCTCCCAAGCTACAGTTTAAGTTGAAAATTTCTATGCTCTAGTATAAAAAGTGATACATAACATCAACATCTTATTTTTTTGTCTAAAATCAAAAACCAGTGGTACCTATATTTTAAAGAGCATATTCATATCGTAACCTAAACAACATATGTACCAAAACTGATTAGGTATTTTTGATACAAAATTAACTTATCTTTCCGAATTAACCTGGTATTATCAAGTTATCTGTAGTGATGCGTTTTAATTTAAACTCTTATCGCACACGCATCAAACGCTGGCCAAGTAGAGTTATCTAGACCATGTAACTAATTAATTAATAATATAATCCCAATATAGTATACAAAATAGCTAAAGCGTTTTCCTCCATAACATAATATATAAAATAAGATTCGGCCGCGTCTCCACATGTACAGTAATTTAAGTGAAAAAGAATTAGTATATACAATTTAGATTATAAAACAGCTCTTAATTCCAAATCTTCTTGTTTGATCAGCCTTTACAACATGAATAACTAGAAAACCCATTCACTCACAAACATCACTAATATACATAATATAGTGCCTATGTATTAGTGTAAAACTTCTGCTTCGGACGAATCTGTATTTTCATTTATATTTTAACTCCTTGAAAATCTCGAAAAAAACAAGAATTTGAAAAACATTCTGAGTATTATATACAGAGTGTTGTATACTTGACCTCGTTTATGTTTCAAACATTATGAAAATTGTGTGCTATGCATATCAGTATGAAATGTATATTTTTAATGATAAAATACATAATCACGGTAATTCCTAAAGTGTGTTCATGGCAACGATTTGTAAAACGATTTAAAATTTTATCATATTTATTATTTATTTTTTATCTAATCGTATTTTCTAGAACCAGTAGTAAAAGTTCCGAACCAACATGCAAATCTTATGCCCCAATTTTTACCGGACCCTCGACATGGGTTTCTGTATATGTACGGTCCTAGAGGGGACAAACAGATGCTCAAGAAGCTACCGTTTACAATACCAGAGTTAGTAGCAAATGCGCCGTGTCGTTCCTCTGAGGGTATACTGTATACGGGAAAAAAGAGCGACACTTGGTTTATATTGGATCCTTTGACTGGAACTAGGGAGCATATATCTGGTTAGTATAATATGCCTGAAAATCATCTAGATAACGTTATGGTTTTTTAATTGGTCGGTTTATGAATGCAAGGTAAAATCAATCTAGTGTTATAAAATTTTTTATTAGCATGACTATAGAAAAATCCGTAAATAATTTAGTAGGCACTTGTATCGATTGAATACAATATGGTATTTATTCTTATCGCACCAGATACAATGTTTGCAGTGACCTCCATTAACTTTACTGTTGTCTAGTTACATATGTATTACGAGATTTTATTTTAAAATAATGCATTCGAACAATTTTACTTGATAAGAAATATAAAAACAAAAATTGTTATTAAAGATTATATAAGTCTTATACACTAATAAATAAACCCCTTATCGCAGCCATTATCCATAAATTGGGACATCTGTATTCTGTATACATACATGTGTGACGAATCATTGAATTTGTTATGATTACCTATTAAGTGTTTTATTTCATAATAGATAATATTAAAAATATTGAAACTCATTCATTATTATTTCATATATCGGAAGAAAAAATATATATTATTTTTATTAAAATCTCTTTAAAAAAACTCAATAAGGCGTAATTACAAATAAGTCGTAAATTTTTATACAAACTATACATATTTTATTTAAAAGTAAATTTAATAAATATATACAACTAAGACAAAATATATGTATCACAGGTTTCGATACATCGAAAATATTTAAGAGCGATGACGATGAGAACACGTGTCCACCGGACAAAAAGCGAGGTGTTTACGTCGCGCGCACTGAATACAACATTTTGATGCACGACGCTAATAATGAGAATCAGAAATGGAATGTCACATTTTTTGATTACACCTCACATGCTATGGGCAAAGAAATGCTGAATGATTACGGTAAGATTATGTTATTATCTTAACACGAGCTTATTTTTAAATATGCATAATGCATAATTATATGGAAAGAAATACCTTCAAAGAAGAATAGACCTAAAAAACTTATTTTTTTTTAAATATCATCTTTTTTTAAGATCATCATCTTTAAAAAAAATAATAAGATTTATTGATATAATATAAACATGAAACTGGCATTGCATAAATAGACAAGAGCGGAATCGAATCCACTACTTTTAAGACTTAGCACTAAACTGTTATGTTCTGAGTTACAGAATTGTTAAAGTTTATCAGCCTTATTATGCAAATACTTCAGTAGGAACATTGATCTTACATTTATTGACATTAAAGTTTAGCAAGGAATTGCTTCTTAATTTATCGTAGTCGTAGGAAATGTTATTTACGTTTCCTATTTTCTCCATATAAATAATTTTATAAAAGATAAATATAATTTGCATCTTTTTTTATTAAAAGAAAGGCGTAATAATAATTTATAGATATCAACTATAGCGATAAGTATAGATAGATAATAAACACAATAATAAGCCCGTGTCATGTAAAGTCTATAGTGAAAACGATTATACCTAATCGAAATTGTCATATTTTTACAGCTTTTTTCAATTCTCAAAGTGTGTAATTCTCATGTATAGAAATACTAAATACTTTTATATTTAAATAATGTTCAATGACGAATACGTTACAACAAAATTTAATAATATAATAGGTGCCGGTATACATTATCCATGTAATGTTTACGCTAACGATTAGGTATAGTGTTGAGTATTATAATACGATACATAAGTATGGCAGAGTTGATCTCTTATCTCTAAATATGTAGTTTTTAACGAGCCATTTCTAATTTTATATCTGTTTTTAGGCATAATTCATTTTACGTCAACATCGAATGGGCGTATTATGTCATTTGATCGTAAAACTGGTGACTTGGTATGGTCCCATAATTTAGAGACGCCGGTTGTCGCCGCCTACTTGCTTGATCGTGATGGCCTTATTTCTGTACCATTTAACTCTATTGGCGATGACACTTTAGATCATATCATGGAAGATGCCACTACCTTAAGGAATGGGCAGGGAATTAAAAATTCTAATATCGAGCTACAGTAAGTATGTTGTCTGAAAAGATGATCACTATTACTCATAGTTCAGAAAGACATCTACATATATGTACATATTTACAACTATAAGTATATAATGTTATATATCAAGTAGAAGTAGTATCTAACTTAAATTCTATTATATTTTGGAGTTTAAAAAAAAAAAGATACATAGAGCTTATCCTTTTAAGAAAAATAAT
This sequence comes from Boloria selene, assembly GCA_905231865.2. Lineage (NCBI taxonomy): Eukaryota > Metazoa > Arthropoda > Insecta > Lepidoptera > Nymphalidae > Boloria > Boloria selene. Next base: position 5,001,593 of record HG993141.1, read on the forward strand.
ATTCTTAATATTATTACTACACTTTTATAAGCTGAACAAAAAAAAAATAATTTCGAAATTCAAACTTAATTTGTAAAACATATTTTTTACAGTCCCACATTATACATAGGGGAGCATAACCACGGCCTCTACGCTCTATCTTCACTCGTTGACAAAAACACTGTGACGATATCAACTGGACACAAACCCTTACTTCTAGAAGGACCAGTCACAGAAAATCAGGCAAATGCCGAGAAAGTCACATACGAACCTTTCAAGAACATTTATTACGAATTGAATGATATAAATTTACACGTGACTCCGCCATATTTACTATTGGGCCATTACAAAGTGCCAGAGTTGACGACAACATGGATGCCTGAACTGCCAAATTCTAAATTCGTAAACAATCACCCAAACAAAAATAACGCGGTTAAATTAATTAATGGAGAAGTCCATACGGATACCGAAAAGGACGGTGAGAATGAGACCAATTTGAAGTCTAGTTCAGTGTCCGTTTCGGTACAAACTGAAGAGTTCGAAGAGTTTCACTTTAGACCAGATTTGTGGTACAAGAAAGCGTATATTTGGTTGCATCAGCAAGAGAATAAGGCTTTGAAAGTGCTGCTCATTATCATGATGGGTCTCGTCGTGACGTTGTTCTGGTATTTGCGGTATCAGGTATGATTTTTTTTAATTTATTTACTTAGACTTAAGACTGAAAGACTGACGACTGACTAAAAATCTGATTTCTATAGAGGGAGTCGGCAAATATAGTGAAAGCAAAATTAGTAGTGTGTTTTGCTGTTTGTGATACCTACTATTTCCAATGTTGCCAAAGTGTGAATTATTAACATTTATATTTAGCATACTGTTGTTGTAAAATACTTTACGGTGTTTATTAATAATTTTTCGGTCTTAAAGTAAGATCGAATGGTAGGGAAACTATATAAATGCACACCATAACACCTTCTACCTTTTATTGCTTTGACATTTTTGCTTAATTTTATGTTAGTTTGAATATATTTATTATTATTATTAACTTTTAACCGACCATCAGGGTCAGGGTGTATTTTTGGATTTATTACACGACATATTACTGAAATTATTGGTCTACCTCTAATATGTGTATTCGATTGATTCATATAAGCATCTTAAGATAGTCATGTGATTAATTGCTGTCATTTCAAATTGTTTTTTAATTATGCCGGAAGTAACACTGATATGGATTCGTATTAAAAATAAAAACTTATCTATGGAAGCGCATATTTCTTAACTAGCGACTCGCCCTCGCTTCGCTCGGGCTCTTCCCTAGATTTAGCACAGGTAAAGCCGCGGGATCTGCTAGTTATGCATATAAACCTTCCTCTTGAATCACTCTATCTATTAAAAAAAACCGCATCAAAATCCGTTGCGTAGTTTTAAAGATTTAAGCGCACATAGGGATATAGGGATATAGGGACAGAAAAGGCGACTTTGTTTTATACTATGTAGTGATATGCTCTGATTATAATTTAAATTAAATTTCTAAAGGTAGTACACCTTTAGAAATTTTAATTTATTCTTTATCGAAAAAAATAACTTTACATAAATTATGCGAGTAACGGTAGTTGTTTCTACATATGGGTAAAATACTAATGTTTTCCTGCACCCAATTAAACAGTATTTATCACCGTACGCAATAGATTAGTGATGTTGTTAAAAAGTTTTACACGATAGGAATTGTTGAAAAATAAAAAAAATATATAATGTTACAACGTTATATGACAGTTTTAAACTTGGAATAGATTAAATTATAGAAGTTATAACGCATATATAGTATATTATTTGTTCCTACATGCTACATTTAATGATATATAAAACCGTGACCATGATTGCTGTATAAAGTATTTGAAACGTTGGGAACCAAAAATACAAAAATATCCAAAAAAGTATGATATATTATTCTAAACATTTATTTATTTAAACCCAGAATAATATTAACTTTTAATTTTGATTTTATTTGGTTTTGTAATTAATAAATGTTAATCGATTTAGTAAATACTTAACGTGTTAGAGTGCCAATAGATACAAAATTTATAGGAGAACCGCGTTTTGGAAGGGAGAATCATAAGAAATATGTGTAGTGGTCGTCAATTACCTAATTTAATGTTTTTTTTTTCTCCAGGCTAGAGAATTTCAACAGCTTTCCCAAGGCGGGTCTAGAAGTTCCAACACATCGACGTCTTCATCTGGCGAAGTTACCGGCCAGTTGATGGAGATAGGTGAGGGAGAAGTGCGTATTGGAAAAATAACTTTCTATACTGATCAAGTGCTAGGAAAGGGCTGTGAAGGAACCTTTGTGTATAGGTAAGTGGTAGTTATTTAAAATGCACATGTCATCACTACATATTATAAAACAAAGTTCTCCGCCCCGTCTGTCTGTCTGTTCGAGATAAACTAGATACCGATTTTTATGTTGTTTTCACCAATGGATAGAGTCTCGAGAAAGGTTTTAGTGTTTAATTAGTTAAGTTTTTGTATATATTTACTATCGGAACTCGCGTAAAGAGTAGCTAGCTAAGGATAATGCATTTATAATATCACAACATTTCACCCACTCATGTGGCCTACCACGTGCGCGGAGTAAGTCATAAGCGATAAAATTAGATAATACGATGATAAAAATTAGCCTATATCTTAATCTTTATGTTTAAATCTGAAAAAGATTATTAATTTGTTTGAACGTTATTATCTTTAAATGTGGTGGTCTGATTTGAAAAAAAATTAAGAGAAAAAATACACACACACACACACACAGAGACACACACACACACACACACACATACACACATAGCTTTTATTTTTCTCATTCTTATATCTATTAATGTGATCATGGTACCCCAGAGGTACTTTCGACAAGCGGGCAGTGGCGGTGAAGCGGCTGCTGCCCGAGTGCTTCACGTTCGCGGACCGCGAGGTGGCGCTACTGCGCGAGTCCGACGCGCACGCGCACGTCGTGCGGTACTATTGCACGGAGCGGGACAAACAGTTTAGGTGGGTGCGGTATATCTCTGGTTATATTCTATGTGTATCTATACTAATATTATAAAGCTGAAGAGTTTGTTTGTTTGGTTGAACGCACTAATCTCAGGAACTCCTGGTCTGAATTTAAAATTCTTTTTGTGTTGGATAGTCCGTTTATCGAGGAAGGCTATAGGTTGTGACCAATAGGAGCGGAGCATCAATGAAAAATGTTGCAAAAACGGGAAAAATATTTCTTTTAATACTCTCTTACGTTTACGCGAATATTTGACATTATAAATGAAACGAAATAAGCAATGCTCATTATTAGCAATTTTTCGACACACATGCTATTAAGTAGCAATTACTCAATAGTGGCATGCTTTCGTGCTAGTAATGAGCATGTGTATCTGTACCTTAATTGCCAATTTCTGGTTAAAAATTACGACGATATATTTTAATGTAGCACACATGACATCGATTTGTGCAACCCAGTCCAAACGTCAGGAATAAGTTATTTTGCCATTACGAATACACGCGTTTAAGTCCCGTAGGGCATTTAATTTATAAAATAGTACTGTGTTTTAGGTACATAGCACTAGAACTTTGTTCAGCAACCCTACAAGATTATGTGGAGAAGAAATTGAACTTTGACTGTAAAATAGATGCAGTAGAAGTTTTACGGCAAGCTACTATGGGCTTGTCTCATTTACATTCCATGGATATAGGTTGGTTAAACATAAATTTTTCCTTTTTAATTTTTATTAAGATATTGAGATTTTTTTACATTTTTGCTTTATTATGTCCTTATTATGTACAAGAACCGTTTATATCTTAAATTATATTAAACTGTTTTTTTAATACACATATTGTTCAAATTAATCACAATAATATCTATATGTATTTTTATAGGTATATCCATAAATTCCTATAAATATTTTTATACAATATAGTGCTTCTCGTTATATATACTTTATATATGTTTACTTTACCAAATTAGGCATTTCATCTATTTTTAAAACCAGTATTAAACTTTCTAAAATTACTCTCATCATATTATTAAGCCTATTTCCATATTATTGGGTATTTTTCCAGTTCACAGAGACATAAAGCCTCACAACGTGTTGCTCTCGATGCCGACCGGCGCGGGGGAAGTCCGTGCGATGATATCCGACTTCGGCCTGTCCAAGAAACTGAACATCGGCCGCGTCAGCTTCTCGAGACGCTCCGGAGTGACTGGCACTGATGGGTGGATTGCTCCTGAGATGATTAATGGAGAAAGAACGGTTAGTGGATACTCGTAATGTATATATCTTGACAGTGTTAGCCCAGTGGTTAACAGGCTAGTTAGAAGTGAGTGAAGCGGGTGCAAATTTCGGGTCTTGCAAATCTGATATTTTTATGTGCGAATAATTTTCAACATGACTGCCATTTGTCACTTGTCTTACGGTGAAAGAAAACATCGTGAGGAAACCTGCATGTCTGAGACAACCTAGCAAGTTTTCGAAAGATATGTGCAGTCCGCCAACTCGCACTAGTCCAGCGTGGTAGATGATAGCATGAAAGAAGGCAGAGCCCAGCAGTGGGACGTTAAACAGAGCTGACATATATATTGATAATTTGCTATGTACTGAGTGTGAGCTTTTGAAGGAGCTTTTAAAAATTTAGATTTATCCTGATACGTGCGGTTTTCCATCAACGTTTCAACAAGTATTATGCATAATTTAATTATTTTTTGATATAGTAGATAAGTTCAACTTAATCAATCTATGACAAAAATATTGAATGTAGATATTATAAATAAACTTCATAACTAGCCCAAATGCTTCACAAAAATTCCACTCACGGTTTAATGATTCGAGAGGTTTGGTAGATGTGTAAAACTGGCAACTATTAGGCAAGACAAAACTTCTTTGATTATCAAGAAGCATGCTTATTATATTATTATATTTATTTAAATTTTTCAGACCACAGCAGTTGACATGTTTTCACTGGGTTGCGTGTTCTACTACGTGCTATCGAAGGGACATCACCCATTCGGCGATGTTTTACGGCGACAAGCGAACATCCTCACTGGAGATTATAACTTGGATCAGCTAGAGTAAGATTTTTTTCTAAATTATTAATTAGGGCATACAGTCTTCTGGGCTGTACATTCAAACTGTTTCTTTGTGAGTAGTCAGCCACAGTTTATAACAATTTATTTTATTCTCGTCTTTTGGTATCTTTTTGTTTTATCAAAATCTGAAAATTTCAAAAACTAAAGATTTGGTCTTTGTATCGACAAAATAACTCTATTTCACTTACATTTTCCAAAAATGTCGTAACAACGCTTTTTATATCAAAGCGCGGAGACAAGTTGGCTCGTTTTGTTCCGCTAATTTTAGTGGGAATATGTCAAAAAAACCCCCGCGTTACGTTACGGTTCAGCGGGGAAAATGTCAATTGCAAAGTGTCGATTCAACTCGGAAGTTTATTTCATGTATATATGTGACATATAAGTAATAAGTACAATATATACTATAGATCCAATCTAAAAATTAAATCTGTGTATCCTTTCCCAGTAAAGTGGTACCTGAAGAAGAGCAAGTGATAACAAAGATGTTGATCCGCGCGATGATATCTGCGCGCGCGCAGCTACGCCCGCCCTGCTCCTCCGTGCTGCGTTGCCCCATGTTCTGGGGGAAGCAGAGCATCTTGAACTTTTTACAGGTTTGTTTTAATATTGAAGTTAAAATTTAAATTTTTTGCCTTTCATTTTTTTTATTCTAATTTTTATTAGGGACTTTTTAGTTACAGAACTAAATGTCAGTCCCATTTTTGCCTTTCTTACTTGTATAATAATGAACGACGGGACGACGCGAAGTCGGGAATAAGGTAGTGTTATTATTATGTTGAGTTTTATATCTAAAAGTATTGTAATATTAAAATGTGAGTGAAATAGAATTAAATAGTTTTAATTTAATTTAAAAAATTATATGGATAAATTTTGAGGAAATTTTGTCTGATGATAGCTGGTTATCCAGGCAACATATAGGCAAACTTTTTACTAAGGGAAAAGAAAGTTCTTTGAGAAATCTACACCAATCGTAAGAACGTAAACCGTTTTCAGTAAATTGTTTAATGTGTACTTATACTCTTGTCAATTAATATGCGTATAGTAAATGGAAAATTTTCCATAACTTTTCGATGAATTAGCAAAATGTGATAAAGTATTTTTTGAATTTTGAATTTAAAGACTTAACTTTGACACTGTTGCATAAACTTTCGAGGCTTAATTTATTAACTAAGTATATGAGAGACCACAGTCATAACATTACATAATAATTAACTCGAAAATACGCATTACTGTGGAGTAAGTTTGTCCAGAGCGTTTAGAAGGTGTATCTGCTTCGCTAGTCTATAATACTTCTATACTAATATTATAAAGAAGTAAAGTTTGTCTATTTGTTAAATTGTAAGGGGTAATCTCGGGATCTACTGAACCGATTTTAAAAATTCTTTCACCAATAGTGGTAGTCCGTTTTGCAAAGTGAATCGGAGAAAAAACGGTCGCATGAAAGCGTTTCTTACGAACGCTGCCTTAACTATGAAAGATATATTTTTGAGTTCTAGAGAAAAGATGTGGAGCTTGAAAATGCCTACAAAAAAGTCAACGACAGCATATGTCTAACTTTCATATTTAAGTTACAAAAAGAAGTTTTTTCATTATTAGTATAGATAATTTAATTTTTAATTTTTAATATTAATAAAATAATTTAAATTATTTAAACACTCTGTACTAAAAAAGGATTATTAACATTATGCCCAACGAAGTGGGCACGGGTCAGCTAGTAAATAATAAAAGTTGTAATGTAAAACGTAATGGTGGCAGGATGTAAGCGACCACGTGGAGAGCCAGCCGGCGGGCGCGGCGCGTGCTCTAGAGCGGCGCGCGCGGCGAGTAGTGCGCGGGGACTGGCGCGCGCGCGTGTGCGGCGCGGTGGCGGGCGACCTGCGCGCGCGACGCACCTACCGCGGGGACAGCGTCGCGCATCTACTACGCGCCATACGCAACAAGGTACTACTAACATTTATTTTTTTTTCTAAATAGAGGTCGTCCATTAATCACGTGATGTTTGTTAAGCAACTTTTTAAACTCTCCCCCATGGTGATACATAGTGAGGTTTAAGACTAGACCCCCCCCCCCTACTTAAAATCACGTGTATTTTTTTTACAAAGTATCTTTAAAAAATCTAAATATAATCTTAAAATACAGGTTAAGTATAATCTAATTTAATTTTGGTAAATTAAGCACCGTGATAAAAACGTCAAGACAAGCATTAAGGTTGTAGTGGTGGTTAATTGTTTCTGACCTGACTGACATAAAAATAATAAAGAAAATTGTAATCATGTACGTCACGAGCATGCCCTAGAGGCTAGATTAGGGTGTCGAATGTTAGAAAAACATATATTTTTGTACTGGTACATAACCAAGGACGAATGTTGTGCATCTCTGAAGTCAACTTTAAAATTATTGCTCAATCCTCTATCATTAGCTTGCTCATGACATGAATTTAATTGTGCCTTAATACTTTTCTTTGTACAGAAAACAGTATAATTTCGGTTTATAAATCGCGTCTTCAAAGAAAAAAAAACACGTGATATCTCACTACACCCCCCCTCCCTCGTAGTGATATTTCGTGATTATTTCCGAAAAATTTTAAAAATTTATTCTGTATAATTATTGTCCATTATTAATATAATATGTTTTTATAATCTGCTCAAATATTGAAAAATTGCAATACTAATTTAATTATTGTTTCTAGAAACATCACTACCGGGAACTGGATTCCGAAGTTCGTGAAAGTCTCGGCAAATTACCAGATGGTTTCGTCACGTACTGGCTGCGAAGGTTTCCCCTCCTTTTGCCTCATGTATGGCTTCAAATGCAACAGTACAGACATGAGGACACTTTACAAGTGTACTACCCTCATTCTTACACATTTGATAGAGATGACGTGATCGAGTTACAGTGTACAGATTCTGATGAAGATATACAAGTGAGCGATTCTGAAAATAATTTTGCCCTCAATGAGGACACGTTTACGTTTAAAAATAATTACAAAAATAGTTCTCCGAGAAGGAAAGTGGAAGATTGGAGAAGCGAAGGCCGTTCTGAGTTTAGAATACGACAAGATGACATTAGAATGCGAGATAAACATTATTACAAGAAAAAAGAGAAGAAAAAAGAAGATATGCCTGTGTGGACTTTACCCCCGCAGTAGTTCATATTTAATTTAGTTAGTGAGATTTTAATATATTAATTAATTCGTCGATGGTCTCAAATTAGTTGTCTTTTATTGAGGTTTGTCTAACTAGTGACTTATATTTTTTTTAAATAGAATTATGGAAATTAATATATGTTTTATACTTAAAGTATTTAAGATGTTTTATATTTATTATTTAAGTAACCAAAATGATATATTAACTATTTAATAATTAATTCTACTCAGCGGATTATTTTTATCCAGTGGTTTATATTATTTAATATTTTCTTAAATAACATTGTGTAACTTTGATTTGTTTTAATTTATTGCTAATATTATAGGTTAATTGTAAATTGAAGTCCGAAGTACATTCCTGTTTCATTAAAAAAAACATGTAGTTAGTTAGTTAGTATAAAAAGTGTACTTTAAAATGTAAGTGGACAATTAATTATCACATATTGAAATTGGCAACAGGGTGTAGTGGTTTGACTTTTGTATATTATGCCATTTGATATATGTTTAATAAAATGCTCTGTATAAAAGAAAAATTAAACAATATAAAATGAGTGCACAGATGTACTTATTGTATTTTTAATGTATACACTATACATTGATATTTGTAAGGCCGCGTTCAGACGTCAAGTGCACGCGCGTCTAACGCGCTTTGAAAGATGCAAATAATTTGAACTTCGCTAAGTGCAATTTCAGACTTATTTATGTGTCTTAAGACTTAAATTATATGTAAAATTTCAAAGCGAGATAGACGTGCGTCCGTGCGCATAGCGAGCGCATGTCGTCTCAACGCGCTCTAATGAATAGATTACTTTTAATTTAATTGCTAGAAAAATATTGTTTTGATATTGACGTTATAGTTTGAGTTCTTCGTAATTCGTTAAGTCGTAATAACTAATCATAGTTTATGTTAAAATATATACGAAGTTTGTGCAAAGTATGGGCTGTAATTTTTTTAATTAAGAGCACTTGGTCACATAAAATGTTCAAAAACCATTCTGAACTATGTCTATCTTTGTCTCACGAGGCCTTCAAATTACATTTTGAGATTCATTTATTTTTGAGATTGGTCTACAAATCACACAAAATCCGTCTAACATTTTTAAATAAAAAATATTGTTCATAATTTTTTTCTCATGTATATAATATATACAATTTATATAACTGTTTATAAAAATATTTAGAGTGTTCTTTAACTAAGTTTATAGGTTAAGTAAAAATTGACTTTACAGATGTAAGTATATAAAAACTATTTAGACAGTTAGATAGTTTTTATGATGGTATTAAATGAATTAGCTCTTTATTTTAAAAGTGTAATCATTTTTGAATGTTGTATTGAAATAAAATAAATGTATGCAGTCATTATGAATTTATTTCTCGGGCATTGTTTATGACACACATGTTATACAGAAAACAAAAAATAACAATTTAGTTTTAGTCAGTCTTATCAAATCTGTTAGTGCAAAAGTGATTTAAGGCACATTTAAAATTGAATTTTGATCATCTTATATGGTTTAGTGTGAAGTTTAAGCATTTTTGCACTAACAAGCTGCTTATATAGAAGTAATGTATGGCACAAAAATCACACAATAATAACAAAATAAACATAAATTAACAGAAAATTTGTGCAAGAAAATTAGAAAGCAAAATACACTTGTCAAACTAACACAATTTTTATAATGTGGTATAATAATATAATATTTAATAATATTTAATAAATTCATCCAAAATGCAATGATTTTTTTGTCAGTCTGATTATTAATTATTGATTGCTATATGCTGTAGTTTGTACCATTAATAACATTTATAGTAGGTTTTTAATCATATTGATATATTATATTAATTGTAAAAAGTGACAAATCAAAAGTGCTTATAAAAGGCTATTTGAATAACATATATATTTTGATTTGATTAATAATAATAAATGTTTTGTGTTTCACACAAATTGGAATGTTTCTAATAATCCTGTCCTTTGACATTTTACTAATAGGTATAAAATCTTTAAAATAAATCTAATGTTTAAACAAATCACATTTTAGCATTATAATATTATGTAGCATGACTACTGAGGCTGTAGGCAAAATATAAAATTGATTGTTAAAACTATCACTAATATCTTATTTGTTAATATATTGGTTACTTCATTTTATTTGCATACTTTTCAATTAAATCTATGATTGTTAAATGGAGTTTTTCTTTAGCCACATCTATAGCAGACTTTTGTGAACCATTCAACATTGAAATATTTGGATTATAATTTAACAAAACTTTGGTCGCTCCAATATTGCCCACTTCACTTGCATCATGTAATGCTGTATTTCCAGATAAGTCAATTGCGTTTATATTTGCTCCATTGTCAAGTAAAAAACTAATAACTACAGTTTTATTGTTTAAAGCTGCCAAATGTAAGGGTGTTTTGCCTTTTTTGTTATATAAGTTTACATTTGCTTTGTTTAAAATGAGAATCTTACACAGTTCAACTAATCCATACCGGGATGCATAATGCAGTGCAGTCAGTCCATTTGAATCGGAAAAGTTAACATCATAATCAGACATTGTCATGTGGGTTTTCTTACACATTTGGCATTCACAAAGCGGATGACAACATGTACCGTTGGGTAAATTATTTGTGTTAATATAGTTTTCATAATTAATATTCATATAAAAACATGCAAGTTTAACATCACCAAAAGAAATTGCTTGTAAAATTCTTTCAATTCTTTTCAAATTCTCTACAGTTTTATTTGCATTATTTACATCATTTTTAGATTTAATATTTTGTAACTTTAAACTAATGGGATTATCAGTTTTACAAGTTAATGTTTTGACATCTGTGCTTGTAATATGAATGTATTCATACAAATTGGGCATACTCGATTTGAGTACTTGTAATATCTTTAAATTATGGGCATAGTCAAAGGCAGTTTTGTTATTACGATTTTGCAATGATGGTTCAGCACCATTCTCTATTAGCAACTTAGCAATGCCTTCATATCCCCACTTGGATGCTAAGTGTAGTGGAGTATTTCCAAGTTCGTTTATGCAGTTAATTTTCAGTTTCTTTCTACCATGTTCAGCAAAATATATCAAAGCTTTAACACAATTCATATGTCCATTATTAACTGCTAAATGCAACGGAGTATTTTTGTCAATGTTTGCTTGATTGACATTAGATCCTGAATGTAATAATAATAGCAGAGCATTTTGATGTCCTCTAGAAGCAGCATAATGCAAAGGTGTGCACTCATTGAGATCAGTTGCATTCACTCTTGCCCCCATTTCAATTAAGACTTCTACTATATTTGCCTTGCCATGTATAGAAGCAACATGCAAAGGAGTTAAACCGTGACTGTCTCTTGATGCTACAGTTGGTGAAGTTTTTAAAAGATTTTTAGATATTTTTGAACAACATTTTTTGCAATTGCACAGAGGATGACATAATCTTTGATAAATTTCTGCCTCATCATTTTCTTCTTCTTCCTCATCATCATCATCTTGGTTTTCTGCCAATTTTATTGCACTGTTTTCATTTTGCTGTATACTATCCATGTGTTTTTGATTTTTTTCTAATAACTTTTGTACCTGTTCAGAATTACTTGCTTTAATTAGATCAAATATGTATTCTAATGTTTCCTCTCTGCCAGTTGTGTCATTTGTCGATATGGACTCTGTCAAGCTGCTTTTCCTTTGAGTACTATCGTTAAGATTTTCTTCTGTAAGACTGCTTTCATAATAATAGGATTCTGGGTTTGGTGGACCTGCTAGAGCACCAGACTGTATGTGTTCAATTACTGCTTCTAATGTTGTTATGAGAAATGCACTTTCATCACTGTCTCCTTTGCCAATACCACTAAAGCGGAATTCTTTCATATACTTCAGTTGGCTGTACCAGTTTGGCAATCCAGATTTAATGAGTAAAAAAACAAAAACTGGTAATAAATCATCTGCTGTTAAAAGAACAATGTTATTGCTGTTGTCAATTTTATTTATAGCATTTAATGATTGCTTAAGACAAAGTACTTTTTCTAGAACAGTATTATATGTGTCAATTTTTGATAATATTAGTTTTGCTTTAGGCACTGCATGGTATAAGTCTTTTTTTATATCAAGGTCTCTAAGTTGAATATCACACATGTTTCTTATCTTTTTGTTTAAGTGGGAGTCTTCATAGGCACATATTGTACAAATGGGCTTAAAAAGCGAGTCAAATAATAAATGTTGCATGTAACTTTCAACTGACAATTTAATATTTTCTAATAAATGTTTAGAGGTTTTACATTTTTCTCTAAGTCTACGACTTTGTAAAGTGCTTTGAAGGCACTCAGTATATAGTTCACTTACTGCTTCTTTTAGTGGTGCAATAGCTATGGGTAAAGGGGAATATTTCTTTAAGAAACTTTGAACATTGCTCTCTATTTGGTCCAATACTTGGCGTCCTGCAGCTTGTGTCCAAAGTAAATCAATACAGTCATTAATAGAAAGCAGGCAATCTTTAGTCATAGAATTATCAACTATATTGGAATTAGGCTCAAGAGGACTCTCAACACACCATACCTTATATTTAATAAAATCTTCTGTATAAAATGTTTCTTCAAATAATATATGGCTCTGGAGTGGTAATCCTTTTGTGACTTCTAAAGTAATAACTTTGTTAGCAACAGTAATTTGTTTCTCAGTGAGAGTGTTGTAATTTGTTTCTGGTAATTCATCACTGGGCACTAAGACATGAGCACAAAAATCTTCAACAGTGAATACACGTGTATTTAAGCTGCCAATTCGAGGTACACATATTATCCATGATTGAGAAATACAGTGTTGAAACAAACTTGAAAATTCATTTTTAAATTCTATAAAGAACGGATTATCCGATATAATTTCGTCGTATGCGCCTTCCATAGTATCTAGGTAGTTGTAATATGAATGTAATTTATTACTTTAATTATGGTAATTTGCTTCCATGAACCTGCATTTAAATGTTACAAGTAATACAATAACTTCCAAGTGCTTAGTTCTTTAAAACTAGTTTTCGTGATCATTTTATGAATATTTAATGTTATTTTAATCACAGCTTATTTAAAGTTGTAATTAATTTAATATTTTATTGTTCACTAACAAAAAGCACACTTTATTCTTACAAAAATATGATAAAAAACAGGAATTGGTAACTTAATATGAAAGTGAAACTTCAACTTTCCGCTATCAAATGTCAAGAATCAAGATAATTGACTTTGACAGTACAAGGAACAGATTATAGATTTACAGCTGTTTCATATTTTTGTGAAATGCGTTTTATACCTCATAAAAGATAGCTTGATCTCTGCGACGGCTGTCAGTAAAATCACGCCTATGAAGTCCCGAATTTCGTATTATTACAGATAGTACCTGTCAATGTCATACTTTATGGGCATGCCGACCTAATTAGCGATGGGTGATGATTCATCGCAAAAACAGACTTTAAACTATCGATATTTTAAATAAAACTTAATTTAAAATTAATCTTTCTTTCGATTTTTTAGAAGACAGTACGCCTTGGAAATGATGTGATCGCCGCCAGGCTATTTCAACATATAGAATTATTGTTAATTTACAATTTAATTAAAAAAAAAAAAGAATGAGATTACCTAAGATAAAAAAAATATTAGTCCCGCTGAGTTTCTTTCACCAGTTCTTCTCAGGACAGAGGTTTCTTCATTCCGAACTGTTGGAGACTCATGACGTTCAGTAAGAAATTGTAACAATTTTTATGCTGAATAAAATATTTTGATTTGATTTGATTTGATTTGATTTAATTTTAATGTATATTTAATGAACGGGACGTTCGATTTAATAATATTTGCGTACAAGAGTTTATAATAAACCTACAAGATTGTTTTAGCGATTCAGAAACTGATTCGGATATTGATTTGGGGTGTACTACTTTAGAAGAATAAATGCATTTTATATTTAAATATTCGTTTAATTTAGTAATTATATTAAACCTAATTATAAGTTACATTAGCATTGATGATAGTAAGAAACGTCGATAATTTATATCGACGTTTTTTTTTATCCTGACAACCCTAGGAATGTCAATTTGACATATGTCACAGAGATCAAGCTATCTTTTATGAGATATAGTCGGCTGTATTGAGACTTTAGTTTTGAGAAAAAATAAGCTAATAATCTGTAAATAACCAAAGTCAATTAATTACTCTGTGGTACTACTAAAATAAGAATAGGTATTTCCTTCTCAACCGCGTGTTTTAAGCTATGGAAAAGAAAATTAAAAATGGCCTTTTCTTTGCTTTTCATTTGAGAAACGATTTATTTGAAATAGTATCCATGAAGTAGTTTTTGTCTAATGCAAACCAATTTATCATCATACCTAGTGTAAACTATTATCAACAAACAACAATTATGCTGAACTATATTGCTGAATAATAAGACAGTAATATATGGGAACTGTATTATAAATATGGAAAAAACTTAACTGAAAACAAATAAACGCACGTACAGTTCTCGAGGCATTAGCTCAGCTTTGCATTTGTGTGAGTGATAGCTAAAAGCCAATAGCCGCGCATCAAAAACTAGTTAAAACGGGTTTAAACCAATCTCGTAACGTCTATACGTCGTGCCTATCCGTACACTGCACTCACACAAATGCAAAGCTGAGCTTATGCCTCGAGAACTGTACTAAGTTAACTGATTATGTCACGACTAATAATTATTATCCAAGTTGATTTCATCCGCTATCTGCAAAGCATAATCTATCTACAAAGATGACGTTCGCGTTAGCGATTAGATGTGCAATTTAACGAATTATGTACTTATTAGCGACTCACTGTCATTCTACTCGGGTTCGTCCCAAGCATAGAGTATATTGCTACATGGTCCCAAGATACGTACCTATTAACTTTTATAACACAAATAAAATATTTTATACCAAAATAAAATTTTTCTCTAAAAAGAACCTGGAGAGGACCAACCTTACAAACACTGTGACACGAGATTTTTATACATTAGATGTTTAGATCATAGATGGTTTAGATTATGTTTAATTATTCAAAGAAAACAAACACATTAAAATGAATTATTTATGTAGGTACAGTTTAAAAAACGAATTCAATACAATTTTTATAATTAAGTTAAGAAAAATATTACTAAACTAAAATATTGAAAAATGTTTAATGCATTTTAAAGACTAAATACAATAAGTATTGATTATATTCTGTAATAATGTGCTTACGTACATAGCAACTTATATTTATTATAGTTTAAAAAATATGATATAACAATGAGTAACTTATCCACGTCCACCTCGACCACCACCTCCCAGACCACGGCCACCAAATCCTCTTCCACCAAATCCTCTTCCTCCAAATCCTCTTCCACCAAATCCTCTACCGCCAAATCCTCTTCCACCAAACCCTCGTCCACCAAAACCAGGTCTTCCAAATCCAAATCCAGGTCTTCCTATGACCAAACCAGCACCTCCAAATATAACAGGAAGAGGTCGGCGTTGATAGTAATCACCTTGGAAATTTAAATTATATATGTATATTTTTAGCGATGTCTGATCTATATTGAATTCGAAAAACAATGAGTTGGGGTTCTAGTAGTTATTTTATCTAATTTTGTAAATTTACTTGAGTTTTACTTTTTTGTTTTATTTATATTTAAGAGAAAAGAGCTGTGGAGTATGATTTATTGGTTCAAATTTACTCAAATTAGAAACACGAATTTGTTTTTATAAATTTTAGTTTTACAATATTTTTTGTTATCTGACAAACCTCGAAATTAATAAGGCTTGTTTATTAATGAAACGATGTAAAGATTGAAAATATGTATAGTGTTACATTAAATATCTCTACCATGTGCGAAATTGCTAGAGCCCAGATCTCAGCCATAATAAGCTTTTGTCTATTTTTTATTATTTTAAATCCAAATCAATATTTATTACTTTAGTAATAAATATACCTTGTGAGTTGTGACTAAGTATTACCTTTGTGTAAAAATAAAATATACTTACCATAGGGATAGTAAATAATTTGACGTTTCTGCCTTACATGATTAGTTTCAGATTTTTCTATAGAATTATTATTTTCTATTTCTAGGTATATTAGGCTTTTCAGAGCAACACCTGAATTTTGATGTACTGGACTATCACATGATGTAGACTTAAATTCTTGGAATATTATGATAAATAGGAGCAAAAGCATAGCGATCCTTGCTGAGTGCTGAAATATATATTTAAACAGGTTTAATTGTGAAAATAATTTGGCATAAAACGATAAAAAATGCCTATTGCAGCTTAAAAATCGTATAATATACAAGTGATTAAATGTTGAGAAATATTAATTTACCTATATACTTATACATATACCTATGTACTTTAATAGATAAATAAGGAATTTGCTACTGCAAATTCCTAAGTATATATATGAATTAAATTAATTTTATAAGTATAATATGAAAAAATATAATATAAAATAAAATTTCAATACGTACAATATTTTCCATGTTATGATTTTCAGTGTTCTGTGTAACTCAATGAATCAGCTATTTGTAGGTACTCTACATTATTTGTATTATTCACATGTATTTATATGGTTATAGCGATACTTGCTAATTGATGAGTATCGTAGTTTTTCCCAATCTAATATCTGTTCAAATATTATTTAAAAGTGTCATTTATATTCTTGTACTTTATCACGGGCACAAGATTTCAGATTTTGATTCCTTTCTTTCTTCCATGTACTAAGTAATAGGAAAAAAATTCAGTAGAAAGCCTAGCAGGTCGCCGGTTATGTGCCCAAGTGTGATTTTTAGTCATCAAAAAGTAGCAAATATGTAGGTATTACTTGCACAACTATTGGGGTTTTCCCTGAGTTTCTTATATATTATATTGTGTATACAACGTATTGTACCTACCGAATGCTACAAATATCTATAGTAACCATTATATTACAAAGAATTATACACGGTAGGTACCGTAGATACCTACTTATAAGAAAAACTAATTTAAAAAAAAATGTCTGTGTCTGTTTGTTTCGGCTGGGCCGATTTTTGTATAGTTCAAACAAAATCTTGCTTTACGCTTTTCGCGGGCGGTTGATAAGGATTCATTAATTTTCAATAATACTTTCAATAATTCCTGCCAAAAACCTTTAGATAGGGCATCTATATATGCTATATATTTCTACCCTATATAGGTATCTAAATGTTTAAGGCAGAAATAGTAAAATATGTAGGTAAGTTTTCAGATTGCTTAAATGAAAACATTTAAGTTTATTATAATAAAATCCGCCGAAGTCACCCGAAGAAGAAAATAATGAAATACCAAACTAACAAACTCATTTTCATAGGGTAATAAGGATTCGTGAAAGCTTTTCTTGTTTAGAATGCTTTTAAATAGGTCGTTTAAGATTTTAACACCATCTTTATTGTTGAAGCAATTATTACCTTGGGCGGGATCTTACGCCATTGCATAATAGAGCTCTTAAATATTTTATCTACTGAAGGCTAATGATTTCGTTCATTAACAATTTCCAAAGGGAATTATTTGCTTTCTACTACAGCGAAGTATGATTTATACAAATTCAAAGCAAAATGATCTTATTTGGTAACTACGCAGAGTGTATTTTTGTATAAACCAGGTCATGTGAAGAAAAGAGCAGTCGTTTCAAAGGCACCTTTTGTTCAACGTTCCTTACTAACTTGCAGTTGCAGTGCTCTATTTCTATGACGTGCATAAGCGTTATTTAAGTTTATGACTTTAGAATGAAAGGTGGAACTGTTTGGAGTCTTCACGCGTCTATTAACTGCGCAGCTTTTCAGTACCTAAATAATACTTAAATGTTTGTTTTTCACATTTGCACATCTATTTTTGCGAGAAAATGGATTTACGATGAAACAATATTTCATTGTTTAGTTATTGAAGTATTTACTGTGATAAGACTTAAGAGTCTTTGAACGGCTGCATTGTAACAGGAATTTTTGTACTGTATTTTCAGCATTATTTTTTGTAATTTATTTGATTTGATAATTATTATATTTTTTTAATTTGCTCTCTTAAACGATTTGAATGAAAAGTATTTGTATAAATAGACTTAGATCAGGATCACGTTACATCTGAAAGAAAATGATGTCATCAAGTCACATTGTTTCATTCAGTCATTTGAACAGATGGTTCAGTTTTGATTTTACAATCAGGTTCTTCGTTCTTTTCAGTGCTTAAAGATGTGATAAATACACACATATACCGAATAATACATATACCTAAAGAACATTCTTTACATTTGCCTCTATAACCCACCTATTATTACTTAGATTCAATAGTATCAAATAGACACAATTAACAGACGACCCATTATTACACACAAGCGATCAAGTAACTCTGAGATAATCGATTGATTCGATTAAGTCTACTACTGCTACTAGGTAGAGAGAATATAGCGTTTATCTTAAGTATACGTATGTAATTAAATACATACAGGGTATGTATTAGAACAGTGTCATATACCTATTATCTTGAATGCTCTCAATGCAATTCGTGTACTGTACTGAATATTGTCTTAGACAAATAATTGTCGTATGTGAAAAAAAATGAAGAATGTCAAATGTGTAAAAAATAAAATAAGTTTATGTCAATTGTTTATGTACATTTAATTTTTCGTACGGAAATCTATGTGAAATATTGTCATTCTAGGAAATTAATTAGAGAGAGAGAGAGAGAGAATGATCAAGTTGTTTCTAATAAATATTTTTGTATATCTCGAATAACGAATATTATAAAACTATAATTATAATATTAGATATAAATAATATTACACTAAAGTGGATTTTTATACTATTATTATAATTTAACAATAATAATAATACTTTATTATCCAAAAAGATGATTTACAAGTTTTACAAAATAATGTATGTCAAAATAAAATGTCGCTAATAAGTGAATGCAGCATCTGTAGCTGAACTAGGAAACCTGTATTCCAGCTAGCAGCGCCAATTCCCTCCAGTAAAAAACACAGTTGACATGCAAAAGTAATGTTTAGAACAAAGTTAAATAAAAATATTATATAACTTATTGATAGCTCTTTCAATTTACCAATTTGTTTTGACTGTTGAAACTACAATCCTCAAAACGAAGCTCCTAAATATGGTCTCGGCGTCTATAGAGCTGATATTATGATATTGTGATATTTTTATTTTTTGCCCTTTACATTTTTATAGGTATGTTTTTTTTCAACATTTTATATTATATTATGTTATCATGAATTTGGGCATTCTTATACAATGTGAAACAGGCAAATACGTTCCACAATATTTAAAAACGCTGAGTTTACATAATTTTCTAATATTAAAAATCAAATAATTCTGCATTAAAGAGAGAGAACTTGCAACATAACTGCATATGATCGTTAAGCCCTACTAGTCTACAGCCCCTGTGGTACGCATAAATGTTTCAGTGTGCACAAACCGGAATATGAAGTGGTTAATTTGAATTCCGACTCGAACGCCTGTCCGGACCGGCCCGGATGTACTACTTTTTATATTCACTTTTTGCTCACTTCCTCTCAGAATGCATAAGTGGACTGTTTTATATGCCTGAAGTCTGAATGCCAGAGAAATGGGGTAATTTTTATTAACGATCGACGCTCGGCTGTATGAAATTCAATGATGTTATACTTGTTCGTGGGTAATAAAATTGAATTTTTCGAGAAGACTTCCTGTTACTTAAGCGTATAAATTTGAAGCATATAAAGTTTTCGAGAGTATTATTATTTTTGTTTATGTTTTCATACTGCGAAAAGTTTATTGTTACAGTTTTAAACCGGGTAAAATTTTAAACGTGTTTTGGTCTTTATTTGGTATTGGTGATGATTGCTTGTGGTGATGGTTATTTTTATGTATTTTACTTATGTATGAATTAATCTGTTTATTTCTATATCAAAACCAAACTATAACTCTTCTCTTTTTAACTGGTTCCGAGCTCTGCGAAAAAGTTAGTTTGATTATTGAATTTTTCAAGTACACATTTCCCTCGTGATGTACACAATTATACATTCTCGGCAGCACCCTCTTGACCTCCCCTATTTTTGATAACAAATGAACTTGAAAACACCAACACCATTGAAGTGTTCTCGCGACATTACCGCTATTGTTTGTAAAGATTTGCCTGTCGTGTCATCACACGGGCAACAATGTGCCATTTCCTCGAGTATCACTCAGCAATGAATAGAACCCATTAGAAGTGCGGGCTATATGCTCCCGCGTAGCGATCGTTATAAGGGTAATGGACGACAATATTTATTATTTATACAGACAAGTTTTTTTCAGTTGTATTTTTTATTTAAAAACTTTAGGCAAGTTTTTCTCCTATAATTATTTGTACATAAAAGTAGAACTCGCTATATTTTAGTAACATTGATGTCTGTGTAAAATTTGTAAAATTAGAAAAATATAGTACTAAAATATATTGTATTCAGTGACGCGCCGGTCCCTTGGATTAGCGCGAGCGAAGCCGCGGTTTCCGCTTGTAAATGTATACAAAAACTTTACAAATTATGTATGAAAGCCTTTGTCGAGGACCACTCTATCCATTGGTGAAAACAGCACGTAAATCGATGCAGTAGTTTTTGATTTTATTGATTTTAAAATATATTTACCAAAAATTTATTTTATTAATGTGAACATAGAAACACAGAAAAAGAATAATCGCGAACATCAAACATGTTGCCTATAATAGAAGAGTCCGTGTTACAAACGTAATAATTTTTTTACATTTTCAAACAAACATTTTCAAAAGAATTTAATTTTATACTTTAATGTTTTTGTAGACAATATGTAATTTCAAGTCCTTGTTGTCTACTTTCTATTCACAGTGCGTTCTTTTGCGACAAAGAAACATCTTTGATTCGTCTGCAGCAGACGTTGAAGAGTAAGTGGAAAACATACCGCCTTTTTACTTGAATTTTAGCCATGACTGTTAAAGCTACGAACCTTTTGTATGTTAAAATATATTATTTAGATTCTATAGTAAAATTTTATTTTGAATAATATTTTAATTTAGTATTTTCTTCATTTTATTATTTTATGTAATACCTACACTATCCTAATTAGAATTTTTGTAGAGAAGAATGTGAACGAAATAAATACTTTTTCCGTTCTCTATTTTATTTCACTAGGTAGATCTTTAAACTCACATGTTAGTAAAGAAACTCTAACTACTGCTTAACTGTGATTTGTTTATGGATACGGTTGCAAACTTATAGCAGCTAACTTCGTTCTTCGGGCTGAAGTATATAATTGCCGGCTCGAGGCTCGTAAAATGCATTTGCGGATAAGTGAGCTCCGTATTGTTTAAGCTTTAAAGTAAATAGTTAGTTCCAGATCTTTATTTCGTGCTTGCTTCCAGCATACAAAGCACCACGTCGTTGACTCCTTAAAAGCGTATTCGTGTCCCTCTAAAGTTTTTCACGCCACGCTCCCAGTTGTACTGCGGTGTCTACACTCTGGGGACGCGATACGATTTATCTTGCGCTTTAACACAGGCAACGGTGGAATATAGAGTTATAAAACCCTTCCATCTTTGAAATTTTGGTATTAATATTATGTATAAAATATATTACTTTACATCCTAGAGTAAACCAACATTATCATCCTTTATTTTCTTATCTTTAGTTTATTCGCCATACCTAATAATTTATTTTTGTAACAGCGTTGTATGATGGTGCTCATGTCAATAATAACTCTTCCAGATATTAAAATCATATCATAAGCAAGGAACCCTTTCTCGACTATTGTACTGATTTTCTGTATTTAAACATATGTGGCTAAAATTTACATAAAATTATTTCTTCATTGTGTTGTAGATAGAAGATGGGAGCGTATGATATGTGTGCGTTGGGTGGAAATGGTGCTGGTGTGTATCCCTTCCGTTTCCTTATCTTCGTACTGTCCACTGACTACTGACCTCGTTTTGAGTAGTCTATTAGATAATATTTCAAAATAGATATGATAGACGATAGATGCTAAGTGACTTCGTCTGAAAAATAATATATTTATCTCTAGCACATTTATTTATATTTTTATTTCTTATTTTTCCTTCAGCTTGTAGATACTTTTTTAAATCGCTGATGCTAGTCGTCTGCTAGTTGGACGAGTAAAATAATTTAGTCGTCCAACAATTGTTGGACGACTAAATTATTTTAAAGGCTGTTGCTATCCGATAATCGTATTAATAAAATATGTATTATTCGTCCGACTATTGTCGGTTTGTACAAATATCTATCACTTTTTTGATTTCTAATATAAAATAAGCGATTTTTATGTGCAGGATATACCTATGCCAAAATAAAAAAAAAACCTTAACCTACCGAGCTGATAATTTATTATTAAGATCCCACCCACTTTTAAGTCCAAGAGTTTTTATATGTAAAAGAGCTGGCTCTATAGAGTCGTCCTATGAAATTTACGTTACTAACAGTCACTGAGAGTATGTACCTACATCAAAACAATGTACTAGAAAATGGTATTTTGTAAAAAGTACTATAGAAACGTCCGCAATTGCATTCACGAGTATGTTAAAACTTAAAAAACAAATTGATTTCTCTTTGAGCCATTTAAGAAGCAAAAAAGTCTCAGTCACGATATATCAAACACCAATTGTCGGACGAATAATATTTAATTTATTCGTCCGCTTATCGGATGAATAGACACTTCGTTTTTAAATATATAAGATCGTAGCAATTTGAAGACCGTAACGAGTTAAATAAAAATGTGCTTTCGCGCTATAGCGGTCATATTAACTTATATTGTTACAGATTTTTTGTTGTTTGTCTATAGATGTATCTTTTAAGGTTAAGCCAGCCCAGCGATTGTAAATTTCTAGGAACGACTGGATAGAACCACTTATTGTGTTTTCTCGTAAGAATGAAAATTTGTGTAAAGAATATTCTAAATGTCAACCCAAGTAATAAGTTACGAATACACAAAATTTAGGTATAAGCGATTGAGTATTTATTGTGTGACACGTAAATCGATTTCACCAAGGTACTGCCTTATTATAAATCGTAAAGGAGTTGTCTCGGGTCTAAAGACTTTCGGTTTGGTTCGGACTGTCGGGACTCGACACGCTTTTTTATTTTCAATTTGTGAAAAACAGCTCTTATTACTTTTGCCTTTTACCTGTATCGCAGTTAATTTTACAATATTTGAATTGGAAATAATGGACGCTGAATCTAGTACGGTGAGTTCTTTTAACTTGAAATTACGAAATAATAATAAAAACAAGAGCAATATTAAAAGGAATGGCAGTTTATTGAGGCATTTTCAACATTTTTTTATAATTAAGTCTGATTTAATTACTAAACACATGTAGTTTAATTTACAACAAACGTTATACGTAGAATGTAGATGTTAGAATATGACTTTATGTTCAATGAATATTGCCAAAAATTAACATTTCAATTTCATTCTAAATATTTTTCAAGTTACGGGACATTACGGGTTAGGCTCTGGGACTTTGAGAATGACGAAACTTCCCAAGCCCCTACACATTCGTATGTACGTAAATCAACAATGTAGGTGATATCATAAATAAACACTAGACTTTATATTTATTACCTTATAAATCCTTTTTTCTGTATTAAGTTAATATAATATATTATATACACTTTATTTGTTTGGGTAATACACGTACATTCCGAAGTATAACTCACTTTTCAGAGCACCTAACGCGTCCTGCCACGAGCCGTTATCCCTGAATCTAGAGCGTTACAGAGCATGAATTTTAATTCTCGCCTATAAAACAGGCACAGTGGCTCTGAGTTAACTAGGTTTTGAAATATTTGCATTTAATATGTTATGTTGTTTAAATGTTATATTTTACTTTCTCTGTATTGTTTTTTGTGGGATGAGAATAATTTTATTTATTATCATCATTTTCAATTATGAAATAATTGTGTTCTCCTTTGTTTTTTTGTCAAAAAATTAAAACGGGTGTAAAAAACATTAATATCGGTGTAGTAACTTTACGTCAGTGTAAATAGATGCTGTGATAAGGAAGCGGAAAAGCGAATATAACGGTACGGAACCGGTGAGATCCATCCGCAATGCATTCCAACATCCGGCGACGCGCAACAACACTAGTACAATAAACAATACAGTCAAATATATTTATCCATTTTAGTTTTGCTACTATTTTACAAAAATGAGGTGCAATTTGCATCGTTGATCTATTTTCTAGCAAGTACGACTGCAGATTCAGAGGTCCTGGGTTCATACTAATTCTTACCCGGTGCGTATGCAAGAGCAGGGTACACCTAGTTTGTAAGAGCATAGTCTTCATTAGTCATTTCACGTTATCATCCCACTGGACTTTGTCGGAAAAAGCAATTGAGGATGGCACATGGTTAGTCTCAATGAGATAAATCGATGTGGTCGAAAGTGGCAAAGAGTAAGATATTTACCTAACATGTCAAATGGAATTTGTATCTTTAACGTCATTTTATTTCTACATTCATGGATTAAATCATAAAATAAAATACATGTTATATTTCTCGTAGTTACAGCAAAGGTAAAAGTGATGACAATATTGTCGCTCTGACCGGAAGGAGGAACGCATCCGATCAGTTCGCTGCGCCTCCCATCCGGGCGATGCGCATCGCATCCCAAACTGTTTACAGGACTTGGACCAGCGCCAGTGCCAAGAACTTAATAATGTCAACATTGAGTTATTGTTATTATGTTTCATATTTATTTGTTTAAGCATCTTAATTTATATTTTTTATTATTCATTAACTGCGTTAATACTTTTTCAAACATGGCAAAACGAAATTAATGGAAACTAGATAAGCTTATAAGTAGGTATCATGATGGAAGCAACTAAAAATCTAATAAAGTTTAGTTTGTTTGAATTTAATAAAAGTATATCGAAAAATTCAGTCAAAATAGAGTAAACTACTCGTCTGCACTACATTCATCGACGCTGTTCCGGAGAGGAAGGTATACGATCAGTTTGCGCTGCACCTCTGTATCCGGAAGCATCGTGTCTCTAACTGTTTACGTAAATTGGACTTGTTCCAATAGAGACCGAACACAGTGTTATCAACTTTTAAGTCACTGTAATAGTATTGTTTTAATTTTTGTAATATCAGGATCTTACATTTGATAATAATGTTAAATTGTTGTAAATACTTGTGTTAAAGAACCATATGTTTCGCTTTATGGAAATATATTTTCATGAACAGCTATTTTTTATTTTCATTGATTTTTATCAACACAAACCAATGCCCTGCAAATTTAAAAAATGTCAGGCACTGATTTCAAATCTTATCAACTAAAATTTGATAAGTGTTCGTCCTCTTTAGTTTTGATTAAAATAAATGAACCCGATTGATTGTTGTGTTTAGCTTTATAATATTACAAGCATGCGCTACATTCATATGTATATTATCGATTGCTACAGACAGATTACGACACGACCCTACAAAAATTTATTACTGAGATTTCAATACGCGAAATTGTAATATAATTGACTGATACTTTATATAATTATCTTATAATTCAAGGTACAGTACATTGCATTCTTAGCAAAGGAAGTAATTCGACGGCTATATACGCATTACGGTCGTACTACTGCAAATACCTACAGTATTTGCAGTAGTACGACCGTAGCACAATATTTACAAAGGCATAGTAAAGCGGAAGTTCTAGTGCAGATAACGCTCCTGGAACGTTTCCGGTTTGGTTACTCTACAAAGCAACCAGGTTGAGCCATATTGTTTCCGGATTTATAGCATTTAATTTAGAAATTTGACAATAGGTGTTAATATAATTTATTACCTACTATGTTATCATTTTATCAATAGATTTAAAAAATATATTATACGTAATTTTTATTGTAATATTTGCTTCGTTTCATTAAAATCCTGAATCATCAATAGTTAGTGTTTTAATTAAGTCCTCAAGCCTGAGTGAAGCGAAGGTGGGTTAGCAGTGGTAGTTTGTTAAATAGTAAAAGAAGCAATTGTAGAACGAAAAATATACTAATCATTTTTTACCCATTGGTTTTCGAAGATTAAATGCGTTAGATACAGGATCTTAATTAAATAATCAATGGACATGATGTGGTTGAAATGGTTTTATTATTGTTACGATGATAACCAATAATTTTTGTAAAAAATATTTTAGACACACATTTATCAATTGTGTGCATAACATATTATATCTGTGTATTAATATAAAAGATTGTTTAATGCTATTTCTGCGTTCTCACACTAACAAACTACTTTGGTCCCGAGTCGTAGCAACTGATTGATTGAATTGTTATATGCATGTATTTACTTGGAATTTGTACGAATAGAGGCATCAAAGCCGCCTTTTTACTTCTTAATTAATTTATCTTCATTTTTTGTAAACTTGTTTGTTTGTTGTAAACTGATTCATAATAAGAAAAGTTTTCACATAAAAATATAGTCAAATCCTTTACTTATTAAACTCAGCAAACAAAATAAGGTTTGGTCCAAAAATAAAATAGTAAATAGTGATAGTTAAAAGTTCGTTCACGGTTAAAAGTAATTAAAAAGAAAGATTATAAAGGGATGTGAAACTTTTATTTTTCCGATGACGCATACGAACTGTAATATTCTAACTATTTACACGTGTCGATTTGCGTTCCCATCGTTAAATTCAAATGCGACAATTGAAAATACTATAAGAGGTACTTTGATACAAGTGGTAATTAGTAACTCTTTCAATATAAACGCCGAGATTGTACTTCTGTAGATATAATAAAATCTAAATTAGTTGTCTGTATAGTAAAATATTTTTTCGGAAAAATCTTATTGAAATATCACTATTATCGATACAAAGGCTGAATTTATAGCTTTTAGAATATTTGTATGGATGTGACCGTATCACCAGAACACCACTCGACAGATTTGTATGAAATTTTGTATGACGAAAGCTGGTTATAAGTGTCAAAATATAGGATAATTTTACTGTAGGAAAATATCTCATCTCTGTAAAATGTTTTATTAACTGTTTACAAAATACATATAATATGATAAAAAAATGCTTTTTAAAATCACAACGAATCTTAACGATCGCATTAAAACGGAATATTTGTTAAGAATAACGAGCACAAGAACAAAAAATGTTCTTTTAAATAGGAAAAAGGAATTCATTTTATCCTACTCCGCTTTATACAAAGAGTATTATCGGGTGCGAATTGACGTAGTATTTTTTTTGTTAGCACTGCAGGTGTTTAAAACTCGTAGATACTCTGCAGTTGTTCCGTTCGGCACAGTTTCTGCACAATAGAAAATTCAGCTTTTAATAATTCTGAATCGAATGTAAATTGTAATAGAGAGTAGGCTAATATCTAGATAAATTTATGCATTTTCGTTGTTATTTGTGCTGTATG
The DNA here is from genome assembly GCA_905231865.2 of Boloria selene. Taxonomy (NCBI): domain Eukaryota; kingdom Metazoa; phylum Arthropoda; class Insecta; order Lepidoptera; family Nymphalidae; genus Boloria; species Boloria selene. Next base: position 5,029,244 of record HG993141.1, read on the forward strand.
TTATGTATGTTGGTTCAATTTTAACCCAGCTACTATTAGTTTTTGTGTGTCGATGATAAATGATACCATATCATTAAATTAAATGAAATAAATCATGAAATTTAAATACACAAATGAATAATAATTCAATCAACACTAATGTAATTTTAACAAATCTACGTTTAAACAATTAATTTTTGTCACTAGCAGCTCTTATCTATTACGTCTCCAATAGTGTACAGCCCTCAAATACGAGTAAAGTGCATACTCGTAGCAGGTACATGTCATGCCACACTACTTCAAGTTACGTGTTGTTTAAACGTTGACATCGATATGGCACGTTTACAAGGACCTCGAGGATGATTCTGTTTGGTGCTTGAGGTTTGAGGATAAAGGCTTGAATGAACCAAAAAAGGAAACTCAGCATACGAGTACGTATAGGTATGTACCTATATTTTAACCAGCTGAGTCTACTGATTTTTGATCGTAATCTTTTCTCTCAGATTATAAAATAAAGCTTAATGGCTATAAATAATACTATCTTTTCGGATTTTGTCGCAGATTTATTTTGATTTTTGGTTTCCGACATTTCGAATGTTTTACAGCAATCATGATCACGGGAGAGTCTCTCCCGTGAAAAGATAGATCATTTATAATGTCAAATATTCGCGTAAACCTAAAAAAGTATTATGCTTAATAACTACTTAGCATTAGATCTTTTTATATAGCATGTCTATTAAATTCATTAAACGAATATAGTATAATCTCAAACCGGTAACAATAACTCTTTATATTTCAAAAGTGCAGGTGAACTTTTGTGATGGATTTCGATATTAACATAGTAATTAAATATATGTTAGGATACGCTAAAAGAATTTACTTTCTCATTTATAAAAATATTTCATAGCTGATTTTGAAATTCTTTGAAACGTATAACCAATGCGCATAAATTACCCAGTGAGTGTGCTTAACCGCAAAATATGCGAATTACGTATAATATGCAGCTCGGGCGCATATGCGAGTGCTATTAGCAAAAGTGGAAATTGTAATAAGGGCCTTTTTAGTGCTCACACGAGTTCATTCACGCACGTATGTAAGAGATACGTTCTTATAAATATGCATTAAATTTTAAGCATCCACTTAAAGTCCGCCCCGCCGTCATAACGGCCTGTACGTCAATCTCGCTCCCATGTACTGTGATAATATATTTAACAGATTTCGCGTAAATTAAGTAATAAATAAATACTTTTGTGTATTAAAAAATAATGATTGATTTTTTAATATTGTATTTTGTTTTTCTTTGTTGTTAGTTTTCTTGGAATACTTTAAAATCTAAGGATTAGATTCAAAAGTCGGTGCATCTTACCAAATTCTTTAAAGCTCTTAAAGTAAAAAACAACTTATTGGTGACTGATTTCATTTACTAACTATAGATACCTAATCAGATTTTTCCAGAGTTGATGTTATAAAATTTTATCAATCAATTTGTGATTTAAGCTTTGATTTGCTTATCAATCAATTTTCTTGAATTATTTTCATTCAATACATGTACATTAGAAATTTTAGTAGTCATACACTGGTGGAACGACTACTCGACACAACAAAGCCACAACGACAGAGTTAGGCAAACGACCGACGGCTTTACGAGCTCTCCGAAGCACGGGCGTGAAACACAGCCAACTCCCCAACTACGTGCTTAGTCTTACTAAACAGTAACTAAACTTGGCCCGACTGGGACTCCAATCCAAGGCGTCCGGATGTGCAGCCCTACTTGCTAGCCACTAGACCACCGAGGCAGTCAGACTAATAAATAACCATCATTTAAAATGGCAATTTTCCAGTAGGTACTCGTTACTTTTAATAGAAAAGCAGCGTTAGAAATTCCATTCAACATGAATAAAGCTGTGCGTTCTCTTGATTAATTATTTTGTTATATTAATATCTATAAACAGAGTTCATTCGTTATACTTTATATTCAGTATGTTATATGGTAATTTAAATGTAAAGAATTAAAAACATTCGTGGAGAAGCGTTATTAATTAGTATTGATGGAAAACCTGGCAGAGAGCTTTCGATGTAGATACGGCACGCTGAACTTTAAAAGGCCTAGTGCAGCCGCAACTACTCGAAAACTAAAATAAAATTGGTGGCTTACTTGATTTTTATCAAAATATTCGAAAAAATTGAAATACATTTTTGAGCAAACAAAAAACCTAACAAATACTTGTTACACACATATATCACAATATGTACGTACAATGTACATACCCGTATTATAAATTAGTATATTTAGCGCATATTATTTCAAATATTATAGTAAAGATACTTTTTAGGGTTCCGTGCCTCAAAAGGAAAAACGAAACTCTTATAGGATCACTTTGTTGTCCGCCTGTCTGTGTGTCTGTCAAGACTTTTTTCTCTGAAACTCGTGGAGGTGGAGGCACCAAGCTGAAAATTATATCAAATACTTAGGACTATTGTTCCTTGGAGCTGTGACAAAATCAAACTTCTAACCCAACGTAATCAAAAGATACAGCCGTTTATGCTGCAAATTTTCGACACTCGACAGACGACAAAGGAAAAATTCCAAAAAATAAAAAAAATAAAAAAGGGGGACATCATACAGATATCTTTAGCATAGGAGTTTCATCGGAGACCTTTATATTATTATAAAAATGTTACTAACTCTAGAATAAACTTATTGTTACTAACATATTATATGGATGCAAATCTGAAATAAGTATAAATGTATTATTATTATTATTTCCTTTATTAATTTGATTTCTTAAGTTAGGTTTTTTACAATAAAGTTATATCAAAAGTAAAATACATTAAAGAATTTACAAAATAAAAATACATTATAAAAAACCTAACCTAGGGTGCCGCCGGCAGCGGGGCAGGGCCCAGGCTACCGGTGGTTAGGGCTGTAGAGAGAGGAACCTCCTGACAATGCGCGCCGTGTATGGATTATTATTGGAACGAAGTTCCTTACGGCAGGCTGGAGGAGATAGGGATTTTGCTGCGCGACCGAACTGAAAAAAATGTGATAGTAAAAGCGTGGAATAAAACCGTTAAATAGTGCGCAGGCGCGACAGTCGTCATAGTAACAATGGCAAGTGAAGTAACAAGTGACTTGAATGCAATTGACAGTGATAATAGTGGGAAATTATTTAGCGCAAAAGAATTAAATACGTAAGTATTAGTTTATTTATAAATATAAAATATTTTACATTGGTTATTTTATTATTATTATTTTACTTCCGAACTCATTACTCATGTACTATATTAATATAATTCTATCTGATTAATGTTTTAGAACAAAAGTAAAGTCTTACAGTAAATGTGTAAGCACTGGAAATCTAATTCGTCACCTTCGCGATGTTCATAATCTACGAGAAAAGGGTATAGCTGCTAAAAAGACAATACAAGATTTTTTTACTACCAGCAGGCCTTCAACTTCAAAGCAGAGTATATCCTCAGCGTCGTCAACTAATGACTAGTGGTTCCTAGCGCGAGATCTAGCTCTCTGGTTTTGTCGCTCTTTGATGCCATTTAACTCAGTATCAGACAAATGAATGCAGGACTTTTTCATGGTAGGTACACGTGGTGGTAGATAACTTAAAATAAAGAATTTCTTCATTAAATCCATAGACTTGACTTGAATAATTAAAGTTAGTTACCTTTTTGTAGAAATACAAGGTAATTGGGAACACGGCAGATTTACCATCTCGTTTTACAATATCTGGAACGGCTCTGGACGATGTATTTGAAAGCTGTTTATCACATGTGAAAAAGACAATTCAGCTAGATGCGTCATGCTGTGGAGCAATAACCTTTGATTTGTGGAGCGATCAATATCGGAGTCAAAATTATATCACTTTCACATACCATTATCTGACAGAAGGTATATATTTTTCCCTTTCCTTTATTTAAAGTACAATGTAAAGTGAGAATCTAATTGTAACAATATGTTTTATACAGATATGCAACTCAAATATTTCAAACCGAAAAAAAACAGGTCAAAAAATTTGTGATATGATAGCTGAAATAACAAATGACTTTGGATTGCTTGATAAAACTATTTTTGCTGTCACGGACGCCGGAGCAAATGTTAAACGTGCAGTCGATTTGGCTTCACTTAACAGTCATCTCTGCTTGGGCCATGGTCTTCATAATTTGGTGAATGTCGATGGAATAAATTCGACCCAAGAAGTAAAGAGACTGGTTACAAAGTGCAAAAAATAGTGAAGAAGCTGCGATATAGATTACCTGAATTAGAAGCTGAAGCTGATAAGGAACAGCGAAAAATAATGGTTTTACTAGAAAAAACAGGAGAAGATTTGGAAAACGACGAGAGGGATCCAATCCTTGATAATTTTGTGTACGTTTATAATGAGATGGATGATGGCGATTCCAGTGAAATCGATGATTTTATGAAGCCAATACCAAGCATAAAAACTTCGACACCGACCCGCTGGCACAGCGTTTTGGCCATGCTAGAAAGTTTAAATAATTCTTGCAATCGTTACGCTGTCAACATCTTGCTTGACAAAATTGGCGAAGAGCAACTTAAATTAAACAATTTTGAGTGGAAGTTAATGACAGATTTACTCACATTTCTAAAAAAAATCAAGGTCATTGTAGAAATACTAAGCTCTCAAAAATCCACATCTTTAAATGTTGCGCTGATATTCCGATCAGAAATTAAAGACGCACTACAGTCCTCAGATGATGATGAACCACTTGTATTGTTAACTCTTAAAAGAAATATGATGGATAAATTAAATCACCGATTCCCGATCACAAAACTAATAGTGGCTACTACTTTGTTGGACTGTCGCTTTCAAGGGATACGTGAAGTAGATGTGTATCTTGAGATTTCCAATCAAACAAGGGTGTCTTTCTTATCAGATTACATCAGAGAAATTGTTAAAAGTCGTCCACTTCTAATCCCTTCTATGGAGACTTCTGAATCTCAAGCAGTAGCAAGACCGACTACGATATCTGATACCGTTACCGTTAGTTCCTTTCTAATTAGGCTTTCCGAAAAGCATTCTGGCATTGAAACTCAGTCTGTACCTGTAGATGATCCAATTGAACAAGAATGTTGGAAATATTTTGCAACATGCAAGCTGCAGGATCTTAAAGATGTAGATTTCTTGAATTACTGGCTTGTAAATAAGGATTCTTTCCCGTGGCTTTCTTCGATAGCGACGTCGATTTTAGGAGTACCCGCAACAAGTACGCCTAGTGAAAGAGTTTTCTCGACCGCTGGGTTAGTTTTGTCTGCCAAAAGGTCTAGATTGACTTATAATCGTGTAAACAAAGTGATATTTATTCATGACAATTATAGTGCATGCAAAAGCGCTATTTTATAGTAGTCCAGATTTATTTAATTTTATTTATGTCAGGTTTCACTTTACATTTATTGTTGATTAATGTAGTACAATATGTTTTTCAGATTCAAGATTATTGTATATTTATATTTTATCTTAATATATATGTTACTGTAAAAGCCCGAATATTGGTAAAACTTAGGTTCTACCAGTAAATCTTAAGGTTTACCAACACGAGTCGGTAAATGTAAGAATATGTAAAAAAGAAACGATTTGATCGGACTTTTACCATTATAATTTAGTACATGCTAGGTTTTACCAGTAACGGTTGGTAAATGTTGGTTTTGGAAATAAAACAATGCATACTTCTTAATTCTTTACCACGATTTCGTCCATTAATTCATAAAATCTATGGTTTACACTCATTTTCATTAAAAATTACTTTCAGATACTACAAACGCAAACATAAAACAATTCAAACTCGCTTTTTGTTTATAAATTACTTTTAGACTTAGAAAACACAAACAGGAATTGAATTAAAGTTTTAACGTGTCAAACGATTGACTAAGGCGAGCGTAGACGGTAGAGGGAGATGGAACGAGTAGCGAAGGGCTGCAGAATGCCACGACGTATTGTTTATCTCAACATTTACCGTGTCTTTGAGGTAAATCTTAAGATTTACTATGTGAATAGTGGTAAAAGTCCGAAATAAACGTTGATCATAGAACGGTTCGGACTTTTACCATTAAGGGGTGGTACATCTTAGGATTTACTTGAAAATCTTAGGATTAACCGTCGTTCGGGCTTTTACAGTAACATATATAAATCTCGTGTCACAATGTTTGTCCTCAATGGACTCCTAAACCACTTAACCGATTATAATAAAATTCGCACAGCATGTGCAGTTCGATCCAACTTGAGAGATAGGATAGTTTAAATCTCAAATTATAGTCGCAATTTTAATTTATTGCTAATTATTTGTCTGTTATTATTTGACAGTCACAATTATCTGTTAACTTCCAATGATTCTAACAGATGTCGATACCTTTCGACTGGGTTGAGTAAGTAATCAATAGATGGCGCTGCTATGGTAAATCTACGAACGTGTCATATAAGCTACATTTTAACAGCATAATTACCACGTGAATTGAAATTATTATAAAGTTAAGTATTATTAAAAAGTTAACGCGGGCGAAGCCGCGGGTACTGCTAGGTAATATATATTTCAGGATTATTTTACGTTTCGGTTGCGGTGATTTTGTAAATCGATCTCGTCGGATGGTTTACAAAACAATTTTGGGTTTAATAAAACTAAAGCTTTGTTTTCTCTTTAAGATAATTAGGTAAATGAAAATTATTCAAATTACTACTAAACTCTATTGTTATATTTATTTTATTTGATTTCATTTTAGTTTTACTTAAAGAGACATATTTTATTATTTTAGTTGATAATTTGAATTACGATTTTTTTTATTTTACGTTATTTATTATTTCCTAAAATACTGAATTTCCTAAATACTTTCCTGTACTTAAATAAAAACTAATCAGCAAAATTTAAGAGAAAAATCAAGAAAACCTACATAAAATGGAGCACGATTGTTTTTTGCAAATTGTGTCGATTCTACATTAACCGAAGGAACTTCGTTCCTACCTGGTGTCCCACGACACCATTTATATATTATTATTATTATTATACATAGTTGATGTCTTCTGAGTTGTATGGACGCTCATACAATTTAGAGGAATAGATAATGGTACGGAACCCTTCGCGCGCGAGTCTGACTCGATACAAAAGATAGAAGATAAGAAGATAAAAGATATAAAACAATAATAATATTTATCAATGTATAACCAAAAATATTAAAAATCAAAAAATGGCAACCAAATTTTCGAAACAATACAAACGTTAAGTGAAGTCCTTAAAAAGAATAATAAAAAAGAGACGGTTTATATCATTTCCACTTAAAATACTGTATTCATACGTCGAGCCCACTCAACTCTGTTTCGACTCTATAATCTATTCAGTCGGATTTCAATCAGACTACACCATTGTTTTAAAACTATTGTACCGATTTATTGTTTTAAGTGTTTTCCAATTTCTGATGAATCAAATTGCTTAATTTAAATATGGTGTTTATAAGCGTCAATTTCCTAAATAGTAAGTAATATAAATATTTTGTGATGATGGTGGTAGCTCAGCGGTAACGCGGTCGCTTGGATAACCGAGTGATGCGGGTTAAAATCCGAGTCTCGCACCTCTTGATATTTTCTTGTGCGAATCATTTCTATCATGATTACCACTTGTCTTACGGTGAAGGAAAACATCGTGAGGAAACCTGCATGTCTGAGAAAATATAACAAGTTTTCGAAAGACATGTTAAGTTCGCCAGCACGCACTAGGCCAGCGCTGTGGACTATAGCCTGATCCCCCTCGTACTGAGGGAGGCCCGTGCCCAGCAGTGGGACGTTAAAAAAGAGCTGATGATGATGATGATGATGATAAATATTTTGTAAATAGTAACTAATAATAACATGGTTTTATACAGAAATTCATTCAAGACTACATTTTTCTTGAATTAGCAGATTTTGTAGCATGTTTTAACTGTTTGGTGGTATAATGACAAGTATGTACGGCAAAAGATGCGTAGGTCGTGGGTTGGTTTCAAGCGACTTGTTGGGATCAATAAAGTTAATAAATTTTTATGTTGAAATATTTCCAGTAACAGTCCGAAGCTGGGTAGTTGGCGGTGTACCCTAACCTAACTTATACAAAGGGACCTAGGGACGAACCCGAGCGAAGCGATGGTGTCACTAGTATATAATATATTGCATGTGAATTTACTTTCTAACTAAAGCGGTCCTTGTCTGTTATAGCAGTAAAATTATTTTCATACAAAATACTTCTTTATTGCCTTTTTGGGGACAAATGTACTGTCATTAAATCGTCCTGTTTTTAAAAGTTACTATGAACTACGACTTACTTCTGAAATTTTCATAATTAGTTTTCCGAGTGCGTCGAGGGAACAAAAGGGTACCCGTATTACAAGGTTCACCTTTCCCCTCTTTTACGACTCAGTTGGGCTGTATGACAGCGTTATTAAAAAGTTTAGTACGTGTGTAATGAAAGAATAATTTTTATGATGTTCATCGATTTTTTGAGTTGACAAGTGTTTTGCTACAATTCAGTTTCTGAACTTGTATAAAATTAAAATATTATGTAAATAGAAAACGTTTAATTTAAGAGTTTATGTTGATTTTTATAGCATAGAAAATGCAGCATAGTGCTTGGACTTATGGTGTATGAAGTCGTGTCATTATTACACGTTATCATCTACGTATAAAACCGACTTTAATACTAAAAGGTTTTGCTGATGTTATTTATGTTATAACAACACATTTTGTCTTTTTTATTGTATTAGACTTGAATCCTAAGTAATCTCACCCGTCTTACTCCTACCGGATAAAAATAACATTCTTTTGAAAATAATATCTCAACAAATATAGCATGTGAGTTATTTAGAAATATTTTTTTATGCCTTATCCCATTTACTTGAATACATAAAATCTTCTTCAATCACATCAAATCAAAAAATATATAAAAAAATGTAATTTATTGTCATCAACCTGTTCCTTACAATGTCATATCATTAAAATTCATGTACGTTGCTCTCGCCCTTTTAGGTTGAAGGGTCCTTAGAACGAGACCACTTAGAAGTATGGTAACCGTGAGACTTTGCAAAGAACTTCTTTGCGAATACTAATTACGAAAGCTCGAATCTGCCTTACAAAAATGTATTTATTTATTTATTTATTTAATTCGTAAACAGACAAAATACAAACATACTCCTTAAACTAATAACAATTTTAATGTAACAAAACATAGGCAAATGGAGTGCTGAGACGCACGCACTAGGATACCCTGTGCAGCGTAGTCGTCGACGTTAAACCGTTTTTTTTGACACGAGTTCATTTTGGTAGTCTGATGAAGATAGCTTATTTGAAGTCGTAATATTTCAAAAATTTTGCCATTTTTTGCTTGTTCTCGTAAAAACTGGAATTTTGAATTAAGAGAACGATAGACATGCGATATTACATAAAAATAATATATTATGCTCGTCGTAAAGTAATTTTACACACAAAGATAAAATTATGTATGAATATAACTTTATTTTCATCATAAATATTTATTTATGATAGATATTTATTTATTGGTATAAACATGTAAAATTTATAATTCAGCAAAAATCCGCCTTTATGCGATTTAATATTCTTCCCAATGAAAGCGGTGAAGTGTAAAATTAGCCCATTGAGAAATGTTCCGTCTTCCTTTTCAATGGCAAAGTGTGTGCGAAATTGCGGGTGTGTAGTACCGTCGTCGTAGGTCCGCAACAAAGGCAGTTTTTCACGAGAGCCCTCACGATGTCCTAGGTGCCGGCGGCTTTAAACGTTTTCCCTTATCGCAAGCGAAATATGCTTATAAAATAAGCATATTCTTCAAATTTTCGAATCGAGTCGTCAAAAGATTCTGTATAAGGCGCATATTATTTATCAGTTTTTAATAAGCTCAACTAGAATAAATTACTTATTATTAAACGTACTAACATAATCATTAAAAGAAATTTTTAATTTTTATTACTACATCTAACGACTTACCTTTGGTTAAAAAGTTCAACCATTCCTTATATTTTATCACGCTGTTGGAACATTATATTACTTTGAAAAATGTTCTTATACTCGTAGACCGTAGTTACGCATTTATTATAATTAAATTAATCATATAATCAGTCGTGAAATTATCTTTAAAGTAATTCGATTGTTAATTAAGTAACAAGTTATAAGATAACTAAAACAAAGTTATCTAAAACTTCTAAAACCTTAAAGTTTATTTACTTTATTAAATAGATTCCGATAAAATCTCGTCACGCACCCAGACTTCAAAATGAACACTTCTCAGGCGTAATTGGTATTATTATGTAAATTACACGACAACTTCTCTACGGAATCTTAAGTGCTTAAATTGTACCAAGTAATTTCACTGCCACGTTAAGATTTTTCTCTGAGATAAAAATAACGCAAAATTATAAAGGTGGCTTTCACGTAACGGGATATGAAGGTATTTCTTATAGTTATAATTTAAAATATTTAATATATATATGTATGTATGTATATATATTTTAGGTGATTCATTAAATTTTGTTGTCTATTTGCAATTCATAAAAATAAAAAATTAAAATAAACCATTATTCTATTTTGTAGAGCGTTTTACTAGATCTTATAGAGTTACGTCTCTAAGCATTTCAAAGCCTTCAGACGCATCCGAATCACTCAGACGATTGAGCGCATTAAGCTAGGCGCACACTACAACTTTTGTCGCGCAGATCCTGTCGCAACGCAGTATTGTACTAAAGAGTTTTTAATTGCATCACCCGCAGCTAACTGTACCTAACCAACAATATGGAAAAGTTTGTAATAAGTTAGAATTATATAATATAATTGCGGCACGGAAATTGATAAGTTTTTGTAAAATACACGTATTTACGACACTATGTCTGCAACAATTTTCAACGCCTAGTGTACCCCTAGCCTTAATCTATCGGCGAGTTCAAACGACGGCGACGTGGTGCAACACGCACGAGCTTCTATAAAGCTTTGCCGTATTTGCTATGCAGGTGGTTTTCTCGTTAATACGACAGTGTTTGTGCTTGGGTGAATAGATCCGTTTTAAGAGGATATAGTGTCCATGTAGACGTATAGAGAATGCAGATTAGATACTACACTGGGAATATTTAGGTTAACATTTTAGTAGTCTAAAGGTGTTATTGAAGCCTAATATAAAACTATATTATTTCTTAATATTTACTAAATTTCGTAGTATGCTGACATAAATAAAACTTTAACTAATACTGTATTTTTTATACTTATTAATGTACCTGTTATTCTTATACTAATTCCTCCATTGGACACGGATTACATTTGATCACAGACCAACATATCATAGTAAATAATATTTTTTTAATTTATTTACCATAAATACTTATAACAAAACAAAAATAATAACTGTTTAGTAAAGTAACGTTGTCTTTGAGTTAAACTAAATATTTTCAGTATTTAAGACTTTTCTCGCGTGTATTTGTTCCACGAACCTAATAAGAGTTCAATGGCGAGAAGTACTCGTTCAGAGGTGGACAACATTAGGTAAATATGTTAAAGATGTGTATAATAATATACGTATTTCATATTATCTATATATATAAAAATGAATTGCTGTTCGTTAGTCTCACTAAAACTCGAGAACGGCTCAACGGATTTATCTTATCTTAGTCTTGAAATGTTCGTGGAGGTCTAGGGAAGGTTTAAAAGGCGAGAAAAAAATCGAATAATTTGCGGGAAAACCCTAAAAACAGCCCTTTTCTATTTCCCATACAAACGTTTTCTAGAGTCAATTTGAACTTTATTGCTATTCAATAAAGTTCATATTAAATTATAATCACTCACTGTTGTCTAAGCAATTTAGTGCAGCAATTTAGTATATTATACATACGTTTTGTTTGTTTTGAAATTAATTTATACAAAAGTTTAGGTCTTTTATCTATCGATTGAGGCAGTACGAAGTCTGTCGGGTCAGCTAGTATACATATAATAAAATTTAGACTGAGTCAAATCTGTACATTAAAAATTTTTTTGGAAAATTTACCTAATTTAAATAGACAGTATTATCCATACATAGTCTAATCTATTGTTTTTAGAATTTTTGTCTATCTGTGACCGCATCACGAGAAAACCACTGGACGGATTTTGATGAAATTTAGTATGATGATAGCTGGTTACTCGAGTCAAGATATAAGATACTTTTTACTACTGGAAAATATCTCATTTTTAAAAATCTCGATATCTAAGTATTTAGTTTCCGATCTTTAGAATGCGGGCGGAGCCGCGGGAAATGCTAGTGTAAAATAAAAACGTGAACTGTAACGATAATGACATTTACAGGTAATCACTATTTTTAGAAATCATTATGTTAGTTCTTCATGTATTTGTATGAACTGAATCTTATGGAATATTCAAATTTGAATTTTCATAATTCTTTCATTTTTATTCTTCACCCTTCCTTATATAATGCTTAATGAATTAAAAGATACAAGATTATATTACTACTATAATATTAATATAATCTAATATACTGAATATGTAATGTAAACCAACAGAAAGTATTATTATGGAAAGGTTCAACATCTTATTGTTTGAAAATAATAAAAATGATTTATGCTTTTAGAAGGGTTTCCATAAAACCTCTGATGTGAATATATTTTCTTTTAGCTTAGTGCTAAGCTCAAGTACCTTTCAGTTAAAATATAGGGAACTTTACTTGCTTTAACATAATATACTTGCTATCGCATATTGCTCTAATAGAGAGGGTTTGTTAATACATTACGAAGGACGCAGAAAGACAACCTTAGGATAGTGTAGAATTATGTGTAAAATATTCTAATTTATTAATTTGTGCAAGTTTTATATACAGTATTTTTTTTTAAATACTATTACTAGCAATTAACAGGGCTCCATCCGCATTCTAAAGATTATTAAAATAAAGGGATTGGTGGTAGAAAGATGAAAATTTAGAGTTATAAGAATTTTTTAATGTCAAATCATAACAAAGTAAAAAATAAAAATTTGGTATAAAAATAAAAAATAAAATATCTGGGGAGTGTAACTTATTACACCACCACCTTTAGGTGGTCCCTTTACCTAGGTCTTAGGGGAATAAAAATAAACTTTCGACCTATTCTCAGACTTACCAAATATACACAAAAAAAATCATGAAATGGGTCAAGCTGTTTCAGAGGATTTCGATAACAAACACTATGACACGATTTTTTTAATTAGTTTACCTACGATATGGTAAAATTTAAAGTTTCATAAGTTTTGTCGAGAAAACGGAATTCTTAATTTTTTGTCTCTCCTGTCCTCTATTTAGAAAATAACCAATAAAATCTAATTTTTTAAGGTTATTTCTAAATACTATCTATTACTACTACGTAGTCTGCGTACTACTATTCAATACTGAATATCTGAGAAAAAATCTCAAATAAATCCCTATTTTTCTCTGAGGTAAACTTTCATGACATTATCATAGAATATTCGTTTTAATGCTTAGCCAAATTCACTTAGCCATTTATACAGAGACAACATAAATAAAGTTTTAAGTTTAAAGTAAATTCCTAGCGAGTCAAAATATACGAGTAATTAAGATTTAATCTGCTTAAGTCTTGTAAAACCTGGCTCAACTCTCCGAGGTCTTTGCTTTCTTATCTAAATATTTGTTTACATGCATAGTATTATTATGAATATCGGATAGTATTTTTCAGAAGAATTTATGAACTTTCTTAGCTACATCTAAATCCGTCCTGCTATTCAGCGTGAACTGTGAAGAAATTTGAAACATGCGTATACTCGTAGGGGAATTTGATAATTATTGGTTACTCCCCCCCTGGATCTTAATTTTTTTTATGGTTTAGTAAATATATTTTACATTGAAAAATAATAAGGGGTCCACCACGTACATCGGTATCGGGTATAGACATTGATAATAAAATATACTTTTTAAATGTAAATCGGCATAAATAACCAATTCCAGCTTTAGCCATTACAATTTGTGTACGACTCTGTTACGGGCTGGGTATAAAAGCACGATTTGAAAGGCCGCTTAAGTAATTCCAACGGCATTTCGGGGATTAGCGATAATGTAGCTGCGTCATTAAATGAAGACAACATGGTTTTAAATTAAGTCAACAATGTTTACGTGAGTAATAAAAATATTAACTTATTTTCAGATCAAGAAGGAAGTATAGGTATTAAAAAATATTAAATTTATATAATAAAAGTAATAAATGTTAAAAATAAGTATTAAAATATGTCCTAAAAGTTTCAATGGACTAAGCGTCTTAGAGAATTTTGGAGAGGTGACAAGGATATACAAGATTTGAAGCGTAAAGGTTTCATACGAAAATATCAAGAATCGATTTTAATGGAAATTTTACTGGAATACTTCGGAAACAGTTATATAAATTTTTTATTTAAAAAAAGTGGTATCGCGGTTATCGAAAGTGTGGGTTGTTGAAATATATTTTTTATTATAGAACTCATTTAGTACAATACCTGATTTAAGTATTTTATCAAAGTAGTGATAGTGTTATTAATAAAGTCAATATCAATATAAAGTGTGCATCTGCATTATCTGCAGTATCTGACGACCCATTGGCAGAGCTCGCATTTAGATAATTGCGGGATAGTGGAACTTTGTTGGTTGACGCTTTTGCCACTCGCGCTTTGAAGCCCATAATGACGATTTGCATTACAACACATTGTTCGATTATCCTGCGTTTTATCCTCCACGGTTCTCTGTAGCCTCATTCACGACCACATCATTATGATAATGTAAGTGTGAATGCGAGATTTTATGTTGATGTAGCTCAGAATCTAGCAGTAATAAATAATTTCAAAAGAAGAGAAATAGAGAGACAGAGAAAGAGAGCGAGAAAGTGAAAGAGCAGCAGCAGTGTGCTAGTTATATGTTTAATTAAAGACAATATTCTTATTCCTATTCAATTAAGTTTATATTTTGTTGGCCACAAATGATTAGTCTTTAATTTTGTAAGTTATAATCGTCATTAGATTTTGGCGAAAAGTTTCAACGCGAATTCCAATTTCAGTGAGCTGTGAACTTACATGCATGAACATGGGGTGTGATTGATATGAGTTCATTTGATTGTAAACAGATTCTGCCGAGGATAAGGTAGGCTGGCTTTTACAATTACTTTGTAGTTTTCTTTTGGACATCAAAGCATCGTTGCACTTACTTTAAATGGAAAATCTGGGCGTTTTCTTTAGTCATATCAGACTCCTGTGTCGGCTTTAATCATACTAATGTCAAAAGTTCATTTCAAGAATGATGTTATGTCTGGCATCGTTGAGGCGATTTTCAGAATTATATTTTTTTATCTTTGTTATACCTATTTGCAGAGATTAAAATATAAATTCGAAAATGTATAATATTACATTACATTTAACTATAACAATTACTACTAAATAACCAGGGTTTTACCCTCGCTTCGAAACGTATAAAATATAAACTATGAATATTATTTTTGGGCAAAAATCTTTCGCAAGCATAGATAAATTTACCTATCAGAGTTTTACCTTTTATAACAATCAGATGTATATATCGCTAAAGAATATAGGATAAACATGTGAACATTAATTTTAATTCCTATAATACAAGCGCGAGCAAAGCCGCGAGTTTTTTTATGGCACGAAGGGGCCAAACGGGCAGGAGGCTTACCTGATGGGAAGTGATCACCTCCGCCCATGGACATCTACAACACCGCAGGGCTTGCAGATGCGTTGCCGGCCTTTCAGAAAAGGGAGGGAGGGAGGAAGGAGGAAAGAAGGAGGTAGGAGGAGGGAAGAGGGAGGGAGGAGGGATGGGGAGTGGGCCTCCCGGACTCTCACTTACCGGACGAAACGCGACAGCATAGCTGTCACTTCACGCCGGTCTTTTGTGAGAGAGTGGTACTATACGGGGCGTGCCGGCACATTCGGCTGCTATCCGAAGGTAACAAGCATGGCATTGGCACTACCACTTTGGATTTTCAAAAACTTGACAAATTATGTACTAAAACCTTTTTCATAAACCACTCTATCCATTGGTGAAAACAGCAGGAGGACTTTGTTTTATAATATGTCATAATATGTTATATATAATATAATAATAAAAATTTATAACAAAATACTTCATTATAAAATAACTTCACATTCATACGTTTAAATGGAACAATACGTATTGCATTCCGAGCCATTGGACGCATCAAACCGTCGAGTGGACACCGAACTGATTCCCATCCACTGGGCATTCAACATCTATAAAAATTACTCATAAATAAAATGGTATTGATGTAATTCATTTTGATTTAAACTGAACCAGAGAAACGATTGAGTATGCAATGAAATGGTAACGAGATATCGATATTGTAGAGTATGTAATTATGCGGTAAGTTGGTCAATATATCTGTATTTACGTTATGTAAGTGTTTATTTAGTAAATTAAATATTTTATTTATGTAAATTTAGTATTAAAGAAAACATGACTTCTCTAATTAATGTTACGTGCGTTTGTTTTGTTGTCTTGTCTTCTAGTTTGCAGGTGACGATGCAAGTTGCAATGTCGTGATCTTTTGCAATAACGTACTGGAGCTTCATATGGGCATATTAACTGTCGTCAGGAGCTCAAAATTATATTGAATCAAGTAAAGGAATTAAAATGTCTTATTGTAATTTGTAAAAATAAACTAATCAATTATGAAAGAAACTAACTAAACGTTTAAAGTTCTTATTAACAACAAAAATTTGGTTAAACATAAATATTTTAGATAAGCAGGAATGGGTTTATATATTCTATAGACATCTTTATCTAGCAAAAGTTTCATAAAATTATTCATTGCTTGCGAACCGAATGAAGCTGATAGGTTTATTATATTTTCATTTTAATTAAAATTCGATTTAACTAACACTGGAAGTTCATTTCCCGAAATTGAAGGACTAAATTCAACTTTATTAAACTGGTATTTTAGATCAGCCCTTTAACGCTTAAGGTATTGTATTGGAATTTCAATATCCTAAAGTAGAGTGACTTGATGTTCGACTTTTCCTGAACTATTTTATGGATTTGGACTTTTGACTCATTGAAGTCAAGACAGTAATATTACTTATTAATATTATTGAAGACAGTAATATCATAAAATTATGCTAATCTTACACAAAAATTGCCATATTTTATTTCTTTATACAGATAATTAATAAATATTTGATGTATCAACGAGCTGTATATGAAATGTATATTCTGTATACAATATCCTGTCGATACGAGGCGGTCGTTTGTTTTATAATAATTGAAAATCGGATTAAGCCGTATGTTCGAAATGTTTGCGTTCATCATCAACTACTCTCACAGAAAAACGTGTTATATTGATTCCGTCGTTTTTGATACTTTTCCCCGTTTAGCTGATACAATTTATTATTATCTATATGAAATTTGAAATATACCTAACAATATTTTATACTTTATTTGTCTACTGTTTTGCATATAACTAAGAAAAACTTTTACTAATACATCTCAAATAAATAATCAATAGATGTAATTTAAGCAGTAGTGGTCAGAGAAGGCGTTAATGTTATCAAGAATCAGAGTAGGTCACGCGCTAACAGATAATAGTAGGCGGATTACTGGCCCAACTAAAGCTTCCGATGGAGCTTTGTCGACTCTCTATTCAGGAATAAACCTAGTTTCAATTTGAAACGAAGTTACAAAAAATATTGTTTCCAGTTGGATTTTTAGATTTCGAATCCTGTCGCATATTTTTTCGACAAATATTGTATTTATTTGATTTTGACGGTTCGTTTGGCTCAGTTGCTAGTGAGGGTCGCTTTCTGTGCCAGCGGTCGCGGGTTCAAGTCCCGCTGGGGGCATTCATTTGTTAAGCACGAATATTTATATTCCAGTCATATCAACTATCTGGTATCCGTAACACAAGCATCGTAGCTTACCACGTAACTGGATGGCGCTGTTTTAGGAATATCCCAACATGTTTACATATTTATTTAAATTTCACAATGATTTTATATAATATATATAGAGATTTATTATATAACTATATAGTTATGTATATTAGAATTCATACTACTGATACTGTCGCTCGCGTAAGTGCGTCCAAGGGTGCTTAACAGTCCATGTGGTGTTACTCCAGGTAATCTGTCTATGTACTAAGGTATCCAGTCTTTACATACATACAAACATACCTACTTCAGAAGTTTCATTATAATATCAGATGAGTAAAATGTATTCTTAGTGAATAGAAAATGTCGAACTTCATTTTATAACATGTAACCGTTTTTCTTTCTTGTGAATATAAAATACACAATACGAATCATAATAATTATTTCTATGACAAAAGAAAACAACTTTGCAGAACGCATTAGCAAAAATGGTCTCTCCTCATCTGAAGCATTATTATCATTATGAAAGAGAATATAAATTTTCCCCTCTAACTTTTACAGAAAATTGGTAAATACGAATTAAAACGTCTAATAACGAGAGTGCCGTATTTCCATGAGAGCCAAACTGGATAACAGTCAAAAGAAAAATATAATTTGCAACGCATTCATTTAAAACTTGTTTGTTTTTGCTTGATCTCGCATAACCACTTTATTTCAATGAAGAGTTTTCTGTTTTTATTATTCCTTGTATTATTTATGCTAAGAGGAATCCACTTTAATTATTGCGATCTTGTCTGTAATAATAAAAAAATATTAGAGTTAAACGTCTAGTTGCGGTTTGTCTTTTGATTATAAATTGTAACAAAATACAAAGTATTGTAGATGTAAAAATTCAACCTGAAACAATTATAATAATGTATTTTTTTATTTTATTCTATTACTTTATACTGATTTCAAAAAAGGAATATTTTACATAAAACCTTAAACATCAGAAATGGTTCGATTCATAGAAATGTAAAAGTAATTTATATATTAATATTAGGCATTATTTTTAATTATATTTAATAATTGTATATCAAACGATTGTTAACATTTATTTCTTTGTATCTTCTTTAGGCTTGTTTTTAATATTTTTTTCATTATAACTTAGTATGTGTAGATTCAGTATTCATTAAATCCCTAATACAATATATCTTGTTTCTCATCTTTATATTCTTGTACAATATGTACGTACTTGACCTTTTTAATCTTTCATATCTTTTTATGGGCTTCCTTCCTTGATTCATATAAAATTCTATTTTACTATAGGAATATAAAGTATTATAATCTGAATTTATATAACCAGAAAACTTTAAAAGAAAACTTTTTATACACTATCCCACAATCTGAGCATTCTGTGGTCCACTTTACTGTAAAAATGTTCACGCTTATAGATTTATGCTTTAACATAGAAGTTTAACTTCTTATCTAGATGTGTTATTAGTCAAAAAATATAATTTTATAACCATTAAAAAATGAACGTTAGCAACTGTCCTAAAAATTATTGCCCGTTAGAAAAACTATGCGAGCCCTCAAAAAGCTCAACTTTTTGCTAGTTTATTAAATCTATTTTTAACAAATGTAGTCGTAAGTATGTTTTAAAAAAAGTGTAGTCGTAGATGTCTATATAATTTTCAATATTTCAATCCATTTATACATACTCTAATCCCCGTGATTATTTATGTTGGTGCATCATTAAGCCGCTGTAACATACAGTATCATATAACAAGTACAGCCACAATAGTTCTCCCATTATCTAGATACCAATACACGTTATATTACTAGTAAGACCGTCCATCCATCAAAGCTGTCGAGCTAGTAAAGGAGCGAGCGAGTTGATCGTAGCTTTCAGTATGTGTATAGAGTAAATGTGTATTTTCTCATATTCATAAAACACTAGCGCCCTTGTTTTGCTCAAAAGCCGCTTTTTCTTTTTTAACGTACGATAAAGAGCATGTTGCACTAATGCATGACGCTTATCAGTCTAAATTAATATTGTAAATATCAAAATTGTAAAAATCAAACTTTTATTTCATTTGATATCATCTTCGCACACAATAACTCATAGAAAGTACGTCGAGTCGCGAAAAAACTGTAGTGACAAGACAAGATACATTTGAGCACAATTTCCTTATAATATAAGAAAATGGAAAATGGCTATTATTTATGCTTGACCAATTAAAATAATAATCTTAGTATTTTAATATTTTTGAGGTAATCGAATTTGATAGATTTTATGCGTTAAATATAGGAATATCAAAAAGGTACATATTGAGAAACTCTTAAAATTCAAATAAGAGTCGTGTCTTAAAATCTCTTAAAAAGGGCAACTCCTTTCATGTTGCAGATAAGAGAGATCATCACCATCAGGTGGATTATTTGCTTCTTTCCTTATGCTATAAAAGAAATGTGTTGTGAAATATATTTTTACCCGACTGCGCCAAAAGGAGGGTTATGCTTTTCGAGAGTAGGTATGTATGTATAATTGTTTGGTTATAATTGTTAAAATTTTTAGAGCATTTTTAAAACTATTTCATATGATTTTCATGTCCACAAACTTTACTGAGTTCCACAGTTCGTCAGTATGCTGTTTAATATGAGCTCTGCGGTAACAGAATGCACGTGTTCCGTCACACGTACCCGAATTACAGCGTTTTCATTACATGTCACGCTTTTATGTGCTTTCATTTATACCATATATTTTCATAATTAATATTTTTGGAAACACTTAAAAGTATTATTTACTTATATACAGCATATTATAAGTAAATTAGGCTATGTACTTGTAAAGTAACTAAAAAAAACATTTAAATATTAAACGGCGAAGATAAGCCGACAGTTGCCGTACGTTTTTTTTTCTATATACTTCGTAACACTTGTAGTTTGTAAATTTGTTAGATTTTTAAAAATAGCCAATCTTTTAAGACAGACTGATTCGCAACTACTTTTTAGCCGTTTTTAACGATAGATTTTTCATATTGTATTGTTTAGCCGTTTTTAACGACAGATTTTTCATACTGCATTGGTCACAATTTGTATGGCAACACATCTCTTTTGTTTTTCCTAAAACGCTATTATCTAAAAGCAGGCAAACATTTAATATAAAGTTAAGTAACGTATGATTTGAACATGTCAGAGAAGAGAAAAATTCAACATAGTACGGCCAATGACATGTTACACTTATGTCAAGAGGGTCCTGAGCCCCGTTTAAGCTCTCTTGACATATTGGAAAATCACTTCCTTATGAAGTTAACTATCCTAAATATCTTTTCGTAGGGGTTCTTCGTAATCTTCTTACTCACGTTAAAGTCAATGGCGTAAAAAAGTTACGAGCCTAGGATCTAAAATATAACATTAGCACTATATCATGTTTTACAAGATTTAGCTGAGACAGTTTAGTTGATAAAATGCGCAATGAAGAGATATGTGCAGTAGTAAGTTTACATCAAAAGGGTAATGAATAAAAATTTACCTGGATATTACCGCGCGAAAAGAAAAAGTGTCGAAAGAATGATATATGCTTACTAAGTAAAATAATGTGAATAATTAATATTGACATATAGTAATAATAAATAATTTATATATGCTAAGTAAAATAGTGTATTCGGAACACAAAATACATATAACCCTTACTCGTAAATTTCGCTTTATATATCTTATAATCTTCATTCACTTTTTAAGTCTATTTTTTTTAATTTACAAAGTCTATTAACCTACTATGAATATTTTACATAAATGCATATTTAGGCCGAATAATAAGGAGATTCAAGTTCAATATGTATACAAGTACTCTAACTTCGCTGTAGTGCATTCGTAGGTGTCAAATAGCTTATGTATTATCTTTAAACTATATCCAAATCCGTCTAGTTGTTTCAAAAAGAAGAAGAAACTAATATATAGGTATACTGTAATGAAAATAGATCTTCTGTACTACATATTTTTTATTACTTTGGGTTCGTAACAGTCTCTTATGGTGGTTCTCAAACACACGCAGTATGTGTATGTACTGCGTGTGCTCGAGAACCCTTATAAGTGAATATTGGGCTTAATTCAGTCTCTGGACAAAAAAATTTATTACAAGAATTACTTTCACTATGCCTTTACATTATTTTAATCACTTGTTTGTATTTTGCCACAGTCTCATTTTAGTTCCGAAATTTAAAAGATCTCTCGACACACTGCCCGCATTTTTATATTGTACAATATTAAAGTATTCAAAATTCGAAACTTTTCTAGTAATTTCAATCGCTTTCTGGAAAATGGGTTGCTCCACTCTTAAACACTCAATTCACGGTTAACTAAATAAATAAATTAATATGTTGGGACATTCCGTGGTAAGCTACGAGACTTGTGTTACGGATACCAGATTGTTTATAGATACTACAAATATACAAATTTTAAATACATAGGTACATATTATAAATATAAACACCCATAACTGGAGTACAAACATTGGTGCTCTATAAAGAATGCCCCCAGCGGGACTCCAACTCGCGACCGCTGACGCAAAAAGTAGGGTCACTATCAACTGAGCTAAACTATTATTAAGACAATAGTTGGTTGTGATGGACAATTTTTTTAGGATGGATAAAACAAATCAAGCTTTTTAATTATTATTTTTTAGTGTAGTAATGTTACATACGCCACTATACAATGGTACATACACACAAACTTCTGTAAATACTATAAACAGACTTATGCAATGAAATTGAGTAGTATCTAGTCCACTAAAATACTCATTTTAAAAATAAATTCTTAAATCGTGTTGGAGTCGGTGACTTATCTTTCTATATCTGCTAGATCGTTATTATTCACGTACTTTTTATTCCGACTTATATCATATTGATAAAATTTAAATATTTACCGTATTCCAACCAATAACTCATATAAAATGGGCCGAGTGCTCGTAAACAATAAAAGCTATAAAACTTCACTAGAAGTATTTTCTCGACACCCTAAATGCTCTATTATGTACTTTGTCTGAATAATGGCGCAATTTTTATTTGCCTACCACAATTTTCTTACGTTGGAATACTTAATTACATGAATAAGTAATGAATTTATAGCTAAAGTTTTTTATGTGACATTGTATTTTCAAAATGTTATCAAGCTGTAAACTATTATTCACGTGAATTGTCCATAAATTTAATAAGTGATCAAATATGATATTTAAAAGGCTCTATCGATATGATTATGAAAATGAGTGACCGTAGAATATCTAATTATTAAATTACTAATTTAATAAGCTTACATAATATAAAGTACGACGACGACGACGACGTACGACGTATAAAGTAGGACGAATCATATGCTGGACCAAGGTTCTGAGTTGGGCCTGTAATTGTTAGATATAATTCCGCCACCCGAACCCAACGCTGAAATATGATGTCAAATACACAGGGCGTGCAGGACGTAAGGAAGGGTTTTAAGGGATTACGGTTTCTAGGTAAGCTATGAATATTGCATTTGGGGTGATCACAGCAAGACCTCACGCGCTCCGCCGTCGATAGCCAAGTGTCGTAGAAGCAGTCAGGCGAGGGCAAAAAAAAAGTATTACATTTTACTTAACTCACTCTCACATCGCTCGGGTTGGTGATGCGATCACAAACGACAAGCAAAATTCTAAAGAAAACAGTTAGGATTTTATTATATGTATAGATAAGGCAATTACATTACCTTAAGTTATTTATAAATAAGAGCCCCATGAAGTAGTGAAATATTAAAACGTTTAAAATTATATTATGAGACCCTTTAATAAAAGGTAACGTTTCCATTAACTAAGTAGACTTAAGGATGTAATAAATTCTCTTTGTATTTCGCGAAATCTTAGTTCAATTTTTGGTCTTAAAAGCTTCTGTTCTTTATAATAATACGGTTAAAATATTTCTATATTAAAATTTAAGCAAATTCTTTGTTAGAATATTATAATAATATACATATAATGCATTTAATATTAAACTAACTATGAGCCTTAGTTGATGCTTTGAACTACATCCCGCCCGTTATTCAATAAGCTTTCGCAATATGAATATGTGTAATATATAAACGTATATTAATACGTAAAGAGAAAACTTAGTGCTCCTTTTTAAGCGCATTGTGAATTACTTTAATGTTTTGCATAGTTTAATTTTATATAGGGACTACAGAAAGCTAGTTTTATTCCTTTTAGAAAAAGGCATGCGATTTATTGAACTACTAGTGGAACCCGCGGCTTCGCTCGCGCTAAATCTAGGGACAAACCCGAGAGAAGTGAGGGTGAGTCGCTTGTTTAAGGTAATTCTGATGTATAAACTATCTAATTGTAATTAAATTGTTTCAGTAGTTTTTACGTGAAAGAGTAACAAGCATCCATCCATTCATATTTACAAAATTTTCGAGCTTATAATATTAGTATAGATGGTGCAATTGGTAAAAGACTTTTTGAGTTTTATAATTTGACATTGTCTAAATCATTTAAATATCAATTTAAATATCATTTTTAATCAATTATTTTGTATTATTAAACACAATTTCACGCTTACTACTTCTAATAACTAAGTTGAACAGTATGAGCCTTTCATTCCGTATATCTACCATAATGCAAACCGAGTTTCTGTATGCAAGCGACGCCAAGCAAATGATTCCCATTAGCCTATCTCAGTAATTCGGCTTTAGCTTATCTTAGTGGTACTAAACAGCATCGTTGAGATATTCACCGCTTAAAACAGGACGTGCCCTTGTTGCCTAAAATGCAGTAAACCACATGTATGTTATGATATACTTTAACGTGAAGAAGATTAAGGTTCGTTTAATCTAAATAGATGAATTTGGTGTATATAAGAGTACTAGCCGTTTCCCGCCCGCTTCGCTGGGCGAATTGAAAAAGGAAATAAATTACATTTTATGTTTCATTTTTATTTTTTTTCCATATTTTTATTATTCTCCTTTTTTTTATTTTTGTATGAACATAAATAGGCCCCGCGGATAGAACTATAAGCATCGATATTGTTTAGACTTACACAAATTCCAAATTCCATCGATTTAGCCTGTATCTTCCATCCAGGTGATTTTTCTCACTAATATTCATTGTAACTTTCAATGTGCAATCATTTAAGTTAAAGTTAAAGTCGTTAAAATCGTTTAAGTTAAAGTCATTGCAAGTCTCATATGTGAAGTTGAAATTTGTCTAGGTTCAAGTGCGACGAATTTTCTGTTAACTAAAATTTTCTCCGTGACATCAATTTTTTATAGAAAATTAATTGTTCATGTTTTTTATGAATTCTATTGGAATAAGTAACTAAATTTCTTTTCCACATCTCAAGTGCTTAGAAAATGCATTCATTATAATCTGGTACATTTCCGCGATCACGCAATAAAAGAATTCGTCGGATATGTAGTCTGCAAAAGTAAAATGAATGTAAAATTCTTAGTCCGTTAATTGGATAGCTACATGTAAAGTTAAGTTTTGGAAACCTCTCAATGACTTTTTCTCCGCTGCCAAAAAGACGATTGTAAGGAAATACACAAATATCCCTACATACACGAAGATCCCCACCAAATTTGGAGTCTGTAGAAGTTACAGGTTGGAAATTAAAATTTTAGATTTTAACACCCACCCCCGCAATTCCTGTCGGAAGTAGACTATATTGAAATCCATTTTGAGATGATCTTTATGTGAATAATAAAAGATTCCTACCATATTTAGAATTTTTAGAAGCTATATTTCGCTTATAGAAAATTCCTACAAAATTTGGAGCTTGTAGGAGCTTTAGCTGGAAAATTAAAAATATTAATTGTTAATACCCACCCCCGCAACCCCCTGCGGGGTGAGCTATCGTAAAATTCGTTCATAGCCTATTTCTACACCTCTTACAGAAGATTCCTACCAAATTTGAAGTCTATAGGAGCTATAGTTTAAAAACAGGAATTGTTCATTGTTAACGCCCCCGCAATCCCCTTTGGGGGATGGATTTCTTAAAATCTATTCATAGCTGACCTATACATAGCAAAAGTAATATTCCTACCAAGTTTCACGTTTCTAAGTCTTATGGTTCCCGAGATTTCGTAGTGAGTGACTATATAGATGGGAATTCTTCGATTATCATCGCAATTTTTAACTTTTTATCTGACTTTTTTAAAATTTTCTTACAGACAAAACTTTCTCCTGACAATTCTGACTATAAAAAAATAGCCTAATTGGTCCAGCCGTTCTCCACTACCGTGAGTAGATTCTTAGCTGAATGTAAAAAACCATAATCCGTTTAATATACTCTGTTGAAATCCATGAAAACAAAAGAATCAAGAGAAAATGCTTATCTTTTGTTTTTATTAGCGGAATAAATGTTCATAAAAGTAAAACAGCAATAAAAAAAATGAAGGAATGTTGGAATTCAAAAAATAGATAGCCGTAAACCATCTAGGAAAAATTTCGCATCGAATGGTGGTAGTTTCATGTCGATACGATCAGTGGTTTAGGCGTGATTGTGCCTCAAACGAAGACCATTTTCATTATATATATATAGATAGATTGTATGACTGTAGGTGCAAAATCAAAAATATTTTTTTGTACATTTATTGTTTTTATATTAAAGAAGTTTTTTTAATTCCATCTATATTTTCTGTACTTAAAAACTTTTTTTAAATTGTACTCTAAAGAGTACAAAACAAATTAAAGTTTGTGTGTGCTTTTGAATTATACTTTTTAAAGTGTTACTTCTGGATTCAGGTCCTCTATAAATTATTGTATATCGTATTTATTATTTAATCAAATATTACAACTTTTTTCGTAGTGTGTGTTCTTTTGTGTTCCGTAGTGATGGTGGCAGTCACCGTCAGTACTAAGTATGGAGTTGAGAATGAGCGAGAAGGAAACTGCTGACGTACATCTATATTAAACCTGCTACATACACAGTTAATTTTATATTGAATAAATGAAAAATTTGCAAATAGTAAATTTTGTCAATTTGTGTAGTCTATTTACCTAGTGTATTTCTTTGCGTAAGCGAAATTTTTTTTGTAAAATTACGCGCGAAACTAAAATTCTTTGGCTTGTTGAAATAACTGTAGTCAGCAACAGCTCCTAATGATTGTTAAGCATTAAAAGTATTAAAAATGTTTGCTATATTGTGACTCTACAAGACTGTCCCTCACAAACAAAACTACCGCAAGTTTAATGTATTTAAACACATTTACTGAGTAAATTACTGTATTATACGTTAACCTACTTAGCAGTATTCATGTAGTGCCGGATTTTGTTCGGCTAGCGGCACTTTCGCGCGTCCGCCCCAGCGATAAAAGCCTCTTTGTGTGAACCTTCGTGGGGCTGGAATAACTCTTTCAATAGTAGACTGTACACACGAGAGGAAAATGGTGAGGGCGGGCTTTCAGAGCACGGATTTACGTCGTCGTTTCAAGTAAGCCCGTAAAAAATGTAGATATTTTAACCGGAATCACCCGTTCTGACGTTACTGAAAAATTTGAGCAAAAACCTGTATTTGTGAGGCTCTTTAAAAGATTTCGTATTTAGTTTTCATTACGGAGTAAAGCTGACTGTAGGAAGTTTTTAATGATTTACTTCGTTTATTAACTGCCATTATTCACTTTCAACCAATAGAAGTAGATTAATAAAGTTACATAATATAATTATTTGTTATTTCGTTTTACCAGCGATGAATCTTTATTCTCTTTATTGTAGTGAAATTATTTCGAATGATTAAATAAAATAATTAAAATATTTTGTGAATAACTTTAAATTTAAACGTGATTATGATATTTTATATATAATGAAATATAACATATCATAATTACTTTTTTATCTGATTAATGAAAAATTAACCTTTATTTCCAAAAATATTTATATTTTGTACAAGAAAATGGAAATTAAAAATGAAAATAAAATATCTATGAAAAAGAAATATCGAAATTAAAAAGGCTTTTTTAATTTCGATATGAAAATACTTGATGATAAATTTGTGCTCGTATAAACTGCAGTGCTACATTGAATCACTCTTATCCATTATATACACCTGAGCCTTTGGTTTTAAACAAACTTTTACGTGAAAAATAAACTTGTCTCCACAAATTATGCGATAAATAACCGTTTTTATGCCATTACCACCGTCCTTGGCCCAAATTTTGTAAAACAGGATATTGTAGGTAATAAAACAGACGCAGTTTAGTTTAATGTAGGGGCATGTACATCTAGTGATAAATGAGTACTCGCGACGTTGCAGCTACAGGGAATCGCTTTTAGCAGCCGTGTCCACCTGAGCGCTTATTCTGGTTTTTGGGAATATTATACTGATATAAATTCTTCCCTGTTGCTTTTTTTTTAAATTTAATACTTTATTATATATCTGAGGATACTACATAAATAAGGATGTCTTATACAGACAACACTTTTTTTATTTAAAAATAATGATGTCGATTTTTATAAGTTAATAAAAATTTTAAAAGTTTATAAGTTTCGCCAACTATGAATCGAGTTCAATATTTAAGGTTTCTATGCAAAATTGGGCACGACGATATCATTGTTAAGAGTTGGTTACCGATCAGCGTAGCGAAATACTGAGCATATGACAATCTTTTATGATGTTAGAAGGTCTAGACTCTAGAGGACAAAACATGCATTTAAAAGTTTACTGACACAAAAGTTAAATCTTAATAACTAACTATTTATTAGCTTACTTCAAAAATGCGATCCTTTTTCAAATCCTTTTGTGATATAACACAACATTGTATCGAACATTGCCACTTGTTCTACAGAATTTTGGTCGCTCTTTCTACTTTGCTATTCTGGTCCACTGACTAAACTACGTCACTACGTATGAATATTTAAATGTATACTTTACATAAAACTACTACTTGCTTCTAGTTGTACATCCTCTGTTAATTAAATGTAGGTTAATTATTTTAACATAAAAATACTAGCCATTACACGTGACTCTGCTCGCATAGTTTTTGTGTATTTAGTTCTTCCCTAGAGTTCGTAACTCGCCTTCAAATGTCCGATAATTCAATATTATGTCTATAATATAATAAAATCATATAATATGTACTTTTAACTATATAATATATATGTATAGTGTAATTGTGAAAGGAATTCAGTTGCTTTACGTGAAATAAAATGTATTATTTTATGTATTAACAACCAGCTGCTAACCCTTGCTTCGCTTGAGTGGGTCCCTAGTAAAAAACAACTACAAATCCCGCGGGAATCGTACGTATTTTAGGGATAAAAAGTAGTCTATATACTATTCTACTTAGTAATAAATATGTTATATATAATTATTATAGTGAACTGACAGAACTCGATGTGCAACAGATTGATTGTTGCCAAAAATACTATTGAAGTGAACTTATTTGCGTTATATGTTCTACCTTTAATATTAAAACTCCGTCGACTGTAACACTCTGGTGTATGGCTTCGTTTGATTGTAAGGCCAGTATATCCAGTTTCAATAAAAATAAATAAAAGTCAGGTCTACTCATATATTGCAGTTTGAAACCCCACCTTAAAAACGAAGAATAAAGATGTATGTAGTGATAGGGTAGAACAAAATATTCGCTGTGCTGTAATCGAAGCCGATATGCATTGTTAAATGAACAAACAAAAAGTCATCTATGACAATGGATTGTTCGCTAGAAACTCGTTGCTCGACGTTCATTTGTGAGAAAACGTGTGACAACACCCGTCGCGATCCTGTCTTCTATTCCCGCCGACAGTCCGCTTTATTGTTCCTTTGGCGCATTTAAAACAAAAAGGATTTAATATTTGAAAGAAACGTTCGAGGGTGCGTACTTCTTGCATAAATTACGATGTCTAGATAAATTATTCTGATACACGAATGGCGCGCGACGTTTATGATCAGAAAAAATTGTTTTAATTTTTTTCCTCTGCGCTCTTACTCTAATTAGAGGAAGTGGTTCTGCATATTTATGCTCTATGAAGAAATTTCCATTGAAATTATATTTATTACTCTCTTGAAACATTTTTCATAGTGATTTATTAGTTACAATATTTTTTATCACTACAAAGTATAAAACAAAGTCGCTTCCCGCTGTCCCTATATATACTTTTTTTAAAACTACGCAACGGATTATGATGCGGTCTGTTTTCATAGATAGAGTGATTCAAGAGGGAGGTTTAGTAAATAATTTGTCAAGTTTATGTATACATTTACTAGCTTTGCTCGCGCTAAGTAAAGGGACGAGCCACAGCGAAGCCAGGTAAAGTCGCTAAAGCTTTTATATTATTATTTCGTGTTGCCATTATAAAAAGATATGAGTTATATAAATAAAATATATAAATGTTATTAAATAAAAACTTGTGATATTAAAATTTTACTAATTTGCATAATATATATTGGTTCTCCATAGCAACACAACGAATTAACGTTATCTAAGCTCAAGCAGATTACCACCCCAAGGAGTAAACGCAAAGGACTGCAGAGGAAATGAAGGTTGTCTACTGGGAGGCACCATTTCCGACTCGACCGGTCCGGAAGCTCGCACTCGCTAAACAGCGCGTCTATTAGCAGGACTGCCATCTGCGAGCCGTTTCCTTGCTGCGATTCCATTATGGAAAAAGCTCTTGCCTGTTTGTCGAGACTCTACAAATATTTAAATTTCCCAATTAATGGTTGTAGCATATTAATTTTAAATTTACGTATACGTTAAATTTTGATGCTTTTAAAGTTTAAGGGTTTATCGTTTATTGTTTAATTTATTAAATGTTTTAATATAATTATTACTATGGTATTGTGTCAAATAATACTGAATGTTTGTATTTTTAATTTTTACAATATAATATAAAATCA
This sequence comes from Boloria selene, assembly GCA_905231865.2. Lineage (NCBI taxonomy): Eukaryota > Metazoa > Arthropoda > Insecta > Lepidoptera > Nymphalidae > Boloria > Boloria selene. The sequence goes on from HG993141.1 coordinate 5,059,944, forward strand.
TTTTTTTGTAATTTAAAGGTATAAAAATATCTATTTCTATTAAACTCTTATAATAAAATTATTAATTTATATATCAAAAGGAATAGATTTTTATGCCTGGAGGATTTCAAAATAAACTGTGACAGACGGACAAAGTATGCGGAATCCTAAGAATGAGAATAATAAAGTTTGTATAGGTGTAGAGGAAATGCAACTTGTCTGTATGAACGTCATTATTACAGCGTCCGGTAGTGCGTGCGAACAATGTGACTGTTAACGTTGCAACTGTGACTACCACGCGTCCATTGTTTCCTAAGCTTTGTTCTCTTTGTGTCTGATTTTGGTCGCTGCTGAATTTTTGTTACTAAGAGTTTTAATGCGAGCCACATTTTAAGTATGTATGTATAAACTACTGTTCTTGATGATAGAAAAATTCTAAGAGGAAAAATATCTGTCATACTTACGGGACATAGCATTTTTTTTTAATTATACTTTTTGTACCATTTACTTTAAGCGTAATATTATTTTTGAAACTGTTCTTTAGCACTCAAACCAAAACACAGAATATAAAGACTGTATTTTATGTCTATTGGTATCGCACAAAGAAAGATTACAAATAAATTTAGTTATGTGATGTACTTCACATAAAAGTAACTGAATAAAATCAAGTTTTAATTATGAAGTTATGATAGACATGTATGTATTTAAACTTATATATGTAGTATATCAAATATCTAGTATCCGAAACATAAGCTTCGTAGCTTACAATGGAACTAGATGGCGATGTGTGTAATAATGTTCCATCATATGTATTAGAGTTCTTATAAATTAGTATAATAAGTATTTTGTATCAAGTTATTTACCGGATAATTGTACCTAATTGATTTATCAGAAAACTTCTAGTTTTCACCACTGAAGAATTAAAATGGTGGTAAAAGTACGAGGAAAATCAGGTTTGAACAAAATATTTACTTAATTGAAAAATACTTAAATAGAGCTTAAATATTCAAGAGTGAGATCAACAAGATCATTAGTAGGACGAAACTCTCCTCAATACTAAATGGAGCATAACAAGCCAAGTGGCCTGAACTAAAACGGATACAAGGGCGGCTTATCTGTTCCGGATGTAAGCCGGGAACTCGAGCCTTGAGAGTTCATTGCAGTACTAAAAGTTCTACGAAATTTATAATTATCGATTTTATATTTTTGATGATTAACTATTGTCGGTATTTTCTTGTTTTATGGAATTCAAACCAAACAATGTCAGTAATGTATAAATTCTAAAATTAAAATGACATAGCTGTATATAATAATACATAAAAATGATAATATCTTTGATATAGGTTCGTTACATTTCAATGAAAGATTCTAATAATTATTTATTCAAGTACATATAATAAGTGATCAATAAATTGATCACTCATTCATTATTTATAAATGGTAAACCATTAACTACATTTTTTCCTATGATACTAAAACAGTATATTATGTATATAAACATTATGTCGTTTTAAAATATTTTTAAGTGCAGAGTGCCTAAATTGCAAATAATAAAATTGTAATCTATATAAATAAAACTGAACGGCTTAATGTATTGCTGAACATAAAACTCGAGAACGGCTATTTTTTCTCTTCAATTTACTCTTAGACTGCACTAGACTAGAGTAGTCACTTCTAGTAAGTTACTACAAGGCGAGCGAGGAAAAGTTAATTGTCAAATACAGAAATATATGGTATTAACGGTTAGTATAGATTAAAAGCCATAGAACAAGTAATAGACAGTCAGCATCACATTCAAATTTATAATATTAGTTTGGATTATTCATTTGCATTGGTAAACGCAAGTTAAATCCAGTAATTTTCAAATGTTGCTTCGCATCGAAAGCCTTTCGAAACTTCTGCAGCTTTCATAATAGCCAATAAGTAAAGGTGATCTTGTAGCTGTTGTAAATCCTATTTCACTAGACATAAATGAAAATAAATTTAAGTATAAGGAAAACGTAATGGATGAAATATATTTGAATTTTTAACAAGAAAATAATATGTATTTATGATTTTTGTCAATTTTCTCCTCAAGAATCCCAAATTAATAAAAATTTCGACAAATTATGATGATGAGAATGGTTTTACAATACAACAAATTTACGTTGCTATAATATTGGTACACATGTGAGGCACGAATTTATCGCGAACTGCTTATCAAAAGCAAAGTTGTGGCACTGTTCCAAGAATCTTTAGACATTAGTGAGCACCTGCCACTTAACTAGCATGGAAAGCTACTTTACCTCTAAGTATTATATATGTATACGGCTACCACAAAAGTTGTAATGTCAGGTAGTATAATGTGTTTTGGTTTGGTTGATATTAATATCAGTAACATTCTGAGTTGTATTTGACATATATAGCATACTTACACATAACCTAATTTAGAATGTAATAAATATTGATTTTTTTTTATGGTAAAAAGGGGGCAAACGGGCAGGTGGCTCACCTGATGGGAAGTGATCACCTCCGCCCATGGACATCTGCAAGCCAGGCTTGCAGATGCGTTGCCGGCCTTTCAGGAAAGGGAGGGATGGAGGAGGGAGGGAAGTGGGAGGGAGGGGGGAACGAAGGCGGAGGATGAAGGGAAGAGGGAGGGGGAAAGGAGAGTGGGCCTCCTGGACTCTTACTCACCGGACGAAACGCGACAGCATAGCTGCCACTTCACGCCGGTCTTCTGTGAGAGAGTGGTACTAATGAACTATACGGGGCGTGCCGGCCCATTCGGTTGCTACCCGAAGGTAACAAGCATGGCACTACTAATTAACTAATCTAATCTAGTATCTTAAGAATATATAAAGCTTTAAAAATAAACAATATGATAAATTATAAATAATAACAAATAAATAATTATAATGAATTATAATTATAATTCATAAATGTATCGTTACCTCAAGGTATTAGAAGACATACTTTTTCATATTTCCATAGTTGTTGGATGTAAATCGGACAAAAATTATATATTTTTAAAAATATTCTAATTAATATTTCCATTTTTTAAACGCCACGTTTGGCTCAGTTGGTAGTGTGGCCCTACTTTCTGCGCCAGCGGTCGCGGGATCTAGTCCCGCTGGGGGCATTCATTGGTTGAACATGAATGCTTGTACTCCAGTCATACTCATGGGTGGTATATAACACAAGCCTCGTAATTTACCTAGGATATAGATGGCGCTGTTGTAATAATGTCCCAACGTATATTTTTTTAAATGTACATCATTATATTGCTCATCTACAAATATTAAAACTGAATAGCAAAAGAGATTAGTCTTCTGCAACTCCATACAAATGCACATTTCATGTTCAAATTACCTGCGAACCGTTAAAGTTGCACTCTGTTAGAGTTGTAAACTTTAAATTTACATGCAACTCGCAGGCAAGTTGGTAAACTGCTGTTGCATTGAAAGAAGCGAAGTTTTGCTTTGCGTTCCAGTGACAAATATGTCAGTTGCGCCATTGAATGCCCATGAAATGCTTTATGCAAACTACTTGTAAAACTTTGAGCTCGAAGTAATATTCGCATTTTATATTTTGTAATGTTGGACAACATTTTATAATACTTATGTATGATTTTATTGCATGACATCTTTTATAAATAACTACCAATACTTTGGCCCCTTGGCCCTCATTGAACTTAAAAGATCGGTTTTGATCGGTTTATTCTCATAATATAAGTTAAGCTTGAAAAAAAACTAACTTACTTGCAAATTTTTTGCCACTACTTAAATGTTAAAAGTCGATGTTATAAAGCAACTGTGTTACTTTTTTACCTAACGATTTACGAGCTTGTCTAGCCAAGTAGCAGCTGTTCAGTAACGATACGAAAGTTGCCTAGAAATTTGAAAGTGAAATATGCACTGCTATAGCTACTGAGTTGTAAAATATTCATAAGTAATGGCTCTTATAATGTGGCACCTGATTAATGACTACCCATATATGTATGTGTTTGTTATTGTTGTAATTAAACATGTACAAAATATTTTCAGCTATCAATGAGGAAAGAAAAGAAAAATTAAAAATACGATTCACTAGCTAGGAACGTTTGAACTGTTTCAGGTATAGAATTCTCAGAGATGAAACATTTTACCTTAGTAATGGTTTTGCTATATACGAGTACATACTGACCGGGATAACCATTAGCATAATAATTTTCATCAACATTTATCTAATAGTCATCATTCCCTTACACCACCAAAAAGCTGAGCTTTGAGCTGGCTCGCGTAGTTGTTCAAACGGGTAATAATGTTATGTTGTTTTCTAACAGATGGCGTTATTAGTACAACAACATTATATCCAATGAACATAAAATTGTTAATGTTCATTTTTTTAATGGTTATTAAATAAAAAAAATTTGACAGATAATACATCTAGAAATGAAGTTTAACTATGTTAAAGCACAAATTTTCAAAAAAGATTTTTAGTAAATTGTACCAAAAAATGCTTAAATTGTGGGATAGTGTTAATAAAATGAGTTAAAAATTAAAATATTATATATTCTCTGCATTATGCAATAGTAATGACTATTTCTATAACATTTTCTAAAATATTTAACTCACAGATTCGACTCAGTTTTATTATACGCATCAGATAAGCATCAAATATTTAATTTGGTAAATGCATAATTTGAAGTATATATAATAAGTACGTAAATATTACGTACTGATATCTTTATATTAACTTATTTTTATATCTTTACAGACCGACGGACTTCCGTTGGCGGCATAATCAGAAGCTTAAAGATCGATTTCCATATTTCTAACTTTGTCTTTAAGAAAAATGACAAAAAATGTCCACAATTTCATGTCTTACTCCTATTATATTATTTATTCCCTTTGGAGAATAAATTATTTGAAGCTCTTTCCTTATTGATCACTTTCCTTTTATAGGAACTTTGGTGCAAAATTTCATGCTCTCAGGCTTAGTAAAAATTTTTCACAGGAATAATGTAAAATAAAATATTTACCTAATAACAGTACCAACCCAAAACATAAAAAGAAATAGATGTAAAATACATGTTCTATACTAATGAATCGCAAGATATTATTTTAGGCAAAATTATATTAACTTATTAGATACCAGCAATTGTATTATGACGAATGTTAATGAGATATTGAGATAAAGCTGAGAACAGAAGAGCTTTTTTTGTAGCTTTGTTTACAAATCATATTTAACACATAAAACAAGTATAATTTTCTAATGGAAAGTTTCATGAAAAAATTAACACAAATAAAATGCAGTAGCACATAGTGTAGCTTATACTCGTATAGTAAATAATTTATTTATAATAATCTTTTAATCACAATATATAAAGTTAATATGTTCTAATGGCCAAATAACTAGCCAGGAATCCAGGATTTTCATTACTCAAGGGACATATATTTATAATGCTTTGAATACTAACATTAAGTTTGACGATCATATACGAGTATAATACGAAATCTTCTTTCTTAGTGTCTTACATAATTTTTCATATACACATTAGCATAAGAGTATGCTCTTTAAAAATAATCGACTGAATAATTCCGTTCCAAACATTTTTCTCTTTAATAAATAATTTGTACCATATATATTGTATGTACCAGCCCTAATTCAAAGTCTTTGGCTGCTGACGCCGAGCTCTAATGAGACAATTGATTACCGCCGTTTTGTTTCTTTATATTTCTTCCTTACTTTTGCTTCATTAAGACAAAAATGTATATTGAATATGGAAATCAGAAATAATAATACATTATTATAAGTAGGTACTTTCCTATTAATTTTAGGCAAATTAATATTATATTGGTTAAAATAAATACAAACGTTAAAAATATCAAGTATTAATAAAGAAACTATATAAAAAAAACCTTCAATAGGGTTTTGTATTCAGCCCCTTTTAACGTACCACTGCTGGGCAGAACTCCCACTGAAAGGCCTCCTTCAATAAGAGTGGGATCAGGCCATAGTCCACCAGGCTGGTTAAGTGCCGGTTGGCGGACTTCATATTTTTTCTAAAACTTGCTGGTTTCTCTCAGACATGCAGGTTTAACCACGATGTTTTCCTTCACCGTATGGCAAGTGATGATCATGTCAGAAAATGATTCGTACATGAAACTATTAGAGGTTTGATTACCCGAATTTGAACAAGCATTACTCTGTTATCCGAATGAGCGCGTTACTTTTCGGCTACTGCCTGTATTAAAAGGGCTAATAAATATAATACTAAAAGTAACTTTACCTTATATACTAAAGCATTCAAATAAATGTATAAAGACTTTTTTCTCCATGTAACGAATTAGTGTAATGAATTAACTATTTCCAGTACGGCGTGGAGGGAAATCCGAACTCGAATAGATTGAATGGAATCGATAACTCAGATGAAGACATTATCCATCTTATTAGGATGAAAGGATAGGCTACGTAATTGATGTAACGAAATCTCATCCCTGAATACGGACTTGATTTTATGTATTTCAATGAACGGGCCTTAATCAACATACCTTTTTACAGCCTTCGATTTTTCAGAAATGAAAGTTACCAAGACGGCTTTGTATAGCGTTATCTTTAGATAAATTGTAGAGTTTTATGTGATACATTGAAATGATTATGTACAGAAACTGCTTGATCAATTTATTGTTAATTGAAGTTGGAGAAACATTAAAGCTCCTAGCAAAATCTCAAAATCCGAAAAGATAGTTTCATTTATAATGTCAAATATTCGCGTAAACCTAAGAAAGTATTATGTGAATAAAATTCTTTAAAATATTCTGATAGTTGCCACTGTATGTTACTACGGCTTGATATTGTACAACGTGCAATAAATTTTAAGGACATTTAATATATGCGCAGGCACGAGACAATGGTGTTGAGTTTATAAATGCCTATAAACTGTCTTAAGCTGAGAAATGATTTATTTCATCTATACGTCATATAATGAAATCTAACGTCTGTACGTAAAATTGTTTTGGAAAGTTTTCTTGAAAAAGTCATTACTTTTTGTCTGGATCTGGGGATTTGAGAATTTAATATGATAATAGCTGGCAGTCCGGGTCAACATATACGATATTTTTACGGCGGAAAAATATCTGACTTCTGGGAAAACTGTATTAATGGCCAAATGTACTTCAATGGAGCGAGGGTGAGGTGATGGTACTTAAATAAAATATGAATAACGTGGTGTAATACAGAATATGACTGGCATTTTATCTGTTGAAAATCATGAATTCGTTTCGCTTTTAAACAATTTTACTTATCGATAAGCAAGAAAAGAATCGTCGTCAAGCGTTGTATAATCAAGAATTGAAAAATTGGAGAACAAGGAAAATACTCAAAATAACATTTTCTATTGGCCTTATAAAAAGTATATTATTACAATATTATTTTATTAAATTATTCAATAATGTATAAACTACAAAAAACAAGTAAATTATGGTATTAAAATGATATGTATTATTTTTACTTCTGGTATGAACAGTTAAATACTTTTAAATCCTAAACATCAGGTTAAATTATAAGCTTACTATACGTTACGTTATATATTTAGCAAGAAAAACTTGTACGTTAGAAGCTTCACTATTCATGATGTGTTATTTACAGGTGCTCTTATAGAATATCTCTCAGCTAAAAGCTTTTAAAAGAGGCCATTTAGGTCTTTGAAAATGCGATATTACTACTACTTTTATATACTCTTTTTTAAGGTTTAAATTCTCAACACCTTTTATTCTGCATGGAAATATGGTGCTATTTAAATGTATCTTTGTAGATTAAATAGAGAAAGTGCGCTTTTTAAAGTGTAAAGTCTTGGCTGATATCCAACACTTAAACTAGGCAGTGTCTTTTAAGCAGAGCTTATATATTTATTTCTTTTTTAATACTAAACAGTGTGAAATAGATAAAAGACAGTTATTTACTATTAAATCAATTTTTATTATTGTTAATTATAACTGAATGAAAATGATAAAAGCATAGTATGTAATTATTTATATAAGTTTCTTGTTTTACGTATATTTAACTATCGTATTGATCTTTGTAGTAATTTTCTATTTACAGTGAATGGCAATATAATAAATTTGTGCTTATCGAGTGGATGTGATGATGAAGCCGGGAGCTGAGTGAAGGAAACCTTTGAAGACTATCTTTACCTCTAACCTCTAGAGCGTTGACCAATTTAGTTTGTTTAACTCATGAGTTTGATTGGTAACTATGATGGAAAAGGGCGACAATGGAAATTGCTTTATAATAAATATTTAGGGTTTATTTTAAATTTATAGCTTCGCTGTGAAATACCATCTTTCATCAGAAACGCATAAAATGCTTAAAAAGAAAAAAGCAATGGTAATCCGACAAGTCTATTAAGGCTCATAAATAGGCTCTGACGAACAAATAAAAAAATATATATAAATCTTTGGTTATTTACTAAAATTGAAATGAGTTTTATCAATGATTTTATAAGCTTTATTATTTGTTTGTTGCGTTTCGTATTTACCTTCAATAACTTGTAAAAGAGAATACCTACTCAAACCAAACAATGAACAATTGTAATAGTAAAAATGTTTCATAACATCGTACATTTTTGATCGTGAGAGCAGCTATTCCAGCTATAATGGTTATGCGGCGATTTAAATGCAGCGCGAGCTGGCTATTTTGCAACGCAATTAAATGTTACAAATTCTATGGCACTTTCGAATAAGACTTGTCTGCATTTTATGTGAAACAATCCTTTGTTCTACATGGAAATAGACTTTTCTGTTCACTATGCTAGCTAACGGTAACAAAATACGATTAGAGCTTTTTATTCATATATTTAATTATTATTATCATATATTTCATATATTTATGAACTTATTTTTTCATATACTTGTATATCGGTTGCCTGTTAAAGATAGTTTTTGGGATACAGTATTTATATATCAATATAATGTAATAAATAAAAATAAAATAGCCTCTAAATTAGGTTTAGGTTACCCGTTGCTTCAACAGACATTTTATGTTTAATATAAAATATAACATACATATTATATCGATATCAAAAAGAACTACTTTACTATATGCATGTATATATTATAGTAGCGCTTGTCTCCCATTATTATTGAATAAACAAACAAATGCGCAACCAATGTCGACTGCATCGTTAATTTTGTATTAAGTATTTACTAACAGCGGATCGTATAAGGACATTTTCATTAAAACCGTAGCAAGTAGAGTAAAAGGGAAGGCAGTGCTTGATTTCATAAAAAATCATACATATAAGCTCATTGGAGTAATCAGCTCACAGTCGCGGTTCATGAAGTTCTTGGTTCTAGGTCCCTTTTAGCTCTGATAGCACTTTGAGCCATTCTATGGTTAAGTTACAGATTAGTTACTTGATTTCATGCATTTAAAAAGTTTGTTTGTATTTAATCATCCTGAAGATGAGAGAAGGGAATAGAAAGTGCACCAGTGCTAGTGAACACATGCATACAGCACTCGCATTATTGTCTCCCATGAGAGAGTCTCAGTTACATTAGTCACCGTAACTGAAATTCGGTTAAAACAGCCAAACAAACTCATTACAAAAGGTAATTTTACCAGTTAAAACAAATATTTAAAATTTAAATATATAAAACCGATCGTAACTTAATACGTACTTTATAAAAGTAAATAAAAATAATATTAACATGAGTCTACAACGTAAGCTTCCGTTGAGAATCGGCAATTTTCTCAAGTTTCTAACAAAAGTATACAAAATGTTAACATTACGTAGTACGTACTCTCCTATCTAATTGAGCCACCCTGTAACAGTATAGTTATTATTATCTGAAGAGCGGATCGTAGCCCGCACTTCACTACCGGCTCAGTCCGCGCGCGAACTTCTTACGGAACGCATGTGCCGAAGTATATTCAACATTAGAGGGAAAACTTTAGCGATCTGCGAGTACTGATTGTGCAGCTAAAATATGATATTAGTAAAAACATTAAAAAAATATTATGTGTAAGGTGACTTTATATATGTGAATGAGAGACTTTAGGGTGAATTTGATAATGATTATCAGAAAAATCGGTGTGCAGTGATTACGGGATGAGAGGTTTGTTTCCAATCTCGATAATCATGTCATCTCTTTATTATATTCTTTAATTGAAATATAATTTGTATTGGTATGAAAAACTATTTTCTTTTAGCAAGACTCCACACATTATTATCAACTCAGAACAAGTTAGTATTTTTGGCGGATAATGTTTGAATTTATATGTTTTTGCCATCAACCAATAGGCTAAGTTAAGCTCAGTTTAGTATAGGGCTCTATGTCTAGCAGTGGACGTTGAAACGTTGTTAATTTTTTAACTTTAAAATAAATGATAACACTTTATGATATTTAATATTTAATGATGTAAAAAAATAAAAAAGTATTATACATTGCACATTATTTACATGCTATTATTATTAAAAAAGTCCCGATAGGGTACTAAAGGCAGTTCTTCTCAAGCCAGTCAGTTCTTCTCTTTTTTTTAAAAAAAATTACGAAAAATTAGGAATTACTAGCCTTAGCTCAAAAAATTATTCATTTCATCTGAAAAATAGCCTACATATTTTCGATTCGCTCAGATGCGTTCCTGAATATTTTTTTTATTCAATATTATACATTTTACCAAGCAATCAGTTAAAAATTAATATTTGTGTAGGTTCGTATACTCCAATCACATTGTACCATATGTTTGCTTAAAACTCTTTAAAAAAATATAATTTTATTTCAATATTATTGTAATTAGCATCATTTTATTTATATATTTCGATATAAATTAAAACATTTTAATGCTAAAAAAGGGTATATTAACATTAATTCTTACGAGAAAACGAAAAGATTCTTAAAAGGTAACCTAAATGATGAACCATGTAATAAGTTATCAGTAAGAAAATTAGTTTAATGTGGAATAGAGATAAAAATTGCATGCATTATCTGTTTTATTAGGTTATGCACTTGTCTCCGAACACAATACGTTCTAATTTTTGTTTTTAAAAATGGATATGGCACCATTCGTACCATTTATTTTATTCTTCGTAATAATTAAATACTTAGATATTTTGATTTTCTGTAAAATAAAACTGTAAATTAAAAATTTTAGATGATTCCTCAATCTGCACTATAAATACAAAATGAATGTATAATGAAGTAAAATACAAAGTAGAGTGAAACATAAAGTACAGTTAACTTGAAAAAATATTATATTGTACGAAATATTATAGTGATTCGATTCGGGTTATTTTATAACAGGAACCATCGCGTTAATATTTATTACTTTTAACCGAATATTTTTAGTCCGACAAAAATATGACTGCTGCCCGGGATTATAATAACTTTGATATTGGAAAAATAGATGTTCAGCCACTTTTTCGATATTGTACCTACTATAATTCGCGTCATGTAAAAAGAACGCTGGCTGTCAAGTTGCGCAGAGGCGATTTATCGGCCAATTTGGTGGTGAGACGCGGGGTGCGGGACGTCAAGGCACGCGTCGCATGCTTGCCGGCTCGCTATTGGCCCGTCAGTTCAAAATACCATCGCGCACACAAAAGTTATTAATTACGAAATTGTTTTATATGAAAAATTTAGAAAATATATTTATGACGTATATTGTTTTATAAAGAAAGAGTCTGATAATAATGCAGTTAAAATATATATTAACCGAATTAATTTATTTTTTGTAATTAGATTAAACATTCTTCATTGAATCTAACATATTTTATGAATTAATAGTATTCTATTTAATAACGTTCGATCTAATATATTTTTCAATGTACCTAACAATGACCAATATACGTCGCGAGCGAAAGGCTAGTTCAAAAATAAAAGAATAGACTTAGTAATTTCGTGTGCGAATATACCCATGCGCAAACACACCCCCCACCACTTTCCTCCAGCGTTCTTTTTACGTGACGCGAACTGTACCTAAATGGCATAAAATTGAGTTATTATGCGTCATGTATGGCAGAATGTATATTAATGTATGGCGAACAGACACGCTTCGCGAGCGCAGTAAGTCGATAGCTATTGATATTAATTTTAAAATCTAAAATATAGTGGTAGTGCCATGCTTGTTACCTTCGGGTAGCAACCAAATGGGCCGGCACGCCCCGTATAGTTCATTAGTACCACTCTCTCACAGAAGACCGGCGTGAAGTGGCAGCTATGCTGTCGCGTTTCGTCCGGTGAGTGAGAGTCCGGGAGGCCCACTCTCCTTCCCCCCACCCTCTTCCCTTCATCCTCCGCCTTCGTTTCCCCCTCCCTCCCACTTCCCTTCCTCCTCCATCCCTCCCTTTACTGAAAGGCCGGCAACGCATCTGCAAGCCAGGCTTGCAGATGTCCATGGGCGGAGGTGATCACTTCCCATCAGGTGAGCCTCTTGCCCGTTTACCCCCTTTTTACCATTAAAAAAAAAAAAAATCTAAATTAAGTAAAGTATTAGTAAAAATAATTTAAAAATATCTATTTTGTGTAACTATAATCTCATATTGTGTAATATATTTGAATAAATATGATTTAATTGTAAACCTTATGATAATGAAACATTTTTTCCGTTTTTAGTCTAAAGCTTGTATTGATTGGTGTTATCTGTGAACGAATTAGGAATTATTTGCAAGCTTCATCAATTTTTTATGAAAATTTATTTTTGAATTTCCGACACAGCTTTGAGTATGTAAGTAATTGCAATTTAAATATTGGCCTAACTGTTTATGTTTAATTTTAATTTTTAATTAAAAGGGTTTACTCGATAATGTAACACCAATGTAAAATCACTTTAAAAGTTATTGCTCCTCTAAGAGTGGAAGATTTTTTAAAATATTGTATATATTATATGTAATACATATATACTCGTACTATGTCTTCCAAACTTATTGTTCAATCTCTATTTGACTATGCAAGTCTCTCCGTGTCAAGTATAAGGCATATGCAGATTATATAGCAATTATAATACAAAAATATGTGCTGAGTGGATGAGTATATGCAAGAATTATGTATTTACTTTTCGTTTACGTTTTACGTGCTCTAAGAGGAAAATGGGCGTTAATCGCCGCCTTCCTAACTACGCGTTACTACTGATTATTTCGTAATAGAAAAAACTCTCATGTTGGCCCCGATATGGGATTCTTACCTGGGGACCTTACGATCTCCGACCATACAAATTTGCACATATTTGACGAATTTTTTACAGAATATACGTACTTCCAATAATCAAAATGATTTAGTAAAAGCTTCAAAACTCACATAATAATAATATTCGAAATAGTTTTAGAACTCATTGAATGCTCTTACTAATTTGTAGTTTGCGATAATAAATTAGTTTTTTAAGACTTTTCATGTTTAGTAATAAAAGTATGCTAATAAAGGTTATTAATTATTATAAAATTAATGTAACTTAAAACAAAAATATTCATTGCAAAAAAAAATGTTTTATTTATATTTAAAATAAATTAATTTTATCACCGAGCGAAATATTTAAATTATTTCATCGTAACTCAGTAACATGTAAATGAAATCATTATTTTTAATGAAAATATTTTATTGGTACATCATTATTCAGCAGTCAGGGCATTATTATTCATGTCACGAGCTGTGTTACGAAACATAATAATATTCAACTCGTATAAATTAACTATGTAGGACAACATTTTTATATGGAAGTGTAAAATTGTGAGTTTTAAATTTGGTTCGTCGCGTCATATAGGAATTTTAAATCGACTACTTCTCCCTGTTGGCTTTTATAGTACTAAGTTTTCATATACGTACGTTAAAGGCATGATTTTTATAGTAGTGCCAAGTAAATGCTGAATAAATAGATTAAATGAGATAAAAATATTTTTTTGTGAATTTATTTCATTCGTAGATAATATAAGGTATTGTAACTAGTTTAAAAAAGTACAAGCAGCGAACTTTAACTATATAGCCTTTTTTTGCCCCCATATAATTCTCTACGTGGTTTAATAAGGATTGTTTAAATATAAGTATAGATATATGTCTTTTTCGTAAGCGATTCGATAACATCAGAATTCTAATTAAATCTAGATACATCAGTATACATGAAAAGCAAAAATTGATTAATCTTAAACTTTAGCAGCTATAGTTCCCATAATATTCCCTATATTAAGTAGTAAATGCTCACTAAAAAGGATTGTTGTAACCACTAAAGTGGTAAAATAGAATGAATAATTTGTATAAAAATCTAATATTTTAAAAATAAAAATATTATGTTAAAATATATATAATGTTCAAATTTATTTCCAAATATGTTTATAGTCCTTGTTTTAACAGGTCACAAAATACAATGGATTATCGGCATCACGTTAGTAGTTGGCTTGGCGGCCAGTTCCGGGGACAAGCGGCCTCACTTCGCGGTGGAGCCTACGTCGCGGGTCCTCTGGCCTGCGACCCGCGGCGCGTACGCGACCTGCCGAGCAATTGGCCATCCTACTCCAGACGTTCACTGGGTCACCGCTGAAGGCCAAGTCATTACTACGATACCTGGATTAAGGTAACATAGTTTTTTACCCTCATTTCACACAGAAAACCTATATTTGGCTATATATTCATTCTACATTTATATTGTCACTAGCTGATACCCGCGACTTCGTCCGCGTTGCTTGAAATATTAACAAAGTTTTCCGCATGGCGCGCCGCTTGCCCCACTACTCCGCGAGAAGGAAACATACATACTGCATCACTGAACACGCAGTACATATACAAATCGTGTTTTCTTGAAACTTTAATAAATTTTTATTAAATGAAGATATCGCAATCTTTTTTTTATATAAGGGCCAAGTGTCTTAGAAATAAAACTTAGTAAGTTTCATTTAAATCTATGCAGTACTTTTTCCGTGATGCGCGCACAACTGCAGACCTCTATCATTTTATTTATATAGATTATTAGGTTATATAAAAACAAATGAAATTAATTAAATAAAAAAAAACAATTGACTTTAACCTTTTCTATTTAAACAGTAAAAAAATAATCATTTGGAGTCTGTAGAAGTTACAGTTTGGAAACATAAATTTAACATTCTCACACCCACCCCCGCAATCCCTATTGGAAATAGAATTTCGTAAAATCCTATTTGAGATGATTTCTGCATGACAAATAAAAGATTACTACCAAATTTAAAGTCTATAGAGGTTACAGTTTGGAAATAGAAATTTCACATTTTAACACCCACTACCGCAATCTTTTTCCGCGGTGGGTTGTTGTAAAATCCACTCTTAAATCATTTCTGCATCACATATGACGACTCTAGCTAAATTTGGAGTCTGTAGGAGCTACGGCTTAAAAAATAAAAAATTTCATTGTTAAACCACCCCCGCAACCCCCTGTGGGGTGAGCTACCGTAAAATTCGTTCATAGACTATTTCTACATCTCTTACAGAAGATTCCTACCAAATTTGGAATTTATAGGAGCTATAGTTTAAAAACGGGAATTGTTCATTGTTAACGCCCCCGCAATCCCCTTTGGGGGATGAATTTCTTAAAATCCGTTTTAAGTTGACCTCTACATAACGAAAGTAATATTCCTACCAAGTTTCACATTTCTAAGTCCTATAGTTCCCGAGATTTCGTGATGAGTAACTATAGAAATTGGAATACTTCGATTATCATCGAAATTTTTAACGTTTTAGCAGACTTTTTTAAAATTTCCTTACATATAAACATTCTCCTGACAATTCTGAAGACAACAAAAAAAAATAAACCCAATCGGTCCAGCCGCTCTCAAGTGATACTCGATCATAGATACGGCATTTTATTTTTATCAAAAAATGAGAGTGGGTGTGCAAGGGTGCGTGGAAGTTTGTAAGTAGATTCTTAGCTAAATGTAAAAGAACGTTATCCGTTTAGTAAACTCCGTTGAAATCCATGAAAACAAAAGAATCAAGAGAAAATGCTTATCTTTTGTTTTTATTAGCGGTATAAATGTTCATAAAAGTAAAACAGCAATAAAAAAATGAAGGAATGTTGGAATTCAAAAAATAGATAGCCATAAACCATCTAGGAAAAATTTCGCATCGAATGGTGGTAGTTTCATGTCGATACGATCAGTGGTTTAGGCGTGATTGAGCCTCAAACGAAGACCATTTTCATTATATATATATAGATTACTCTTGTACGTTTCAATCGATAACTTCATTACAAAATATATGTCTATACTTTCAATAAACGCAGTAGATATATTAGAATAACTTAAATTTATAATTTAGTAGCAAGCATTTTCATAATAATAAATTAATTATAATGTAATTAAATAACGATACGTTCTTAAGAACAATGCAATTAACGTTGAAAAGAATAATAGGAATTTTTAGTGATGAAAAAGTTCTTCTCCAAGATCTAGTTTATCAAAATTAATTTAGCAGTTTATGCTTAAAACAAAACACTTTTTTACTTGAGTAAGTAAGTGATATTGGAGGGATTAAGTACTTGTTTTCATAAACCTTAAAATGCGAAATCTGTAGAATGTGCTACGGCTCGTAGATCTTTCGTAGAGGTTATGGTTATGTTATAAATTGACAAAAAAATGAATAAAATATGATATTTCTTAAATAATATTAAAAAAATTATACATATTTTATAATTCTTTATTTTATTTAATCAATTATTTACGTTATGAATAATCTACTATTTACGTGGAGATATTTTATTGAAATTTATACAGAACTTTTTATTTATACAAAGTTAGTACTAGTATCTCATCTCATGACCTTTTTTAAAGTCATCGAATTGTATGCTACCTTTCATATAAAACTAAACTTTTAAAGTAATCGATATACATACAGATGTACATATAAAACAAATCATTTATCCTATCTTGTTGGGGTCAGTTAAAATACAACAAAATTGGATTTTTCTAAATTTATTCTGTACAGCTACAACCTTTCAGTCCAGTTGTCCCAAATGCTATTATTATATGGTAATTTATATTGAAGTTATTATATTATCGGACCTTTATATTAACTATAAATGATACAGTTTAGTCGTAGGTTCAATTGATCTTTAAAGTAGTTATAGTTTAAGCAACTATTACATTGTATAAGCGAGCGACGAATCTTAAGATTAGTTCGCTATAGAGACTGGAAGTCGACGACGGATACATTAAATAAAGTGTTCAAACTTCCCCCATATTTTACAAGTAGGCGATACGAGTGAAGTTAATATTATACGCTAACACTTGGGAAATTCTCGACTATTCTGAAGACTAATAGTACGAAATATTACTTTTATGTTTTACTCCGATAGTTTGATTATACTGGCGAAAGCTTATTTATTTTTCTTTAAACAATTTTGTTGATTAATTATTTTTAAATAATGAAATATCTTAAATAAAAAGTAATTGGTTTAGAAATGATTTATTTTTGTGATAAGTTATAACGGTAATATATTTTTAAGCTTTATAACGCGATTGGAAAATTTTCACAGGGAAGTAAGAGAAAAATTTTCTAACACAGTCTTTGAGTATTATATTATTATATTATTCAATGATTTTCAACGGCAGTAACATGATTTTAAAATTTTAAAAACTTTCTACTTTTGTAATTATGATTGGTAAAGAAGCTTGACCTACTTAGATGTCTAGTTTCTATTGAATATTCCACTTTATAAAAAGTTGTCGGTTACAGAGCCTATTCATTTATTTAATTATTTAGTCAGTTTTTTCTACTAGTTGTCATACTTGGTTATTTAATATATTAACTCTATTAACTATTAGCCTTTCCCGCAGCTCCGCTCACGTTCAAAAGGTTGAAAATCAAAAGATATATTTTTTCCTGTTTTTGCGATATTTTTCATTAATGCTCTGCTCCTAATGTCTTGGCGTGGTGTAATAGAGCCTATAGCCTTCCTCGATAAACTCCAACACAGAAAGATTTTTTCAATTCAGATCAGTAGTTCCTGAAATTCAATTAAACAAATACCGTATATAATAAACAAACTCATCAGCTTTATTATATTAGTCTATAAAGTTCTTTTTTTACGTGTGTGATATAAGATATTAGTGTAGATTTATCCGACGGCGAACCCGAAAAAATCTTATGTAAAGCTCATTGCTGAAACAATTAGTAGTAACGTAGTTAGATTCTTTAGTACTAGAAAATTCTTGATAACGTGTATGTCAATATGCAGTTTACATACATATATGTACCTATATCAAAATCTAAACAGTATCAAAATGGTAGATTCAAACTTTATTTTTTAATATACTATAGATAATTTTAATCGAAAATAATATTCTTAAGTACGTATAGTATTGTGAATATTAAATGTATTATTAAATAAATAAATAAATCTATCGTTGACACAAAAGAGTTTCTGATTACTTACTTGTTTCTCTATAGTTAAATTCTTAGTATAATTCCTCTCAGGAGATAAATGCCACCTCCTCGCGAACTTCGCGTAAACTATTGAAAGTTTCGAATGATATGTGGTGGGTAATTAATTAGATTCTCGGCTCCCCAATAATGTTTTAAGATAAAATTATTTAGTTAATATGGTGATATGTTGCCTTATGCCTATGAGATGGATTAAAATGTGTTGTTATTTAAATATTAATGTATAATATGTAATAATTCTATTTCATATGCTAATTTTCTAAAAATGTTACGCTTTTAAAGATTATTAATATTTACATTTGTTATTTATTTAGTGTAAATAATTCAATAGATTTTATCGTCACTCATTATATCAGTGTCTCTAGATTTTAATTGTTAGAAGAAATATTTAGGTACGTATACGAAACAAAGTTGAAGAAAAACATACATTTTTCTATACATATTGTGAGGAGATGAATCTGACATTTTTCGTAAGCAGCCTAAAAACAAGAAACTGAAAATTAAATGAAAACAAGGTTAAGAAGACAAGTTAAGTTCACACGAATCAACTCAGATTAAAATATAATCTACTAGTAATCTATATAAATGAAAATGAATGTTGCTAAGCGCAAAACTCGAGAATGGCTCTACCGATTGGGCATTTTTTTTTGTATTTTCGTTTAGGCACACGGAAGGTTTTGAATAATAATAATAACAAAAAAATCATAATTTGTAAAAAATGTAACTAACTACCTAGAGATGAAACCGAGCGAAGCGAGAGTGAGTCACAAGTAACTAGTAAAAAATTAACCAGACAGTAAATAAAACGATTCTGTGATTATAACATGTAATTTTACTTCATGAAAAATAATATATTTCAATTTTTAATTTATATTGTAGCATAAATAATAATAATCTATAGAATATAAAAAATATAGAAAGCAAAAACAATTCAATACTTTCTCTAGAAGAAGATATAAAGATATTAAACTTCTTACAAACTATTTCAAGTCCCGAATGATATGTGGCTTAAGTAATTCTACTTTCCCGGTTGCCGCTAATAAATTGCCTGGTTTCCGATCGAGTCTACGTCATTTTGTTTCCGTTATACATTTCCGTCATTTTATAAAATATCATGATATTTAAAATATTTTATAATTAAGAATCAATCATAACTTGAAATAGTATCCTCAATTGATAAAAAATTAGAAATATATGTGTTTAGGAGTAAATAAAAATTAGCCCTTGGGTTTTTTTGCGTATAAAATTTTATCATAATTTTTCCAACTATTTTGATGTAATAAACATACACACAAATGTCTTAGATTCATTTTTTAATATCACTATGAAAGAAAAATATATTATCTTCTACTACGGCGGGAAGCGTCATTGTTATATACTCTTCACGAGTACTAAGTATATAATAACAATGTCGCTTCCCGCCATCTGTAGAGCGTATTTAAGGTTTATAATATATAAAAAAATTACAATGAAAGCGTATTATAGAATAATAATAGAAAAAACTCGAGAAAATATCTTATTTGTGAAGTATCGTTAAAACGTATCTACGGGCGAACTCAAGCGGAGCGAGGGAATCGTTAGTAGATGATATATAATAATAATAATTATTTATTTATTTGCATAAGGAAAGTTCACAGTAACAAAGATTGTGGTTGAGGTCCCCTTTTAAGCAAATTTTTGCCTGTGTTAGAGGATCTCGCCCTTCCATAAAAAATGTACTAAACTATTCCTTGTGAGGTACAATTAAAAACATATATAAGAAATAGTAGTGAGTAACCTAGTAAGTTAATACAAAATGATATCAAAAGAAAGATAAATCACTTATAAACAAAATATATCAAATTGCTAATATAAGTAACGCCATGTATGTATTATATGAGTAAACGAACAGATCTTTTATTAATTCTTTTATAAATTGAGCTCATCTTACATTCATGAAATACATTGGTATAGTGTATACTT
This sequence comes from Boloria selene, assembly GCA_905231865.2. Lineage (NCBI taxonomy): Eukaryota > Metazoa > Arthropoda > Insecta > Lepidoptera > Nymphalidae > Boloria > Boloria selene. The sequence goes on from HG993141.1 coordinate 5,080,241, forward strand.
TGGCAGATGCTGGGAGCAGATTTTCAGCCATATACATGTTATACTTCCAGCCATTTGAGAGATTAGCCGGAACAAACAGACAGACAGACAGACAAAACATTTAAAAATTGATTTTTTGTAGCTAGTATCGTATATACTTCCATATTATGCGTTTAGTGAAAAGCTAATAATTTAAAATTAAAAACAGACACTGCAATTTTATTTATATGTATAGATAAATAGTTTTGAGGGACAGTTTCGCGCCCAAAAAGAATATTGTAGCGATTTACATAGCCGATATTTTGAATATCGGATTGGTAATATTTGATTTTTTTTTTCATGTGATAAAGAAATTGTAAATATAATTGTTTTTTCCAGAATATTTAAAAAGAAAAAATCTGTTTATTTAAGTTTTTTGTCTATCCTGATTTATGCGAGGTTAATCCATTGTTTTTATTACTAAAAACAATCTAAACGTGACCTAAAAATTATTTCATAATTTCACAAATCTTCTGCGGGGAATAGAAAGTTATAAGAAAATTTATAAAAATAATAAATCTTTTTTCATAATTTAAAACTACATAAAGTGAAAACTATCACATGATTCGTTAGAAAAGTCTAAAACATTTCTGTTTCCTTCATTTCTTTTTCTACGAAAGGAAACTCATCTTTAGAGCTTTTCTCAGTCTATCTAAAGGAGTTCTCATGGCTTTCACTAGAAATTCGTTTTACTGATATTATTAATTTACCATATTAATTTATACTGTGATAGAAAAATAAACAGAAAATTTAATACAAATAAAATTTGAAAAATAATTTAACCTCATTCACCCATATTTTATGAAAAGAACAGTTCACTTAGAAATAAAACGATTATTTGTTATGAAATAAGCGATTATTGCGACAGTTGACTCATGGCACGTGTTCGAAGACAAATGACCGTAGCACGTGTTCCATATTTTTCTTCAGACTTCAAGTGACAGACACTTTATGGAATTGAAAATGTGTCCCTGTCATCAAGTTACAAATACTTATAACACTTTTGTAAAATATGAATAATGGATATTGTTACTATGCCATCTACACTAAACTATCTTGTTATGTTAGCGTTTGACATATACATATTACATATGTAAATATATGATTGCATATTATGCGCTTCTCAATCACTGACTAAGAACTTAAATTTGGCTGTTTAGGAATTCTCGATTATCCTGGTGTTGTGAAGTTTGGAAATGCTAGAGCCTTGTCGCTCAAAAAGCATAGCGGAATATGTTAAGACGTCGGCTTTGTGTTACATCATTAGTCGTGCCTTCCTGTAGGTTTGATATTATCATACTATAAGGAATAGAGCAAACTTGTACATATTTTGTGTATATGTGGAAACCAAACACGAGATTCTCATTTTATTACTCGTAGGACCCTATTGCGTTATGACGATCGCCCATAATGTTATATAGTGACTTGCTTTTGATGAAAAGGGTAAGATTAGCCTATATAACTCTACAATCTATAAAATATTTGTTCAAGTTACATCACTGATTTCGTACCAGAAATTACATTTTCTATTTCAAGCGTAAGGTTTGAATGTGAATGCTAGCGGAAAATTCGTGGTGATCGAGTGTCGGGAGATAAAATAGATAATATGTCAAGACGGGGAAAATAATGAGGAAAGATTGAATAATAACACCAAGGTATTCACGTGAGTTATTCATGCTATGTTTTTTTCAAAGCTTGAAAGGTTTCTTTATAGGATCTCTTTCATTTTTGTATTTTTTTAAATATAAGAGTATATATCAAAAGGATAAAGTATATAACATTTTAAGAATATTATAAATTAAAATATAAGAAAAGTGATAAAAATGAGCCTTAAATATTGTAATTACAAAAACTAAAAATAACATTCTCCATTTAGAAATATTTTATACTATTGTGATCACATTCAGAATCAAACACGTTGGACATAATTTGCTGTAATCTATCCCCAGACAATACATGTACTATTATCATTAGTTGTTACGACATGTCTATTTTATTTGCGAGTGAATTTGTATATTTCATGGAATATTTAGTTTTAAAAGTCCTGTGAGCTTTTACCTTAGACACCTGAATTATATTATAATAGTGAAAGTTTTTGTCTGATATGTGTATCATAAGAAAACATAAGATACACTACATTTGTTATTTCTTCCCGCTGAAAAAGCTTTATTTCAGCGGGATTTAAAAGAATCTATATATATCATATAATTCTAACCAAGTTGAATCTGTAAATTAAATACTTTTTGGAAAATCTTATTGAAGTCATAATTATCTTATGAAATAAATCGCATTACGAGAAAACTACTTAATAAATTTCAATTAAATTTGTGTATGGTGCTGGTTATCGGAGTAGGTACTTTTTACTACGGAAATATGTTTCATTTCTGAAAAATCTACTAACTATTTAAAATCTGTTCCAAATAAAGATTTTTATTTTATTTTTATTTAAATGTATTTAGGGACAAACTCAAGCGGAGTGAGGGTGAGGTACTAGTTTAATTTACAAATAGATTATAATCTGGAGTGGCGTATACGCCTATAGGCGAAACAAGGGTTAATCGCAAGGTAAACAATATACAAAAAAAAGTTAATTTATACATATGAAAATAAATAGAAAAAAATAAAAATGGTCATGCATTAGTTCAGAAAAACCAGTATGCTGATTAATGCCGCATATTGAGTTAAAGAAAGCAAGAATGATGAATAATATCGTCTTTAGCTTTGAAATTTGAATAAATCGCCGATGTAATAGTGGAATTATTAAAGAATTATACATTCTTCTTGTTTATTCAGACTATTATAGTAAGAATTTTCTTAATCTAATGCCAATAAAACTTATTATCCACGGGAAATAGTTCATTTTTTAGATATAAACCAGTAGAGAGAATGAAAAAAATACTAACATTTAAGTTTTCTTCAGGCATGTTTTGAGCGATGGCCGATTTGTGGTGGGCGCACGACGTTCCTTAGTGGACGCCGGGGGTGGCGGAAGCAGCGCGGTGCTCAGATGTAAAGCTTCTAACCGCGCTGGAGTCACTCTATCTAGGCCGATGCTCTTACAGCCAGGTATGTTTATATTCCTATTTTCATTTCACCTCAAAACGTTTTGGAATTTCATATTATTTTACGTAAAAATAAGAAAATTGATTTAATAATTGCATACACAGTGCACTTACAGTAGGACGTTAAGTAAAATTTAATATTACAAATGTATTGGAAGCAAGAACGTTTTTGGAACCTTTTAGCTTTTTATCCGATTAGCTCCATGTTTTTGTCTGGTTCATTTGAAAAGTTTTTAAATGCTATTAAGAATATTATTAAAATTTAATCGTGAAATATCTTACCTTATTAGCACGTAATTAAATCTGTACATACGAGTATATTCAAATACTAATGTAGTCAATTCTGTACATTGATTATTATTTTTTGGAAAATCTTATTGAAATAGTAATTTTTATCGATACAGTGGCTGACTCTATAGCTTATTTAATTTTTGTATGTGATCGCATCACGAGAGAATCACTAGACTTGATGATTTGGTATGATGATTTACAGCTTCATTACAGCTGGTTACCCGGGTCACATTTTAGAATATAGGATATTATTACATCTCTGAGAAATCTATACCGACCGTTAAAATGTACATAGAAAACGAGCCCGAGTGGGCCGAAGTTGATTTACTAGTTTTCAATAAAATTGATCAAACTCTAAATACAGTCACTTGAATGAATTATCATTTAATGCTGCACCTCTGATATTGTGCGAATCATTTCTATCATGATTACCACTTGTCTTACGGTGAAGGAAAAAAAATGTTGAAACCTGCATGTTTGAGAAAACCTAGCAAGTTTTCCAAAGACGTGTGTAGTCCGCCAATACGCACTAGGCCAGCACGGTGGACTATGGCTTGATCCCCTTTGTACTAAGGCTGATGATGATGATGATGCTACATTTTTCAACTACAAGAGGTCATAATTATTTGATAGGTGTAATTATAATCAATAAAAAGAAGTTAATTTTAAATACATTAAATTTCCATCACTAGGGAAAATACACAGCAAGTCTACATAATTTAGAATAAATGGATTACACCAATTATGATGAATAAACATAATCGTCCGTTTTATTATTAAATTTCAATTAGGTACCAGTATTCTATCGATAGAAGCTCGTCCCGGGTAATCATATTAAAAAGCAATTCTTATTCAAAGAAAGCTCTAGATCAGGACGCAACTTGAAAATTAAATATCCCGTTTTAGCCGATTTAACGAGAATAAATTATTATTAGCACGTGAATTTATAAGCAATTTTATTGTTGGAAATTAAATTACCGTTTTGTACATGTAGAGTTTTAGTCTTTGTTTTTAATTAAGAGTCAAATTTGACATTATAGAGGGAAAATAGAAACAAACAAACAAACTGTATGTGGGTCTTCATTAAATATAAAAATAATGATTAAACATTATAATTTGATTTACTTACGCACCAAACACAATTCTATATAATAGCCAAAATGTAAACAACAGATCGTATAATAACAAATGTACGGGAAGAGGCCAAAACAAATTACAACTTTGAGTCGAGTTGAACCAATTAACTTTCTGTTACAGCGAGGAAAATATGGAATAAAATGAAAAACAGCCCACGGCCGCCTGAGTTTTTACACGAGAAAACTTTTAATTAAGGGATTAAAAATGACATTAGAGCGAGTTTCAAATAAGTTTCCTTTTGTTCATCGCTGATTTTTAAGAAAAAAATTAGCAACAAAATTTATATTAAACTTCCAAAAAAGTTGTAAACTAAAATATTCTATACTAGCTATTTACCTTCGCCCCGCTTTGGGTCGTAGGTACATTTTAACGGTTTGTGTAGATTTCTCAGAGATAAGGTATTTTCTGATAACCACCTATCACCATACTTAATTTCATCAATATTTGCTCAGCGGTTTTCTCGGTGATGCGTTCCCAAACAGACAAACACGTTGACAAAAGTTTTACAACTATTTTTGGCCTCTGTATTGAAAATAATGGCGATTTCAATAAGATTTTCTAACAAATACTTAAAATGCAAATTCGAATTTATTGTATTATTTTATAGAGAACTAGCACTACCCGCGGCTTCGCACGCTTTCTAAAGACCGGAAATCAATTTTTTCGGAATCGCGCGGTATGGTACCTCGCAGACGCCTAACTAACGTTAACTAACGCCCTTCCCGATTTTTGCAACATTTTTCATTGATGCTCCTCTCCTATTGGTCGCAGCGTGATTTAATATAGCCTTCCTTGATAAACGGACTATTCAACACAAAAAGAATTTTTCAAATCGAACCAGTAGTTCCTGAGATTAGCGCGTTCAACCAAGCAAACAAACTCTTCAGCATTATAATATTAGCATATTACCATTTTGCGTAAAAGGTTGGTCAATTGAAAGCTTTTCTATTTCACTTATCGATAACATTTTCTTTTGTTTCTTCATACTTACATACAAACATATAATTGTATTATTAAAATTAGCACTTCTTGTATAAATATTGGTTTATACAAATTGAATTTTATTTTTGCTTTGCTCAAAAGTCAACCTTAAGAATAAGCTTGATGTCAATCTTAGCCCAAAATATTAAGATCAATAATAAGTACTATACTTAATGTAATTTATTTTTAGTTAAAATATTATAATTTCATATTCTTGCTTTAATTTACTGAAATGTCATCCATTATTCTCACTTATATTAGGTACATGAAAAGAGAATTTTCTTCCAATTACTTTTTCGCTTCAGAATACAGAAAGTTTTAATTAAAGATTATTCGGCGGAATATTGTCCGTCACAAGAACTTATACAGACCGCAGAATTCTTAAAATATATTATGATCTATACATCTATAATTATACATATTAATAAAATTGGAGTGTCTATTTGTAATTTCAAATTTACAGCTTTTTACTTAATGCATATGAAAGTATATTTTACGATACTAGCAACAATTAACCAATTTTTAAAGTTTTTGTCTGTCTGTTTGTTTGTATTGGCTAATCTCTGAAATAGCTAGACCGATTTTGATGGGACTTTCACTCGCAGATAGCTAATGTTATACGGCGTAACTTATTTATACTTTTTACCCGACTTCAAAAAAGTGGGAGGTGGTAATTTTACTTATTTTGACTAGCGGAACCCGTGACTTTACTGATGCTTGTAACAAATATATGTGAGTTTTTGATGTCACGTTTGTCTCAGTTTGTAGTGACCCTACTTGACGTGCCAGCGGTCGTGGGTTTGAGTACCGTTAAGAGGCATTTAGTTATGTAATGAGCACAAATATTTCGACTCTATTCATAGGTGTTTACATCTACGAGTATAATACGTATTTAAAATTGTATAAGTGTAGTGTTGAATCTGGTGTCTATAATACCAGCCTCGTAACTCGTAACTTATCCTGGAACTAGATGATGCTGTGTGTTAATGTCCCAACATATTTACTTATTTATTATTCACTTTTGCAAGAACATCTTCATTGTTGCTAGACTTTTAAGCTATTACTCCATATTACCTTAGCTTTTGTTTAATAAACATTCTAACGAGCCTTTTAGCAAAAGGGATGGCAGTAAACAATTCTTTTTCCTCGTTAAATGTATAAACTTTGCTAAATTGGGCCAAATTAAAATAATTTTCGTTTCAAGTTCTTTATTTTTATCCACTCTACAAAAATACAAATTATTTCTTTTTTGTTTTATTCTTAATTTATATTAGGGGTGACAAAATATTTTTCTTATTAGGGTTCCATGTACATTTTGTGATCGTACAAGGAACCTTAAAGTAATAGTTATGCAAGTATAATAATAATACGGAACAGTGGTAAACTTTGAATTATTTTGTATTAACAATTGATAATTACAAAAATTTCCTAAGAAAGTTTTTTACAGTACGACTTGTTCAGTACATAAGCGACAAACACGCGACTTATGTAATGATTTTATAATACCTAATATCGTAGCTAACATAAACGTTGTACCTACATTTAAATCACGTGTTTTCAATGAAATATTATTAATTACTTTCCATAAAAAATACAGTAGAACAACAAAATCATTTTGTAAGTGCTTACTACAGATTTCATAGCTTAAGCTTGAAAATCCAAGTAAATTCATTGAATTATTCAGATAAAGGATCTTTAAAAATACCTTAAAGAATACACTTACCTCACTTTTACTAGAAGAATCAATATTCTTCGAGAAGTCTTCCTTAATATTATTCAGATATGAAAAAATAAAAGTAAAATTGTCGTTGTTTATATTAAAATGTTTGGTATACTTCTGAAGAATATTTTCTATTGGTGTTTAAATTATATTTCTAATAATTAAAGCTCAGACAAGGGACTGAAAAGCAAAAAGTGAGGCGGGAGGTACTTCAATCTTATTCTCATTCAAATGAGTTTTGAATGAAATGTACAATACTTTGATGTTATATTGTTTATTCTGTGATTCTCGAATAACTCTTAAAATATAACTTACAAAACAAGTTGCTAAAGTGTTATTGTTATACATTCATAAGTATTTTATGTTATATAATACATACTGTAATATATAGCGTAGTATAATATAGTAATTACATATGTTTGAAGTGTCAACGCTAAAATTACCATTTAAAACGAATGTATTACTGTGATCCCTGTGTCAGTATTCTCTTACTATGCATTGCTCGTGATGAATATTATGTATTATAAATGAACCTAGTAATTGCACTAAATTAATTGAATACACCGCATGAAAAACCAATTTGATTTTAAATGCATCATATTGGTTGAAACCGCAATAAGGTTGGAAAATAAATTGCCAGAGTTATTTTACGTTATATAGGACTATTATAATAGAAGCGTATGAAACTGTATATACACAATTTATTGAGTATTTATGATTAAACACAATTTATTGACTATTTATCTATACTTCTATACTAATATTATAAAGAACTAATATTATAAAGAAGTAAAGTTTGTTTATTTGTTAAATTGTAAGGGGTAATCTCGGGATCTACTGAACCGATTTTAAAAACTCATTCACCAATAGAAAGCCACATTATTGCTGAGTGTCATAGGTTATATAAAAAACCGAAAAATAAATTTTTTTTTTACGTGGTAGTCCGTTTTGCAAAGTGAATCGGAGAAAAAACGGTCGAATGAAAGCGTTTCTTACGAACGCTGCCTTAACTATGAAAGATATATTTTTGAGTTCTAGAGAAAAGATGTGGAGCTTAAAAATGCCTACAAAAAAGTCAACGACTTTTTTGTAGGCATTTTTAAGCTCCACATAAATATACTATACACTCCACATAATATTAAAAAATTTTAATTTTTAATATTAATAAAATAATTTAAATTATTTAAATAGTCTGTACTAAAAAAGGATTATTAACATTATGCCCAACGAAGTGGGCACGGGTCAGCTAGTGTTTCTATAAAGCAGTACGGCTAGTTGTATTCAAAGACGCGACAGTTACTTACGTAGTACCGAACTACGTTGTCGGGATGGTTATACTTATATTGCATGACGTGAAAAGCATCGCGTCGGTTTGTACAGAATAAGTAATTTGATGACTAGAAGTACAGTGATATATATACTTAATAATAATGCCACTTTATAACTGGGTAAAGTCAGGATGGATCGCAAGATAGTCACTTAACTACAACAATATTATTAATAATAGGAATATATTTTTATTTATTGCTATTATAAAATTCATACTTTTGCTTAAGACTATGCTCAAGTAGAATTGAAATTTATTTATATTGATAAAATAATATAATATTCTTGTCTTAGTGGAAGACAGCGTACTATCACATTTAGTGCGACAACTGACCCCGGCGAAAATTGGTGGTTCAGTGGTACTCCGTTGCGAAGTATCGCCGCAATTCGGGCTGGCCGATATTACGTGGCTTCAGGATGGGCTGCCTCTGTCCTCGGGTTATATGGGCGCTGGTAAGTTATTGTAATTGCTTACCGAACGCTATGTGCTATACGTATCTGTCGATTTTGCTTTATGCTCTCATACATTTTCTATATTTTTAAATTTTCGGTGAACATGATGTTATTTATTGACTTGTTACTAAAAAGTAGGATATGTCTATGGATAGGATATGATATAATCTTACTGACTAAATAGATTCCCGTAAGGTTCTAAATAAAAGTAAAAATTTGACGTATGCTGTTATAATGATACCTAAAACTGTTATCGTTATAAAATCAATAACATAAAATTTAGAATAATTTTGTGTTATCTAATTGTTATTATCAATTGTTTACAACATATACAAATGTTTATATCTAAAGATTTCTTGAATTATATACTTACAATTAACAAATCAAAAATAAGATTCATTATAAGTTATATGAATAAAAAAGTTAAATACAGTGTTTATTCCAATAACTAAATATTCACTTTGTTAACTGAGATATATTATTTACGTACAATGTACATAGATAAAGTTTGCACAATAACTATATTGTAAATCGTAAGTAATATTCTAGAAACACGGTGGATATCCGGCGCGGGCGGGCTGTTACTTGGCTCGGACTTAACGCAGGCGGATGTACAAGCAGAATATTCGTGTTTGGCGCTCGACACGCCAAGCCCCACGCATAAACTGACGACAGATGGTGTGTTTTAGTTTATTATGTCAGATTTTAGCATTCAATTTTTGACTTATATATTAGAAGTGTGATGTTAACACGTTCACTGTGCAAGCCGAAATAATAATTTGACCTCATACGTGTATAGTGGGTTTTGTTTTTAAATTAACTTATTGTCATAAAAATAAACAAAAAAGTAGTAATGATTTTATTATTATTATTTTTTAATAAGATATGAGGAATTTTCTCCATGTCCCATATGGGGGTTACACACGTCTGAACTTAAATCAAAGAGTAAATATACTTAAATTTAATGAAATGCATGCACAAATATTTTATTTATGTGACAAGTCATCTGTCAAAATCAGTTTGCCGCGATAATTTGTCGAGTAAACAGAGCATTGGACAGTTTTATCTGAGTTTTGTGCTATAACAGAAGTTTAGTGGAAGAAGGTAATACTGCCGCTCAAGCCCGAAAAAAAGCAAAAAAAATGGACACGAAATGTAAAAAAGCTTTTTCTCTGGCTTGTTATAATAAATATCATTAATATTTTGTGCTAATGAGTAAAAGAGTTTTTATTAATAAATAAATAATTGTCACTTTCTGTGTTTAATTTTGCATAACGTATACCAGCAAAACCAATATAAAATTTCACTGGGACATCATGGTAAATAATTATTATATTCATTGTTCACACGTGTATGCAAGTAAAAAAAATACTTTCATACGTGCGCGGAATTATATGCCATAGAATTTATTTTAGCTTGTGCCCCACATATGTGCCACGCACGTATGAACTGATCCTCGTGGTGCCCCATATGTGGGGCATACACAGGGAACGTGTTAATAAAGACTTTAGCTATAGCTTATAGAAATATAAAGTTTATTTTAGTTGTCATTCTTTCTTTGTCTGACTTGAGTAATGCCGCCTATAAAAGTGACTTTTAATAATTGACGAATATATGAGTATCATAAAGCTATATGCTATCAAAAAGCAGATAACTCAATTAAGTACGTCCTTTTTAAGTCAATTTAAGACGTAAAACATACAAGAATATTATTTTCTTCTTATATTATATGAACAAGTATTGTTAATTAACAAATACATAAATTTGTAGGTATATACATCGTATGTTTAACCTTAATAAATTAGCACATTTTAAAAAGCTACTAAAATGTATTTGTAATTGAAATACTTAAATATATTTTATTTAAAAATTTTATTTCCTGTAAAATTTGCTTGGATTGATTGGTGTAAAAATAGATGCCCTTGTTTCATTAAACATACATAATAATATGTGTTTTGCTGAAAGATTTAGATGACTCAAAAGTATAATATGCTTTTAGGAACTTTTATAAATATGAAATATAAAACGTAAAAGGCATATGAATAAAAGATAAATTTAATAGAAAATAATTTTAGGACTGTTCAGTCTTGCATATTAGAATATATTGAAGAAAATATCACTAATTACCTATACTGCTTCCACTTTACAAGTTTTCTCACGATCGTAACATTTCATCACGTGAAGAGCATATTGCTATTGAACTTTTGTTTTCTTGAACAGACAGCACTTGGCTTGAAAACATCGAAGTCAATTCAATAGAAGCTCGAGCTGGAGATACAGTGTTACTTCCCTGTATTTTAAGACATATCAATAAACATACTATAACGTAAGTTATTATAATGTTATATTGCCAATAAATTTTAATTTCCATAATATTATTGTGTAATTGAAAATATTTAAAACATAATATTTATAATTTTATTTTTTATATTTTTTTAAATAAAAAATAATACATTATCATATAGTTTTTGTCGTTCAAGATATTATTGCAAATATACAGTATAAAATTAAATCATCAGTTGGCAGCGACAGGAAGCAAATGGAGTTTGGGTATCTGCAGGAGAAGGGATAGTACGGGGAGGTACGCTCGTGTTGCCGAGTGTACGTACCCATCACTCTGTACGCTATGCATGCTCGCCAGGAACGGAATCGTCACACCGAGTTATAGTACGGCTGGTTGTGTTCGAACCGCTAACAGTTACCGTTACACCGAATCCGTTGGTAAGTGTCAATAATCCCCAAAAACCGATACTAGAAGGCGTTTTTAAAGTTGGTGTTTAATGTTTCTTCCTTATACCTTAACAAAATAATAAGTAAATGTTGTAGATGTTGGGCACTGGAGGATCGGGTCATTTTAATTGCTCAGTACATGGTGGTAGAGGTGGAGGGGTCACGCTTAGTTGGCAACATGAGGGTCGCCCTTTACATTCCCCGCAAGCCCGACTGGCTGTAGGACCCGTCCGACCACATCATGTTGGCCTTTATCAATGCACTGCGTACGATCATTCAGATTCTGCTGTAGCTGGTGCTGAACTTGTTATAGCTGGTAATATTTTATAATAAATTAAATAATTATATAATGTTTCAATTGACATATTTATCCTAATCCAACCCTAAAACTCTATTCATACAAACTAGTTTCAACAGAGTACGTTACTTTGAAATAATTTTATGTGTATATGAATGAGAGCCTACGTTTCAGACAGACCGCCGAGACTGGTGTCAACATTCAGTGAAGCAATAACACGGGTAGGTCAAACTATAGCATTTAGATGTGCAGCTACTGGTATTCCCTCACCTAGAATAATTTGGACGTTGGATGATAGACCTTTACCTTCCGCTCCTGAAAAGTAAGTATGAGGTATTTTGGAAAGAAAAGTAAATAGAGACTATTTGAATATATTCAGACTATTTCTATAATAATATTTTAAAAAATAGATAAAAATATTCTACATATATTTTTTATCAGCAGTCTTTTTTAAATTAAAAATCACATTATAGGCTTTTAACCACAACGTATAAACAGAGTTTTTGAATAAGTATTTGTGATTATGATACGTCATTATTTTATGATATGAAAACCCGTAGGTATAGTGTAAATACAAGAGCTGAAACGTTGAATGGAGGTGATGAAGGAACAATAGTATCTACTTTGAGTATAACGATCCGAAGCCCCGATGAAGGAGGCCGGTACGGCTGTAATGCTACCAATACTGGTGGCTCTCATGCGCATCATGCACGATTAAACGTATTTGGTAATTCAATTCAATACTTTTAAATGAATTATAAACATATGGAAAAAGAGTGTAAAATAACATTATAAAAATGTAAATTACTTCTAGGGCCTCCAAATATAAGATATTTACCGCCGCTTCATGTGAAAACCGACATAGATGTGTCCATTTATTGTCCTTATTCGGGTTATCCTTTAAAGTAAGTTAATGTTGTTAAAGTACTTATTATTTAGACATACCTATAATATTTTAACAATCATAATACCTAATCAGATGACATTTTAAAACAAAAAATTTAAGCGTAAAACTATATTTCACATATCAATTATGTTAATTTAGGGAAGTAGTTTGGAAACGTGAAGATGGTTCACTAATAGAGTCGCCTCTAGAAAGCAACGACGAACGTGGTATGTTGAGACTGACGGCAATACGAAGCGCTATAGCGGGAACTTACACTTGCGAAGTGAGAGCCGAGAGCGGGGAGCTTGCAAGACGTACTGTTAGAATAGAAGTACATAGTAAGAAACAAAATATTTATGTAAAATATGTGTATAATTAATAATGTACAATTTACATTGTACATAACTAAAAAAATAATATAATAATATTTATAATATTAATTAAAACGAATCTGAGATACTATTGCATTTTATATCACCAAAAATCCCTAAAGCACACTTTTTTCACAGAACCTCCAAAAATAGCGCCATTTCAGTTCCCTGAAGAACTTGAAGTTGGAGGTAGCACACAAGCTACTTGCAGTTTAGTTTCTGGAGATAAGCCAATACAATTTTCATGGTTAAAGGATAACTTACCAATCCCATCAACTCTCAAGGTGTGTTTTTTTTTTACTTTTAGAATTCATTTAAGATTATAATTAAATCACTCTTCAATAAAGTTTTTTTTATTTAGGTGGAACAGAAAAATATGGATTTTTTTACAATATTAGTAATTCAAGATTTGAACTCAATGCATAGCGGCGAATACTCTTGTAAAGCGACCAATGATTTTGGAACTGTCAGTCATAGCGCATCTTTAATTGTCAAAGGTATTTATTTACGCAGAGTATATTCCATTAATATTATAAATTTGTATCGATGTCACACATGTAAACATACACCGAAATTTAAAAAGAGAAAAACAAATAACAAAAAAGAACATGTACATATAATTCAATCATAGACACTTAACAACAGCTCTGAATAGCATAATAAATAAAGCAGTCTCTCCGTACAGAGGCTCCCACGTGGGTGTGGCGTCCTCAGAACACGTCGGTGTCGGCCGGCGCCGCTGTACTGCTGCCTTGCTCAGCCAAGGGCCAACCCATGCCCAGGATATCGTGGGAATTTTCTACAGGTAATCTTACTTAGCAAATATTTTGTCAAAGATATCATATAAGAAATCATAAAGATGTCGGTGAAGATGGGTGGTCAACAAATATTATAATAAACTAAAATATTTCGACCAAAGATAATATTATATTTATTACTTTTTTAAAGATTTTAAAAACTGATTTATCTATGATCGCATCATTGTTTCGATAAGAATAATGTTCAAATGTATCGATTCGCGCTAGCAATATAAATATGTTGCGTTTAGAAGGTGAGAACTGGCGACATATACTATTGGGACAATCAGATGCAGTGGATAGCGAGGGTTCCATCTTGTCGGATGGCACTGTTTGGCTGCGCGCCGCCTCGCCCGAACACGAGGGCTGGTACCGCTGTACTGCTAGAGTTCAGCACTCCGTTCTTCACCATTCTTTCTTTCTCGATATAAGGGGTAAGTAATTAATGCTTAAACGGTTCAAAAAGTTTTATTTGAATATTTTCAGTAATTCTACATTATAACAAATAAGTCCTTTTCGTGCGTATTGTATATAGTACAAAAATATTTTGATACCACTAGTCAATTTTTTTAAATAATTATCGTAATCATCGACTATTTTGTAAATTTCTTATTTTAATAAAATAGTAGGTATATATTGAATTTCTTAAAAGAATATTAATATTATTATCATATTGGTATACTTATGACTTTACGTACATACGTATAACTTAATTAAAAGTAATCATATCAATAAATAAACATTATATGTATGAAGAACCTCCAAAATTGACAAGAGGAGGTGGGTCTGGCGAGACTCGTTGGGTGGTGCGAGGATCGGTCGCCCGTCTCACGTGTACCGTGCGAGGTGAACCAGAAATACATGTTCATTGGACCCATGATTCCAGACCTTTGGCTTTACAGTAAGTTATTGTGTTGTGCATGGCTTATTTTCCTTTTTACTACAAATCTCTAACCTTTTAGTGAAAAATTTGATCATCCTCGTTTTTATGCTTGGGAAATTTCTTTGTAAAACATGTATCTAATATAGGTACGTTTGTCGTATAATAAGCGAATACTAATATAGTGTCTTTTGCTTAATCTTTTTTCTTTTATATCTATCTTTTAGAACAAAACAAAATATTCATGTTATGTTTGTAAAATGTAGGTACATTTGGTTATCGGTTATTAATAGTTGTTTTTAATATCTTAATAATGGTTATCTTCATTCATTGTTAACTGTCGATTGAATATGTTTTATTACTTGCTACCTTGCTGCCCGTTTTGGTAAAAGGCTAGCATATGTGGCTAAACTCCATGAGATCCTATAGATTTAAGTTCCAGTTGAGACAATTTTAGTAATTGAGTCTTTCTGTTTAGTTAATCACTATTTCAGTCTAACTACTATTTTGTATAGTTATCTCGAGAGCGATATTATTCAAATGTTTTATCTTTTTTTCTTTAACAATGTTTAGAGTTGCTAACCAACTGGTTAAGAAACAAAAATGCTTTGGAATCCCCCTATCCATAGACTTTTGTTTCATACCTAGGTTAGTATGCATAGTAAGCTGTAATTGAAAATAGTCAGATATGGCCTGAAGCATGTTTCTATAGAAATATGACGTTTTGACGTATTACGAGCTTGCAGCTATAACGCATTATTAGCTGAGCTTGTGGTATAAGTGATTTAATCGATATGTGCTGATATTTATATATATTCCTATTTATCGAGGCTATATTACATCACGCTACGACCAATAGGAGCGGAGCATCAATGAAAAATGTTGAAAAAAGGGGAGGGCGAGTGTGTTAGTTCTGCGAGGTACCATAGTGAACCATTATGTTATTGTTTTTTCACTATTCGTCTAGCCGTTTCAGCATAAAGCAAAACAAACGTACGCTTATATTCAAACTAGTAGTATATTAATAATTAATAGGAGTGTGATTCCTAACAAACTTTTAGTTTAATTTATTTAAACTTTAATACTGTTAATTAGTAAATGCTTTTTAATTACTAAGGGGAGACTAATCTCAAATCGCACCGGTTAACTCATGCGAAGAATACCGTGACTAAAATACATTTTTAATTATATTAAGAAGTTATATTTTAAATAATTTGGATTTTTTATAAGATTTAGCCAATTAATAAACTTGCTTATTTTGATTATAATCATTATCATAGATACAAAGCTGTATTTAAATGTTTATAATTGAGAATGTTGAGGAAACGATAATGCCTAGGTGGCTTCTGAAAGAGCTTTTTACGTACTTGTAACAACAAGTGTTGTTGCATAATTTCAAGTTGTAGAGAGCTATAGGTCTAAAATAGTGTAATTTTATAGTTTCAAATCTCTCTATAGATTTAAAAATACACTTTGTTAAAGTATCTTTATATTGAGATTGGCCATGGAGAGAAGGACATTTATTCTCGTCCTGCTCACTATGAGAGCAGATCCGCAGGTAAATGTAGTTACAAAAAGTCTGTAACAATTTTAGGCCTTATAATTTACAAATGTTGCTCTACTCGTATCGAACTAATTTATCAGAAAGTCGATAAATACTAATTTATACCTTTAGCATGGAAATTGGTTATTTATGAGCAGTGTAGAGAACACAGTGACGCTATACGTACTGGATTCTATCATAAAGATAATTTATATTAATTAGGAAAGTAAAGAATTTTTTAACTAATGAATGGTTCAATGAGAGATTTAACAATAAAAATCATCTTGATATTTAAATTAACGCTTTGGTTTAAATTACCGTTTTACCTTATTAAAGTATCTTCTGAAATTAAACATGTAAACATAAAAAGTTCAATACCTTTTGTTAAACACTTAGAAAGATAACTTTCCAACAATCTTAGTGGTTACCTATTCTATTTGACGATACGTTTAGTTCATTGGTAGTGACCCTGCTTTTTGCGCCAGCGGTCGCGGGTTCGAGTCCCGCTGGTGGTATTTATTTGTTGAGCACAAATGTTTGTACTCCAGTCATGGGTGTTCATATTTATAATATGTATGTATTAAAATTTATATATGTGTAGTATATTAACTATCTAACCATAACATTATGTTACACACACAAACACACCCATGGAACTAGATGAAACTGTTGTAATAATCCCAACATATTAAAAAAACATAAAATGAGAAAACTGCCTGCCATTTTAAGTTACGCCCACGTTATTCAGTTATTGATATTTCGCTATAATATAGAAAGGAGTAGATTAATAATCCTTCATTCAGCTAAATGGCTTCATTATTGGTTATTTGTACAAGTCCCCGGTAACGGCTAGGATTAATATGTCGAGGCTGTCACATGGCAGGAATGAACTAATTCGCCGCTAATCTGATGAATCCTGGTTTGTTTGTTGCGTAAATTCGTTACCAAGCTCTTTATCATCCGGTTTAACCTATCAGAATTTGCTACTTGCGTTAACTATAAAATATGGTTACATTTTGAAATCATAACGGATAGTAGGAGATTAGATGAGGTTCTACATTGAAAAATGTAGTTATGTTATATTAAAATTTTAAAATATTTATCCAAATTCAAAGTTTACGTCTTTAAATTTGTTTAATTCATTTTTTTAATATCCTATTAGTGAGCATATGTTATTGTAGAATTACCGCTGTTTGGTTGGGTAGATTCTGAGCGACCGAGCTTTGCTCTTTGTTTTTCAGTAAAGATATAAAACATTTTTGTTAGATTTTGTAAACAAACAAGTTTTCACACGCTTTATGGTAGTAACAGTTATATAAATTAGAATTTGAAGTATAACAATTACTATATTATATATACTTTAAAAAAATATTAACAGAACAAAATATTATTAATTCAACAATGAAAAATAGCTTGAACTGAAATTGTCTGCCTTATAATACACATATGCAAGTATACATTACTTAAACGCAAACTGTGCATGTTTTATCGCAGTGGCTCAGGTGGTGTAGAGATGCGGGACTTAGGCAATGGGGCCATGACTTCAGAAATAACGATCTCGCATGCAGGCCCTGAGCACGCGGGCGATTATCGTTGTATGGCGAGGAACTTGTATGGTAGCGACGAACTAATGTTTCGACTTTTCGTTAAAGGTAAAAATGTATTATTTAACTTAAAACCAAAACACTAACTAAATATGTAAGCTAATTATTTTACTATTAAAAAGTGTATTTAGATTTTGCCTTGTAATTTCAAGTTGTGATAATCTATAATATGATCATTATAAAAAGTATCTACAATAAGAATTAGCTCTAAATTATCGAACAATCGCTTCAAGTCCAAACAAGCTGAAAAATAACAAACCCAACTCAAGTATGCCTTTGAGAATATTATTGTAATGCTTAAAAAATAAATTATTCGCAAATTGAATCATCCTAATTCCGTTATCTCTTCTGTTCATGTTTTCATTACGGTTTAAGTTGTTACTTTTAATTTATAGGGACTTACGAGTACAGTGCAACCTCAATATAACAAATCGGAAGGGACTAAGTAAACTGAGGCTTGTTACATTGAGATTAGGTTGGTCTAAAATTTGTTATAAAGAGGTAAAAAAATAGTTTTATTCACCTAAACATAACGAACTCATCTTGTTACAGCGAACAACTTTTGATAATAATAAATAAATAATACTTTTTACGTTTCTGAGCCATTGCAACTAGAATCTTTAATAATAGTGACGAGTTTCCATCAAAAATTAGTGATTGCTTTACGAAAGAAACGTGTCGAAACGTGAGTTGGAACGTTATATAAAGATTATGGGTTGACAAAATAGAGGTATTAGAGGTATTTACACTTATTCTGATAGTTAAAAATTCGTTATAAAGAGGTTGTTCGTTCGGTATATTTTATATTAACTCTTATGGACAATTCAAGGGAATCATGAAGAATTTATTAAATCGAGAAATTCGTTATATTGAGGTACGTTATATTAAGGTTGCACTGTATAAGCTAATCTGTTTTGTTGTTTTACTTCAAACCACTAAATTTACCTGTACATTAATCAACAAATGAGCTTAAATTTTGAGCCTTTATGCTCTGAACTTGATCCTTTTTTGATTAGTATAATAGTACCTACTAGTAACCCAACAGTAACCTATTATTATATAATATATAATTTCGCCCAGTCTAGCTATGTATTACATTTTATCTAGATCCAAATTAATAAGAAAAACATAATGGTGATTACAAATATATTATTAAACTCGTGTAGAATAAAAATAAAATGATATTATTTGTCTAAAGAACGCCCAAGCATACCAGAAGAGATGCGAATATCAGAGGTGTGGTCTCGCAAAGCGCGTGTGACATGGCGAGTGGCGCGTGGAGCGTTCGTGTCACACTACTCCCTACAGTACCGACCGTTGACGCGCGACCTCACTAACGCCCCTCTTAACGCGCCGCTACCCGCTCTACTGGATACATGGGATTCAGCTGATGTTATGAACATAACTTTGGCAAACTCTGATTTGCTGCATGTAGCGTAAGTATTAATAGCTTAGACTTATCTAATGTCATTCTACCTACAATGTTTTAAAATCTAGCAATATATTCTCGTATATGGGAATGATATGTTTTTATGTAATTGGTAAATGGTAATGGATATTTAATCAATCAATATTATTTATAAAATTTATATTTTTAATTATTGTAGAATATCATTTTGTCTTAGTCCTAATAAGCTTTTTTATATAAAATAGTAATTTAAAAAATATCATGTACGAAATTATTTAGTTTTTTAAATATTTTAGTAACTTATAACACAGATAATATATTTACCTTCTGTCAACTAACTCAAACTAACTAACTAACAAAAAACTGACTCCTGTCAAAAATCCCAAGAATGTAAAAAGAGCTTTATTAGTTAATGAAAAAAATACTAGCAAGTTGTACTTGCAACTTAATTAAGGTTAATAACTAAAACTCGAATATAATTTTCCTTTACATTCATTACCATTCGATATCTACTAACTTTGCAGAATACTGTAAACTCAATCTAAAATCTCAACTTAATATTAGCCAGCTCGAAATAGCTCTATGACGCTGAAGTGTATTCAGGATTTGCATTACCAACTTGTAATCGATAAGTTCCGCTTTAGAGAGAATCGGATATTCCGATACATGAAATACTCTCAAAATTACAATGTAGCAACTAATGAATCCATATTTAACATAATACGAATATGATGTATAATGCATATTATTGGTTTGTCTTTCTTCACACAGTTGTACAGCTTTAAAAGCTTTTTTAAAACTCTTATAAGTTAGCTTTTACTTATGATCTACTTATAATCAAAATAAGTCCAGCTGTAACTTAAAATCATACACATTAAGGTGGTCCAAATTCATGTTCGAATGAGTTTTTATTTAAAAATATTGTTAAGTTTAGAAACAAATAACCTTTTGCGTATAGCAGAGTAGCTGAGCAATGTTTGCTTTATACTTTCATGCGGGCTCATTTACCTCTCCACGAAAGCGGTCAATTGACGCTCTACTTTTCGTGTAATTAAATAAGAAAATTTTACGCATATTAACTTTTAATACATATCATAATATATATAAATATTAACTTTAAAGAAAATTCGCATATTATTTTCCTTTTAAAACATAATAAATTTTGTTTTATTTACTCAGTCTTACCTATTTTGAACGTTATTTTAAAATTATAGCTTTGAAATTGCGTTTTGAACGGTCGTTTTTGAGCTTTATACGAACTCATATACCTCAGTGAATACGATGGAAGTAAATCGACGCCTGGCTCTGTATTTTGCCAAATGACAGTGCGATAGAGATTGAGTTGTTAAAGTGCTTTGAACTGTGTGAATCCGTACTGGCTTAGTTCCAAAATAGGTAAATTATGAAAAGCTGCTTATTATTGCATTTTAAGGAAATAATGACTCTTCTAATTTAAAATTTTTGAATTTAAAATTTTGCAAACGTGTGCCAAATAATTAATAAACCAACTAATACCGAATATTTTGATATAAAAAGTGTGTTTAATATTTATGTAGGTATATTTTTATATTATGGAAACATATTTGTTATAAAAGATAATTTGCTTTTCATTATAATATTAAAAAATGCAGAAATATTCTCTCTAATTCATACTACCAGTTGTTTTAGCTTGTTTAAATAAACACCCTTAAAAACATAAAACATTCCATTTTTATTAAGCATTTGCCTCACAAATGTGGGGTTCTCTCGGCTTTCAGCTAGAACTCGTTAAAATACTCCACTCTAGCTAATTCCGAATTGCTTCATGTCGCGAAAATTTATAGAGCATCGTGAATTTCGAGTGCACTTTTCATTTTGTTTCAGTCAGTGTATATGATGACGGCCAACACTTACTGCGTTATAAAAACTGTTAATGGCTGCATATTTTTAAAGCATTTATTTTAAGCCAAACATAAAAATATTTAAAGATAAGTTAAAAATTGTTTTTTTTCCATCAGCCAGTCTATTTTTATATGTGAAGGATAAAAAAAAATAATTACTTATATAAAAACTTTTTGATTTCGTTTTGCTGAAGCATTTTCGATTCAATTGTACAACAAATAACGTTTCAAATAATTTATAGTTCGCAGCACTATCAAGTATCTAAATGAGATCATTCGCTTTAAAGTGCATCTCTGACCAGCCAATTATTTTTTCCAGTTATACAATTATTCTATTGGCTAAATCTGGAGTACATTTGTACTTTATTTACTACAATTCTTAAGTAAAACAAATTTTTTACGTAATACTCGGAAATTTCTTATACTTACGTAAACATTCACGAAAATTTTTAAAATGTTATTTTCGGATTTGTCCGCGGTTTAGGTCATTTGGTGATTATTTGGTAGTGGTAGTGACGGAGCACGTTAACTGTAAAGCATTGGTAACTTCGAGAACGATTGGGAGTGACGGAGCACGTTAACTGTAAAGCATTGGTAACTTCGAGAACGATTTGGAGTAACGGAGCACGTTAACTGTAAAGCATTGGTAACTTCGAGAACGATAATCTATAATATATAAAAACGTGGTTTCACTTATAATATGTACTAATTGAGATTTAAATAAAAACTTTTTTAGGACAAATGAAACCTTCTTCTAACCTTTTTTCGTCAATTTAATATAGGATTATCTTTCTATTACTAATATATCAGTTACCCAAATGCAAAATCTATTCATAATCCATGAAAACGGTCGAACAAAAAATAACGCGTCTAAATTGACTACGTTCTACTTAAATCGTCCAAACACTAAACATAACATTATTTACATCATATACATTTTATTTCCTTAGTACTGAAGGGCCAAGTCGTGCGGGTGCATCAATATCTGGGCTATCTCCTGACACACGATATGTGCTTCGATTGGCCGCATTTAATGACGTCGGCGCTTCACCTTATACTCCACCATTGCATTTTACTACACGTGAAGAAGGTAAGATATAGTTATACATATAAATATCTAAGATTATAATATGATGTTTGTGGCCACGTATTAAAAGCTTTCATTTTTTATACAGTATTACCGACGTAATTACTTTTTAATAGATATAACAATTAGCCGTTCCTTCAACTTTTTAACTTAATCTTTTCGGTAGATTAACTACTTCATTACTAGCTTGCAAAGCTAATACATATTAATTATGATTTTTCTATAAAGAGACTTAAAGTTCAAAAACAATTCATTATTCATCTTAGCTGAGTATAATATACCTGAAATTTATATGACAATAGCGCCTGGAGGTGTACCGCGTGACATCACAGTACGAGCACTTCGCGCTCGAGAGCTTCAAGTTACGTGGCAGGTGAGTCTAACACCGCTAGATGTGAGAGATTATGCAAATACCTCAAAGGAAACTACATTGTTGAATGTTGTTTTTGTATTTAATGTTCTCATTCGTACTGTTTGAACTCTTTTGGGCTACCTTTCACAAACTTGTTTATTTATTATCAGATTTTTAAACCGGTAATAATTTTGTACCTCTTAAATTAAATATTTTTTACTAAAAAGCAACACAGAATTAAAGTAATACATATTAAATAATATTTATGAGAAATATAATAACGCTTTATTGCGAGAGGGTCCATATTAATTGGTTTCAAAGGGATCCTTATAGTCTTTTTGTAAAATAAAAACAACCTTAGTTAGTCTGGGTATAACTATCATATATATCATAGGGATAGTGTCAATGAATATCCCGTCAAAATCAGTCCCTTTTAGAGATTAGCTGGAACAAACTGACAGACAGAAAGACAAAAAAAAATTGTGTTTTACTTATTAATTTATGTGTACCTATAGATCGCATACTATCTATAATATGTAAAATATAAAATTACAAAGAATAAAAAAACATCTATGAATAACAGAGTTTAAATGAGGACGAAATGAAGTGAAAAATATTATCTCTTCAAGAAGCAAATCCTCCAGCAACAGCTAAACAAAAACAACACCTTTAATTTTTTATTTGCTAAGTTACATAAATGTGAAAATTTTCCTGAATTCTTATTTTTTTAACTTTCTGTAAAGTTTTTAGCTTTAATTAAAATAGTTATTTGAAGTTTGTTTAAAAATATACACTTTTCATTGAGATAAAGCTGTGAGTTTTTAAATGGAAATGTGGATTAACTTGGAGCGCTCATATTTTTACTTTATCGCTAGAGCTGAAGTTATATTTTTGAAATACGTACAAAAAATTTTAGTATTTCAGTTAAATACTCAATATTTAATAAAGTCATAAATTATTAATTTAGTCGATACTTATATGTGAATCTTTTATGTTTTACACTCCATTACTTCCTTCGGGTGCATGTGTTACTAAATCTTATCCACAATTTATACTATACCAAATTGTTTAGTCGTTTTAGTATTTTCATATAAGTATCCAACATACACGTACATACAAACTTTCGCATTTATAATAGTATTATCTAATCCAATAGTCCAATAAACATAAATTCATTAGCCACCACCACGCGAATCTTGGCACGGGACGCTCTTGGGATATACAATACGGTGGTGGGAGGCGTCTGAAGAGGGGAAGACGAGTGAAGCAGGGTCGGAAAGCGGGGCGAGCGCAGACGCAACAAGTACTACGTTGAGAGGCTTAAAGGCTGCTACAAGATATGGCGTCACTGTAAGAACTTACAATGCAGCTGGCACTGGACCATTCTCGCCACCACATTATAGGCACACTTTGGAATCACGTACGTACTTATATATTAACAGAATAAGTTAGGTATATGTGTAAATAAAGCAGTGGTATGAAAGCATATTTAACTCATCAATCAAATTGTATGTCACATTATTTTTCTTAAGAAGTTTTAAAATAATTTTTAATTTTTCCATTATTAAACACTTTGTTGTCGAAACTTTCCATATAAAGATAAAAGAGCAATTTAGATTATCAGATACCGTAATGTTCTTATAAATAAATATAACATTTACGAATTCTGTCCCAAAAAGTGCGACAAACTTTTAATGGGAACGGGAAAAAACGACCTTAGGAAACAAGACTTATTTGAATATGTAAATATGAAGAACGAGTGTGTACTTTAGAAGTCCAATAAAGGCGAAGTTGTAGCGGCACTCATAAGTTTTGTCGCCGCCGTGAATATATTCACGCCGCCACACCAAAGCGGCTATCGTAAATTTTCCTATCAAAATGCAAAATGGCTTAATTGAACCGTGGCCTTTTCGATCCAGGTCAAACGGATCGGAACAAATTGATAGCACTTTTATACGATTTTATCTGACTTTTTATTGTTATTTTACATTTGGGATTCAGATATCTAAAAAAGTTAGTGGCTCATCATTGCATGTTACTTTTCCATAGCCAGCGAGCCTAATCATGTTTATCTATACGAATCTGGCTCGATGCTGTTTGTATCCTATATATCTTTAGTTCGAATTATTTTATTATTTTTAATATATTTTAAAATATGTAATGCAAAATTTCGTACAATTAGGTTATAGGTTTTTTCTCAGTAGGTACTTGTACCTACTTATTCACACCAGTAAAACAAGCATGTCGTATTTCATTACAGTAAAAGGAAACGACTCTTCCTTGTTCTCTTTACCTCTAATAACTTGACTTTACAGTATTTTATATTGTGATTGGAATTACTTACTGTAAACACATATGTAACAGAAGATAATTTATACCTCACGATATGTAGCTTATTCTCATTGAAAGAATACTAATACTAAATAAAAATAAAGAACAATCTGATTAGACCTTCCGTATATTATTTTCTGTAACAAACATAAAATTTTCTTTTCTTTTAATAATATTTGTGTGGATAGCTTTGTCATAGGAGAAAAAGCATAAATCAAAATAAAATATTTAGCTAGTATATTTTGTGTATTAGTCATTACTATTTAATTTTACTAAGTAGGATAGAAAAGCTAAAATACGTCAATTTGGAATTACAGCAAACTTTAGTAGTCTAAGTACTAAAAGGAGTTAAAATGTTCCATTTAATTACTTTGTAACGTACAATTCTCGTGCTAAAAGTTTACTGAAGCATTAAGTAACTACTGGAAGTGGTGTTGGCGCCGGCGTCCTTAACTCTTTATACGAAATTCATATAAAAGACTCACTGTAATCTTTTCACGTAAATGACCTCGCCGGAAATAACGAGAACCAAGTAAATTATGCTTTACACAATAACCGAGATTTAAATACTGCAGCTGGGGAAGGTTTTTAGAAAAATTGTACTTAGAATAAACTTTGCCATAAATTTTAAATTTAGATTATGTTTACAAAACAATACTCATCATCAGCCCCTTTCAAAGTCCCACTGATGGGCACGGGCCTCCCTCAGTACGAGGAGGATCAGGCCATAGTCCACCGCGCTGGCCTAGTGCGTGTTGGCGGACTTCACATGTCTTTCGAAAACTTGTTAGTTTTTCTTAGACATGCAGGTTTCCTCACGATGTTTTCCTTCACCGTAAGACAAGTGGTAATCATGATAGAAAACAATACTATTACGTATTAGTTAAGATTTAATAACAGTTCTCTGAAAATTTTATGACTTTAATACTTTTGGTAACTTATTATAGCGCCAACCGCCGGACCTGAAAACCTCTCTTGTATATCGAGTGGTTCTACATCATTGCGAGTGTCATGGCGTCCTCCAAACATAGACGCACGAGGAGGACAAATAACACACTACACTTTGCAATATACGAAAAGAGATTCGGATCCATTACAACCAACACAGGATGCACATTTAAGGGTTCAAGTATGGCTTATTTCATTACGTAATATGTATATTGCATAAGTAAAAAACAAGATTTCAGAAATAGAAAGGTACTCAATTTGGGTGAATGATCATCAATTTGGATGCCATTTTGATAATTTATTTTTACTAATAGTTTCTACCTCAAAGATCTATTAATTATACATATATTTATATTTATTATTCTTACATGTAATTAAAAAAAAACTACTCCTGACAGAGGATTATTATTTTTAAGTGATTTTGAAGTCGACATAAGTTCCTTGTTAATGAATATTCATAAATTATTATAACTAGGAACTTTTTATAGGGCGAGGAAACAACCGTATCACGTTTAACATCTTATGCTGAGTATGAGATTAGGGTGAGAGCACACAATGCGGCGGGCGATGGGCCGCTATCAGCACCTCAAGTATGCAAGACTGATGAAGACGGTTTGTATCATTCTCTATTTTAATATTTATGTTTAGATTATAATATAATTTAAATCTATCTCGTTTAATTAATAATGCCTCAAAAGTTCAACTTTTAACTGGATTCAATTACAAAACTCAAAAATTAATAACATTGATTGTTACCGAAGCCGTTAGAAGGACTTGTTTTATATAATTGCTTGATTTGGTAATTATTTATGGGATTTCTTTTTACTTAGGTGTCGAAAAGTAACCAATACATTTCTTTACCTTTTTTATATCAATTATTGTTTTTGGACGAATTAACATTCTGATGTATGGGCCTATGCAGAATAATTTAGTTTCGTTACAACTAGGTTGTTAAGGACCGGGAGGATCAATCTTTTCTCAAATCAATCAATTAATACTTTTATATATATGTATCGATTAAAATTAACATAGTTCTATGGTTGGTATAGTACCAAGTTCTCCTGGCGGCATGAAGCTGATCGCGTTGAGCGAGCGCTCGTTACGCGCGTCATGGCTCCCACCGCTAGAGCCTAACGGACGACTTACGCATTACTCGCTGTATGTAAAAGACTTATCAGGGTAAGTTGATTTTATTATTCGAGTTTTTGTAAAGAAAAAAATTGCTAGGAATATTTATTTTTAAATAATTATTATGAATATTTTTTTAATCAATTTTGACTATACTAAAAATTTTAATAATATTAATATAGTAGGTAATATCTTAAACCTACATACTTTATTTATGTTTAAAATTTATAACCTACCTGAACAATTGTAAACCATCGATTCGTTATTCAGATTATAACTAGAATATTAATACTGGCTTTTGTGCGGCATATTGTTATTAAACCGCCATTTTCTCAATTACACTGAACTGTTTGGTGCTATAAAAGGGACGTAATTAATAATTTTACTTCACAACGAAAAATATTTACATAAGGCTAATTATTTTGCGCTATTTACTTATTTTAACGTAAATTATAAAGAGACTTCGATGGGGCTTATATTTAAACTAGTTTTCATCCCCGACTACTTTCTTTTTATACGTCGATAAGATAAGTTCTACGTAGTAAATACAGGATAAAAGCCACCTGTCCCAAATTTTACTCATATCGAGGGAGCTCTTACGGCTTGAAGTAGGCGTATAATATTAATGGTACTACACTAAGTGAAGTGGCGTTTATATTTACTACGCCACCAAGTTAAGTTATTTATTATTAAAATATACGTATAGCTTAGGTAATTGAGACTATATATATATATCCTTAAGAAGCATGTAGGTGTATTAAAATAAAACATTGTAATTAGATCTCAAGAAGCTAACATTACCCGAGTAAACACATGCACTGATGGTGAAGGATCAGTGGAATGTATGAAGTCGTTACGCGGTCTCCGCGCGGGGCGCACTTACGAAGCGTGGGTGCGTGCTGCTACGAGTGTGGGGGAAGGCCCCCCGTCATCTGTTGTGGCTTGTCAGACTAGTGCTTTGGGTAACTATACTTTATTTATATCCTTAAATATATACGAGATGAACGTAATAACGAGAGACAGTTTGTATGTAAGTACAATGTATTTTGTATGTGCTCACTAACTTCGAAAAATGACATAGGTTTTGGATGCGACTCTCAGTATTCTGATGTACTCGTATATACATTTTATCAAGACCGACTTTATTGTAATGTATTAAAAATTATCTTAGCACTTATAAGACATTCAAGCATTAACGTAAACTTAGTCATAAGAATGAACATTGTTTATTTAGTTTATTGAGGAACTTTGCAAAAAGAATATAAATAAATGAAATATCATATAACAGTCCATTTTAACTTAGTGATTCTTCCTAATTTTTTTATTTAAAGTAGTCTAAATACATTAAGAGTTGTGGATTTATATTGCAACTACATAAGCGTGGGCTGGTGGTACGTGATAATAGTGACAGCGTTTTAAAAACATAACTCTCAGTTATTTAATGTATATATTCTGGTTTATACGACGAGTACTCTCCTTAATCTAGCCCCCGCCCGTATCTCTTCATTTGGTGGAGTATCAGTAGGCGCTGCGGGAGGTTCTTTGTCGCTACGGTGTGTCGTCGGAGGCGTTCCACCGCCGGCTAAGAGATGGTTACGAGGCGGGAATCCTTTACACCCTCGGTCACCTTTTCATTTGGATGGAGACGCGCTTTTGATACGAAGTAAGCTAATTACTTTTTCTTAATTTTACTTTAACAAATAAGCAGTAAGTCTAATAAATATAATCTGTTTATAACTTATTAGATGTACAGTTCAAAGTTTCATAAATATTTATAAAGAGGTTTTTTCTCGTAGGCTTAGAACTGTCTCATGCAGATAACTATACATGTGTGGCGGAAAATCCACACGGTTCTGATTCTGTAACTTGGAGGGTTTACGTATTGAGACCTCCAACACCTCCTGGATTAGCTTTGTTGGAAGCCAGATCTAGGGAGTTGGAACTGGAACTCCGACCAGCTCCAAGGGCCCAGGGGCATGCGTTACCTAAAGCATACACCTTACATTGGAGGCTTGCTGCTCCTGAGGTAATTATAATGATAATAATTAAGCTGAATTATTTTAAAAAGTGACTATTTATACTTTTCTGTATGTATTGTTCACAATTTTTTCATAGAATTATTCAAGTTCTATTTTAAAGAAAAACATATTTATTAGGGAGAATGGCGGATCCAATCAGCTAGCCCCGGACCGGTAACACTAACAGGTCTTCGCTGTGGGTCAGCATATAGGGCCTATGGATCTGCGGGTGGAGCTCCGGGAGCAGAAATATCTATTAGAACTTCCGGTGGTCCCCCTACAGCGCCATCAGATAACAGATGGATAAGAACAAACGCGACATATGCAAGATTTGATACAAGCATGTGGTCTGATGGTGGCTGCGGACCGATGACTTTGAAGCTTGAGTGGAGTGGTACTGGTGCGGCTGGAGCTAGGGATGTGCCTGTTGGTGGAGAAGTTATATTGGGAGGTAAGGAGTTAAGGCTAACTAGTTTAAATTTATGATAAAATTATATTATATTTTATCAAATTTTGAATTAATATTGAAAAATATTATGCGTATATTTACTAAAAAACTCGAAGTTGGTAAAAGTTTTGTAGTTATTTATTTTGTGTTGCTAATAATTATGGTTAGGATAATTTTAGCGGAAATTAAGAAAGTTTGCTCGGTTTTTGGGTTGATTCGCTAAATAATATAGGTACATATAAAAATAAAGCTCAGTTACTCTTCATCCCCTTTTTCTTTATATAAAGTTGCCATTAATAACAGTTTCTTAAAGAGAGTTTAAAAACGACATGTCCATTAAAATGAAGAGTATAAATAGGTCTAGCACCCGGCACAAGGTACCGGGTGTCAGCCAGAGCTACAAATGAAGCGGGATGGACTCGGGAGATATACGAATTCACAACGACGCTCGCTGAAGGCAGCTACGCGGAGGAAGTAGACGCGCCCTTCCCAGCCACTGCGGGGGAGTTGGCTCTGTTACTGGCCTTGTGCGCTGCTCTGAGTCTCGCAGCTTTGACTATATTGGCCATTTTGTTGAGAAGAAAAAGGTATAGTAGCTTTTTATTTATGCCAAAAGGTAACTTGTTGTAATAAAAAAAAGTAATAAGATTTATAAAAAAATAATGCACTTTTGTATTAAATTGCATTACAATTACAATTCGTTCCTTTTATTCTTTGTATAGTTTTAATGTATAGATATAAATATATAAAGTACTTGTAGTAGGTACTTTTTAACTCTTGTTATAAACTTAGGAGTTTCTTGGTTTCCAGAATACTATGAACGTACATACGTTATTTATTTATTTGATTCACCAGTGGTAGTTACAATGTAACAATATTTATAAGTTGTTTTTACAGTCATGGTTCTTATGGAGCCTTAAAAGGTAATACATTTAGCATTACCTACCTTTTAAGATGAATACCGCATGCATAAAGACATTTTGTAAAATATTTAAATATCTAAGGCAACAAAATTAAACTAATGTGTACAAAATACTTTATATTTACATTTTATATAAATAGTTGTATTAAACAAAAGGGTTAAAACTAAATTGGCACAGACTCAGCAGCAAGTTTTTTGACCTTCTAGACAATGGCTTTGTTAAAGTAACATTTTCTACTCTCGCATACATAGATAGGTACTTTGTACAAATGTCTTTCTATGTTCTAGTTAAAAGTTACGATTTTTATTTGAGTTACATGAAATATTTATAAGTTTTTGTTAAAGTAATAGTGAAGAGAGAATATATTTAAACCTTTTTTAAATTATTTAACGAAAGGTTTCCCTTATCTATATTATATACACATAAATAAAATTGAAGAAACTGTTTATAACAACATTACAGCATTTTTCTAAATGTATAAGAACGTATATGCGGTACTTACCTAGGTATAAGAAAAATACATTTTTCAATCTGTCTATCTGTTTACTCCAGTTAATCACATAAATTGGCTGCACCGATTTTGACAGAACGTTCACTGGAAATTATATATATATATATTACTTTTTTTAGAAAAAGAATTACGGTTTCCATTAAAATAAATAGTACCTATCTAGGCACGAACCTGGGAAAAGCGAGTATTATTCGCTAGTTATATAGCAATTAAATTACCGATTAACACTTAATTAAAATAAAAAAGGAAAATTGAACGAAAAAGGCAAAAAATAAAATCGTGTTTTAAATGAAGGCTGAATGGAAATCATGCTGATAGGACAGATTTCTTTGTGAGTGGAAATACGATATTCTCGGTGACGAGGAGCTGACGTAGGACTCGATAGACAGTTCAATAAGATTTCATGTACACTTTTTACGACAGGAGAATATTTTATCTTTAATATGGGATTTTTCGATTATTTTTAGATAGAATTCTTATTTATTTTATTTTTTAGGTACTTATTTATAAGAAAAAAGTTTATACCTCTAACCGCATCAATTATTCGTCGGTATGATTTATTTCGATTCGTCATTTTAGCCTACATATTTAGAAAAATTTAATCCGAACAAAGAAACATTGTAAGTTAAATAAAAAAGTAAAAGCTTTTAGAAATACATTATTTTCGGAATATACAATTCCTATTTTCCGGTTTAATCCGGTTATTTCCGGAGTAATTAATAACTATAAGTGGTTCTATTAAATAAAGAAAACGGAAAATCATTGCTTTGATTGTAATATAAAAGAAAAAGGATTACTTTCTTTCAATAACTTATAATTTTGAGTATAACAAAGGTATAGAACAAGAGTTTCTTTTTATTATCGCTATAATTGCACGTCGATAGGTAATATACCGTACCTACATTTAATTTCCTAAATAATGGCTCAAATAATGTGTGTAATTTGTCTTTATTCCATCATAAAACAGTATAGCGACAAAATCGTATTTCAACAAACAGGGTTATAAATGTTTTATTACAATATGGTATCGTAAAATGGATGCATTATAGTTCACGGGTAGTACGGGATAAACATGTGTGATGGATGTGTCACGTCGCGCTTTATGTGGAAGGTTTATTTACTTTACTTTTGGTATTAATGTGATAAATGATTTTTGTAGTTCAGTTCACATTGCGATCCGGTAAATTAAGCAAAAGTGATGATTTATAATAGATACAATTATTGTGAGTGATATTACGTCAAATACACTCGAGAGTCGATAAACTTATTCTAAGTCTAAGCCATAAAAAAATGTAGTGTTAATAATATAAATGGCCTTTGTAAGATTTTAGTTATTGATTATTGCGATTTAAAAATATAATAAATTGTATTAGTTGTCTCATTTTTAAAACAACTTAATGAAGCTTATGTGTGTAATGAATAAATATATTCATTTAAATGTTTTCTTTTAAAACACTAAACACTTAAAAAACCTTTTGTAGCAAAAGCTTTTAGATGTTGTTTAATGTTTATAAATTATAACTCATACTAAATACACCCACTTTAATATTACGTCTTCGGTAAAAGAAAATATTTTAAATAATTTATCAAGCTTTTATGTCTTGGTTATGGTTTATGTGTTCATCAAATATACATAAATGACATATAAATGTAGGTAAAATGTATATTAGACGACAAATGACTTCCGGTTGACAGGAACATGTTATTTCTATTTTCCTATACGCGAGAGGAAATAAAATTGGAAATTTCCAAATGATATTATGCCTCATAAATATCAGATTATGGTAAAATCTAAGAAAGATTGACGACATCGTAAGTGTATTTCGTATTTGGCATTGCTTAATATTTATATAAGGTATTATTCAAGCGAGAATTTATTTTATTTTTAAATCTATTTACTGTTAGTCTTGCTTCGCTCACATGCCTAGGTGTCTGCGAGTAACCGTAGGTCATTCTATCATTTTTTTTTCAAATTCAACTAACTTGTTGCAGAAGATGGTATTAGACATAAAAACTCATACAAAATTTTACATCTATAGCAGAAAAGTCTGAGTAAATTTTTTGTATTTTTAAGTGAATACAGAAACTCAATGCCTTGTTTCGTCTTATAATATAACATCTTCAATAACATTTTAGTACTAATACAGCGGAGCTCCTGTTTAAACATTGTGGTGTATTTATGCTCTTCATTAAGAGCTTTAAGCTCGTTGTAAAGTATGGAGATATTGTGTCACTACATTTACTTTGTAATTCTAAGAGGTGATCCACCGCTTAAGAGGCATTCATGTCCTTATTATATTAATGTTTCCATTATAACAATGGAGCTACACTGTAATTATAAACATAAACAAATAATATAAATCTTCAAAATTGTTTCCGTATGTTTATTATATGTAGCCCAATATTTTATTTTTTTCAGGGCATAATTCTTGTTTTATCATTCAAATTTATTCCAATCACTTAACTAAATGTATAGGTACTTTTAGCTCTTTGATCTTCAAGCTTCGATATTAAATGGGAGTCATGTTTAAGGGCTATGGACTCAATGAAAATGATGAAAGCTACAGGCTTTACGATTAAACTTTGTATTATGAAATAGATATACCTACAACAATGTAGCGCTTCATACTGTAATGAATAGAATGTCATTCTATTTCTATTTGATTTACTCTTTACCCCTGTTCAAGTTTGTATAATTTAAAAAAAAATGAATACTGATACTATTATTGTAAAAATAAATCTGTTTAATTGTTGCGTTTTTAGCGTTTCGCACTCAAAGTGTGCCAACTGGACTATTACAGCCACCGATAGCTGTCTGTCTTTCAGATCATGAACATCGGGCAGAGAAAGTTTTACATACCTAATATTTATTTCTATTATTCGATTACGATTCGGCCTTTTTATAATTTTAAGTAGCTGAGATATTTCGATGAAATTCAACAAGGATATAGGGCCGTATTTGTCATGGGTATAGATTTAAGTTATTTCCAGTCTCACCACGCTTATTATACAAAGCGTGGCCATAATATAAAACTAGTATTAAAATATCTTACGTGAACTGTTATTGAAAACAGCTTACTATTTATAAAAAGAAAGTGACTAGATATTCTATAAAGTGTAGGTAATGTTTTGTGTAGAAGCGACGGAGCAGTGGCTCGTGTAATCACGAGCGGCGACAAGCCTGGCTGTGGCACGTACCGGCCGCCCCCACACCCGACGCCGAAGTTGCCTCCTGATCCACCAGGTATTATACTGCTCATTTATTTGCTATGACATTTTGCGTTTATTAACTTCCCTTTGATGTTTTATTTTGTTAAGTTATTTCATTTTATACATAATACTTACATAAAAAGTAAAAAGGCTTTTGATTTTTTTGTATAATTCATATAAATATATTTTTCTTGATTTGATATACTTTTATTTATGACTAGCGACTGGCCCCTCGCTTCGCTCGGGCTCTTCCCTAAATTTAGTACAGGCAAAGCCGCAGGATCCGCTAGTTATGCATATAAACCTTTCTCTTAAATCACTATCTATTTAAAAAAAACGCATCAAAATCCGTTGCGTAGTTTTAAAGATTTAAGCATACATATGGATATAGGGACAGAGAAAGCGACTTTGTTTTATACTACGATGTATATACTGATAATATACTTATTTGCCGGGATGGCCTTTATAACGTGTTCTGGAAGTTGTACTGGCACCCACCTTATCTAAATTTAAACAAAGTTAAATATTATAATCGAGTTTAGTTTCATAACGAAGCTTTGAATATCCTTCTCAATCATAAATAATACTGCCAAAATTTTCACAAGTAAGTAAGTTAAAACATGGTAAATATCTCGTTTCTAACCATAATATTGTCGACTTACATTTTGCAGTAGGTAATAGTATAAGCATCTTTATACATATTCAAATATATAAAATTGACGTGTCTGTTTGTAACATCAACATAACAGCTTTTTAAATGCATTTGTTTTTGTAGTATATGGTATACCATATATGGTAGTTTAAAGAAAAATGCATTATTAGTATCTGTTTGTCCCCGTTAATATCTTGAAAAGAAACAATTCTAAAATTAGTTGTTCGATAGAAATACGAAATACTACTTAAACGTAATTATTTTTTTATTGTACATTAGACGTGTACGAAATAAGTCCATACGCAACGTTTGCGGGGGGCGATGCTCTGACAGGCAGCGGTTCACGCGCCTACACACTGCAACTACGGGCACTGGCGCGCCATGAGGACGACGCCGCGCCGCCCGCACACCCGCCGTGCTGCGATGGTGAATAACACCATAATAATTAATTTACTATTGTTAAGATAATAATGCAAATATTTGATGTTTAAAATAACTACTGTTTAGGAATTTATTTTAATTTTAGGTTACTATATAATGCTTCAAATACTCCCAATCTCTAATCATGAGATGATGATTTCAGTGGATATGTACTAAATAAAACAAAAATCTAAAAATCTGCGAAAGTACCCGAAAAATTATTTAAAAATATATATATTTACTTACTTTAAACTAATATTACATTCGTACTTCAATATGAGTGTGCTTTTGTTGCAGCATTAATAAACGCCCTAAGGCCTACGCACACTATAACAGCTTATAAGATTATATAAAAACAAAGGTTCATCCACCTTTATAAAACGGAATACCTGTACATAACTATCGCTATAGAAATGAGCTCGACTTGTACTTAATCTTGTTCAATGATACTACGGTATATAAGCTGATATTGCCGTGGCGTAGGTACTTATAGTGTCTTAAAATATTTATAAATATATTCTGCTCTTCGCTTCTCCTTTGAATGAAAAATGTATATCTTAATAATAAATAAACTTCCAATTGATAATTCAAATAGCAAAAGCACATTTTCGTAAATGATTTGTTTTTAACAGAGGAAACCTGCTTGGACGCTTGCGAAGCTCAGCGACGACGACGACGACGACGACACTATTGCCAAGATCACGGTAAATATTTATACTTATAGTTTACTAGGTTTGTTATTTTATATACAATAGTGCTATATAAAATTAATTAAAATCTATGTTATAAGTAAAACAAATCCGTACTTGATAAATATAAGCCATGAACTCGCAATGTTTGCAACATGCTCGCTGCATTCTTCCGCCAATATCAATGCCCATTTGGGTGAAGTATCAGACAAAAGACCAGAGTCGAGGAAACGAAAATATATCTTTTGAAAAGCCTTTTAAACACTATTTGCAATTGTTATCTAGAAATAATTTTAAAGACAGGGTAACTCATTCATGTAAAGAATAAAAAAAAATAATTTAAATCTTACACATAAGTCATTAATATAATTCTATACTAT
The DNA here is from genome assembly GCA_905231865.2 of Boloria selene. Classification (NCBI taxonomy): domain Eukaryota; kingdom Metazoa; phylum Arthropoda; class Insecta; order Lepidoptera; family Nymphalidae; genus Boloria; species Boloria selene. The sequence continues at coordinate 5,116,723 of HG993141.1, forward strand.
AAAAGGGTTTGTTTTTGATCGTACGCGTTAAAATATGAAAAAGTAAGAAGTCAAAACATTTAAGCAGGTATATATAATTTTTTTGTGTTTTTGTAATTCTTGTTCTAAGCCCCATAAGATTGACCCATTTTGATATATTTTCTCCTAGATTACATTACATCATTAATCATTTCAGTTAGACATATATTTTGATCAAATAGATTGTTGTAGATATTTAAAATTTTATTTTATTACAATTGCCAACAAAACGAGGTATGTTATACAACAATGTTAACTCTATTGGTCCGCTCGTAAGGTTCGTACTAGTTTGTCCTTATTAATTCTAATAGTTTAAATATGTTTATCCTTTGTCCAGCAGGTTGCTCACAAGACTCCGGAAGTTGAAGTACACTGCCAAATTGTTTAGTGAAAATATCTAGTCAACTTAATTAGAGAATTCAGTTATACATATTAATATGTATACAAACATTTTTACAATAATATTGTCTATTTATATTATCATGTTTTTCTTTCTTTACTTATCCCTGTCCCTAAAAATAACAAGAACAGAATATATATTATTATAGGAAATGAACAAAAACTTTATCTTAAAGAAAAAAGATATAGAGTAATATTAGATAATCCATTTTTTGCTGAAAGTAGCGAAAATTGCATGCAATCTTATGGATGTAATAACATGGTCTTATTAATTAATCAGGTAAAATTCAAACTATTTTAAATAAAACGATTAATTATATCTTACTATGTATTAGCCTCAGTTCCATGGGAAGTTGAAGCAGGTTCGAATTCTCAATTTGAAGCTCCGATAATCTCATACATGAGTCATTTTCAACATGATAACTCGCCTGACTGAAGAAATCTGCCTATTTCCGAGAACATAGCAATACTTCGACATACCTGTTTTTACTAGCTTGCCATTGGCCAGCATTGTAGATTATAGACTAATCTCCCTCAGATATAATAGAGACTTGTATGCAGCAATGGGGTAGTAGTGGGGTATTAACTAGCAATAAGACTCTCAAATCAATAGCTTCAGAAGTAGCGTAAATCTCCGTTAATTGATATGTTAAATTCATGATATAAAATATTCACACAGACTAGTCTCAAAGCGTCCGGATTTATTATTAACTGAATAAAATAAAATGTTCAAGCTCAGTAAGTATCTTTATCAATGTCTATTCTTAGTACGAGTAACGTATACAACATTGATGACAAAAATAATTTATTATGCAATGATCATATTTTGCGCTGGGCATTAAATGTGTGATGAGCGAACGTTGAAATCTGGTATCCAAAATACATGCCGCGTAGCTTACCTATCGTGAAAATAGATGGTGATGTTTGTTAATCATATTCTTCTTTTTTGCAAGAGCACAAACAAAAAGAAATAAAAATGATTTTTTGTATTGAGTTACTTTAGAATTAGATTAATAAAATATCAAGAAAATAGAATAATAATGGGGAAAAACTATGTTTACGATTTGTTAAAATGAACGCCTAAAGCTAATATGCCTCTAGTCTAATTACGATAGATTGACTCTAACAACTTAACTCGAGCGTATTAACAATATACCCTACTTTAAGCTAATTACTTACAAATTCGTTAAACAAATTAAAGTGTAATTTATCATTACTTGGCTCTTACCGAATTAATGTTAATGAGAAAACGCTGTAGCTTTTTTCCTTCCGTCTTGTATAGGATGACATGTAATTAACCTTTCTGTGACATTTGAGATCAATTTGTAAAAGGCATATCTTAATTCGTGTTGCTATATATTTACGTCGTAAATTATAATATTTTAGATTGTTATTATCATGTACGATAGATGTAAAAACGAAAATAAATTAAAAGTTTAACTATATAAGTAGTTAAATGAAGATAGTAATCTTGACAAAATAAACTCTCATCCAATAACCTGTTGGTAGATTGCAGTGTTAAAATAATAAAAAAAATATTCTTCAAAAGTTGCTAGAAATAATATATTTATTCGGTTATTCTAAATAGATAAGCTCAAAGTATAGTAAAGAAGGACAAAGCTTTATGAGTGCGCTTCAGTCAGTAATCCAGTCTGAGAGCTGACAGAGCAATTAGACAGTAACTGGATTACCGCATTAATGGAACTCGTGCGGAAAATCAATAGGATCTAATTTCTTTTGTGTATCGAAAATATAAATATAAAATAAAATATTATAAGTTACATTTTATTTTCTAGCATGTTTTTGTGGGATATGTAAAGTACATGTCCGATTCCAATTTACGAGCATTAATCTGTACATCTATAAATAAAATTGAAATCTGTTTTTAATTTCAAATTAACAGCTTTTCACTTCATGCATATGAACTGCCTGTCTGTCTGTTTTTTCCGGCTAATCGCTGAAACGGCTGGACCGATTTTGACGGGTCCTTCGCTTACACAGAGCTAATATTATAGGTTGTAACTTAAGCTACTTTTTAACCGACTTCGAATAAGGAGGATACTTATTAAACATTTACTTCTTATTATTAAAAAAAATAGGTGTCAAAATACAAATATTTTTCTTTACCCAAACGGATATAACATATTAATATTATATTCTGATACGAATACGCCCTCAAGGTATGAACGGAAGAAAGACCCACAAGTTACAGCGCAGTACGTGGCCGTCAAAAAAACCACATTAGAGATAGTTAAAAGTTTATTTTAAAGAATAATTTCAAATGCTTTTTTTCACGAAATTTTAATATACTTAGGTGATAAAAGTGTCTATATATAACATTTGTTACAATAAATAATGTCTTATAATAAATTTTATTTTCAACAATGCGAATTGCAAAACATTTTTTTTACATAATCACGGGAGAAACTCAAGTCTCTGTATCTCATATTCGCGTTAACCTAAGAAAGTATTAAATTAAAATAAATTGAAAATTTTACGAATTGAAATAGACTAACACGATGAACCATTTTGTCTAAGCCAAATAAAAACTTCTTAATTTTACCTTTGTCAAATGATTTAATATTGTACATGGTTATTTAATTTTGTTTTAAGTATTCTCTGTACAGCTCGAAATTTCCTTTTCATACAAACTTTATTAGGACGAATAAAAGCTCGTGAATTAATAATACTTTTGTAATAAAAGCATTACCTGCGGCTAAGCTTTGATGGTAGATTTGTGAATGAAAAGTGGTTTATAATATTATTCAGGATACAGATTATTGACATCGCTCATTTACATCATGAAGTAGTAGCAAATAAATAGACACTTTCAGATGTTTAATCACTAATCGAATGACTTATGAATATTTACAATTACAATGATTATCAATATTCACTTATTTTTTCATATTCGTAACGCCCTATTTTAATATAATATCTCATATACTTCCTTGAGCAGGAACTGAACCTGGGACTTCTGAAACAGTGTGCATTGACAATTATTAGACCACACTTAGCTATGAGGGTGTCCAAAACGTTTGCTAAAATAGTCGAGTAAGCTTAAATAAATAAATGACTATCACTTATTCTATATATCTTCCTTTAATTCAAGGGGATTTTCGTGGCTATTAGACAGCGAGCATTAAATCGCTGCAACATGTGGCTGGGCAGTAAAAGTGTTATATAAATTGCGCACTGCAGTGCTGTCGGTCTACAATGTACATTTTAGGGTAGTACCGGTACCTACCTATAACCTCAGGTCATATGAAAGCGTAAAAGTCAGCGCACTGTTGTTTTGAACTATAACGTGTCAGCTTTGAAATATCATCCAGTATTATGTCTTCATAATCATAATTCTTGAATAATCATTAAACGATTGTTAAAAAATAGAAAAGTTATATTTAATTGTAATAGAATTGTCATATAATATTTTAAAATATTTTTTAACGTTTGTCGATCGACACAAAATCAAAACCTCATAGTTTTCTTGGATCTATTTTTACGTTACTAGGTACCTAGAATAACTTTAAAAACAGACATACCAACTAACTTACGACATCCTCCTTTTTGGAAGTAGGTTAACGGTGAACATATTGTAAAATATAAGGTTACATATATGCATACATATATTATAAATTTTTGAACAGTTACTTTTGCATTTTTTACGTGCACCTTTTTCGACTATAATATAGTTTTAGTTAGTTGTTTTATATACTATTAAAAATATGATATCAACATCCATAAATGGAAGAAATAATATTACGATACTAATAAATAAAAAAAATAAAATATGAATATTAATTCTCTTACAAAACCTTTCAACATAAGCACTTATTAAAATTGAAATCATAGGTGCTTATTTGAAAACAAATTACAACAATCGGACCTAAAAGTTCGCCGAATCCAGATGGTAGTTCCGAAACGAGTTTCAGTAAGTATATTACGTACATAACACGTTTGTATGCAAATTTTATTCCCAAAATCCAGCTTGATGGAAAACGGTCCCTCGAAGTATTATCAGGGCAACCCAAAGGAAGTTTTGGGTCGAGAAGATAGCATACAAGCATTCGAGGTACATATATCGATTAGCTTATCATAATAAGATGAACTGTATTTAAATATCAGATATTTAAATAGAATCCTCGAAACCTTTTACGATTTTCTGCGTTTTATCTGTCTTGAAAAGGGATTTAGATCAAATGGAAAACAATCAGATTGAGTGGACGATAAGAACAGAAATCCGATCGTTTACATAAAACGTTTAGTAGAGCTTCAAACTGTTATCTTACTAGAATGCAATATAAAATTATTTTTTACGTCATCTAAAGAAACTTTTATGTTTTTAAGAGTTTTTTTTTAAATAATGATGGTGTTATAACTTTTTTATCGCTATATTAGGGACTAAACCATACTTCGTTTAGGTGCTTCCCTAATGTGGATTAACGTCCAACAACCTAGCCTGATAGGAAGTCAAGAATCTTATTTAGACGATTTTCTTGTTTGTACATTTAGATTTTTTTATAACAGAGTGGACAGTGGGAGAAACATTATTAAAATTTTACCTATTCTTGTATGCTCTTTTAAACTTTATAGGAAAGTGATTTTCGTTATGGGGTTTTATCACAGACTCGAATATTAACGTTAACGTGTGTCGGGTAAACTACTCAATCATTTTTATTTAGGAACAGGTAATTTAACTAAATATGTCCTTTCACATATTGATTAAATTTATTATTATTAAATAAATAATTGTTACAAAACCCAATGCCTCTTAATACAAGTAAACACTAATTATATATTGCAAAGCTTTATTTACTCAGTTGCGGTGCAGCGTATTGATACGCCCGATAGAGGCTCATATTTCAGAGTGTATAAAAATAATTGATGGCAGTATATAAACTGCCTTTAGTTTAATAAAACATATAAAATGGCATACATAATATATCGGCACTAATAATATAAAGAGAGACAGTTTCTTATTATGTACTATTTACAGTATAATCTTTGAAAATATAGACCGATTTTGATTTTTTTTCACTAAAAGTTATATATATTATATTATATTCTTTAGAAATAATAATAATTAATATTATATTGTATATAATTTTAATTGAAGTCTTAATAAAATTAATCATATTGTCTATTGTAACCCGGCCATATATTCAAATTTCTAACATGTTGGACTTTAAAATCAATAAAAATAATTTGTGACGAGGTTTTTATTGCAAACTTAATATCAAAGTAAAGGTATAATCATTTTATTAAATCACCTTAGGTATAAATCACTATACAACAAAGAAATGAAAAAAAAATTCCTTCAATACGTTATTTAGTCAGCTGATTTCAGTCACTAATAAAAACTTTCAGTGATCGAAGTCGGCCAATGAATATAATATGTTGAGAACAGTGAAGTACGAGTAAGTTAATGCAGCAAGTTTAGTGACAAATTACTGAGCTACACAGATTAGTCTGTCTCCCGTGTGCTATTAATCAACGGTTTAGAACTAACACCTCAGGCTCCTGCCTACTGCATGTAATATATTTTGCTACACATGCAAACAAGAGAAACTAACAGTGATAGATTTTATGCAGGTATTGTATTTCTTCCATAGAAAATTATAATAAATATGTTGGGTATATGTTGGGATATTATTATACACAGCACCATCTAGTTTCGTGGTAAGCTACGAGGTTTTTGTTACTGATACCAGAAAGTTGACACTACACATAAATAACTTTAAATACATACATATTATAAATATAAACAACCATGACTAGAGTACAAACATTCGTGCTCAACAAATGAATGTCCCAGCGGGACTCGAACCCGCGATCGCTGGCGCAGAAAGTAGAGTCACTACAAACTGAGCCAAACGTGTCGTCAAATGTTCTTTAAATGATTTGTTAACGATAATGATATTTTATTTTATTTTTTATTCTTCTTCTGAAAATGATAATAATCCATGTTAATACTTAATACTTAGACTTAACTCAAATTCGATTTATAAATAATTTTACTAAAATTTACTTTAAAGATTGACAACCTTTATATGTGAAATCCCAAATATAAATTAACTATACCCACGTAATGATGGAAAAGGAAAAATCATATACAATTTGGTAGAAAATGTTTCATGAAAATAGATATTTTATAATTACATTGTAATACTATTAACTTTAAATACGTTTTAACTATTAATACAGCTGCAATAAAAAGTACGTAGTGGTTTTCTCGTAATGTAGTCATAGACAGACAGACGGACGAAAAATCTAAAAAGTATACATTCGACGTCTGTATCGATAATAATGAAAATTTCAATTGATTTTCCTAGTAATATTTATTCTACGGATTCAACCAATTTAGAATTATATTACATGTACAGACGAAGCCTGTCCGTATGTTGCGGAAATCATTTAAATTGTAAGAAATTCTTTAAAATCTAATCGGCTATGGTCATATGTATCATAATACAAAATAAATACATGATATAATGTGTTATTTTAGGAATTAGTGATATTAAAACAAATTAATAATACTAAAACCATGTTGAGAAGTATCAGTGAACCGTCTTTGGGAACGATTGGAACTGGGTGAGTCATTATAATTTAATTAGTTAATTAATTACTATTACAATCGTACTACCTAAAGATGTATGTTGAAATACGCTTGAGATTAATAGTAATGATATGTCTATATTTCAAGGAGTTATTTTATTTCCTATGTTAAAAGTGTTTGATTTCAGTAGCAATCTACAGATTCTTCAATTTTATTTATTACTATATAATACACAAGCGGTATATACCTATATCATTAATTTCTTTTATAACCGGAATTAAAACGTAAATAAATGTCACTTATAATCTGGCTAAATTTTTAAAAGCATGTACGACTATTAAGGTTTGAAATAAATTTTAGCACAATAGCTACAGCTACAACTGGACGATCCAGCATTATAAATATCACGGTCAAAAAATCCAATCAGAATTTAAGGGGGAGATTTTTGTGGGAGGGGAGGTTTGGTGTTGTCCTTAAACGCGTAGTAATGGCTCCTTGGAATATCTGGTGGCAGGTGGGTTTGCTTGCTTTACATAATGAGATTGCTGAATAAATTTTTAGATTCATAAGATTTGAAAATAAAATCATCAATTTTTACTCAAATTTGATAATAATTTGTAGATAACAGCATAGCATTTTTTTCCATTTATAATCAATTTTTGTACTTAATATTTATAAATTAATAAAATTAAATAAACTGCGTACATTTACATAAGTTGTTCTTAAGATATACAATATCACTACTTTTGTAAAGTAATCAACTCAGGCCGAATGTTTTTTTCCAATCTATTTATTGAAAAAAAAAAATAATTCCTTTCTTTGGCTGGAATTTATAAAGAATATTTAGTCTGAATATAGTAAGAGTGCTATAACAAATAATTTTCTATTTACAGTCATTAATTTTAATAGTGATCATCTACAAATACGTGATACATCTTCTTCTCGCTTACTATTTGGGACGAACCTATATTTTTTTGGATTTCACTATATACTTTGGTGAACTACTGTTCTTTTTAGACGTCTTCGTTCATTTGCTACATGCATTTTGGCCAATTTTGAGACAATATGTTCGTGTTTACAAAAGGAGTTACTATTTATTGGTATATGACGTGATCAGTTTGATACCTCTTATCAATATATGTAAGTATCAGGGATATATAAATTAAGATTAAGTTTACATGAATCTTGTTATTATAATTCAGTCTTTTTTACGTCCCACTGCTGGGCACGGGCCTTCGTTCAATAAGGGGTATAAAGCCATAGACCACCACCCTAGCCTAGTACGAGTTGGCGGACTTCACATGTCTTTCTAATACTTGATAGATTCTCTCAGACATGCAGGTTTCCTCACGATGTTTTTCTTTACCATAAGACAAGTGGTAATCATGATAGAAAAGATTTGCACATGAAAATATTAGATGTGCCAGACACGGTTTGAATCCGCTTCACTCGGTTATTCAAGCGAGCGCGTTACGAGAGCTTCCACTGGTCTGTTAATACCAGTATATAATTTTAGCCAAGTTCTATGATAACGGAAGAGAGTTAATGTTGATTGGGAGATGGCTGAGTGTCGGACGTATTTACAAGTTATTTGGATATTTTCTTGAAGTTAATGCAAAGGTAAAAATGTATTCATTCAATATTATAAATATTATTGTATGTACATACTAAATTGCTATATAAAAACTTCTAATATTGAATAATATTTTCAGTTACAAAACTCCCGTAAAAGACTGTATGTTGCAGAACATTTATTAGTAGTTGTTCTGTTTTTGCACATGGCAACTTGTCTTTGGTATTCCTTACATCAAACCATGGATTCTATAGACAACGCGTGGCACTCCTCCGGATTTAATGTTATCAATAAGAAAATAATATTTAACAAGTAATATATTAATTGCTTGCATTATAGTTTAAAATAGTTTTAAGACTTAAAATGCCTATAAAATTAATGACAATTTTTCATTGGAATTTTATATTATTTACATAAATACAAATATGCAGAAGAGATTAACACAAAAAATAAAGATTGAAATATTCAATTTTGCGAAATTTATCCCTTTTGAGTTATGAACACAAGCTGCAATTGTGTTTTTATTTTGATCTATGTTATGAAAATATAACTAGCATTTTCACTTTTTCTAAGTAAAAAACTTTTACCTTTTTACGGTTCGACATCGAATAGTTCGAGTAATAGACACACACACAGACCACGCGCGCTCAATCTGTTTGAAACGGGCTTCCTGTTACACGCTTCCGTCCCATTTGAAGAAATTACTATCACAGACCATCTAAGGGAAAAGATCTTATTACTCAAAACGAACTAGACCGATTTATAAATTTTTATCTCTATTTGGTATCTATCTTGCTAAGGATTGCAAATTCATTACAAACAATGATAGTCTACTTCAGACGTGCATAACCAACATTTTACTACTCACTTGTATTTCTTAGAACCCTGGATTCAACTATTAAAATAGTTTTTCATTTTATATAAATAAATTCTAACATAACCAATTAGTCATAGTAATATATTATTATTTCAGTTATTTGGCATGTTGGTATTACTGCGCTTGTCGTTTCTTCAACTGCATCTTTGGAGATAGTTTTCCACTTGTAAATATATATTTTATTTATTTAATACAACCTAATTATATAAGGTATAGAAAAATAAAGTAAAGCCAAAATTTAATCTCGTAATACCATCAATCTTTTAATCTCGTGATTAAAGAATTTACTTAAAAGTTTTGACTTTATTAGCAACTTACTCTCATTTCGTCCCTCAGTATTTTTGCTTGTTGCCTTTTATTATTATTTTTATAAAATCATTTAGACAGTCGCCGGCAATAAGGCAATTCAAAGGACAGGTGTTTTTGACTTCAATTAAAATTATTATGGTTTCCAACATAAAGGAAAAAGCATGTAGTACGGCGGAAATAGCAATTCCTGTTAAATAAACAATGCCCAGAATCGGACTTGTAGGTAATGTAATTAGAAAAAAATATACTGACAAATATGTACGTTTGTATAATTTTTTACGGTATATATTTTGATAAGCACGATCTCTGGAAAATCAAACACTACTATAGTGTAGAGATGATAAACTGATAGACATTCTTAAATTTCTTTTTAAAACTGTATCAAAAATGTTATGTTTGAGAATTTAATAAAATATTAGCATATAAATGTTAGAAAATATTATATATTATAATAACTTAAAATAATATGATCTTAAATTAGTTCAACAATCAACAAATAAACCTTTTTCAGTATTCTAGTGAGAAATGGCTGACATCTTCCGTTATGGTATTTGGATATGTTTTTATGCGTTACCGTTTTATTGGTGGTCTCACATGGGAACTGGTATTGGAAAATAATAGATGGTCTACATTCGTAGAACAGGTAAGCTTGAGGACACACACCATATACTTTCATTATTGGTGTATGATAAACAATTCTAAAATTAGATACTATATTATTTACACTATACATCCATAATTTTGATCAGTAAAAGATCCTTATTTACCAAGATCCATTATATTTCCTAATAATTAAGAGTCGAGTTTTGAGAAGTTTTTCATGAGTATTTTATGAATATGTATAACAAAGAATAATCCTACTGTAGATTTAGCTTTTAAATTCATGCTCTTTCATTGAAAGGGTTTATGTTTTTAATTATTTTATTTACTAAAGGTGAAAGCATACTTAATTAGTTCCTTTAAAATGATTAAGATTTTGTAAGATTAATTTAATGATTTCCACATGTAAATATTTATTTCGTATAATGTTTATGCATTGTCCTGTAAAAAGCTTTTTATACCAGGATAAAAGTAGCTTATTCAATTACAATGTACGGCAAGTATATAGATTTTTCAGGAATGAGATATATTTTTTAAATATGTTGGGACATTTACACACATTACTATCTAGTTCCATAATAAGGTACGAGCCTTGTGTTATGTATACTAGATGGTTGATATACTACTCATATACAAGTTTAAATACATACATATTATAAATATAAACAATCATGACTGGAGTACAAACATTCGTGCTCAACAAATGAAGTCCCCCAGCGGGACTCGAACCCGCGACCGTTAGCGCAGCAAGTAGGGTAGCAGCAGCACTACAAACTGCGCTACACGTGTCGTCAATCAAATGAGAATCTTCATACAGTAAAACATATTCCATATGTGGACCAAATTGCTGTTGTTTTCTTATTATGCCATCACAGACACGATGTACATAAAACTTCTAAAATTATAAATTTCGCCTCGATATCATTAATAATACTGACTATTTCAATAGGACGCTCACAAAAATATTTAACGTATTATATTCGAATAAGTTATCATTTTATTACAATGTAAAGATAAATAAAAGCTTACACTTAGTTAAGTTAATATAGACATTAGTAATTAAATGTAGTTATAGCGACAACGCAAACGCAATTTTTACTTTTTAATTTTCTTTCCCCTTTGGCTAAGCTCTCTTATTTGTAGATTTAATTATTATTATTTATCTAGGAATATTGGTCTATAATTAAAATTAATTTTATTGTTTGCCCTCATTGCTACTGTTTGAAGCTTTAAGCGTTTACGTTAATGGAAATATATTGAAATTAAAAATATAATTAATTAATTAATGTTCAAAACAAATGTAAGAAATGTTATGAATTTTTATTAATTTTATATAAAATATATTTTTTTGAGTTTTATTAAAATTTGTTTAATAAAGTAGCAATTCCATACAGTATATTAAATGTAAATTAAACGTATTTACTTGAACTTTCCTCTTTAACAGTACCATCATATGATAAACTTTCTTAAATTCCGCGGGGCACCGCCACTGCTGGTAGAACAAGCGATGCTTTACAAACAAAACTTGTGGAAAATGAAAGACGGAATTCTAACCACTTCTCATTTACAAAAGCTACCTTTGCCTTTGCAAATGGAACTTATTTTTGATATAAACGTTGAACATTTTCATGATTCTCTGTTATTGAGAGACACTGGTAAGACCTTATTTAAGCATTTTTGATGATTTTTGTTTCATATTTACGTCTTACTAATTTATCATTTTGACGTTGATTTATTTCTCCATGTTGCGTAATATCACAGTTTTTATATCAAAGTATTATTGTTTAGTTAAATAAATCTGCTTAGAACAAAACAGCCATAACACAATAACTCACGTTTAATTTCCATTTTAATTGCTACATGAGTAATATCGGAAACATTAACTAGAATACATTGTTTGTAATACGTTATTATTTGTTATATTATTATATTTATTCGATCCGAATACCTAAGCTTAATGCCTCAGTGGTTTAGTGGCTAGCATGTATGACTGTAGACCCGGAGGCTTTTAGGTTTGCGTTCCTGGCCTGGTAAAATTGGGTAATATGGAATAGAAAGTTATATGATAATAAAGAAAAACTTATTGGCTTGCTTACACGAAATATTAAGCCCATTAATTAGTACGGTTCTGATATACAAACACGTGAATATTTGTATAAATTTGTTATAGATTGTACATCAGTGTTCGCTCGATATTTTGTTAATATCACACACTGCTATCATTTTATTTTATTTTCAGGCTTATCAAAAGCTTATATGAAAAGGCTTCTTCAGTTTTCCCAAGGCTAAACTAAAATTAATTATGTAGGATCTTAATCTCTACGTTATATCTCTCGTTATAACGCTTTCTACTTGACATTTTTATAATAAGTTAAAGGAAATAATTTAAGTTGGATGGAGTCCAAACAAAACTTTATGCATTCATCATCATCATCATCATCATCATCAGCCCTTTTTAACGTCCCACTGCTGGGCACGGGCCTCCCTCAGTACGAGGGGGATCAGGCCATAGTCCACCGCGCTGGCCTAGTGCGAGTTGGCGAACTTCACATGCCTTTCGAAAACTTGTTAGGTTTTCCCAGACATGCAGGTTTCCTCACGATGTTTTCCTTCACCGTAAGACAAGTGGTAATCATGATATAAATGATTCGCACATGAAAATATCAGAGGTGCGGATTTGAACCCGCATCACTCGGTTATTCAAGCGACGTGTTACCGCTGGGCTACCACTGTTGCTAACATTGCTATTACACGCGATTAATTTTATGCATTTTATATACAAAAGCATTACTTAACTATTTGCAATTGGCTACAGATTCAATACTATTAAAAATGAAACGATTTTTTTCTATTCAAATCGTTTTTTGCATTCATCTCGTTAAGTATGCAACATATATTTTCTATGGAAAGTAATTTATGAGATCGAATAGCATAAATACTGAAAAGTTCTTTATGGTCGTTATATTTATTCATTCACGGTGATTATACGTGTATTTTTATTTAATTATTATAGTAAACATTTTAACATAAATTATAGGTTGAAATGTAGTTAAAATTGTATTTTAAAAATAGATAAATATCTTATTACACTATGAAAATCGCCAGAAAAATAAAAATCTAATTTAGCTTATTACTATGTGTCTATAAGTGTGATTGACTAACAACTTAAGCTTGTTTCGCTTAGGTGCCTCTTTGGGTTTGAAGGCTTAGGAACGCATAAAAGACAAACATCTAAAGATTTTTTGTGTCAGTTGTTACAGAATAACTCTTACGAGTTTCAGCAGAATCGGGTCAATAGTTTTGGAACGCATGTTATATTATATAATAATAAAATAATAATAATCATCCACACTGAAATTCGTAGTTTTTTTTATATTTGCATCAAGTATGCATCGAGCCCATGACCAAAAAGCAAGTACGCTTAACTCTAGTCATCGGTTCGATTATGTTGTAATAGGCTTTATATTTATGTTTTATTTAGAAGAATCATTCATGCGTCACATATCATTACATATGAGACATGAGCTTTACTTAACTGGCCAGTATATATGGAACCAAGATGTAGTTAAAAGTGGGATGATTTGCATAAAACGAGGTGTTGTAGAAATGCTATCAGACGAAGATGACGAGAGTCCCATGATAGCCTTTAAAGAAGGAACTGTTAGTAATTATCTTAGTTATATCATATTGACTATAATATATAAGTGATATTAAAAATAAATCAAAGAAAGGGAAAAATACTTAAAAAGTTTTAAAGTATCACATAAAATTTAACCCTATATTATAAGTAGGTACAAGATTTTTCTATTTATAAACACTATCTAAAAAATAATATGTTATTGAAGAAAATCTGCAAAGAAAACTTAAAATTTTATTGTATAATTTAAAGTTTAAGAGTACACAGCTAAAAGGTTTTCTTGAAAATAGTCCCCATACTTATTCATAACTTTATGCTATACTCCACTTATGTTCATTCGCTCTCGTTACTTGAAAGTTTTAAGTGAAGTTTGGAGTTTAGGGGTTAACTTTAATAAGTAAACACTAAACAGTTTTTTATAAGTTTCAGTAGACATAATATATGCATATTATATTTTAAAACTGATTCTAACAATTACATTTTCAGGTTTTGGGAGAAATAAGTTTATTTTATTCTATACCGTCAAAAGTAACGGTTAAAGCAGCTACTTACGTAGAACTTCAGGTTATAATGTTATCAACAACGTTAAAGTTATATTTTCATTTATAAATAATTTATTATTACTATTGCATTGTACAATTAGAGTCTAGTTCTTGCATAGAGACTTAAAATTTCTTCATACTGTGTATCCAAAGTAGCAATACGCAACTTTGGATACCATTAAATTTTGTTTGAATGATTATTAAAACAAATTTAATATTAAGACATCATATTATATTGGTAAATATAATATGTTTTACTAAGAATCACCCTCGGGTTTGTTCCTAGATTTAGCGCGGGCGAAGCCGCATAAAATTTCTAAAATTAAAGTAGCCTAAGTTACTCCTTATAACATTAGCTATTTGCGAGTGAAAGTCCTGTCAAAATCGGTTATCCGTTTCAGAGATTAGCCGGAATGACAGACAGACACAAATTATAAAAAATGATTTTTTGAAGAACTAAGTAGATACCGTATATAATTTCATATTCATTTTGTGTAAAGCTGTTAATTTTAAAATTAAAAACAGATACTTCAATTTTATTTATATACGTATAGATTAATTAAAAACTTGGCAATCTTCAACGGGTAATCATTAAATCGTGGAATTTATTTTAATATAACGTTACTTCTGTAGGTATTACGCAGAACGGATTTTCTGCGAGCGATGAATGAGAACCCTTTCATGCTCCAACAAATTCGTGAAAAAGTAGAAACTCGGATTAAAAGTTCTAAAGCCAAACAGGTGGATGTGATTTCCAACATTAATCTAGCAATTACATAATATATACCTATCTTGTTAACTTTTATATGAATAGAAATTAAAAAATTATTTTTTAAATGTACAAATTGATTTATAATGAAATGTGCTCTTAACATAGAAATGATTAGTACATTTCCGATATATTTCTATGAATAAGTTTATTTACGACTAGCTGACCCGTGCCCACGTCGTTGGGCATAATGTTAATAATCCTTTTTTAGTACAGAGTGCTTAAATAATTTAAATTATTTTATTAAAATTAAAAATTAAATTATCTATACTAATATTAAAAAAACTACTTTTTGTCACTTAAATATAAAAGTTAGACATATGCTGTCGTTGACTTTTTTGTAGGCATTTTTAAGCTCCACATCTTTTCTATAGAACTCAAAAATATATATTTCATAGTTAAGGCAGCGTTCGTAAGAAACGCTTTCATTCGACCGTTTTTTCTCCGATTCACTTTGCAAAACGGACTACCACGTAAAAGCCTTTTTATTTTTCGGTTTTCTATATAACCTATGACACTCAGCAATAATGTGGCTTTCTATTGGTGAAAGAATTTTTAAAATCGGTTCAGTAGATCCCGAGATTACCCCTTACAATTTAACAAATAAACAAACTTTACTTCTTTATAATAATAGTATAGATAACTGCGAGTGCCAATCAGACTCGCGAACCACATTTAATTTGTGATGAGTGGTTGCAACTCTGTAGGTTTATATTTTATTAATTAGTTCATAAACTTTATACTTTTAAAGTATTACAGAGGAAACATATAAACATGCCTAAAACATTTGTCATTATAATATAAAGTTTGTAAATAGCACGGTATTACTTCATACCTTAAAGGACTCATACATGAGTTTTTACAAAACATATACGAGTACTAAGTATTATTTATTGTTATAAGTATATTCGAATAAAGCGTATCGGTATAGTTCTGCACAAAAATATATTATTATTTTATGAGAAAAATTGTTATGATTAGGCCTTTTTAACGGTGACAGCCTCTTTGATTTGCAAATACAAACATAATCCCTTAAGAACTCATGATATGGTTATTGAAACAGTAATTAAACAATATTTATCAGTAAGTACGTACTACAAATGTATATAATTTTACAGAAAGACATACAAAAGTATGACGAAAAAGATTCAAGATTGCTCAGAACGCGTTATAGACCTATGAAACTACTTAAAGATTATTTATCCGGAGTTGAAGAAGAAGATCCCACGTTTATTGATGACTCCCATATGTACTACAAAGGTGATTGTTGCCCTTTACGACGCCTATAAATGTTGTACTACGACGTTTTATAGCATGTTATTGTGAATATACTAACTGTATATTAGCTTTTTTTATAAAGTAGTAAAAGACTTCTGCTTCCGACTGGCAATCCAGCAGGACGCGTTGTTAATAAATATACTGGGAGGCAGCCCACTTTGGTGGGTGGTGTTGTACCTATCTGTTGTACCTATCATGCGGGTTGTACAATAAATAATTAATAAATATGTTGGGACATTATTACACACAGCGCCATCTAGTTCCGTGGTAAGTTACGAAGGAAGCTTGTGTTACGGATACCAGATAGTTGATAGACTACATATATAAGTTTAAATACACACATATTATAAATATAAACACCCATGACTGGAGAACACACATTCGAGTTTAACAAATGAATGCCCCCAGCGGGACTCGAACCCGCGACGCGAGGGTCACTACAAACTACGCTAAACGTGTCGTCAAATTAAAAACAATTCTCTGATCGCAGATATGATATATAATTAGCCGATATTTCAACACGATATGTTTAAATTAAATCTATTGATCATATTACGTAAGTGGTTTTCGTTGTAGATAAAGATAACATACGTCAGCGTAAATTTACCACTGAATATTTAGAACTGTACCAAATTTCCACAAATGTGACCACTGTGGAAAAACCTAGAATATGTCTTCGAGCAACATTTCCTTGGATACTTGAACCAAATACTGATTTTGTGAGTACAAATTTATAATGTAAAATAATTAATATTGAAAATGTTTCCAAAGAACATAGGTAATGTCATCAGTATCACATAATATATACACACAACATACATTAAGCAGATTTATTCCAAACTAATCATATTTTTACTACATAGTATAAAACAAAGTCCCTTCCCGCTGTCTGTCTGTCACTATGTATGCTTAGATCTTTGAAACTACACAACGGATTTTGATGCGGTTTTTTCCTTAGTTAGAGTGATTCAAGAGGAAGGTTTATATTTCACTTGCAGATAGCTTACTTTTTATCCGACTTAAAAAAAGGTGGAGTTTGTATTTATATGGAGGTTATATTTTAGTTTCATATATTTTTACTAGCGGAAGCCATGGCGAGGGGTCGTCGCTAGGTATAAATATAAACACCATGTCTGGAGGTGATCATTTGTGATTGACAAATGAATGACTCCAGCGAGAGTCGAACCTGCAAACGCTGGCACAGCCAGTATAAACTGAGCCAACGAGTCGTCTAAATCTAATCTCAATCCAATCAACAAAATCTGTTAACAATATATGTGTATAATTGTCTGATATTTTCATATTGGAGCCCTTGCGACGTTTATGTTATACATTTTGTAACAGTAGTAATTACCTATGTACAAGGGAAGATAATTCTCATATCACTTAGCTAAATCCTTTGGTGGGAATCAAGAATTTACGTTAGTATGAGAAACATTACTCAAATTATACACAACTATTTTCTGCTCGCGGCTGTCCTAATTAATACATACCAACCTTGATTTTTACATAATAAATACGAACTTACAATAAATAAATAGTTATTTTTTTAGTTATTCTCAGTGAAACTACTTATTATATATAGAAAAAGCTTTCGCAAATCCCATAAAGAATTTTTATTTTATACCTTTCTTTTTCCAATAATATTCATGTTCTGGCTATTAGTTATGATTGATTGATGAAAATGATTTCGGTAGTACCAAAAATTTCAGTAACAACAAACAAATTTTGCGGGTGCGGCATTGCAAATATGTTATTCGATGATAGTTAATAATAATTAGCGTTATTCTGTGCATATTAAGGCTCTGTACACATAAAAATGTTATTCAAAATTTAATTCATACTAGCAAACCCGGCTCGCTTCGCTGGTTAATGGTTAAAATAAACTAAATGGTTTTTACAATTTTCTAATAAAATAAAAGTAAGTTAAGTTACTCCTTATTACATTAACTATCTTCGAGTGAAAGTCCCATCAAAATCAGTCCAGCGATTCAGAGATTACCCGAAACAAACAGCTAGACAGACAAAAATTTTAAAAATTGATTTTTGATGTAAGTGAAGTGCCGTTTCATACCTGTGCATCTAGTGAAAAGCTGGTAATTTGAAATTAAAAACGGACACTTCAATTTCATTTATTTGTACTGATGTACTGATTTATTAATTAATTAATTTACTTTTCAGACTAATATGTTCGATATTGCCCATTTTATAATGGTTTTATACGTTTGCATAATGTGTCCTCATCTCGCGACCGACTCCTTCCAGTCGGACTGGGAGAGAGTTGTTAGCACAATAGTGACAGCTGGATTGATACTGAATATCTACATACAAATTAGTACAGCGGTTATAGAAAAAGTAAGATTTAATATAATATATTATGCGAATTGCATAAGTAACTTTATCGTCATATTATGTATACAAATATATTATAAAATTTTCATATTATATTATACTTATTGAAGTGAAACTTCTTTAGAATCGTTGTGATTTCAAACTCGATGAAACGAAAAAATAAGTCCATAGTACCAGGCGCTCAGAGACGGGGAAGAGTTAGGCTTAGTTAGATTTCGCCCACCGCGAGTCAGTGACATTTCTGACTCTGTCTAACTCGTGGGTGTGACCTTCGCGCCATATCAACTCTCAACGAGCTTAGACGGGGTTATTTAGTATAAATATAAACGAGATTTAAAAATTAGTTTGCCAAAGAAGTTTTACTTCTGATATGTCTACTTTGTACACACACACTTTTTTTTTAGTTTCATTACAATTATTTTCTATTCATTTTCAATATGCAAATTATTCTTTGTGGCGGTAACGATATAGTAGCAAATTTAAATTGCAGAATGTCAGAAAAGTAACAGTACGAGAGATAGCCGAGGAAAAAATGGCTACAGTTGGCTTTTATCTAGATGTTCTCTCGGTTTTTCCTATTTATATTTTTAGTAACACATTAGACCCCAGCGACGAATCGATTCTTTCGCAAATAGCTCTGGTGTGTCCAATTCTGCAAGTGTGGCATATTTGGGACTACTTCGATAAATGGCAAAGGAATTTTAATAGCAACGCCAAGGTAAATAATTGTTTCATAATCTCGTACGAGTAGGTATATTACAATAAAGGATAGTGCAAAATTTTATCCTAATATTTTTTTTAATTAATATGGCTGTATAAAACAGTTAAGCCTACCTAATCAGTAATGATAATTAAAATAATGAAGGCTGTGTTGTTAAATATTCACTATTTAGCCAATTAGCAACTTAATAATTTGAACTTTAAAAGAACATTTTCTTAGAAATCTTTGCTTAGATTATAATAACATTTTATGTATACTAAAATTCTAAGTGAAATCTCTACATTGAATAATTTTGGAAACTTTTAAAATAGTACATTTTATAAGTGTAAGGGGCACATTTTTTTGTCTGTCTGTCTGAGAATGCATCACGAGAAGAAAATACGGCGGGAAAATATCTTATCTTAAAAAAATTATTTTAACTTTTAAAAAGTACCTGAACGAAGGAAGGTGAGTCACTAGTCTTACTATAAATGAAATAGTCGATGCGAAAGACCATAATAACTTGTTTTCTATTTATTAGCATTTCCGAGGAGCTCAACTCATATCAGATATCATATTTTAGAAAAGAAAATTCACTTAAATATTATAATTTTCAGTTTCTAAGCGTAGCGAAATATTGTATATTGTTTCTTATATTTTGCTATTGGTCTGGATGCCTCTTATACGTTACGGCTTGTCCAAAGGGCCTTTGTCGAGAGGTATTTCGTACTTACTTATAAAATCTTTACTTTCATTGAGTTATTAATTATTATGATTAGAATTTATCTGAAATATATAACGTTTTATAACAAATTATTTACATTAATAATATTATAAAACAATTCATTGTGTCCTATTAACCTACTTTTGCATTTCTCATTTATAATAAATAAAGTGCGTGGTATTATGCATGTGAAATTGCATTTTAATAACGATCAGATTAATATTAAAAGGCGGCAATATATATAAATAAATTATACATTTATTTATAATTATTAAATGATAAGATTTCCCCGGCTCTGTCCGCGTTCTAAGGACAAGAAACCATGTGATGTTATACCTATAGCCATTTTCGATAAATGAGTTATCTAACACTAAAATAATTTTTCAATTCAAACCACTAGTTCCTGAGATTAGAGCGTTCAACCAAACAATCTCTTCAACTTAATAACTTTAGTATACAATTTCTGATGGAATATGACATGTATAATCTAATAATTAAAGTTATTATCAATAGAACTCTTGGATGGGTTTATTAATTTATTGGGAGACGAAGGTTTTCGTAATAACTGATGCGCAACACGAGCGTCCTGTAACATCGTCCTTATTGTTTGGCACCTCTGTATTCACCGGTGGTGGTACTTCTAATATATCGCCGGGGCCTGATGACTTACTACTGGTAAAATATTTATTCATTATGTAGTATTATAATGTGTATAATAAAATAAAAGGTGATCATCAAAATATAACATGTTTAATGTCTGCACGAGCTTAGATGTAGGGCGGAATCCGAATCCGGGGACTTTTGCCATTGGACAGGGATGTTCCTGCCATTTAAACCCCATCAAAATTTACCCAGTCGTTTCAAAGTTTAGCCGGTACAAACAGATAGACAGACAGATAGGCCAAATTGTATAAGTTATTACTTTCGCATTAATTAATGTATGATACTACAATAAGTGTATATATAATAATCTTTATATATGTACAAAGAATAAACAGCACTAGTGCACATCACCCAATTTATTTTATGTATTCTATTAAGAAGCTTATATATTTTTTTCTATCTATTTAAGATTGTGGTTCTCTTTGTATTGGGAGCTTATTTAACTTGTTTCTACAACGCGAAGATATGCTCTATTTACGTTTTATCAACACAAAGAAAATTGAAGTTTAAGGTAAAGGTCGTCGCCTGTATTATATGTAACTATGTTTTTTCTTATATATTTAATACAAAATAAGTATTGTATTTGAAAGGAACGTAATAATCTTATAAAATTAAATGTTACATTATTAAATAATGTAATTCAATTCATTACTTTTGTTAATGGCCCTACGCTAGCAAATTAGATGCTCGATATTATCACGTAGAACAGAAAAGTCTCGGTAATAATCTGTCTGTCACTCTTTTTGCTTAACCCTTTTAAACTAATATTTTCTCTGCTTTACACAAATATTTGACTTAATTTGATTTGATTCATTTTTGGGTGCCTCGGCAACTCGGTAATGAGTGTCGCCTCGAAATTTCAAGTTTCTTCCGTCTGATATTGCTCCAAAGCATACAAAACGACGGAAAATAAAATTAACCACCTAAAAATCTCCTTAGACATTAATTATCATTTGAAATACTTATTATAAGCAATATTTTAAGGAGTCCCGTTTATTTCATAGTAATAACTATTCGCTAGTTTTTAAAAAGTACAAAACAATAAGCATTGAGTTATAAATAATTTTAAATATTATTTAAAGAATTATTATTATTTAATCCTCAACTTATTTTGTAAAAGGAATCGATGCGAGAGTTGTTCTACTTCCTCTCAGTAAACCACGTGAGCGGCAAAATCAAAGCTCGAGTGAAAAAGTTCTTTTGCGTTCAATGGTTAGCTTTGCTTTAATAAACTTTAAGTTTCGAACACTCTAGACTTAATAATATGGCATTTATCCAGATATGAGTAAATGGAAATATATAATAAATAAAATCATGTATTAATAAGTATTGTTATGTATAAATTACAAAACTGTTAAAATAATGTTAATTTTTCTGTTTTAATACTTATAATATTGTAGGAGTACTAATTAATTAGTTTGTGTTATACGTTCTGATACAAAATGGCAGGAACGATTTATTAATGAGAAATTCATGGAAATACTGAGTTAATGTAATAGCAATCAGAAGTTCGTAATTAGCGAATAAATATTTCATGCCAAATTAATATAATATTTTAATTAATTAGGTACTATAACAGCGCTGTATTGAATGAAGAAATATTTAAAGACATGTCAAATAATATACAGCAAGAGATTTTGTCATTGGAAATGATTGAAAAGCTCGTTTCCTGTCCATTGTTTCAGGTAAAATTCAAAGCTTTGTTTATCAATATTTATACACATAAATAAAATTGAAGTGTCTGTTATTAATTTCAAAGCCCACATGCCCATAATAAGCCCATATTTATATTTTATAAAAATATAAAAACATTTAATTTATTTTATCTTACGCCTAGTCTCTAATAATTCTATACCTACTAACCGATAAAACGAATTTAGGGACGAACTCGAGTGGAACGAGGATGACTTGCTAGTTCACAAAATGAAATTAGGATTACAATAAATAATATATTATTCTATATTTGCAGAATTGTAGTAGTGACTTCTTACAAACTGTGGCGTCTAATTCCAAAACAATAGTACTACCAGACAATGAAATCGTACAACATGCAGGTGATATTGGCAGGGATATGTATATTATAAAAAAGGTAATTTGTTTAAAATAACTTATTTTCCAATATCAACTATGTCACTTCCATTTCCACTTTTGTATGTAATTGGAAAAGCTAATTTAGAAAGTAGTGTCTAAAACTTTAACATTGTGTACAATATATTTTATTTTTTACTACTTTTTTCGGATCATTCTAATAATTCTACTTTTTACCTACAAAAGTATTTAAAGTTGAGACATTCTATAATAAATTATTTTTTAACAAAAATGAAAGCCGACTTCAAAACGCTACAAATCGAAACGAAAAGGAAAAAAAAATAATTTTAATTACTTAGTTATTGTTGGAGTCGGTGCCAGCCAAGAAGGACAGCTTTATCCTGCCTTTGCAATGAACTTTCGAACGGATATTTTGATTATATTTACAAATTGATACATTAATTAAATTGTATTAAGATTATTTTGCTTTGGCTGGCACCGACTCCAACAATAACTAAGTAATTAAAATTATTTTTTTTTCTTTTTAGTTTCGATTTGTAGCGTTTTGAAGTCGGTTTTCATTTTTGTTAAAAAATAATTTATTTTAAATTTTTTTGTGGTAATTATTATGTTTAAATAAAATATTGGAAGGCTAAGGCTACGTCCGCACAGACCGGCGGCTTGCTTAGCGCCTAGAGCCTAACAAGTACAACTAAACTACTGCTCCAATAAGTCAGCGAAGTTTTGAAATGAACGACAATAGTCAATCGAGATTTGTCCACGTCTATTTTTCCACGTAACTCGTAGACGTTAATAAGATTTACCTTCTATTATCAATCCACCTAATATCCTGAAGGAATACGACTATCAGTTCATAAGTACGTATAATATTAAAAGAATTTTCTTTCAACTCCTAACCGTTGAGGATATATACCTTACATCATCACAAATTCTTGAACAGCTTTAGAAAATATATGAAAAAGGTAATCAGTGCCGATAAAATTTAAGGGTTGCCCTCGATTTCTCTAGGATCCCATCATCAGATGCTGACTTGGTGACAATGAGAACATCTTGAATGTATACCCTACCGAACAAAAAAGAAATTTTTAAAATCGGCCCACAATTCACGGAGAAATCGGTGAAAACACATAAAAAACAACTGTTGAGGAATTTTACCTTCCATCATCAGCTCATCCACATGAGATGATGATTTTCATACGTAAAAGCTTTATCGGGTTTGGAAAATATATCAAAAACATAATAGGTGCCTGTAAATTTTGAGAGTTGCCTTCGATTTCCCTGGGATCCCATCATCAGATCCTGACTTGGTGACAATGGGACCACCTCGGAACTATACCCTACCAATCAAAAGAAAAATTTTTGAAATCGGCCCACAGACGGCGGAGTAATCGGTGAACATACATAAAAAAAAAAATACACACAACGGAACATATAACCTCCTCCTTTTTTGAAGTCGGTTAAAAATAGTTTAAATACTCTCTCTCTCTCTCTCTCTGTGTAAAAGGAAGACTACATTATTTTTGGTTGTTTAATAAATTATGACGTTAACTTTAAACTGTCATACTGCTTAGTATATTTTTTCGAATAATTAATTTATTTTTTCGTACATTCAGATGGAAGGTATTTAACCTTTTATCTGTAACTATCTATTGTGAATTTTACTGCTTAATATTTCTATTGTTAATGTGTTTGTTTCACATCTACACTGAAGAACTGATTTCGATGAAAGGCAAGGGCATAGCTATCATGAGGATAAGTTGCCTTTTAACCCCACTCCGCTAAAATGAGAAAATGATTGCAGGGTCATTGCAATAAACTTGATAATTTTGGGAAAGTTGAATCGTCCATTGGACCTGGAAGTGATATTGGTGTCGTTGAAATGTTATATGGACTACCCAAAGTGAGTGAATTTGTTTGAAACACAGTAGTCACATTAAGAATAAGAACATTACACTCGTAACCGGCCAGTAGATTATTTCAAAGCGAGGCTGCAATTTTGTTCGTCAAAGCTTTAAATTGCTTTTACTTTGTTCCATTCTAACCAATTTAACCAGTCTCTAAATTACATGTTATTATAATAGTTCCACCTAGAAAAATTCTGTCTCCTTTTACGAAAACTAAAATTATTAATATTTACCATAAATAATGCTTATGCGTCTGTTTGGCAAAACTATTAGGATATTTATGATCTTCCATAATTTTTCCATTATTTTAACGTGAAATTCTTAATACTTCAATTCAGAACTTCATGTTTTAATTCTAAAACCAAATGGCTGAGGCATTTCTTTCAAAAACAGTTTGTTGTAAACATGTAATATTTCGTTGTGTAGCTGTCTATGTGTTATTTTACTTGGACACAGATTCTATATAAAATAACACACTAGCCTTTTCGTAATAAACCAATATTTCTTATATTATCTAATCTTGTATCATTAAAATACCAACCATTACAGTTATTATTAATTCCGCCCCCATTTATAACTTTAAACGTAACATCAAACCAAATTGCTTATATCCATATAAGCAAGTTTATAATTATATCACGTCAGATGCAATAAACCCATGCAGGTACACACAGTACTGACAACGACAAACTGCATATTGCTGCACGTTGAATACAGCGCGCTCGTACAATGTTGGAGCACATTCCCGGACATCAGTCACCCCATTATCAAGGTGTGATTCATGAATTTCGCATTATATATTCTGTGTAAATGCCTTTAATTTAGCAGGAACTCGAGCATTTACCTCGTTTAGTCGAAATGTAAATGATAATTTTACTTACTTATCTATTGTTAGTTTAATATTTAATACGCGATTATGATAGAAAATATTATATGAAAACTTTAAAGTGTAATTTTGATAACATTAATGTCGGCATGATGAAATTCAATAATAGTTTTTCAGTAGAATATTTTTAAAACTGTTTATTACGTAATTGACGTATTTCCATCGGTTAAATAGAACTTAGGATATAACTATAATAATAAATTTTTATAGGGACAGTTATGTTTAATGGTTTTCGTTGATTCACAAGTGGGTAATAAGAATCAGACGACTCAGACTCAGACTCCAATACTGAAAGCTCTCTTGCATCAAATATTGCTATTCTACCTTACGTAGATTGTTACATTAAATGTTAAAAAATATTTACCTACATTATGTAATTAAAGTATAATTTTTGTAACGACTAAAATAAGTTAAGATCGTTCAAGATGAGAAAAAAGGTAAGTTTAGTCGTAAAATAAATAAAGAATGGAACTAAAACTTCACATTGAATCTCAAAACTATTACACATACTTTTATTCAAAATATTATTAGGGAATATTAAATGAATTAAATAGACCCCAAAAATTAAAGTACCATATGAAAAGACATACGATGAATTTTTAGTGCTGCTTACTGTACCAACGGTGGCGGGTTCGAATTCCGCTCATTTGTGTAATAAATATTTGTATTGAAGTCATTTGTTTTGGTTAATATTTATAACTAGCCTTTCCCGCGACTACGCTCAAATTCTAAGGGCTGAAAATGAAAAGAAATATTTAATCCCGTTTTTACAACATTTTTCATTGATGTTCCGCTCCTATTGGTCGTAGCGTGATGTAATATAACCTATAGCCTTCCTCGATAAACGAACTATCCAACAGAAAAAGAATTTTTCAATTCGGACCAGTAGCTCCTGAGATTAGCGCGTTCAACCAAACAAACTTATAATATGTATTAGTATAGATAATATGCATGTATTTAAAGCTATGCATGTGTAGTGTATTAAATATCTATTATCCCAAACAAATCTTAGCTTAGCTTAGTAACTTAGTACGGAACTACGAGTAGATGGTACTGTGTGTTATTTATTTAAGCTTATTTAAATTGAAAATCCTTAGGCCATAAAAGATCCTGATATCCGGACGCAAGCATCAAAATTTGAAGATAGCAAACCTCTTATGGGCAGAATAGACGAGAAGACAAATAGAATTGCGGTATTTGTAATTACATTTTTAGGGTATTGAAACTTGATTTTTACTTTACGTGTAGCTAAAACAAATTTCATTTTAGCAAGAAATAAAGGAGAGTTTCGTTATAGTCAGTGGAAGGAGAGAGAGAGAACACTTTGTACAGGTTTTCCAGAAGCTGGGTATTATGAGGTTGGTTAAGAAAAACTAAATATTTATAAAAATAAAAAAAATATATATAAAAATTATCATTAACACGCTCATTAAAAGGTTGTAGACTGTAGTGCACTTTTTATTAACAGCTCGATCAGAAACTGCAAGCAGTATAAAAATCAACTTAAACTTAAAAGTTTTAAACTAAGTGCATATGAAAGTATACACGGTACTAACACCAAAAATAACATTTTTTAATATTTTTGTCTGTCTGTCTGTTTGTTCCGACTAATTTCTGAAATGGCTAGACCGATTTGGACGGGACTTTCACTCGCAGATAGCTAATGTTATAAGGAGTAACTTAAGCTAAATTTATTTTAGAAATTTTAACTAGAGGAACCCGCGGCTTCGGCTGCGCTAAGTCGCACTAGTTAATAATAAAATTTAATATATTAAAACTTGTAGGTTTATAAGATACTTTTTCCTGCCTGGCTGCATAACCCCACATGGGCTATTTCTGAAATTCTGGTGCATCGTAAGATTTATAACGGCAATATATTACGTCTTAATCGTTCCTTATAATATAGCAGTAAGTTATAACTTAATAATAATTTTCATGTACATTAATAAATTAAGCAAAATTTTAATATTAACGTTTACTCTGCCGTCCGTCCAGCAGGAAATGGCGAACATTTTTGAGATTAAGTTCCGGTTTTACAGATTTTTACTGCTACATTTTGTATGGTATTAAAACGTTAAAGATTTAATTAAGTTTGAATAGGAAAATAAATATTTAAAACGATGCTCATAATATGCCAAAATCATTATAAATTTAGCCGTTTGATTTTGCGTAAACTATAAATATAAAATGGTCGAACTTTTTATCGTATTGACTTTTTATAAAAACAGTAAGCAGTAAGCTTATCAAGGATAAGATAAATATGTAATTTATAATTATTTTGCTTTACCAACAAATACACTAAATATTAATTTTAAGACTAAGCAAAGTAAAAATGGAGGTGGCTACAATTGGACGGATATAGTATTGTATTTGGATATCTTGTTGATGGCGTACGTAGCATACTATGATGAAAAATCCCTACTAATAACTCATCCCTTATTTACAATGACTAAATATCTGAAACACGCTTTTTTGTTGGATATCATTAGTGTTTTTCCAATGGAAGAATTGGTAAGAATTTTTTGAATTTATATTATTTATGTAATTCACATAATATATCAATAATTAATTATTTCCATTAAACTATATGTAATTTAGGTAATTTTTTTCAGTTCGGAATAATAAATGAAAATGCAGATACAGATCTTTATAGGATAAATCGAATTCTATTGGTGAGTAATATTTATATACGTTTTTAATATTTTAATTTTTACATCCTTACCGAGACGTAGTAGTAGCAAAAATGATAAAAACAACTTTTAGAGTAAGTTAAATTATAAGGTAAAAATTCAAATATCCTCTATTTTCTTTACTTTTATGCGCATTGAAGCTAAAAAAATAATAATTTTGGAATCACAAATAAATGACAGGCGTGTTCTGAGGTACCAAACTTAAAAAAATACGACCACCTTTTTGAATTCAGTTGAAAAATCATTTCTTTGTGAAATTTAATAAAGTAAATATTCCCACTATTTGCAAGGTATTTCGCATAACTGGGACGTTTTCGTATTGGGAAAGCGATATAATGCAAGTAAATCAAGCAGTTATTTTACTAAAGTTCCTTCCTATCGCTTTGACAATGGTTAACTTTGCGACTGCTTTCATTTTTATGAACTCCTGTAAACCTTTTACTGTGCCTACTTCAAATAATATTATGGTCAATTGCACACGGATTTTGGTATTATCTGGAAACAAATATAAATTTACACGTAAGTTTTTTAATCACAAAAATTATTTAGAATTCTTATTAGCGTCCTATAATCCAGCTGGGCCCGACGCCATGAAGTAGTCTAGGGGTGGCCCACTTTGGTGGGCGGTGTACCATGGGGGTTCCTCCTGGTACTTCTCTGATAGCAGAGTGTTGACATTTTCCAACGTTAAATAAAAATATTATATAGACTTTTAACTTTATTTGGATTCGTATTTTTCAGCTGCACTAACTGAGTATATTCATGTATTCTACTGGGTGTTTGAAATATTTGTTGGTAAGCAATAGTATTCGTAGTTTAATTAAAGTAGTTAATATTTAGTAAGTTATTATTAATAGCTAAAATAAGATTTGTTAATGTGTAATATTTTGAGTTTATAGGTAACTTAACAATTACATACTAATAAAAAGATGAAAATATATAAATATTAATTACTTTTTAGGGTGTGGATGTACTGCAGCAATGGTAGCCAATGCATCGGATCATTGGTTGAATATGGTGTTGCAAATATCAGGACTTCTGTACTTTGCACATATGTTCGGCTACATCGCTTCTACAAGATCTGCAGCATCTCATGCTTTATTGGCTCATAATGTAAGTTAACTATTCATTTTTTGGTATTAAATGTGATCGCTTGAAATTGTAATTACACTTCTAGAACAACGGTGATAACGAGTTCGATTACCGCGCGTGAGTTTTTTTGTATAGGTACTTAGTGAATATATCAATTGTTACATAAGGCTTATTGAGCAATGAGTAGTTTAGTTTATATTCATATCTTTTGTCCTCGTAAAAACACGTAATACATAATATATGTACAGATAGATACTGAATATTAAAATGGTATTCCTTACGCATTAGTTGATCCCAGTAAGCGAACCTATTAATATTTCATCATAATAAAAAGCTTCTACATACTCGGCTTCGTCCTGTAACGGATATTAAGAATATCGAAAAAAGATAATGAAAGGAGGATAGACCGAGCAGAAAATTAAAGTTCTTTGTGATTTGTTTTTATGAATAATACTCTAGATTAATTTCAAATTTATCAATATCAGATTTAATAAAGTAGAAATCATAATATTAGTTGTAGCTTAAACAACTTGTGCTTAAACAACAACAAAAAATGTGGACCGATATTGTGTATGTGCTTTTATGTATGTAACTACACTATATTGTTATTTATAATGTAACAACTGACCTTTGAAAGCTGATACGTCTGAAACTTTTCTTCCTCATGTTACAAAATCAAAATAAATTCGCAATAAATGGAAAATAAAGTACGTCTCTGGCTATAAATATTCTATTTGTACTACCATACCAAAACCCAAAAAAACGTTTTTTGTTTGTCTTAATAATTAAAAAGATACGGGTGTTAATAATGTAGAGATAAGCAGTAAAACATTTGTGAAAATTTTGCGTAAATAAAAGGGCTGAGCAAGATTTAAAAAACTTTTACACCAAAATGATGATGTAACTGATATAATTATCATAACTAAGCTAGTTTATAGCTCCTTTCATCATTCTCGTATCTAAGACATTTTATTTTACTAGTACTCGATAAGTAGACTACGTACATTTGTACGGCGTAGATTTCGTTATCAGCTTACTAGTACGGAGAAGTACTTTTAATAATTTTGGTTTGTGGACAGGAAAAACTACAGGATTTGGCGGACTTTTTGTATCGAGAAAACGTTGATCCAATGTTGACGATAAAAACTTTGAAACATTTCGAATACGTCTGGAAAAGAACTCATGGCAGCGATCCACAGGTGCGTGAATTTTCCACAGCGTAACTTGATTCTGTTAATTAGTATTATTTCTGCTATGATGAGTTATGAAAGCTAATTTATATCTCAATTCAGTACAAACAAACTTGAGTTATGTGAGAGACGAATATTAATATAACGAATGCTAGATATATTACGTTTTCTCTGTTATTATAACAGAATGAGGTTATTTGCGTAATATTTATTATAATTGTAGAAGATTTGTCGAGGTCTAAACTCGGCGTTAATGGAAGACACGCTTGTATTCATGTACGAGAGGGCGCTTCGCGAAGTGCCGCTGTTCGGCAAAGTGGAACGCTCTTTCATCAGGGTCATTACACAACATCTTCACGAGATGTATTTTCTTAAGGGCGACACTGTTGTGCAATGTAAAGACATGCAGACAAACATTTGTATTATTTATAGAGGGAAGGTATGGTAATTACTTATGTACTTAGTAATACGTTATTTTGTGACGAAATTGTATGATTTTATATACATTTTAGGTAGACGTTTTGAGTTCGTACAATGAAATGATTACGTGTATGGGTCCTGGTGGGATGTTTGGTAATTTTTCAGGCGTAAGTCTTTCAGAGGGTTTTATTATGCAATTTATAAAATAAATATTAAATTTTAAATAAGTATACTTAGACAAAATTTTTACTATACTACAGTCCTCGCGCCTTAAGCATAGCTTTGAATTTGTGCTCGTGCAATGTACGGAGAAATACAGCTTGTAGCGTAGCGCGTTCCACGCGCGCGATTATACTCATTCATACTGGTTTTTGAAGCGCGGCGCACACAAATACAAAGCTGAGCTTACGCCTGAAGAACAGAGAAATGTACAGTGTACATGCTGCAGTAAATTAACCTATTGTAAATCCTTTTTAGCAATCTATATCTAGTTCTAAAGTCGCAATTTATGCAAGCCGAAATTTAGACTTACTAGTGTTACCCTCCCAAACTTTCTTTAATTTAGTCAAATACTATCCTAAAATTCAAGAGCCATTGAACAAGGCGTTTAAAGTATCAAAAGATTACATCCTCCCCACTTCTATGGATAACATTGAAGACGACTCCTCAGGTGAAATATCGGAATAAAACTTCCCATCTTCTTTCTAATCTTATTAAAAGTTTGTTCTTGCGAGAGACGATGCACAATGCTTTTTCAATTTATAACTTTAATGTTGTTTTTGATATATCAGTTATAGTTTCCAGTTGTACTCAAAAATATTTGTAC
Source organism: Boloria selene (assembly GCA_905231865.2). Lineage (NCBI taxonomy): Eukaryota > Metazoa > Arthropoda > Insecta > Lepidoptera > Nymphalidae > Boloria > Boloria selene. Next base: position 5,148,777 of record HG993141.1, read on the forward strand.
TGACTTTAAATATAAAGTAACCTCAAATATACAAAACTAATGTAATATTTGGTTTAATGTACAGATTCCGATCTAGATTTACTATCGCAAGATTCTGCATTTGAATCTAGAAGTGGTTCAACTAGATACGACTTAGCGGGTAACTATTTTATGTACAAGTTCATATTTTTATTTTAATATAGTGAAAAATTATTTATTTAACAAGCTATTCGCAGCTTCAATGTTCAGGCCCTAACTACATCCTAAACTTTCTATAATGTTATGATACTCATAGAGACATGGCATGTAGGTACTTGATTAAAATAAAATGTTTGTTACTACAAGACTCATAAGCAATTTCAATACCAAACAAAAATACGTCTATTGATATGTAAAGCGATATTAGCCATTGGAGGACGAACCAAAAATCATTGTTTTCGTTAACATCAACAAGTTCTTTTAACGAAAATTAATAATTTGAATATCTTACCACAAATATTTTAACTAAATAAGTAATAAAAAATATTGTAGGTCAGTACACTTTGTCGACTGCTGCATCAAGGAGTAACTTAAGCCAAGTGAAATCTTTAGCCAGCGTTATTACTTACCAGAGCTATTTGGACGTAAATAATCTTTTGAAACCCGGTTCAACGTTATACCAGGTATTTAATATTTAACTTATACTGGTACCTACTACTTAACTCTACTTTCTTAAATTTAGGCAAATACTTGATATTTCTTATAATTTTTTTGAGACATGGTTGCGTATGGTGGTCATCATATCATGGTTACCATTTTTTTATGGTAAAAAGGGGGCAAACGGGTAAGAGAACCTCCGCCCAAGGACAGCCAAGCCAGGCTTGCAGATGCGTTGCCGGCCTTTCAGGAAAGGGAGGCAGGGAGGAGGGAGGGAAGAGGGAGGAGGGAGGGAAGAGGGAGGAGGGAAGGAGGAGGGAGGGAAGAGGGAGGAGGGAGGGAAGAGGGAGGAGGGAAGGAGAGTGAGCCTCCCGGACTCTCACTCACCGGACGAAACGCGACAGCATAGCTGCCACTTAACGCCGGTCTTCTGTGAGAGAGTGGTACTATACGGGGCGTGCCGGCCCATTCGGCTGCTACCCGAAGGTAACAAGCATGGCACTACCACTTTTAACACTACTAGCATTGCTACAAGTCATTTGGAAATTTTTGAACAAAAAAATAAAGATATGCATTCAGCTCCTTTTATCGTCCGGGCTTCCCTTCAATACGAGAGAAATCAGGCTACAGTCCCCCACACCGGCCAAGTGTGAGTTGGCTGAAAAATAAAAATATCCATGAAATTTTAGTTGATTTTAATAAGTTGGGTTTAATAAGAAAGTAATAATATTAAAACACATTTCTTCTTTTAAGGGTTATGGCTACATAACTTGTATCATGACAGTAGCTAATTACGTCCTGACCTTGTATGAATTAGTGACTTTGAATAATTGCTACATAATCTTCTGGTTACAGTCCATGTTCGATACATATTTTTATATCAATATCTATTTATCAATGCACCAGGTGAGTGTTGTTTATACTTTCATATTTTATAAATATAAATGTGTGGCTTTTTAATCATTTAGAAAATTCGTGAGGCATCCAATGTTGTTTGATTTCATCTTATAGGACAAACAAATAATATATCATTGGTAATTGTTTAGTCACTAGCTTCATTTACGGTCCTACGCAGTTGTAGTTAAAACAGTTATTAATTAGAATTTCTGTAAGTACGTGTTGCTGGCTTCTTAACGCTAAATCTTCAAGCAAATTACGTTATAACGTGAAGAAACACATAGGCTATTGTTAGGCAATTCGTACACAATAGAGCCGAAAGAAAAAGTTTTGCGCATTACATATTCTATACAAAATCTTAGTTTAATCTCTAGATTTTCATTATAAGACTATAAAGATACTATGTATCAACTTAATTTAAATGTACATAATATATTTTTATAATATTTAACAAATTATTTTTTCGTATTGATATAGATTTTGTACAATTCATATAATATTTATTTTATGTAGGGATTTGTGAACCGACATGGCAATCTCATATTAGAAGCTACGAAATGTCGCGCCAGATATTACCGGCACAGGCTATGGGTTTGGTCGGATTTATTAACAAATTTCCCTTTCGAATCATTTGGATTTTGCTTTTCGTGAGTATAAAAGCTTAAAAGCTTATTTTTTTACATTATCACACTCCGTCTGACTCTTTGTAAAGTCTGTATCTACAAGGACTTTCATATAAAGGTGATTATCTGCTTAATTCAAGATTATTACAAGACATTTTGTAGATATAGGTAAAAGTATTACATAGGCTATAAAAAGTTGAACATAAAATTTAACTCACTCTATACATACTCGTATAACAAAATTTTAACCGACTCGAATCCGTACATGAAATATTTTTTTGGAAAATCTAATTGAAATAGACATTATTTATAGATTATAGAGGCCAAATCTATTGTTTTTAAAAAAAATATCTGTCTGTCTGTTTGTCTGTCTGTCATAAAAATTAAGCTTAAAAATCTTAAATCTTAATGATTTACACGAACGACTTCATTAATTGAATGTAATGTAACTATAGATAAATTGTTTTTTCAGTCGTCCGTTGGTTGCGATGCACTATTTACGAGCCAATAAATTGTTCAGACTCAAATATTTAGTGCTATTCTATCGCCAAACTTCTGCTGAGCTCACCAACAATTTAACTACGTTGCAGGTATTATGATACATAACAAGGTATTCATTTTTAGATGGGTTACTTTAAATTTCTTTGATCTTTGATTTTATGCATTGGTATTGTATATATGTATTATTATACCTCCTCGTATCGTCAATACATGTTTTTTTAAATTGCCAAAATATATTTTATACATACTTATCAGCAAAGGTAGTTTTTGAAAACGTAATTTTAGTGCAGAACCATTGGACTTTGACTTCAGATTATGAATTGATCAAGCAATGTCATTATGATATTAAAATTAATAATGGAAAAAAATAAAATCATATCATTTTAAAACAAAATAATACAAACAAATCGTACCTACATAATTATTAAAGTAAATTCTCTCTCTTCCTGATATAATATTACTACACTTTTACTTCTTAAAAATTAGCTACGTTTCTATACTTAAATTTTATATAAGCTAAATATTATTAATATAATAAATTTTAGTAATATTAAGCAAACAGAAGGTACAAATGTTTGTGCGGGATCAGTGGTAAGCCAAATTAACCTTGTGGTTTCTCTTAGCTATGTCATTTATCTATGTGCCACTGATGTGGTAAATACTATTTATTACACCATATTAGTTATACATAACATACAAGTGTATTTAAATGTGTTGTTACTTTTTAATATAATATTTCTAAATAAACTAGATTCGTATCAAACTAAACGAAATATTATTGTGTTTTTCGAGTCTTAAGATTTTTAATAGGATACTAAACTACTCGTAACAACTTAACCTCGCCCGCTCGTCTTCGATACGATTCTCAAATTTTCTCGTCTTTTTTTTCTGCTATAATATAAATGTTTTATACATATTATGATTTATGAACCATTCTATTCAATCACTTTATTTGTTGATGAAAATCACATTAAATCTATTGTATAGTTTAAAAATCTAAGCATATAGACTTTGGAAAGCGGCTTTGTTTTTTTCTATGCAAATACTAAATAAATTAGAAAAATAAAAATTCTAAAACCCTTATTTAACTTATTTATCTGTCTCGTAAAGGTTTAGTGTAATAAAAAAACGCCACTTTAGCGTAATAAAATTATACATCACAGTCCACGTGGATTGATTTCGTAACTATGTTAGAAAACAGTATTTAGAAATGATAAACTAACCATTTTACTTCCACGTTTATGATACACAAACTGTTTATTTTAATAATTTCAACTTTAAATATTATATAATTTAAAATACGTTTCTAAATTTTCTTTCAACGAAATTCATACTAATATAAATGATTTCAGTCAGCGATGACGTTTTTCATCGTTATTTTACTTCTTCACACGTTTACCTGCGTTTTGCTCTTAACGCTCATGGGCACGGCGCCTTATAACATAATTAGGACTGTCAAACTTTATTTACTTGACGAGTAAGTTCATATTTTTCCATTAAGATGTGTATTTATATGGTTTCGGTATAATTTTAGGACTTTTAGTTGAAGCATTATCAAGAAACTTACATATTAATAATTATTTTTATAATATGTACCTCCAATTTTTTGTTTTATAAATAGTATTTATTATTTATACCAATAAAACAAATTAAATGTTTAGTGACACACCACAACGGCTATGGGATTACACAACTTCCTTTTACACAGTAGTCTCAGAACTAACTTCGACTGGAGGCGATGAATTTTTGATGCAGGAGTTATTTTCTATGGTTATTCTGGCAATATGTCTTATTTGTGGTAAAATGCTAGCTGCTACTGTCATCGCGACTTCTATGCAAGTGGCGTATTCTACTAAATATGCTCTAAATACTTATGAGAAAGCCACTAAAGAGTTGATGGATGTTCTGAAAAATCAAGGATTGTCACGTACGTATATTATTTACCTAGTTTATTTTAACATTCATTTAAAATGAGAGATAACTATCATAATATTTGTTAACTCGAATTTTTACCTAATGCAATGTATTTCTTTAATTATACGCGATTTCGCTCTGCTTCTGAATTGTGTACCCTACCTGATAAGTAATATTATAAAAAAACTTAGTGAACGAGCATTATACATAAGGAATTATGGCCAAAAACTAGTTATAAATGAAATTCAAATTTATTCTGTCCTTTCCATACATACCTAACCATTTATACCAACTTCCATATCAAGCAAAAAGAATACTCTTAATATGCCTTTATGTAGAGCTCAATTTTGAGTCGAATCTGTACAACAATTATTGGAAAATCTTATTAAAATAGTAATTATTATCAATACAGACGCCAAATTTATAGAATTGTTAACTTTATGTGACCGCATTACAACTGATATTATAAATTATTGAGCCTTTGAAAGTAAACACTGAACACTATGCGTTATCAAAATTATCAAAAATTTAATATTCAATACACTTTTATCAGATACTCATGATTTTGTGAAAAAGAAAAATTTTACTTCACTTATTTTAAACTAAATAATAACTTTAATGATACAAAAGTTAAAACATAAAGTTATTTTATAAATGTCTTAATTTATTAAGTCTGCTAATTAAGTATTCATCAGTTAAAATGCCATTAAGAACACTTTAAAAGAAAGTTCAACGTCCATAAAGCCATAGACGTTTTGAGTACCTTATTATGAACTAGCGACTCACCCTCGTATTGCTCGGGACACTTTTTTAATATTTTGACCGGAACCCTATTTTGTATGAAATAAAAGTAGCCTAAGCTACTCCTTATAACATAAACTATTTTTGTCAGTTAAAGTCCTATCAAAGTCTGTCTCATTTCGGAGATCAGCGCGAATCTACAGACAGACTGACAGACAAAAATTAAAAAAACTTTATACGTACTAGAAATACTTTTATATGCATTTAGTAAAAAAAGGTTACAAGCAGACACTTAAATTTTAATAATCTGTATATTTGTATAGATGATAACTGTTTTAGAATATCAATCAACGAAATTTCGGAAGTATGTCCGACAACTCTGGGTTACAGAAAGAGGGCGTCAGGTAAGGCAACATTTCTTTTCATAGATGATATTTATTGAAGTATTTACTGTCTGTCGTAAAATGGGAAAGAACATTAATAATATCTTAATAATAAATTTTACTCTTACTCCCGCTACACTCACTTTTCCAAAGAATATAGTCAAACACTCCTCGATCACATCGAAAAAAGTTTTACCTTTAAAACCTACCGATAACTTTTTATTATTATCTTTCAAATTATAAAAACGGCAAGACTAATTATAAACTTTTACAAGCTTTAAATCTTTTACCTAACTAAGCTCTTTAAACTTTAATCAGAGTTATTTGGCATTTAAAAATAATTAAAACGTGAATTAAACTTAAAATTACTTAATAAGTTTAGCTTCTTTCCTTTAGTTACCAGCTTTGATAGCGAAAACTCCGTACGTGCTTCGTTGCGACCTGATGTCTTCGATGTTCGGCCAACATTTACGGAATTGTTACCTATTCGCTGACACCGGCGAACCGTTCCTTCGTCAGCTTACCGTGTTGCTAGATTACTCGGTCTACTTTCCAGGTAACTACCTTTGTTTGAACTATTTTATTCTTAGAAATAAAGCTGTAGTTTTATTTGCTAGCAGCAGGAAAAATCTAATTTCTCATACAAAGTTTTCCGTCTTTCTTCACATATATGATATAGATATGACGTCAAGACATGTATAATGTATATATGTATGTAAATGTCGCAAGTATATAACAATTATTATTTTAATATTCTCTTGAATAATAGCTACTATTTAATAAAATCGTAAAACATTATGTACTTTGCAAGATATTTTCGAGCATTCAATATCCTAAAAATATATTTTCTTTTTTATTATAATATATAGAAATTAATAATAATGAATGATAAACACAAATGGAATACATTCAATCTTTATACGAAGTCGACGACTTGGATGTTGATAAATAGAGAAAAATGAGTTAGTTAATTGGTTCATACATCACTGTACGGAGTGGTAGGAAAAGGCATCTAATACATTTTCTGTCTAACATTAGTGCCATAATTACATTATTTTTATAAATATTATAACCGCACATATTAGATATAATATATTATATACTAAAATTATATAAACAGTATATAATTAATACAGGTTTTAAGCTCAATCACTAAACTCCTTTGACAAGAGTGATAAGAGATATCTCCTAGGTTATAATAAGATTATTAACATTCTGTATTATGTGACTTGGTATTATTTTAAGTATCGCTGATCTTTATAAATTGATAGTTAAAATCGCAGTTGCAAGCCGACAATAGTTGGACAAGTAATTTACTTAATTCATTAATAGATTATTATCGGATGAATATCCACCTTTCTAAAATATTAAAGCTACACAGAATATGTATTTTTATAGGAGTTAATTTAATGGTTTTACTATTGGTACATTCCAATTTGTATATTTCTTTGGTAGAACTCGAATCTATTACCTCTACCCTAGAGATAGAGCTAAATATTACGATTACTAGGCAAGCAAAGAAGAGCATAATATAAATAATATCTAAGCAACTTTCAGGTAACTACATAGTAGTAGCGGGTGACAGTGAGGCTCGCATGCACTGGGTATCGTCAGGCACCGTGTCAGTAGTTTCCGTGCGATCAGATTTAACTGAGACTACGCACGAGCTGCTTGGACCCGGGGATGTATTTGGCTTGCTCCAAGGACTCAATAGAGGCATATCACACTGCTTCTCCTATAGAGCTGAAAGTAAGGTAATTTACTCTGGTTGTTATGAAATACTCGTACCTGTGGTTTTCGTTGCTTAGGTTATCACAAGCCTGTTCTTAATAATCTCTTCTCTTATCTTCTCTTCTCTTATCTTCTCTTATCTTCTCTTCTCTTCTCTTATCTTCTCTAATCTCTTAGAATAGTCAGAAACGTTCAAATCTGTTATAATACATTTAGCTAAAAGAAGCCGTGTCAAGTAGCCATTTTTAGTAATGTTTTGATTTAGTCAAAGAGTTTACAGCAAAGGGAAGGTAATGCGACACCTATAACATCCAATAAAGACCCAAAATGGGCTCCGTTGGGTTAAAAGGGTAGTCTGGCTGGTAAAAGAATATATAAGAATATACAAGCAAAAGACTATACATAAGTCTCACATAACCTGTACAAGCAGGTGCTATGCGTATATGCATTTCCCCACCCTAAAAACGTCAATCACATTAGCCACACTATAAAGATTGGTCAATAAATGTCTCCCTTTTATTATTTTTTTCAAATACGGAATCATTTTTATATATATTTGATTTTATATTTTATAGGTTGGGATAGTTACACTAAGCTTGGATTCATGGATCAACATCTTACCCTATTTCCCAGAAGCAAGAAGAATCATCTTACAGAAATCAGAGATTTTATTTACTCAAATATAATAAAATATAAATATAATTATTTAATTTATAAAATCAAAAAGCTATATATTATTTTAATTGAATGTGTAGTTTAATGGAATTCGTGTAATACAGTTCAGGCGCGAGTTCGAATTGATACAACATGAGGCGGTTAAACACTATCGATTCTGTTAATGTATCCTGTAATTTGTGGATTAATAGTTATCAGTATCTGTTATTACAAGCAATTGCTCGATAAATTTATTTTAAAAAAAAACTTCATTAAACGATTGTACACTACACGACTACACGTTAGTTAGCTTCCATACGGTGTGCACGCTTAGTGATTTGTTCGTACGCTTAAGATGTGTTGCTTTTCGGTATTTTATTCTATAAAGCATACAAGCAAGGGTTCTTTAATCATTTATCGATACTAGAACGAATTCGATAAGTCGCTAATACTGTGATTTTTTTAAAATTGTACGGTAAAAAAATAAGTATGCACAGAGCAAATTATCCACTTAATTATATTTTGAATAGAGATAAATCAAGAGACATAGACATGTTTGAGGATGAGCGATACGACACCATTACTCTAAGAGTCTAAAAGGTTTCCAAATTACATTTATAATAGTAGTACCTTTATAGAAATAGGTTTTAGTACACGTATTTCATATTTATAAATGTATCAAAATTAATTACATGGTACTTTTATAACTGAAAAAACACAATAAGTTAAGATGGAAGAAGCCATCGTTTCGGGGAGTTATTTATGATTACCTTATTATATTATATGGTTTCCATGTTGTTTCATGTCCTGAATAGCTAAAAGCATCATTATATTAACAAACCTACTTATACATGAATAAAAAATAGCTTTTAGAAGAATAAAAATCGTAAAAAATGAGTATTTCGACCATTTCCCTGTTAATATTTAAGTATCGCTGTTTCACTCTATTCACGTAGGTACAATGCACATTGCACATACGATACATACATACTCGTAGGTATGTATGTAAAGTATGTGTAGGTATAAATGTATGTAAAGGGATATTGACTAACTCATAGTCAATTTATATACTTAATTTGGAAGGAATGCAAGAAAAAGTGATATATATTTATAGTTTTTATTATAAATCCCATTTCATCAATTAGAATATAAAGAATGTATCCATCATAATAGTGGAATTCAGCTATTTACGAATTTCCCAATAAATAATTACTTATTTCAAATAAACAATTAGCATTAATACCTGTTATATTTACGTATTTATTGTTCGAATTTAACGTAGAACCAAATGAAATCCGCTTAACTATTTCGATTTGAGCTTCCAATGAATGCTTTAGTAGTGGTTAAATAATATCGATTCCACAAATGGACTTCAATTCCTCGAATGTTCACTCATAATTAATTTAATATCAGTTGACTGTAGCAGATTTTTTTATTATAGATTTTAACCATAATTGGAGTATTTAAAAATTTACCTGATTATTTTAAACTGCTATATTTTTTTGTATTTAAACGTAGCATATTCTTCTCAAATTTTTTTTTTTTTAATTTAATTAATTCTATGGGCAACGTTTATATGGTGATTCTGTAGTAATTTTAGGGGACCAATTTAGAACTATAGAATAAAGTAAACGAAACCTTCCAAGTGAATACAACTCACACTAAACCAATATTCTCTTTATGTCAATGTTCCGTAATCATCGTTTTCTATAGCAGCAAGCAAGTTGAGATTCTCATCCATAATACAAATAGGTATAACGTGAAAATAAGCTAAACTAGAATCAAACACGCGCCACCTAACGTGATACGTGATACCGGGTATTAAAGCTTTATAAGGACTTCCCGCAGCATTTCGCGAGAATGCAGACCAAAGATAACTTTAAAACAGATAATACCAAACTCTAAAATAAAATGTCTTCGAAAGGTGTACGTGATTTATTAAACTGAATGCATACGTTTTCTGTGAATAGTGACTATTAAATTTAGTAAGAATAATTTAAGTAATTATATAATTGGTACCACGTATTAATGTAGATATGCTCGTAACATTATGTGACATTTGATGTACGGTCCATTCTATTTTCAAAAACTTGTCTTTCACAAATAAAACTAACTAACTAAAGGGAGGCTCTTAAATAAATTTAACTATATAAAAAACCTAGTCGATTTTGACGTCGTCATAGTAAAACTACACTACATCTACCCTGGAATAAAACTTTTTATATTACTTCTTATGTTTACTTAGGTCCGACGATATGTCCTTTCCTATGTAAATAAATCTTCACATTCTACTCGTATTTCACATTATTGCTCAAAACACAGGGGATTCATTCTTATCTTTCACTCTATTCTATCAAAATTTCATGGAACCAAGTACCTGCTTATGGTTAAAATATCATTTATTTACTTAATAACTTGTCATATAATCTTTATTTTTCCTGACCTTATGCTTACGCTATGTGGGGTAAGCACAACATGTCTTCTTCGTCCACTCTCATCTATTATTCGTCAACGCCACATCCAACCCTTTTACACCCATATCTTCTCTTACACAATACATCCATCTCTTTTTCGGTCTTCCTTTACTCTTTTTTCCTTCCAAATGCATATTTAACGTTCACCTCGTAATATGACTGGCTTCCCTCCGCAAGTCATATCCCATATTATTGTTTCTAAATATAATAATGCAAGCATTGAAGTTGATTTTTCCATATATGACAAGTAGCGTATTTAAATGATTTTGTAAAATTCATTATTTAAAAGGTGTTAAGAAGTAACTGAATAAGAATTGTAGTAAAAAATGTTTATGGTAAAAATGTGCAGAAGGAACTAATAAGTATAAGATCGAATACACTTAGTTGTATAAAGTTTCATAGAGACTCAGTTCAAATAGAGTTGGGATACTATCGCTTTAAAATTAAAAAAAAAATACGTGATTTAATATTTAGAGAAATAAAATATTTCATTGACGTTAAACTTTATACCAAAAACAACCACAAAAACTCTTTTTCACTTATGTAAGCAAATGAAATAATATTGCACTTTTCTTAGTAAGTATTCATTACTAAAATATAATAAAATTTAAAGACATAAACGATGTATATACTGAGACTATAAGATGATATAAGCGATATTGCTTTATGCGCTCGGGCTCTAGATGCACTTATTACAAGATATTTAATAAAGTTTTTATTTTTAAACTTGAGCTATTATTCAAGTGTACACAAGAACCAACCAACAAACCAAAAATTAATAGTATAAATTATTTATGTAAAAACTGCATAATGGGACTTACGTATTTAGTTTTGTAGAGTTCACTTAAGAATAAAAGACACAAACAAACACACTGGCATATTTAATACATTCTATAAATATAAGTAGTATTAAATTTAATATATTCGTAAGAAGCATTGTCTATTTAAATGATCATCAGACCTGGTCATTGAAGTTATAACTCCCTTGCAGATAGAGACCGCTCATCAGTAGTTAAAGCAACTGGGATCGACTTAGTGGTCTTTTCCCATCAGATCAGAAGTTTCTAACTTTAAGCGAGTGGCGCACTAACGTTCAGTACATGAGGGTGCCTTTAAAACATTGTAGAGTTTTAGTTACTAACTACAATTTAGCTTAGATTCAATTTATTTTATACCACGTATGTTTTTTTAGTTTCAGATTCATCCATAGGTACCTACGATAAATTTTTTGAGATGCTTTCTAATTATTTTTTTAAAATAAGTATAGCTTCCTTATAACGTCAGCTATCTGTAGGTAAAATCCTGTCGAAATTGCACACTGGCTTCAATTTTATTTTACTTTCAAGAAAACTTTATAATTACATATGCAATTAGTAAAAAACTGATATGCTTACAAACTAACACTTAAATTTGATTTATCTGTATATATATATATATAATTTTATTTTTGTACGATTTCTTATCAATATGATTTTCATTTTAAAGGTTAACTATCGACTTTAAAGTATTTATTTATAACAACAATAATCATTTAAAATGAATACACTTGGTATAAATAGGTTAAGTTGAAGCTCATAATTAAATATACTTGTACGTTCAAAGACAGCATGTCATGCAGTTTAGAAACTAAAACCGTTCCGTCCACAACTAACTTTGTGACTAGTTGACGTCATGTTGAGCATTACCTTCTTTGATGGATTTATTTTTATTTAACATCCTACTACTGACATGAGGAAGTAACAAAAAAGTGACTAAGTTTTCTTCGACAAAACTATCACTTGTTTTGTAATAATTCGCTCATGAAAATATCAGAGGTGCAATAATTTTGATAGTAGTGTGATAAAATTAATAATGACATTTGGATATAGATACAAAAGCAAACATGTTGCTTAAAAGTTGTATCTCAAGTCTCAACTGGATATACGAGTACACTTACTCGTATAATAACATCTCCCCTCAAAGCCAGTGTAAGCGTAAAACTATGAATTTTTAATTAACTTACCGACTGCTATATGCTAAGTTGTTCATATTTATTCAAATTGCTATATATATTAACATAATGGTACTGCTTATGAATTTTAAAGTTGAGATTCACATTTGTTACTTTAATTATAAGTCAAACGTAATTGACACTACATGTACATTACATACATACATAGTATATATGTATATATGCATAGCCAATAAATATGTCTTTAGGAATATATTATTTTTAAACAACAATAAAATACCTAGTGTATTGAAAACGATAAGAATAAAACTATACATATTTAAATATATTATTATGTTCAGATTTAATTTAATAAAGTATTCGTACTCGATTTTATTTTATTTTTCTATATGATAGAATAAACAACATTTCTTTTTGTTATTTAAAATCACTGCCCAACGCATTTGATTAATCATTTACGATACTACTTAAATTTAAAGTTTGAACGAGAACGAAACCACAGGCATTCATGGTATCGTATAATATACTTATATATATAGGACTACCTACATCACCTAGTGGAAATATGTATTTAATTTTATATCGTAGGTATTTAAGTTCGCATTGTGTTTAGTTAATATGAAAAGCGTAAATTAATATATTAAATATTTTTAATGTAATTTACAAAATTCATAATGAAAAGGGCTTTAGCTTTATCTACTACTATATGTTTCTACAATAAGTACCGCTCAGCTTAATTAGCACTTAGTAGCCAGTCGTTAATGAAATGTTTCGGGCTAAGGATCTGTCAGTCGCCAGGCTTACAATATATGAATAGAGATATAAATGTGAGTGAACGTTATTAAAGTAATTGCAAGCTTTTCTCTACTTTGAATATACTTTGTGAACATTAAAATTTTAATATTTAACTAGCCCTCGCTCCGATCGGGCTCAAACTAGATACGTTTATAATCGTATATATTATATTCTCGCGGAATATAGTGCGAACTCGTCATAATAGCACGCTTGTACCATGCCTTACAACAGCGAATGTCAATTTATAACTTTTGACAATTAGATAACAAGAACAGTTTATTGCAAATTTTAATGTGTCAGAGAGAGATAACGCATTTTCAGGAAAGATTTGGAAGTTACTAGAAACATTTTGAATTTTCGATACTAGAATGTTCTAAATTTATGCATATAAAAAGGCCGGCAGTGTGTCGAGAGATCAGTTGACGTTCGGAGTTAAGTGAAGATTACGAAGAGATACGAAATAGTGGAAAAGTGAAGAAAAGTACAGTGAATTATTAAAAGTGGTGGATTATAGTGTTCAGAGACTAAATTAATCTAGTGCTGTGTACAGACTGCGCGTGTACATAAAGTGTAAATAAAACATCTTAAGTGCGAGATCGCTTTTAATTTCCGATCCCGAACCCGTAGTACGTAACAATTGGTGTCAGAAGTGGGATCGGAAATGCCGTTAGTACCGAGGCACGAGAAGGAAGGAGTCACTACACGCGCAATGGCAGAACAGCAAAGGGAAGATTCTGGCCCTAGCACATCGAGGGATGAGTCCGCGGCTCCACAGAGCACCACGCCAGACATGAACGCCCTTCTGCAACAAATGGCGTTCATGATGCAAGAGCAGGCTCGCCGACAGGAGGAACAGCTGCGCGCACTCCAAGAGGGCATTCATAAGGATGTCATAGCCGCTCTTCAACAGAATACGGAAAGGGTGGAAGTCGTTGAAAAAGAAGTTGAGGAACTAAAGACAACACTCGTCACACACGGTGAAGCTTTAGACGAGCACGACTCAAAACTCTCTAAAATTGAGAAGAGGATGGATTACTTGGAAACTCAGAAATTACCGCGTGGTGCCGACATTAGCTCATCATCAGCAAAGATTTTCAAAGTCCCCTACTTCGACGGCAAATCTTCTTGGGCCGCATTCAAGATCCAGCTTGAGACGATCAAGGAGACGAGTGGTTGGACGGATGACGAAGCCCGATCTGCTCTTACCGTTGCACTTAGAGAGGAGGCTCTGAATGTATTGGAGGCGCTTTGTGCTAGCGACCCTGGCAGGAAGACCACATACAGTGAACTCCTTAACGCATTGGAGTCGCGGTATGGTGATAGTCATCTAGAGCACGTGTATAGGGCTCAAATTAAAGATCGTACACAACGAGCCAATGAAACCCTGCAGCAGTGGTCCATAGAGATTGAGAGGCTCGTACGTAAGGCATATCAATCCTCGCCATCCACCATAGAAACTATTCTTCTGCAGGCTTTTGTGGACGGGATTCGCGACTCGGAGGTACGCGCCACTGTTCGCCTAAGACACCATACGAGTCTCAAGGAAGCTGTCGCTCATGCTTTGGAAGTTGAAGCCGTGCGCCATGATACAAGAGCTTGGAGGGTGAGGGAAATAGTCACTACGGAAGGATCATCCACCCGGAGACGTATTTTTAATCCAAGATGCTACGAGTGCGGCGAGCGGGGCCATCTCAGAAGTAACTGCCCTAAAATATCGACCATTCGGAGACAGTCAGATGTGGCTGTGTCGACTTCTGACCAGCCACAGGGAAACTAACTCCAGCCAGGGCTGCGGGGTGGGCGCTGGCCGGGGGATCTTCAACCCCACAAATAGAAGTGAAGCAGACTGTAAAAACGTCCTTTTTCAGGGGTCCAACACAAATTAAACACTCACTTGTACTGTAACACGTATCACTGTATTAATCTCTAGTAGAACAAACTCAACTCAACAATTGCCCATCGGCTAGGGTCATGTATTCGATGTGTAACCTTGCCAGCGCGTTTTAATTTTACCTGTAACGCCATCTATTATCTATTGTATGTAACTTAACGCCATCTATTATCTCGTATATTTAACTTATGACAACTAAACTAATTAGACATTCCGCCCACCAAGAACTTAGTTCTTTCCTCAAGAAACAATAAACAGTATTCTATATATTATATATCTATAGTAAATACTAATAGTTATGTTATCAGTTACACATCGAATCACATAATTAACAAACTTAATGTACATAACAACAACGAACAAAAAAAATAATAGTGCACCGTAATTTTCTAGCACCGCCCACCGTGCTAAACAGATGAGCAACACGTTTGTGCAGTATGCAATCAAAATAAAGAAAACTTTAATGTGTAACAAAACCAAAAAATTTAACACAACAACAATCAATCTAATACTAACTAAATAGAACCATCTGTTGGCAGAAAACATAGTTTATTACAGGGCCGTTTGAACATTCCCTTTTGTGTCTCAATAGTTACAACTCTTACAATATTATCAATGCCTGGGTGTGTTTTTACAATTCTGCCTAAAAGCCATTTCGCCGGAGGTATATTGTCCTCCTTTAAAATTACAATATCACCTATCGTAGGTTCAACCTTATGGGTTGTCCATTTGTATCTGTTGTTTAGTGTCACTAAATACTCAGAACTCCACCTAGTCCAAAAATGTCTGACCATTTTGTTACATATTTGCCACCTATCCTGAAGATTAACAACATTGTCATCCTTGTGTACAACATTCAACAAGGGTTCGCCTACTAGAAAATGGCCTGGTGTCAGCGGGAGGGGGTCGTTAGGATTATTGCTTAAAATAGTTAAGGGTCTCGAGTTAACACACGCTTCAACCTCTGCTAACACCGTGGATAACTCTTCGTAGGTAAGTGTACTCTCACCAATAACTTTTCTTAAATGTTGTTTCACAGAACGCACTCCGGCTTCCCATAACCCACCAAAGTTTGGTGCTTGAGGGGGAATGAAGTGCCAATTTGTATGTTTGAAAGCGAGAGCTTCAGCAATATCATGAGTGAATTGTGATTTGGCACTGTTAAACATGATTCGTAATACTTTGTCAGCACCAACAAAATTTGTGCCATTGTCGCTATACAAATCTTGGCAATGGCCTCTTCTCGATGTGAAACGTTTGAACGCAGCAAGAAACCCTTTTGATGTCAGATCTGTTACTGCCTCAATGTGAATTGCTCTTGTCACCATACATATGAATAGACATATGTATCCTTTGAATGATTTTGAACCTCTTCCGGGTGAGAATCTTATGTTAATTGGTCCTGCATAATCAACTCCGGATGATTTAAATGGTTTACTTGGCGTAAGCCGTACTTCAGGAAGTTGACCCATTAATTGCGTATTAGTGTTGTTCGAATATCTTCTGCAAGTAACACAGGCTCTGTAGTACTTTTTTACTCGTTCTCGTCCACGTAAAATCCAGTATTTCGTGCGAAGATAATTTAACATTATTTGAGGTCCGCCATGTAATGTTTTGTAGTGTGCATCCGATATTAACAACCATGTAAGATGACTCCTAGATGGTAAAATGATTGGATGTCGTTCATCATAACTTAAGTGTGCTTGGTCAATGCGACCGCCAACTCTTAAAATGCCGTTTTGATCTAAAAGCGGATAAAGAGTGTGAAGTACGCTCTTCTTGGGGACATTGCTTTTATTTTTCAGATGCTTCATCTCCTCTCCAAAATGAAATTCTTGTGCTTGTTTTATACACATCTGTAAAACATTGTTCACTTCTTGAATGGTAATGTATTTGGGTAACTTATCACGTTCTTCCTTGGGTTTTGTCCAATATAAAATTCTTTTACAATATGAAATAACTCTTAACATTCGATTTAGATTAGAAAATTTAGTCCACTCAAATTCTTCAGTTTTGTCTTGTATAATATTCATTGATTTAATCTTTTGTTCTTCTTCTGTTTCAGGTATTTCGTCACATTTTCTATTGAAGTTTACATTGTATATCCAGTCGGGTCCATGCCACCATAAAGTATTGTTTTGTAATTCTGTAGGTCGTAATCCTCGTGAGGCGCAATCTGCAGGATTCATATCCGTTGTTACATGACTCCATTGTTCATAGTCAAGTATGGTCAATATCTCCGAAACTCTGTTGCTCACAAATGTAGTCCATCTTGAAGCACCTCCTCTTAACCACGCCAACACTATTGTAGAATCGGTCCAAGCATAAAGTTGTTGTTTAGGAATATTCATCACTTGGGATATTTCAGATAGTAACTTAGCCGCTAAAGCTGCTCCGCATAATTCCAGTCTGGGCACTGAAAGTTCCTTTTCTATTGGGGCGACTTTTGTTTTCGCTGACACAATAGATGAGTATACTTGTTTAAATTGGTCCACCACTCGAAGATACACTACTGCCGCGTAACCAGAAGTAGATGCATCCGAAAATGCGTGTAGTTCTAGTCCACATGTTTTTGTACAATTCAACCATCGTGAAATAGTTATTGCCTTTGTTTCTTTTAGTTCCTGTCTGTATCTCAACCATTCTTGTAATAACTCCTCCGGTAGTTCATCGTCCCAACCTATCTGTGCTTTCCATACCTTTTGTATAATAATCTTAGCTCTAATAACTACGGGAGCAATCCATCCTAGGGGATCATACAATCGAGCGATATCTGACAGCATTTGCCGTTTCGTAACAGCTCCTTTTATCTCAGGTAAGTCAATCGTATATTCGAAACTGTCTGTTAATCTATTCCAACAAATTCCTAACACCTTCAACATGTTGTCGCTCTTAATTGGTACTGATGTTTCTATGCTGTGTTTATCTTGTCCTATGTATTGTAATAACTTTTTACTATTGCTAGACCACTTCTGTAGCTGAAACCCTCCACTGTTCATAAGTAAATTCATTTCGTTGTAAATGTTTATAGCCTCATTTTCTGTGTCACAACCCGTCATCAAATCATCTACATAATAATCATTTTTTGTTATTTCAGCTGCAATCGGATACTTCGTCTTCTCTTCATCAGCAAGTCTCTGTAATGTTTTAATTGCTAAGTATGGGGCACAAGCAGTTCCAAAGGTAAGAGTGATTAGTCTGTAGTGTTGAATTGGCACGTCTGGGTTTGATCTCCACAAAATCCGTTGGAAATTAGCGTCATCTTTATGTACTAGAACTTGCCGGTACATTTTGACAAGATCAGCTATAATGCATATAGGATGTGTCCGCCAGCGCATCAAAATGTGTCTCAGATCCTGCTGAATTTTGGGTCCGACCATCAATTCATCATTGAGCGAAACACCGTTGTCACCTTGTGAAGATGCGTTCATGACGACGCGTACTTTTGTAGTCTCTTTGTCATTTCTCACGACAGCATGGTGGGGAAGGTAAGTAGCACGTGGGTTCTCCAGGTCATCGAGTGGAACGAGTTCCATATGGTTTAAGGTAAGGTATTCCTCCATTACTTTTACATATTCTTTTCTTAAAGTTGTATCTTTTTGTAGTCTCTTCTCTAGGTATAATAGTTTTCTTTCCGCTATTTTTCTTGTATCTCCATATTGACATTTAGGATCCTCTACTTTGAAAGGTAATCGTACTATAAATCTTCCGTTCTCATTTCTGGTAGTAGTTCTGTTGTAAAACATCTCACACTTCTCTTCTTCCACGGTAAGTCTCTTCTTAATCAAATCGGGTTCTGCTTCAATTTCCCAAAATTTTCTAAGTATATCGTCACTTCTCATTTGTATGTGCAAGTTTATTATACTCTCTCTGTGTAGTGACTCTCTTTGTATTGTTCCAGATAGTACCCATCCGAAAGCCGTATGTTGTGCAATTAAATTGCCCTCTGGATGTTTCACCATATTGTTGTGTAAAATCTCACTGTAGACCTCGGCACCTAAAAGAATATCTATTTTTCCTGGCGTTGCGTAACCTGGGTCGGCTAACTGAAGTTGCTCCAACTGTACCCACTTAGAAGTGCACAGTTGATCTCCTGGAATTAGTGACGTTAGTACTCCTAACACATACGCATTTACACGGTATTTAGCAGTTGGATTAAAACGTGACTCTAGTAATAAAGAAACAGAATATTTAATTCTTGTTTGACCGTCTCCCAAGCCTGACACCACACCACTTACTGGTATTCGTTTAAGATTAAGTAATTGTACAGTCGATTCGCTTATAAAAGACGCTTGCGATCCTTGATCCAGTAGCGCGCGTATTTGGTATTTTTCTCCATTCGTAGCTTGTGCGTTAATAATAGCTGTAGCCAATAGTACATTGTGACTCTGTAGTCCTTGCGAAAAGTTAGCCACAATTCTTGTCTCAGTGTTACTCCTGTCACTCTTTTGTATGTGTATTTCTCCCTCGTTCGTGTTACTCTCTTTGTGTATAGACCCCTCTCTCTCAATGTGTAGCATCGTGTGATGTTTCTTACCACACTTCCTGCAACTCGTATTATGACGACATTTATTCACCATGTGATTTGGACACATACAATTAAAACAAAGTCTTTTGTGCTGTACGAAATCAATTCTCTCTTGTATGGGTTTTTGCTCAAATTTCTGACAGTGATAAACATAATGTGAACCGTTACATAAGGCACAAATACCATTTGAGGATTTGGATATCTCTTGTACTGCTGAATGAAATGATTTAGGTTTTGAAAATTGGTTGCTCTTGTTAGAAACTGAAGACTTCACAAATTGTTTGCAAGGGTCAATCATTTCAATACTGCGGAATCTACTTTCTAAGAACTCAGTCAATTGTACCCACGTCGGTAAATCAGTTGTCGAACTTAACATTTGTTCCCATAATTTGTGTGATTCTGTGTCCAATTTAGACACAACCAGGTAAACGATAAAAGCGTCGCATGATTTCGTATCAACTCCTATGTTCTGTAGTGATTGTAAGCATGACGTCGTGGTATCAAGTAGTTGCTTTAACAAATTTGATGATGCAAACGTAAGTGTCTTTTGTGTAAATAAGGTTTTAAGTATAGCATTCGCATTATATCTTTTATTGTTATAACGCTTCACCAGCTGTTTCCAAGCCTCCTCATAATTCTGTTCTGTAATAGCAAAGTTGCGTAGTAATATCTCTGGCTCGCCCGTTAAGTTGGCTTTTAAATAATGCAACTTTTGTACGTTGGATAGCGATGTGTTATCATGTATCAATGAAACAAACATATCATAAAAACTCTGCCATTCTTCATATTTTCCGTTAAATGTGGGTAACTGAATACGTGGGAGTGGTATTTCTGAAGATTTCATGGCCTCAGGTGACATCGCATTTGAACTCGTAGGTTTAGTAGCTTTTGCGTCAAGGACAGACTTTAATGCAGTTTTGTAAGTAGTGTATTGCTCTTCAAACAAACTATATACGTCACTCGTAAAATATGTTAATGTCTCTTTGCTGCTCTTCGATACTGTGGAAATAAACTTTTTGTGTCCTTCCTTAAATTCATTCCAAAGTTCTTCTAAGGTCTGTAATCTTGTTTCTATATAAGCAGTAGTTAATCTCTCTTTAGGCGACTTCCTATAATTTATTTCGGCCTTTTGCAGTCTTTCATACAGTTCGTTTTGTATAATTAATAATTCGTTAGCCATTGCGAAGTTATTTAAAGTCTATATTATAAAAATGTGTTGACAGTTAAAATATCTAAGTTAATATAGTTTGGCCGCAAAAGATTTACAAGTCCAATAAACACTTCAATTTATGCACCAAATTTTACAAGTCCCAAGGTAAGCAAAATTTTCTAAGTTCATGTGGTATAAGCGCAAAATTTTACAAGTCCAAAAGTAAACTGAATTTACTAAGTCCATATAGTGTAAACACAAAATTTTACAAGTTCAAAAGTAAATCTAATTTTTCTAAGTCCAGTACGTACAACCGATATTTTTACAAGTCCACAACTCATTAATTTTTCTAAGTGTTTTTAATGATAATTTACGTAAATTTCACAAGTCCCACAATCACCAAATTAGTCTATCTTAATATTTCACTTCACTGCACTATTACACTATGTCTTTTACTCACGATTTCACTAGTCCATGTTTCAATCCCGGGTTTCGGCACCATGTAAAAACGTCCTTTTTCAGGGGTCCAACACAAATTAAACACTCACTTGTACTGTAACACGTATCACTGTATTAATCTCTAGTAGAACAAACTCACTCACTTGTACTGTAACACGTATCACTGTATTAATCTCTAGTAGAACAAACTCAACTCAACAATTGCCCATCGGCTAGGGTCATGTATTCGATGTGTAACCTTGCCAGCGCGTTTTAATTTTACCTGTAACGCCATCTATTATCTATTGTATGTAACTTAACGCCATCTATTATCTCGTATATTTAACTTATGACAACTAAACTAATTAGACATTCCGCCCACCAAGAACTTAGTTCTTTCCTCAAGAAACAATAAACAGTATTCTATATATTATATATCTATAGTAAATACTAATAGTTATGTTATCAGTTACACATCGAATCACATAATTAACAAACTTAATGTACATAACAACAACGAACAAAAAAAATAATAGTGCACCGTAATTTTCTAGCACCGCCCACCGTGCTAAACAGATGAGCAACACGTTTGTGCAGTATGCAATCAAAATAAAGAAAACTTTAATGTGTAACAAAACCAAAAAATTTAACACAACAACAATCAATCTAATACTAACTAAATAGAACCATCTGTTGGCAGAAAACATAGTTTATTACAGGGCCGTTTGAACATTCCCTTTTGTGTCTCAATAGTTACAACTCTTACAATATTATCAATGCCTGGGTGTGTTTTTACAATTCTGCCTAAAAGCCATTTCGCCGGAGGTATATTGTCCTCCTTTAAAATTACAATATCACCTATCGTAGGTTCAACCTTATGGGTTGTCCATTTGTATCTGTTGTTTAGTGTCACTAAATACTCAGAACTCCACCTAGTCCAAAAATGTCTGACCATTTTGTTACATATTTGCCACCTATCCTGAAGATTAACAACATTGTCATCCTTGTGTACAACATTCAACAAGGGTTCGCCTACTAGAAAATGGCCTGGTGTCAGCGGGAGGGGGTCGTTAGGATTATTGCTTAAAATAGTTAAGGGTCTCGAGTTAACACACGCTTCAACCTCTGCTAACACCGTGGATAACTCTTCGTAGGTAAGTGTACTCTCACCAATAACTTTTCTTAAATGTTGTTTCACAGAACGCACTCCGGCTTCCCATAACCCACCAAAGTTTGGTGCTTGAGGGGGAATGAAGTGCCAATTTGTATGTTTGAAAGCGAGAGCTTCAGCAATATCATGAGTGAATTGTGATTTGGCACTGTTAAACATGATTCGTAATACTTTGTCAGCACCAACAAAATTTGTGCCATTGTCGCTATACAAATCTTGGCAATGGCCTCTTCTCGATGTGAAACGTTTGAACGCAGCAAGAAACCCTTTTGATGTCAGATCTGTTACTGCCTCAATGTGAATTGCTCTTGTCACCATACATATGAATAGACATATGTATCCTTTGAATGATTTTGAACCTCTTCCGGGTGAGAATCTTATGTTAATTGGTCCTGCATAATCAACTCCGGATGATTTAAATGGTTTACTTGGCGTAAGCCGTACTTCAGGAAGTTGACCCATTAATTGCGTATTAGTGTTGTTCGAATATCTTCTGCAAGTAACACAGGCTCTGTAGTACTTTTTTACTCGTTCTCGTCCACGTAAAATCCAGTATTTCGTGCGAAGATAATTTAACATTATTTGAGGTCCGCCATGTAATGTTTTGTAGTGTGCATCCGATATTAACAACCATGTAAGATGACTCCTAGATGGTAAAATGATTGGATGTCGTTCATCATAACTTAAGTGTGCTTGGTCAATGCGACCGCCAACTCTTAAAATGCCGTTTTGATCTAAAAGCGGATAAAGAGTGTGAAGTACGCTCTTCTTGGGGACATTGCTTTTATTTTTCAGATGCTTCATCTCCTCTCCAAAATGAAATTCTTGTGCTTGTTTTATACACATCTGTAAAACATTGTTCACTTCTTGAATGGTAATGTATTTGGGTAACTTATCACGTTCTTCCTTGGGTTTTGTCCAATATAAAATTCTTTTACAATATGAAATAACTCTTAACATTCGATTTAGATTAGAAAATTTAGTCCACTCAAATTCTTCAGTTTTGTCTTGTATAATATTCATTGATTTAATCTTTTGTTCTTCTTCTGTTTCAGGTATTTCGTCACATTTTCTATTGAAGTTTACATTGTATATCCAGTCGGGTCCATGCCACCATAAAGTATTGTTTTGTAATTCTGTAGGTCGTAATCCTCGTGAGGCGCAATCTGCAGGATTCATATCCGTTGTTACATGACTCCATTGTTCATAGTCAAGTATGGTCAATATCTCCGAAACTCTGTTGCTCACAAATGTAGTCCATCTTGAAGCACCTCCTCTTAACCACGCCAACACTATTGTAGAATCGGTCCAAGCATAAAGTTGTTGTTTAGGAATATTCATCACTTGGGATATTTCAGATAGTAACTTAGCCGCTAAAGCTGCTCCGCATAATTCCAGTCTGGGCACTGAAAGTTCCTTTTCTATTGGGGCGACTTTTGTTTTCGCTGACACAATAGATGAGTATACTTGTTTAAATTGGTCCACCACTCGAAGATACACTACTGCCGCGTAACCAGAAGTAGATGCATCCGAAAATGCGTGTAGTTCTAGTCCACATGTTTTTGTACAATTCAACCATCGTGAAATAGTTATTGCCTTTGTTTCTTTTAGTTCCTGTCTGTATCTCAACCATTCTTGTAATAACTCCTCCGGTAGTTCATCGTCCCAACCTATCTGTGCTTTCCATACCTTTTGTATAATAATCTTAGCTCTAATAACTACGGGAGCAATCCATCCTAGGGGATCATACAATCGAGCGATATCTGACAGCATTTGCCGTTTCGTAACAGCTCCTTTTATCTCAGGTAAGTCAATCGTATATTCGAAACTGTCTGTTAATCTATTCCAACAAATTCCTAACACCTTCAACATGTTGTCGCTCTTAATTGGTACTGATGTTTCTATGCTGTGTTTATCTTGTCCTATGTATTGTAATAACTTTTTACTATTGCTAGACCACTTCTGTAGCTGAAACCCTCCACTGTTCATAAGTAAATTCATTTCGTTGTAAATGTTTATAGCCTCATTTTCTGTGTCACAACCCGTCATCAAATCATCTACATAATAATCATTTTTTGTTATTTCAGCTGCAATCGGATACTTCGTCTTCTCTTCATCAGCAAGTCTCTGTAATGTTTTAATTGCTAAGTATGGGGCACAAGCAGTTCCAAAGGTAAGAGTGATTAGTCTGTAGTGTTGAATTGGCACGTCTGGGTTTGATCTCCACAAAATCCGTTGGAAATTAGCGTCATCTTTATGTACTAGAACTTGCCGGTACATTTTGACAAGATCAGCTATAATGCATATAGGATGTGTCCGCCAGCGCATCAAAATGTGTCTCAGATCCTGCTGAATTTTGGGTCCGACCATCAATTCATCATTGAGCGAAACACCGTTGTCACCTTGTGAAGATGCGTTCATGACGACGCGTACTTTTGTAGTCTCTTTGTCATTTCTCACGACAGCATGGTGGGGAAGGTAAGTAGCACGTGGGTTCTCCAGGTCATCGAGTGGAACGAGTTCCATATGGTTTAAGGTAAGGTATTCCTCCATTACTTTTACATATTCTTTTCTTAAAGTTGTATCTTTTTGTAGTCTCTTCTCTAGGTATAATAGTTTTCTTTCCGCTATTTTTCTTGTATCTCCATATTGACATTTAGGATCCTCTACTTTGAAAGGTAATCGTACTATAAATCTTCCGTTCTCATTTCTGGTAGTAGTTCTGTTGTAAAACATCTCACACTTCTCTTCTTCCACGGTAAGTCTCTTCTTAATCAAATCGGGTTCTGCTTCAATTTCCCAAAATTTTCTAAGTATATCGTCACTTCTCATTTGTATGTGCAAGTTTATTATACTCTCTCTGTGTAGTGACTCTCTTTGTATTGTTCCAGATAGTACCCATCCGAAAGCCGTATGTTGTGCAATTAAATTGCCCTCTGGATGTTTCACCATATTGTTGTGTAAAATCTCACTGTAGACCTCGGCACCTAAAAGAATATCTATTTTTCCTGGCGTTGCGTAACCTGGGTCGGCTAACTGAAGTTGCTCCAACTGTACCCACTTAGAAGTGCACAGTTGATCTCCTGGAATTAGTGACGTTAGTACTCCTAACACATACGCATTTACACGGTATTTAGCAGTTGGATTAAAACGTGACTCTAGTAATAAAGAAACAGAATATTTAATTCTTGTTTGACCGTCTCCCAAGCCTGACACCACACCACTTACTGGTATTCGTTTAAGATTAAGTAATTGTACAGTCGATTCGCTTATAAAAGACGCTTGCGATCCTTGATCCAGTAGCGCGCGTATTTGGTATTTTTCTCCATTCGTAGCTTGTGCGTTAATAATAGCTGTAGCCAATAGTACATTGTGACTCTGTAGTCCTTGCGAAAAGTTAGCCACAATTCTTGTCTCAGTGTTACTCCTGTCACTCTTTTGTATGTGTATTTCTCCCTCGTTCGTGTTACTCTCTTTGTGTATAGACCCCTCTCTCTCAATGTGTAGCATCGTGTGATGTTTCTTACCACACTTCCTGCAACTCGTATTATGACGACATTTATTCACCATGTGATTTGGACACATACAATTAAAACAAAGTCTTTTGTGCTGTACGAAATCAATTCTCTCTTGTATGGGTTTTTGCTCAAATTTCTGACAGTGATAAACATAATGTGAACCGTTACATAAGGCACAAATACCATTTGAGGATTTGGATATCTCTTGTACTGCTGAATGAAATGATTTAGGTTTTGAAAATTGGTTGCTCTTGTTAGAAACTGAAGACTTCACAAATTGTTTGCAAGGGTCAATCATTTCAATACTGCGGAATCTACTTTCTAAGAACTCAGTCAATTGTACCCACGTCGGTAAATCAGTTGTCGAACTTAACATTTGTTCCCATAATTTGTGTGATTCTGTGTCCAATTTAGACACAACCAGGTAAACGATAAAAGCGTCGCATGATTTCGTATCAACTCCTATGTTCTGTAGTGATTGTAAGCATGACGTCGTGGTATCAAGTAGTTGCTTTAACAAATTTGATGATGCAAACGTAAGTGTCTTTTGTGTAAATAAGGTTTTAAGTATAGCATTCGCATTATATCTTTTATTGTTATAACGCTTCACCAGCTGTTTCCAAGCCTCCTCATAATTCTGTTCTGTAATAGCAAAGTTGCGTAGTAATATCTCTGGCTCGCCCGTTAAGTTGGCTTTTAAATAATGCAACTTTTGTACGTTGGATAGCGATGTGTTATCATGTATCAATGAAACAAACATATCATAAAAACTCTGCCATTCTTCATATTTTCCGTTAAATGTGGGTAACTGAATACGTGGGAGTGGTATTTCTGAAGATTTCATGGCCTCAGGTGACATCGCATTTGAACTCGTAGGTTTAGTAGCTTTTGCGTCAAGGACAGACTTTAATGCAGTTTTGTAAGTAGTGTATTGCTCTTCAAACAAACTATATACGTCACTCGTAAAATATGTTAATGTCTCTTTGCTGCTCTTCGATACTGTGGAAATAAACTTTTTGTGTCCTTCCTTAAATTCATTCCAAAGTTCTTCTAAGGTCTGTAATCTTGTTTCTATATAAGCAGTAGTTAATCTCTCTTTAGGCGACTTCCTATAATTTATTTCGGCCTTTTGCAGTCTTTCATACAGTTCGTTTTGTATAATTAATAATTCGTTAGCCATTGCGAAGTTATTTAAAGTCTATATTATAAAAATGTGTTGACAGTTAAAATATCTAAGTTAATATAGTTTGGCCGCAAAAGATTTACAAGTCCAATAAACACTTCAATTTATGCACCAAATTTTACAAGTCCCAAGGTAAGCAAAATTTTCTAAGTTCATGTGGTATAAGCGCAAAATTTTACAAGTCCAAAAGTAAACTGAATTTACTAAGTCCATATAGTGTAAACACAAAATTTTACAAGTTCAAAAGTAAATCTAATTTTTCTAAGTCCAGTACGTACAACCGATATTTTTACAAGTCCACAACTCATTAATTTTTCTAAGTGTTTTTAATGATAATTTACGTAAATTTCACAAGTCCCACAATCACCAAATTAGTCTATCTTAATATTTCACTTCACTGCACTATTACACTATGTCTTTTACTCACGATTTCACTAGTCCATGTTTCAATCCTGGTTTCGGCACCATGTAAAAACGTCCTTTTTCAGGGGTCCAACACAAATTAAACACTCACTTGTACTGTAACACGTATCACTGTATTAATCTCTAGTAGAACAAACTCAACTCAACAATTGCCCATCGGCTAGGGTCATGTATTCGATGTGTAACCTTGCCAGCGCGTTTTAATTTTACCTGTAACGCCATCTATTATCTATTGTATGTAACTTAACGCCATCTATTATCTCGTATATTTAACTTATGACAACTAAACTAATTAGACACAGACAGTGGATGGAAACACTTTAGTAATACATGGCGCAATTAATGGAGTAGCATGTAAACTGACGCTGGATACCGGAGCATCACGAACCATCATTAATAACCGAAAGCTGAAACACATTGCGGACAACAAGTTGCAAGACAGAAAGCATATCACTCTCATGACAGCCACCGGCCAGCGCGTACCTGTTTGGGGAGAAAGGAAAATTGCTATCAAAATTGGGGACAACATTTATTGGCATAAAGCAATAGTTGCAGATATCGTCGATGATTGCATCATTGGATTGGACTTTCTTCAAAATTACCAGTGTACAATTGACATGAAATATGGAGTTTTAAAGTGCAGAAATAGAGAAGTACCGATAAGTGGTGGAGCTCTGGGGAAAGTTTGTTGCTTAAAAGACACTGCTCTTCCACCAAGATCGCAGACTCTAGTACCTGTCGTTTTACCCCAGAACAAGTCAGGTAGTCCATGGTCATGCGCTATCATAGAGAAGTTTGGAGATGAGAGCTCGTGGATCCCAGCAAGAGTTGTAGTAGGTAAAACTTCAACATCCATGGTTCCAGTGCTGAATACCAGTGACGCTACGCAAACTATTCAGAGAGGGGAAGTTGTGGGGACTTGTGAAGAGATAGCCTGGTTAAGCAGATGTCAACAGAATGAGAAGGTGCTTAGCAAGGATAAAGAGCAAGCAATGAAACTTATAGAAGACTGCAAAGAACATCTCACAAGTTCACAGAAGACAAAAGCTGAAAATTTACTTTACCAATATTCAGATTTGTTCTCAAAACATGATGGCGATATTGGAAGAACCGGATTAGTGAAGCACAAAATTAATACTGGTGACATAGCCCCTATTCGACAACGACCAAGACGAATCCCATGGGCTAAGGAGAAAGAAGTTGACGACATGATCCAAGACATGAGAAAGAATAACATCATTGAACAATCTACTAGTCCTTGGTGTTCACCAGTAGTACTTGTAAGGAAGAAGGATGGATCTACAAGGTTTTGCATCGATTACCGCAGACTCAACGATGTAACCAAAAAGGACAGTTATCCCCTGCCTCGAATCGACGACACCTTAGACACTCTCAGTGGCATGAAATGGTTTTCAACTCTCGACTTAAAGAGTGGCTATTGGCAAGTGGACATGGACCCCGTGGATAAGGAGAAGACTGCGTTTTCAACTGGAAAAGGGTTGTGGCAGTTTAAGGTTATGCCGTTTGGGTTATGCAATGCACCAGCTACATTCGAGAGGTTGATGGAACGTGTACTCGCTGGATTACTAGGAGCAGCCTGCCTTGTTTACCTGGATGACATAATTATTGTAGGACGTGACTTCGAAGACCATCTTAAGAAACTCGAAGCAGTATTTGATAAACTAAGGGAAGCAAATTTAAAGTTAAGTCCAAAGAAGTGCTCGTTCTTTAGAAGACAAGTGAATTACCTTGGACACGTAGTTTCGGAAAACGGAGTAGAAACGGATCCTGGGAAAATCACCGCTGTGAAAGATTGGCCGATCCCTAAGGACAAGACGCAAGTGAGAGCATTTCTAGGATTGTGCTCTTACTATCGACGGTTTGTAAAAGGCTTCTCTGACATCGCCAAACCACTTCATAAACTGACCGAAGTGAAGAGACCTTTCGTATGGGACAACAATTGTGAATCGGCCTTTCAAGAACTGAAGAAACATCTTTGCCAAACACCGATCCTTGGGTATCCAGACGCAAAGGGAGAGTTCATTGTCGACACTGATGCCAGCAATATCGGTATTGGAGGTGTATTGTCCCAGCGGAAGGGTGATCAGGAGGTGGTTATCGCATACTTCAGTAAGTCACTCTCTAAACCGGAAAAGAATTATTGCGTTACTCGAAGAGAGCTACTTGCTGTAGTAAAAACCTTACAGCATTTTAAGAAATACTTGCTAGGGCGCAAATTTTTGGTAAGAACTGATCACGCTGCCCTGAAATGGTTATTGGAATTCAAGGACCCCGAAGGACAGGTAGCGCGATGGATTGAACAACTTCAAGAGTTTCAGTTTGAAATTGAACATCGTAGGGGTAAAATACACAGTAACGCCGATGCCCTATCTAGAAGACCATGCGAGGAAGACTGCAAGCACTGTCACAGACAAGAAATAAAGGAACTAGAATCTATTAAAATTATTAGAACAGATTCGATAGACGAACGTTGGAGCGATGATGCCATGAAGAAAGCACAAGAAGAAGACCGAGACATACGACCGATCATGGAATGGTTAAGTAGTGGTAGGCCAAAACCTAAGTGGACTGACATAGCACAGTACAGTACCGCTACCAAGAGTTTGTGGGCACAATGGAACAGTTTGTTGTTACACAATGGAGTATTGTGCCGCAAATGGGAAACAACGCGTGGAAATGATAGCCATCTTCAATTAGTTGTACCTAAAATAAAAATATCTGAGGTTCTTCGAGTCTACCATGATGGTTCTTCTGGTGGACATTTAGGGGTAAGAAGAACGTTAACCAAGATCAAGGAGCGATTTTACTGGCTGCATTGTAGAGATGATGTTGAGGACTGGTGTCGAAAATGCGTGCAATGTGCTTCTGTCAAAGGGCCGCAGACCAGAAGCCGAGGAGCAATGAAATTATACAACGTTGGGGCACCTTGGGAGAGAATCGCATTAGACGTAGTAGGGCCATTTCCGATTACTAACTCCGGGAACCGATACATTTTAGTTGTGATGGACTATTTTACAAAATGGCCTGAGGCATTCGCCATCCCAAATCAAGAAGCAGTAACTATCGCAAATTCTTTGGTAAAAGATGTGTTTTGCAGATTCGGCGTTCCAATAGAAATGCACAGTGATCAAGGAAGAAACTTTGAATCACATATATTTCAGGAAGTATGTAAAATCATGGGGGTACACAAGACTCGAACCACACCACATCATCCGCAGTCAGATGGAATGGTTGAAAGGTTTAACCAGACTTTGGAACACCATCTAGCTAAGGTTGTGGATAAACATCAAAAGGATTGGGACGAGTATTTATCATTGTTCCTGCTTTCTTACCGGACTGCTGTACACGAAAGCATTACCATAACACCTGCTTTTGCAAATTTCGGAAGAGAATTACGGCTTCCAGTGGATCTGTTAAGTGGTTGCCCGCCGGGTACTCCAAGTTGCATCACCGAATATGCCAGTGAACTAAGAGCGAAGATGATTGGTGTTCATGAGCAGATACGAGATGCAGGGCTACAAGCAAGTGAACGCATGAAAACTCGTTATGACCGGAAGGCGACAGGAACGAACTTCGAGGAAGGCTCATTGGTATGGCTGCATAACCCGGTGAGACGAAAGGGTAAATCGCCAAAGCTACAACCCAGTTGGGAGGGGCCTTACAAGGTTATAACGAAAATTAACGATGTCACTTTCCGAATTCAACGTACACATAGAAGCCCGGCTAAAATCGTGCATGTGGACCGATTAGCCAAGTATCACGGCAACAACGATGCTCGAGACGAGCATGTCTTAGGAGGGGATAGTCTCGCGGAATATAGTGCGAACTCGTCATAATAGCACGCTTGTACCATGCCTTACAACAGCGAATGTCAATTTATAACTTTTGACAATTAGATAACAAGAACAGTTTATTGCAAATTTTAATGTGTCAGAGAGAGATAACGCATTTTCAGGAAAGATTTGGAAGTTACTAGAAACATTTTGAATTTTCGATACTAGAATGTTCTAAATTTATGCATATAAAAAGGCCGGCAGTGTGTCGAGAGATCAGTTGACGTTCGGAGTTAAGTGAAGATTACGAAGAGATACGAAATAGTGGAAAAGTGAAGAAAAGTACAGTGAATTATTAAAAGTGGTGGATTATAGTGTTCAGAGACTAAATTAATCTAGTGCTGTGTACAGACTGCGCGTGTACATAAAGTGTAAATAAAACATCTTAAGTGCGAGATCGCTTTTAATTTCCGATCCCGAACCCGTAGTACGTAACAATATATATAATACAAGTACGTACGTACGTACAATTAAATAATTCTCAAAATTAAGATATTTTCTTGCAGCAAAATGAATCGTCGATGCAATGTAAGCACACAAAAATGTGTTTTCAACACCGCATAAAGCACTTTGAAATTTTCAGGTTTTTATGTCAATGACTTTAAAATGTGCAGAATATCATGTATAGATATATTTAGTTAATGGAAGCAGGTAGTGCCATGCTTGTTACCTTCGGGTAGCAGCTGAATGTGGCGGCACGCCCCGTATTGTTCATTAGTACCACTCTCTCACAGAAGACCGGCGTGAAGTGGCAGCTATGCTGTCGCGTTTCGTCCGGTGAGTGAGAGTCCGGGAGGCCCATTCTCCTTCCCTATTCCCTCTCCTTCCCTATTCCCTCTCCTTCCCTATTCCCTCTCCTTCCCTATTCCCTCTCCCTCCCTCCCTCTTCCCTTCATCCTCCGTTTTCGTTCCCCCCTCCCTATTCCCTCCCCCTTCCCTCCCTCCTCCCACCCTCCCATTCTTGAAAGGCCGGCAACGCATCTGCAAGCCTGGCTTGCAGATGTCCATGGGCGGAGGTGATTACTTCCCATCAGGTAAGCCTCCTGCCCGTTTGCCACTTTTTTACCATAAAAAAAGCTATTCTGTTAGTTCTTTTATAATGACAGTGCTAGTAATTATAAATTAGTAATAATCAGAATAATCATTATAATGACACGTTTAACAGTATAAAGCGAAAAATTATATCGATCGTGAACCTTGTTCATAAAAAAATATTCAAAGTAAATTATAAAAACAACCTTTAATAAATTAAATATTTTAACTTAAGATTTCGTTACCTGAATTGAGACAACCTTGTTAAATGGATAAACAATACTAACTTAACTATTATAGGCTGACAACTAATTTCATTCAAAACATTATGAATTTAAAGCCTTAAAATATAATGTAAGAGTGAAAATCTAAAGTGGTAAATATGTGTAAAAATTAATATCTCCTTAAATATGTGTATCTAATTACATATATCCTTATATTTATAGAGTAATTACTTATATTATAACACCCAAGCTATCTTGTTAGATGTAAGTAAAATTCAAACACATTATCTTTTTACGAGAAACAATAAGAGTGCGCAATTTCTTGTCAACATTAACGTGTGACATAAATCATGTTCTCGATATTTTATAGGTTTTAATTTTGGTGTTTTATGTTGTGATAACATCAGTAGAGTAATGGTGTCAGCAGCTTGCGAAGGTTTATGAAGCCTAGTTTATAGCCATGGTATACCACGTATTACTTGTTCTGCTACAAAACTAAATTTCTTTAAATATTTTCTTAAATATTTTAACTTTTGATATTCTCAATATCAATATTTCTAAATAGCAAACAAGGAAATATACTAAAACAACTTTTTATTAAATAAAGTTAGTAAATGTTTTATCAAATTTACAAATACGAGTCTTATTTTAAGCGGTGTACAAAATTGTTAGCAGCTTTTCCAGTACAATTTAAATGGCAATTTCAAATAGAGGACTTGCAAAATATGCAATTTAACTTTAGAAATGCAACAGTATTGGCGAAAGAACGGGCAAAATATTTCATCAAAATGCAAAACAGCACAATTTCCAGCCACGTACAGGAGAAAGAACTGTATTAACCGGACGTTGGAAAATGGATGATTCGATTTGCATAACTCGTTCACATCGCCGGGTAACCTAATTTCAGCTGACGGGTTAACACGTCCGAAACATTGTCGAATGATGATTTTTTGAGATATCAATAAATAATATATAAATATAAATTAATATAAAAAGAAAACGTTCCTAGATTTATATAACATTGTTAAAAAGGAAAGCCGGACATAATGTTTTTTTAAGATTTTTCAGATTTGCATTTTATAAGAAAAACAAAAAAAAAAGCAGAAAATCAATATATCAAATATCGTTAAATTCTTCAAATTGAGTTCTATCTAGTGCATCCGTAGGGATAAGAAAAGGTCTCTCCCGAAGTTTCATAGTACATTGTTATCCGTTACCTTTGTTCCGCCGACAAAACTGTCATCCTTATTTTTCATTCAGCAACGAGAGCGAACAGTTACCATTAAAAGGTCCGACGTTTGCCCCTAGAGAGCTCTTTCATCGGTCCGAGAGTGTATGTGTAATACGAGTACACTGTCCACAGAGCTAGAAAAGTTGGAGACGATTTAGATTTCATTTATTTAAGGAATAAGAGTCACTCTTTAAAAATAGTTATATATGACTTTATTTCAGAAATAAATAATGAGTATATTATAAAAACAACAATTATTATATTGAATTGAATTAACAATATGATATTGAATATTGTTTAACGTTTCATTAATATACGTATTAGAACAATACTAGTAATTTTAAAATCTTTTCTACTCAAATTAATTAAATAAAACTAATTAGACGGAAAAAATAGACAGACAGACACACAAATTAAAAAAAATGTTTTTTCATCTAAGTACTACCGTAAAAACCTTCATAGACATTAGTAAAAAGCTGTTGATTTGAAATTAAAAAGAGTTCTTTCATAGTAAATATTTCAAAGTTAAATATTTCGTAGCTCCTAGGTCACCCCACTCAGTGAGTCGTGTGTTCACGTCGCGACACCTGAGCAAAGATATCTCACACTGTTTGTACACTTTGCCTATTCACCGCAGATCGCATACAGATAGCTCCGTTTAGTCTGAGATTAAATTCTGCTAAAGAAACAACCCAAAATACGTTTCTCTCAAACAACAAGGACAAGTTACGATGGAAATTAAAATTGTAATTAGGACAGATTGCCATTTAATAATCTTTTATTATTTATTTCGTCCAGCCAAGTTTCGTTTATTCATTTCTAATTTTGCTTAAGAGCTTTTAAATTGTATTTTTTCGTATAGTTTTATATTCTGCAATGGACAACGAAAATATTATTCTTTAAGAAGTATTCTAAACAATAATTACTCATATATTTTTGCCTGTTTACCTGTTACCTACCTTATATGTAGAGTACAGTGAATATAAATAAATACAAGTATTACTACTGGTGTAAACTTACTTAATAATAATAAATTTATAATAATAATAATTTTTTG
This sequence comes from Boloria selene, assembly GCA_905231865.2. NCBI lineage: Eukaryota > Metazoa > Arthropoda > Insecta > Lepidoptera > Nymphalidae > Boloria > Boloria selene. The sequence continues at coordinate 5,183,756 of HG993141.1, forward strand.
TTTATAAAACAGGTTGAACAAATACATAACTTTGTTGTTGGGACATCCTTTTAAGTAAAAATTTTACCTGTGCCAGGATGTCCCGCTCTTCCGTAGACAATTACTTATGACTAAAAACAATTTGGTTTTCTTATAGAAATATAAAACAAAAAATAACTAAACAAAAAATAAATAAAAAATATGCGTGTGTGTGTGTGTGTGTGTGTTGAGTGTGTGTTTGGGCACTTAATAATAGGCAAAATGTAATAAACCACATATAATTTTTAAATAAACTAATATAAATGAAATTGTATTCTATTCTTTTTACGTCCTATTACCTTCGTAATCAGTTGGATCAGGCCATAGATCATCACGCCGTTTAAGTGAGTTGGCGAACTTCACAAGTTTTCAAAAACTTATAAGGTTTTCTCAGTTACATGTACAGTACAGTAGAACAAGTAGTAATCGTATTGGAAACGATTCACTATTGAAACTATCATCATGCAAAACCCGGGATTTGCGAGCGCGTTTTCACTGAGCTACCACTGCCTATTTAAACGAAATAAAATAAATAAACATACTAGCAATTAAAATTCATTCGCAGTTTTTCTTCGATTCTCAAAGCAGGGAATCATCTAATTAGACATTATGTCCGTTACAGTTCTGAAAATCCTTTGTATTGCAGAACTTTATGCGTTCTTTGTTCCTAGAGCATTTTTAAGGTGATACGTCTATTCGATTTTCAACTTTATATTCGGAGGCGTAAAGTTTGTTTTGTTTTGGACTTATTTGTAAATATTAAGCTTGTGACAATCGGCAGAGGACTCTGAGAAGCTCCTGCACTAACGAGCCCCCCACCTCCTCGTTTTCATTTTATCATAGCGCCCGCCTCTACTATTTACATTTTTATTCAGACAAATTCTTTCTATAAAGTGATCATCACTCAATCAAAGACACATCAATATAATTATTTATTTCCTTTATTCATCTAAACACTTAATAACACAAATAACCTCATAATAACTACATTAGTGGAAAACTGTGTTGCAGTTATCGACGTCCTCCTCACAAGCTTCGTATATCTATATTACACTACACATATTAAACAAAAGAACACTCACAAGTACAGAAAAGGAATATGTTAACAATAATGACAATTGTGTGTGCAATGTGCATTGACATATTTTAACTATTCTACATACACGTTTATCTTTCTGATACGAAAATTGCATGCATATCCAAAGGTAGTAGTATATATGTCATATTAAGTAGCATTATTCGATTTTTTCCTCTTTTTATTTCAAACAGGTAACTTGAAAGCAACATTAGAGGTAAAGAAAAAGATGAAAGAAGTAAAAAATTGTCAAAAAATGAACGTAGAAGTTCTATCTAACTACAATTTCTTAAACTTTTAAATTGTAGTTGAAAATATTCAATATTTCTTGGAGAGCCCAACCAAGAATAGTATTATTCTTTAAGAAAAACAAAGTGGATATATTACAATTATTATAATATTTGTTGTTATAGAACTTTAATGGCAAAGAATCCTATGGAAAATAACCGTCAGTTTTTGTATCATTAATAAAACTACTAGGGTTTGCTCAACTCAAAAAAAAACCAACTCTGCTCATAGTTTTGTAATGGACTTTTCGCATGCAATTTCTATATTCACTAAAGATAATTCTGGTGAAGCCAAATTCTTAATATAGTTCTATCACTCTAATAATAATTAGTAACTTAGTCATCAGAATCGTTGACAGTATATATTTTAATTACTTAATGTATTTTACAGAATGATTTAATTCTAGAGCACATTATTAAATTGAAGGGCTATAACAGTGTAAGATGTGAAGAACATAACGAACTTAGGAATTAGTGTCATGTCCACGTCAATTGAGCCAAAAGCCTTAGTTTTGATTGGACTGTTTGTTACCAGACGTAAGAAGTCCTTAGTTGCTTTGTATTTGCCATCATCTACAATTCGAAGAATATATTTATTCATTAATAATTTTAAACTTATTTAAATTTTTATGTATAATTTTATATTATTTCAAAATAAAATTGTAATGATATGGTAAATGTCAAGAAAAACGGCGTATTTATATTATTACCAAGACATAGGAAATACATAAATTTTATTTATATAATACTACCTCTCGCCAGATACAAAATTGTAATAGTCTGTATATTAAATATGCAACGGCAAAATATCGCTTTTTGTCTAGTTATAATATTCTTTATTAATTTAATTTTTTTGTGACGTTACGTGTTTTATTAACGTTGTTAATAAAAAAATATATGATTATAGTCATTTATCGACCACTGGATGAATACTCCTAAATAATAAATAATTTAGATGCAGACTTACCTATTGGCAAAAAAATAAGTAATTTTCCAAGACTCCGTCGTAAATCTTTGGCGCTATTTTCAGCTGTTTGTGCACCACGAGATAATGCAAGCAATGCGGTGAAGTAAAATACAATATTAACAGAATTATCGAATATGTCATCACCAATTGCGTCATTCTGAAAATTAAAATGAACAATATATTTCAAGATGTTTCATTATTATATATCTTACCATCTATACTTTAATATTATAAAAGCTGAAAAGTTTTGTTTCTTTGGTTGATTATGCACTACTGATTCCAGCTGAAAAAATATTTTTGTGTTGGATTTTATCGAGGTATGACGTAGGCTATAATATAACATCACGCTACGACAAATAGGCAGAAAAATTATTTCGTTTAAGCTTCCGGTGTTATACCGTAACCATTTATTTTCTAAAATAATGCACCCTAAAATTATGACGACATCATCATAGTGGTATACAACATCATCATAGTGGTATACAACTGTAGGATAGTAACGAGGAATATTTTAATTTTCTATATCATAAGACTAAATATAAAATAATATATCTTACACATAAAACAAAATATATTTACGTACGGCTATAACCCTGTACGCAATAACGTACAAGTACTTTATGAAGTAAAAGATCAACGACAGCATGGTGATTGTTATCTGAAACATAAAGAATTTTGTTAAATAATATAAATCATAATTATGTAAAAAGTTTGGTAACCATTAACTGACCTGTACTCCAAATATAGTATTCATTAAATTAGAACATTCTTTGATATCTGTGTAAATTGTGCGCCATTCATCAAAACCTGTTACACTGTGTGTGACTGCCGCTGTGCCTCTTGCGCTGTTAATGCTAGTAGCATTTACATTAAAGTTTAAATTTTGAACGTTACGTATTTTTCTATTAATACATTTCACTTGTTCCGACAGTAAAATCAAAAAACAATATAAAGTAATATATTCAAGTGCAAAACGAAATCTATAGATGGATATATTTGTAGCATATATAAAGTAACCTATTATATAAAAGGAAAAGCCTGCCCTATATATATTTAAATATGATACCACATTGACAGCCATAAGTAAGTAAACAATAATTAGAAATGCTGTAAATCTAAAAATATTGTCCACATTCTTAAGGTATTCGGAATCATGTGAAAAGTATTCATGATTCCTTTCAATACGTAACTTAAATTTCATAAAATTTTGGGAATGATAAATTGCCAACATAGCGGTTGTTATTGAACTCACAATATTTGAAATATAATACATGAATTCAGTCTTAAACATTGTGACTTGCGCGTTATAATAAAAATCAAAGAGGGAGATGATAACTGGCACCAAATCGCACAATATTCTTAACCAAATAAGTAAACGTTTGGTTATAGTTAGTGTACAATAAGTTTTGTATACACAGAACATATTATTAACAAAAATTATCATTTTCATAAGACGTAAATCCATCTCTTACTGTATGAAACAGTCAGATACTGGACTTTTTAAAACGGTGTTTAAAATATAATTCGTTAACTGTATAGTACTCCAGTAATATTTAAGATAGTGTTCCATAAGCAATTAAATAGAAAGCATATTTTTCTGTTAATATTTCTAACTATGGTATTTTCCTAGTATACACAGTATACATCGTTCAATTCTCAATAGATTAGCCTAATGAAATATATAAATATCGTCAATGATCTATTTATTGTTATATACGCACTAGTGACTTATCATAGCTTTGCTTGGGTGCATTCCTAGATACGCTTTTGCGTACATTGGCAGAAAGTTTTATACTATTGTACTCAGTGGCAGATCCAGGATTATGTTTTGGGGACGGTCTTGACCTAACTCGACCTTTCGTTTATTTACCCGACTGCGCCAGAAGGAGAGTTATGCTTTTCGAGAGTATGTATAATTGTTTGGCACGCTCTGCAGCTACAACGGCTCGGTGGATTTTAGTTTCATAGGTGTCGTTAGATTCGTATTAATTTTGAAAGTAAAACCGGGTTTAAATTTTGAATACAGAACACAACATAATTTAGGGTTTTTTCATTTCCAAATTACACAGAATCACAGTCCAGTTTTTTAGTCTTTTAATTACACTGACTTGTTTATTGGTTTAATCCGGCAGAGCGTGAAGCTAAGAAACGCGCCGTAAGGAACCGCTTTTTCTATTCCAGCCGATAACTCTCATAATATTGCATTAATTAATAAAATTTATATGTTAATTTTTTGTGATTAATTTATTTTCTAAACCTTTTGTTTTTAACCTTTTTTTCTCATGTACCTAAATACTTTTTGAGTAATAAGGACGTTCAGTGTTGGACTATTGGGCATAAGGAAACGTTTTTTGTAATAGATCATTACTACTGACGTTTTTATTCCAACAGGAACACGCAATAACTAGTTCCGTTTTCATTAAAGAGGGATCGAACTGTAAATGGGGAATCAATCGTTGGTACATAATAAGTGATAGCATAAAGTGAAAGATATTTTATGTACTTGTAGCGCGAGCTTATATTTGGCTCTAGCAACTTTTTATTTGGTTCCATGAAGCTTGTGACAATCAGCAGAGAGCTCTGAAATGTTCCCGCAGTAATGAGCCCTCAAATCATCGTTTTCATTCTATCAATGCGCCCATATAAATTTTATTTTCAGAAAAATTCTAACGTTAAAATGGTATAAAAAACAACATATCAATATTTATTTATTTCATTTATTAATTTGAAACACTTAATGTATTATATATCAAATTATAAAAAAAAATATAATTAAAAAGTCTCCTTAATAACTAAAATAGTGTAAAACTGTGTCGTAGCTACTAACGTCCGCCTCATAAAGGTATGTGAATAAACTCAATACTACACATTATATTAACACAAGTAAACACATCAAGAAAATTATATAATAATAATAGTATAACAATTACAAAAAAATAGAAATGATGACATTGATGATACATACGTATAGTACAGGTGTGTATATTATTAACATTTCTTACTTATTCTACATACATAGGTACTTATGTATCTGATACAAAAATTGCATGCATATTCAAAAACTAATAGCTTAGTCGTCAGAATCGTTGACAGTATAAATTTTAATTACTTAATATACCTATTTTACAGAATGATGTAATTCTAGAGCACATTATTAAATTGAAGGGCTATAACAGTGTAAGATGTGAAGAACATAACGAACTTAGGAATTAGTGTCATGTCCACGTTAATAGAGCCAAAAGCCCTAGTTTTGATTGGACTGTTGGTTACTAAACGTAGGAAGTCCTTAGTTGCTTTGTAGTTGCCATCATCTACAATTCGAAGAACATATTCATTTATTAATAATTATAAACTTGGTAAATGGTATGGTAAATATTTAAAAAATGGTGTGTTTATTCTACCAAGACATAGGCAATATATAAATTTTATTTTTACAATACTGTCTCTCGCCAGTGGTGAAAAATTGTAATAGTCTGTATATTAAAATATGCAACGGCAAAATATCTTTTTTGTCAAGTTATAATGCTCTTAATTAATTTTATATTTTTGTGACGTTACGGGTTTTATTTACGTTGTTAAGAAAAAAATATATGATTATTAGTCATTTATCGATCACTGAACGGATGCGTAAGTATTAAATAATTTAGATGCAGACTTACCTATTGGTAAAAAAATAAGTAATTTTCCAAGACTCCGTCGTAAATCTTTGGCGCTATTTTCAGCTGTTTGTGCACCACGAGATAATGCAAGCAATGCGGTGAAGTAAAATACAATATAAACAGAATTTTCGAATATGCCATCACCAATTGCGTCATTCTGAAAATTAAAATATGCAATATATTTCAAGATGTTTCATTATTATAAATCTATACCATTTATACTTTAATATTATAAAAGCTGAAAAGTATGTTTGGGTTGATTATGAACTACTGATTCGAATTGAAACAATATTTTTGTGTTGGATTTTATAGAAGAATGATGTAGGCTATAATATAACATCACGCTATGACAAATAGGCAGAAATAATTTCGTTTGAGCTTCCGGTGTTATGGTAATCACTTTTTTTCTAAAATAATGCATCTTAAAATTATGATGATATTGTCATAGTGATATACAACTGTAGGACAATAACGGGGAATATTTTAATTTTCTATATCATGAGACTAAATATAAAATAATACATCTAACAAATAAAATAAAATCAAAATATATTTACGTACTGTTACAACCCTGAACGCAATAACGTACAAGTACTTTATGAAGTAAAAAATCGACGATAGCATGGCGATTGTTATCTGAAACGTGAAAATGTTATTAAATAACATAAATTATAATCACGTAAGAAGTTTGGTGACCATTAAACTGACTTGTACTCCAAATATAGTATTCATTAAATTAGAACATTCTTTGATATCTGTGTAAATTGTGGGCCATTCATCAAAACCTGTTACACTGTGCGTGACTGCCGCTGTGCCTCTTGCGCTGTTAATTCTAGTAGCATTTACATTAAAGTTTAAATTTTGAACGTTACGTATTTTCCTAGTAATACATTTCACTTGTTCCGACAGTAAAATCAAAAAACAATATAAAGTAATATATTCAAGTGCAAAACGAAATCTATAGATGGATATATTCGTAGCAAATATAATGTAACCTATTATATAAAATGAAAAGCCAGCCCTATATATATTTAAATATGCTACCACATTGATAGACATGAGTATATAAACACCAATTAGAACTGCTGTAAATCTGAAAGTGTTGTTCACATTCTTAAGGTACACGGAATCATATGAAAAGTATTCATGATTTCTTTCAATACGTAACTTAAATTTCATAAAATTTTGGGAATGATAAATTGACAACATAATGGTTGTAAGTGAATTCACAATATTTGAAATATAATACATGAATTCAGTCTTAAACATAGCTATTTTGGCATTATTATAAAAATCAAAGACAGAGATGATAAGTATCACTATTTCGCACAATATTCTTAACCAAATAAGTAAACGTTTAGTTATAGTTAGTGTACAATAAGTTTTGTATACACACAACATATTATTAACAAAAATTATCATTTTCATAAGACGTAAATCCATCTCTTGCTGTATATAACAGTCAGACACTAGACTTCTTAAAACGGTGTTTAAAATATAACGCGTTAACTGTATAGTACTCCAGTAATATTTCAGACAGTGTAAACAATTAAATAGAAAGCATATTTTTTTGTTAATATTTCTCTAATGGTATTTTTCTAGTACCTCGTTCATTTCTGAATAGATTAGCCTAATGAAGTATATAAATATCGTTCATGATCTATTTATTTTTATATACGCACTAGTGACTTATCATCACTTCGCTCGTGTGCATTCCTACACACTCTTTTGCGTACATTAGTAGAAAGTTTTATACTATTGTACTTAACTTACTGTAACGTATTGTGTGTTGAATATAGACTCCAAAACGATAGTTTTAACATTTTTGTATGTGTGTCGGTTTATCTATTTGTCTGTTTGTCAGTTTGTATGGTTTTGATTCCCTTGCGAGGTGTTGCGAGTTCCAAATATGCGGATTAAATTGCTGTTTCTTTTGATTGCGTTGACATAGAAGTTTGATTTTATTACAGCTTAAAAGTATGATAAACTTGATTATCTGATACGAATTTCAATTTAATACCTCTACGCGTTCATGAGGAAAGGGGTTGTAAGTTTAAGATTATTAAAAATATTTTTGTATATGATGTAACTAAAAATTTCTGCTTTTCGCAATTTTTCCTTTATTTCTTTGCTATAAAACGTTGCTTGTATCAAAATTCAAGATTCTGAGTTTCTGAAAAGTAGCCCGTAGGTTTTGTAGCCCGTAGTGTCGAAAATTTGCAGCATAAAAGGCTATACCTATCTCTTGATTGCGTTGACTTAGAAGTTTGATTTTTCACAGCTTCAAGGAACAGTAGACCTGAGTGTTTAATATTAATTTCAGCTTGACACATCCGCGGGTTACAAACATACAGACGGACAACAAAGTGAGCCTATAAGGGTTCCGTTTTTACCTTTTTAGGTACGGAATCCTAAAACCTAGGTCTTAGCAAGGCCTACAGAATAGTTTACAATGCCTGCCGCTTAAGCAGACTCGTAATAACTATTTTTATCTATAGATACGTCATGATATGAAAAACAATAGCTTACCAAATTGATGTCGACGTGCACAAAAAATGTACTGAACTTATGTTTATATTTTAACTAAACTTTCTTAAAACCTTTTATGCTAGCAGGAACACGCAATATACTAGTTCTATAGAGTGTAAGTATGTAATAAAATAAAATTCTTTATTGTTTTTTACACATTACCTAATATTGTGTTCTATATTAAATCTAGATTGTGAACTTTATATTTTTGTTTCAATTAAGCTTATGACAACCAGGGCGGGTTGTCATAAGCGTTGAAAAGGGCGTTGAAAAGCTCCTGGACTAACGTGTCCCCCCAACTTATCGTTTTCATTCTATATCTACTATGTACTTTTTTTCTATATCTACTATGTACTTTTTTTCAGACAAATTCTTAATTTAAAATGACATAACAAACGACATATTTATATTTATTTATTTCATTTATTTATTTGAAACACCTAATGTATTTATATGTCAAATAATAAAAAAATATATAATAAAAAAACCTTCGGCAAAATAATAAAAAAGCCTGCCTCACATAGGTTGTGTATGATAATAAACATCAGTAAGCACATCAAGAAAATTAAATAAACGAAAATAATAATAATAATGTAACAAGTACAAAAAAAGGGCTATGATGACATTGATGATACATGTGTCTATATAATTAACATATTTCACCTATTCTACATACATACTAATCTAATGTAGGTACATGATACAAAAATTGCAAGTATATTAAATAAAACTCTTACAGAATAGACCGTGGAATGATTTAGATTTTTACGTTTATTATTTAGTATTTTTTAAGTGGTATCGTTTTATTAATTCAGTAAAACATCAAACGGAACATTTTATTTCATTCACATATCCTTTCGCCTACATCAGTTTTGGTTTCGTGGACTCACATAAGAATTTCCTTAGGGTATTATTTATTGTTTATGAATTTTTATTTTTAAATGATCGTTCAAAAAGCGAAGTGTGAACATTGGGATTTTCTGAAAGACAGTCAGATATTTTAACTCCAAGACAAGAAAAGTAGTAGTTCGAAAAAGTACACCCAGTGACCTTTTTCGGGGTTTGAATACAACCCCTAAAAGTCTGAAAATAGTTTCATTGACTTTTAATATCTTGCAGAGCCTAGGCGAATACGATTACTCTTAAAAAAACAAAGTATACTACGCTATTATGTATTGTTATGGAACTTCAAATGCAAAGAACATAAATATCCCTCAATTTTTGTATCGTGAAATTGTAAAACTTTTAGGGTTTTAAGTCTTTTTTCACATGCAATTTTTATATCCAATAAAGATAATTCTAGTGAAGCCAAATTAGTAATACAGCATTATCACTCTAACAATTAGTAGTTTAGTAACCAGAATAGACAGTAAATATTTTAATCTCTCAACTTATTTTGCAGTATGTAGTAGTTCTAGAGCACATTATTAAATTGAAGGGCTATAACAGTATAAGATGTGAAAAACATAACGAACTTAGGAATTAGCGTCATGTCCACGTCAATTGAGCCAAAAGCCTTAGTCTTGATTGGTCGCTTTGTCACTAAACGTAGGAAATCCTTAGTTGCTTTGTATTTGCCATCATCTAAAATTCAAAAACATAAATATTTATTTTATATAGTTTAGGTGCACCCTAACAATAAACCAATAACCATGATTGTTTGTCAAGATTCGACACTAGATATCTTCTCGTTTTAGGCAGAAAAGTGGGATTCAGAGAGATAAAGAGTGAGTAAGTAATATACATAAATCTGTATATGTAACGTCAAATATCCTTTCTTATTTTTATGTCAAAATATTCTTAATGTTCATAATAAAAAACCAATAATAATTATTTAAGGCGAATATCGATCACTGGACGAATACTTCTTAATAAAGTGCAAACTTACCTGTTGGTAAAGAAATAAGTAATTTTCCAAGACTCCGTCGTAAGTCTTGGGCGCTATTTTCAGCTGTTTGTGCACCACGTGATAATGCATACAACGCAATGAAGTAAAATATAATCTTAAGGCAATTATCGAATACATTTCCACCTACGTCATTCTGAAAATTAAAAATACCTATATACATACACTAAAATTCTAACTGAATAGAATTTGTTAGTAAAATATTTATTGGAAAATCTTATTGAAATGGTAATTATCATAGTCACTTAAGCCGGATCTATAGTTTTTAGAATTTTTGTCTATCTATTTATCTGTCAATGACCACTGGATGTTGGAAGGATGATGGATCGTTTACTGGGTTAACTTAAAAATACTTTTTACAAACATACAACCAGAAATTTAAAGAAACTGTTAAAATGTACCTAGCAGAGCGATAGTAAGACATTAAACTTCAGGATGTTTAATTATTTTGTATTTCAATATATTTTAATTGCACTTTATATTTTACTTTAAAATCTTAATAAGAAATATTTATTTGTTGACTCTAAAATTATAAGTTTCGAACAATATTAGAAGAATTGGAAAATTTAATGCTTGAAAGAATATTATGTATCAGTTTCGAAAGCTTAGCTTGATTAGACAACCAAACATTTTCTCTCAACATCATTGTTAATAACGAGTATGTACCTATATGTTCACACACGCGCGTGATAGAAATTTAGAAATCATTTTATCATCAGTTTAATTTGGTTCAAGCTAAAAAGTTCGATTACAATTGCCTTAATGAATAATCGTACTAATGAAGAAAACCAATTGATAAAGAGGTGTAACATGATTTAGGCAATATAAAAAGGAAAATCTAGCACCTAGTTGAATAACGTTAAATTATAAATTTATAGTTATTCAATTTTATAGTACGGAATAAAAAGTAACGAGGAATATTTAGATATTTTAGAACATTTTAGACTAAAGACTTATATATAAAACTAGCATAAAGCTAAGCTTTGCCGAACTCCACTCACGTAGCTTTTCAGATGGCGTTTGTGGTACAATAACATTCTATACAATGAACACAAAATTATAAATGTTCATATTATAATTTTTTTGACAGATTAGTATAATAAAGTACAAATCTATAGACGTGATAGTTTTTTAGTAAAGTGTACCACAAAATGTTCAGATTGTGGGATAGTGTTAGGTTTCTCTTTGCTCGCCTTAATAATATATTTAACACATAAAATAAAAATATTTTTACGTACAGTTAAAATCGTGTACGCTATAACGTACAAGTACTTTATGAAGTAAAAGATCAAGGATAGCATGGTGACTGTTATCTGAAACATGAAGAATTTTATTATTATTTTTTATTTTAAAATAAGATCGTTTTATAATGATTACCATTAAACTAACCTGTACTCCAAATATATTATTTATTAAATTAGAACATTCTTTGATATCTGTGTAAACTGTGGGCCATTCATCAAAACCTGTTTCACTGTGCATTACTGCCTCTGCGCCTCTTGCGCTTTTAAGACCAGCGCTTACATTAAAGTTTAAATTTTGAACGTTATGTATTTTTCTCGTAATACATTTCACTTGTTCGGACAGTAAAATCAAAAAAGAATATAATGTTATATATTCAAGAACAAAACGAACTCTATAGATGGAAATATTTGTAGCATATAAAAAGTAACCAATTACATTAAATGAAAAGCCTATCCTATATATATTTATAAATGATAAATAATTGACAGCCATCAGTAAATAAACACCAATTATAATTGCTGTAAATCTGAAAGTTTTGTCCACACTTTTAAGGTAAACAGAATCAAACGAAAAGTATTCATGATTTTTTTCAATACGTAATTTAAATTTTATAAAATTTTTGGAATGAATAATTGCCAACATAATGTTTGTTATTGAACACACCATATTGGAAATGTAATACGCGAGTTCAGTCTTAAACATTGTGACTTTGGCTTTATAATAATAATCAAGGCCAGCGATGATAAATAGCACCAATTCGCACAATATTCTTAACCAAATCAATAAACGTTTAGTTATAGTTAGTGTACAATAATTTTTGTATACACATAACATATTTTCAATAAAAAATATCATTTTCATAAGACGCAAATCCATTTTACTCTATGAAACAGTCAAACACTTGTCTTCTTTAAGCAGTGTAAATATAACTCATTAACTGTACAGTACACTCTCGTACTCGAGTAATATTTTAGATAGTTTAAGCAATCAAATAGAAAGCATATTTTGCTGTCAATATTTCTCATTAGTAGTAAATACATCGTTCATTTCACAATACATTAGACTGATAAAATATTCATAATAAACAAATATCGTTATGTATGCTGGTACATATAAACATACTCTCGCTTTGCTCGGGTGCATCCCTAGGTACGATTTTGCGCACCATAGCACATGCTCTTGTACTATTGGAGATTTTTCTGTAGATCTTATTTATACTTATATTACTTATTACTTATAATATAATAATGTTATAAAGAAAAAATATGTGTATTTTTGTAAGTAACGAGTAAACTCAAGAACTATTATTATTATTAAACTCAAAAACTACTGGTACGATTTCAAAAATTCTTTTGCCATTAGATTTTTTTATGTTGGGAAATGCATTGACGCATATCACCAGGTGGTTGTGGGACCCACCAGCTTAAAATAAGCCAGTAATACCCACTAAAACCCAACAGACCTCACCGTCACCCCCCACGTCTTAATGGGCCGTCGCAGGATCGCTTACGCATTTAACTACGAGGCCTAAAAGGGTTGCTCCACAGTCCACTCTGCTATTCAGAGAAGTATCAGGAGCAACCCGCCTGACACACCACCCACCGAAGTGGGCCCTCCCTGCACCGCCAACAGAAGTGGACCCTTCCTGCATCCAGACGGCTGCCAGACGCTACTACGCGAGCGTGGAGTCTTCCTGTGAGTAATGTCTTTTCGATTAAAATATGGCATGGTTTCGATATGGCATTGACAGACATGAGTAAATAAACACCAATTAGAATTGCTGTAAGTCTAAAACTTTTGTCGAAAAGTATTCATGATTTCTTCCTATGTGTAATTTAAATTTCACAATATTTTGGGAATTATAAACTGTTTTGGGAATTATAAACTATATTATAATTGTTATTGAACTCACAATATTTAAAATATAATAAATGAATTCAGTCTTAAACATGTGATGTTGCTTATGAAACATAAGCAAAACCAGTGAGAGTGAGGAAAACTACCACCAATACGCACAATATTCTTAACCAAATAAATAAACGTTTAGTTATACTTAGTGTTCAATAATTTCTGTATACACACAACATATTTTCCGTAAAATTTATCATTTTCATAAGACGTAAATCCATCTCTTACTATATGTAAGAAACAGTCAAAAATTTGACTTCTTAAAACGGTCTTCACTACGTAGTATAAAACAAAGTCGCTTTCTCTGTCCCTATATCCCTATGTATGCTTAAATCTTTAAAACTACGCAACGAATTGTGATGCGGTTTTTTTTAATAGATAGAGTGATTAAAGAGGAAGGTTTATATGCATAACTAGCAGATCCAGCGGCTTTGCCTGTGCTAAATCTAGGGAAGAGCCTGAGCAAAGCGAGGGCGAGTCGCTAGTTAAAATATAATTCATTAACTGTACAGTATTCCAGTAATATTTTAGATACTCGTAGTATAAGCAATTAAATAGAAAGCAAATTTTGCTGACAACATTTCTTTCTCTAATGGTATTTTTATGTACATAGTAATAAATACATAGTTCATTTCCCAATGCATTAACGTAATAAAATATGAAAATATCGTTAATGATCTATTTATTTTTATATAATACCATAATACCTATACCAATAATATTCATGATGAGTTATGATGAAAAACTAATATACGATGATAAAATACAAAAATTATTAATTTTCCTTATTCAACGCCTTCACTAACACACGGATAAGCCGCCGAACCAAGAAAAATTTAAGGTATTCCTATAGTGAAAAATTTTACAGCAAAAAATGATTTATTATATTTAACCCCTAAAAAAGAGACAAGAGATGGCAAAGATTGTGTGGGAAAACAATCCTGGAAACACCGAAAGCTATGTCTCCGGAGCATTACCTATGGCGTAATTCGAATAAATTGTCTTAGTGCACTTTGAAACTGGTATAACATAATTATAAACAAGTAGGTAAAATATACATTTTTCTTTGGTCGAAACATAACAAACAGGCATTACAATGTAGTCATACATTTATTATTTATAAATAATCCTCATTATTACTTAGAAAACTCAATACGTTAATGGAGTCCATAACAATTTATTGGTAGTTGTTTAATGAAACAACAAAGACTACACTATAAAGACTTTCAACATAATATAATGAGAAATTAACCAACTAAATTATTTTATTCAAATTAATAAAAAAACAGCTATAAGAATTATTAACCTACAAAAAATAGAAACTCAATTCCGTTCGCTTTAGATTCATCCTTACTTTTTTTTTATGGTAAAAAGGGGGCAAACGGGCAGGAGGCTCACCTGATGGAAAGTGATCACCTCCGCCCATGGACATCTGCAAGCCAGGCTTGCAGATGCGTTGCCGGCCTTTCAGGAAAGGGAGGGATGGAGGAGCGAGGGAAGTGGGAGGGAGGGGGAACGAAGGCGGAGGATGAAGGGAAGAGGGAGGGGGGAAGGAGAGTGGGCCTCCCGGACTCTCACTCACCGGACGAAACGCGACAGCATAGCTGCCACTTCACGCCGGTCTTCTGTGAGAGAGTGGTACTAATGAACTATACGGGGCGTGCCGGCCCATTCGGTTGCTACCCGAAGGCAGCAAGCATGGCATTACCACTTTACAAATTACTTAATTTACTGATACTTTAATTTACTGAAAAAAAAAGTCTGTGGGAACTGTAAATTTTATTTATAGATAAAAATGATAATGATTTTCCTCAATTCTAACTATGTGCCAAATTTGAATGTCCATCCAACCACTCTAACAGACTTAATTATTGCACTTAATATTTAAAATATTAGTAGTATACTGAGCCGAATATTATAACCACCCTAACCACCATATTAATACTGCGACAAAATAGACATGTTTTAAAATTTGCGTTTTTCTGTAACAATGTCACTCATAAAGAAAGAAAGGTATCTATTTTATACTATTCATTTATCAACTTGTTTTTAACCTTTAATTAGTTATTTACGTAGGTAGTAGTTTGTTTTCTTTACATTAGTCACTACAGCATGAGTACCACTGAGTAATATAATAATTATAATAATAAGATCTTAAATCTACTCCATAAAAAATAAATCCATTATGATATAGAAGTTTTAGGAGCTAGTAGAAAAATTAAAACAAAGACAATTTACGGAAAAATTGTCAATTGTACCACTACTTAAAATTTTATTACTTTTATTTATTACTACGTTTACAACTGGTACTAATCATGGTGAGAAATAGCAATCAATTTGGGTAAAAAGGTTATTAGAATAATTATTAACCTTTACAAAAATTACAATCAATCTTTAGTAATTTGACAATGACGAAGACTTGTTTTTTAATTTAAAAGCGATAATTTTTAAATAGTCATAAGACAGGAGGAAAGCTCCTTTATGTACAACTTATATTTTAAAAAAATATTTCAGATTATCGTATACGAAAAGTCAAGTAAAAATCATTTATTTCGATCACAGTTTACTATTTTTATTTGATTACATACATAAATTGTGTACAATTAAATTTTAGGATCAATTAATGAAACATTAATGAAATTGCATATTAAATACGTATATTTGAATCGAAATTGAACTATACTAAGGAGAGCTGGAAGCAAAAAATTTGGTCTTAACATAAACCAAAAAATGGGTTAGTGAACATTCAAATTTGGCCTTAAGATCCTTCCATCATTTTGTTAAGAATATTTCTTAAGTATGGAAACTCTCGACGATGAAGTATTCTTGTTGTGAAATATCTTACTTTATTCTTAACTTTGAATCTTAATAAGCTGTACATTTTTATAAAGAATCTTTCAATATTACACCACATTGTTAAATTGTAGAGCAATAACCGTGTACGAGATGACTAGCATGATCATCTTGGGCACTAAGGACATGTCCACATTGATATAGCCGACTGCTCGTATTATGAGTGGTTGATTCGATATTAAACGTAAAAAATTCTTGATTGTTTTAAAGTTTTCGTTATCTGTAAAAAATATGGAAAAGAAAATGAAAAGCTTCTCTTTGTAAAGTAGTAGTAACAAAGTGAATTTTTAGAAAACATTTATTATATATTCATTTATTTAAAAAAAATCATTAATACCTAGGTATAGTTAAAAAGCAAATTTTGCCAAAGCAATCTTCCATTCCAAGCAAGAATTCCATTTTTGGCAATCGACAAGATTTTATTTACTCTTAAGACTAGCTCATTTAAATCTTTTTAAGTACATAACTCCAACTTTGATATAAGTATACTGTATTCAATAAAATTAATTATAACTACAGCTGGCGATCGGACTGTAAAACTTACTGTGTGACTCTAACAAGCTATATAAAATATACCTTAGAACTTTTCGATTTTTCGTCACAAACTAGTATTATTATAATTATTTTAATTTAAAAACATGTTTTCTTTACATATTGTACCTACTCATCTCAAACACTTACCTAGGTCCACAGTAATAATGAGGTTACCAAGACTCCGTCTCAAAGCCTCCACACTATTCTGAACAGTTTGGGCAGATCGTGATAAATTAAATATAGCAATGTGAAATACTAAGATAACAAAAATATTTGTTGTCATATCCAACCATTGAAAATTGCCCTTAAATCAATCAAAATCATTATTTTAGACTATTTTCGAAATTTTAACACATATTTAACAAATGTTATGTACAAATCAACAGATTAGGAGAAACTCGTACTTCTATTACCGATTGAAAATAGTTCTCAATACTTACAGCAATACCGGCAGACGCAATCACATAAAACGTTGCAATAAATAATACTGATGCCGATATCAACATGCACGTTAACTGTAAATATCACAACTATTTAAATAGTGAGTAAGTATAATGTACTTAGACTTACTTACTTACATAATATATTTTAATCTATTTACGACTAGCGCCTTACCCTCGCTTCGCTCGGGTTCGTCTCTGCGTACCCCTCTTAAGTAAAAAACTTACTAAAACCTTCCATTTGCCTTAAGGAACATAAAAAAAAATTGGCCGAATTAGTCGAGCCATTCTCAACATTAATTTTTATTTATATATAGATAATAGATATGACAAAACAATAACTTTTAATTATTATGTAAAAGAATAATCACATGCGCTTAACGCAAAAAGTACCTACTAGACTAATTTTAACCATTTTTTTAGTTTACTTTACTTTTTACTCTTTACTTGGGAAAAAATTTTGGAAACATTTTTCGGGAAAACACTATGGATGGTATGTATATTATCCAGTGAGAATAAAAGATTATCCTGTAGTAAACGGCATCCTAAATATTGACCTTAGTAGGTAATCTATCACTACACAAAATCGGTTCAATACTTTTTGTGTGAACGCGCACGGCGATTAGCGATAATAGTTGCTGATATATTTTTTCTGTTTCATTATAAAACTTCTTAATAAAGTAACTGACAGATAATAAAAATAATATATATGCCACATGTTATTTGACGGAACGGCAACGTAAGCGACGTTGCCGTTTTGCGTGTCGATACAAAGACATCAATTTAAAATCTATTTTGAAAAGTCAAATAATTCATTACCTATCTATACATATACATATAATAAAATTATGACTGAGTCAAATCTGTACATTAAAATTTTTTTGGAAAATCTACCTAATTGAAATAGACATTATTATCCATACAGAGTCTAATCTATTGTTTTTAGAATTTTTGTCTATCTGTGACCGCATCACGAGAAAACCACTGGACGGATTTTGATGAAATTTAGTATGATGATAGCTGGTTACTTGGGTCAAGATATAAGATACTTTTTACTACTGGAAAATATCTCATTTTTAAAAATCTCGATATCTAAGTATTTAGTTTCCGATCTTTAGAACGCGGGCGGAGCCGCGGGAAATGCTAGTTTCTTACATTTTAAAAAAAGATGCATTTTTTAATTGTTCTACTAAAATATGATTTAATCATAGTGTGCTAATAAAAAAAACATAGATATTTATATATAAATATTTAAATAAAATTGATAAATTGTGTCTGTTTTATAAATTAACAGCTTCTCATTCCGTATGCATATCGAGAATCTTTCCTTTGGACATAGTTTGTTTGCCTTGTTAGACCTGAAAGTCTCTTAACAGACTTAGGACTCAGGTTAGCAGAAGCAAGGAAAACTTGACCAGGTAGGGATTTGCGAACGGTGGCCTGGAGTGCAGATGTGGTACTCTTCCTCTCTTACACTTACTAATATGACCACCTTGCCCTGTTACCTGCAACTTAGAGGAGCTTATGCAATTATTATAGTGGCCGAGTCTTGGGCTCTCTCACTTTAAAAATTGCCATCGACTCGGCAAGAAAAAGAAGACTAAATGCATAGCAAGAAACAGAAAGAACATCAATTTTTAAAATTTTGTACTTTTTGTGTTAAACAATAACATATAACAAACAGTTCAATGCAGTATACGTTACAGTCAGTGTTTTTAAAAATATTTATGTATTGATTTTTTAACTTACTGCTCTATTATAATTATACGTATTATTGTATACTCTTATACATTCACAAATGTGGAAAACAAAAATTAATTAAAAGATACTCATGAAATTAACAAAAATCAAAAAAAACTCACACACGCGCGGGATTTGAACTCGCGCTGCAAAGATATGAAACGCATAAGCCACGCCGATTGAGCTATGATAACTATCAATATCAAAGGCGAATTAACGAAACAGTATGTTTCCCATAACAACGCAAATTAAACAATTAGAGAATTGTCAGTTGTAATTCTAATAATTTCGAATCCTTTCCGGCAGTGCTTTATTACAAACTAGCGACTCGCCCTCGCTTCGCTCGGGCTCTTCCCTAGATTTAGCACAGGTAAAGCCGCGGGATCTGCTAGTTATGCATATAAACCTTCCTCTTGAATCACTCTATCTATTAAAAAAAACCGCATCAAAATCCGTTGCGTAGTTTTAAAGATTTAAGCGCACATAGGGATATAGGGACAGAAAAGGCGACTTTGTTTTATACTATGTAGTGATTAAAATTTTCAATAAACTGATCTTGTCTTCGAATTGTCAAAAGTTTAAAACTGTCATCCAATGTTGTGAATGTGTTACAAACGTGCTCTTACACATACACATATGCACACTCTATTACGCGATAATATTTGTATTATACGTATGATTTAAAAATGTATTATAATATTTAAATTTAAATACATAATAATACATTTTTTCAATTTTGTTTCATTTTCCGATGCAATAAGCCAAAGATCTTAAAAATATTTTACTGTTAATTATCTAATTATTAAGTTTGCGAATCATGGTGTTACAATACTTTAAAACCTGTCTATGCGGTTGGCTGCAGAGGATATCTCATATACCCTGGGTAAAGCTGTTTAGGAGAGCTCTGCCTGAAGTGAATTCAAGGCGCATCCTGGAGAATCAGGTCGTCGAATTGATTCAATCACTCAACATATAAAAATAAATTAAACTTCTAACGACCAGTTTAAAGAATTCACGTATTTAATGAAAGAGACACAGTATTTGTATTAGAAAACTTTGTTAAATACGAAAATAATATTTAATGCTTTATTCTTAATTCTTAGACTAATGGCTACATAGTTATAACACGAAACTTGTATATAATAGTATTCGTTTTATGTTATTTACTATGAATTGATAAAAATGTATACTTAAATATGAAGCAACATACGTATACTTTATTTTGACACAAAGCTTGTATACTTTCTTTTGAAACGATTGATGTTTACATATATTTGAAAAGTTGTCAATGTATACATGTCATTGCTTACGACTGTACATAGAAGAAACAAAATATAGGTAGGTACTTCCTGTACATTTTAATGTATTTTAGTATTTCGGACTGTCCTCGGAGATTCGGCAAGGAAACGGCAGTTTCGCAGGCTTTTTAAGTTTTTTAAGTTTTAAATTTTCTTAATCTTGTATTCTTAATCTTTCTTAATCTTAGCACATACATTTAAATTATTATACGAATCTTTTTTGTAAATTTTTGATTTTATTTCAGTAACTTTTTAGTGTGTTTAATTTCTCACGTACACACAAGCCAGATACGAGTATCTCCGAGTGTCGGCTACCCGGAGAGCATGCATATCGTTTTCGTTGGTAATTCTCATAATGTCTCAGTATTTTGGTAAATTAGAAACAGTTACCACTACTGCACAATGTTTCTTTGGTTATTTAGGTAAAAAATAATACATGTACTACTTATATAATATGAATTTATTGAATACAATATCCCAAATTGCATTGCAATATGTACAACAAGCAATAAGTGTTTACGAAACATATAACACTAAAGTACATTATTAAACTGCAAAGCAATAACAGTATAAGTAGTAACAAACATAATAATTTTAGGTACTAAGGACATGTCCACAGTTATATAGCCGAAAGCTTGTATTGTGAGGGGTAATTTAGATACTAAACGTAAAAAGTATTTAATTGGTTTATAGTTTCGATTATCTGTAATCAAATAAATAATAATGTTATTTCATTAATCAGGTTATAGCAATCAGCGAAAGTATTTACCGGAGCCAAAATAATAATTGTAATTGAATGTGTTATTCATTTTCATTTTAAACTTTCAACAAGAAAACTTCCTTTTATATTCTACTAGCGACTTGCCCTCGCTTCGCTCGTGCTCTTCCCTAGATTTAGCACAGGCAAAGCCGCGGGTTCCGCTAGTTATGCATATAAACCTTCCTCTTGAATCACTCTATCTATTAAAAAAACCGCATCAAAATCCGTTGCGCAGTTTTAAAGATTTAAGCATACATAGGGATATAGGGACAGAGAAAGCGACTTTGTTTTATACTACGTAGTGATTATACAGATATAGATTAATAGAGAGTGCATTCTTTTTGCACGTAGGTATAATTCTGCACTATAATATCCCTAACTTATTGATTATTTTCAGTGTTTAAATGTTCGTTGTCTCAAAATAGTGCATCAATGTAAAAAAGTACTAACCTGGCGGTAAATTAATAATTAGGTTTCCAAGAACACGTCGCAAGTTCTCTACATTATTTTGAATGTTTTGGGAGCATCTTGATAAACTATATAATGCACATTGAAGTACAAAGACGAGAAATATATCAAATGATATAAAAAACCAATTAAAATCCCCCTAAAGGAAAGAAAATCTTTTATATATTTGCGGTATTTTTTCTCTACTTTAAAAGCTATAGTATAGTGAGTTCGAAATAAAATAAATAAATAAATATGTTGGGACATTATTACCGCTGTGTGTAAACCATCTAGTTCCGTAGTAAGCTACGAAGGAAGCTTATGTTACGGATACCAGATAGTTGATATACTACATATTTAAGTTTAAATACATCCATATTAAATATCCATAATAATACGTATAAACACCTATAACTGGAGTACAAGTATCCGAGTTTAACAAATGAATGCCCTCAGCGGGACTCGAACCCGCGACCGCTGGTGCAAGAAAGTAGGGTCACTACAAACTGCGCCAACCGTGTCGTCAAATATTAATGTATTTAGGCATGCAAATTCAGCACTTTACTTCATGTCATCTCCATTTTACGTGACATAGGTGAAGTTATCTGTACTTAACTAGCACGCTTTTGAGCTATTAACAAGAAAATAATAGTTTACTTTTCACTTTACAACTCCAAAATGTCTTTTTGTGCACAAAGTAAATAAAAATAAGTCTCATGGTTTTCAAAATCAAACAAATAAGTTTTATTATTTATCTAGTGGAAATTTATAAAAGTAGCTCTAACAAATTACATGAAAGACTTTGGACCTTAATCAGAAGTCTACATATGTGATATTCATAAATACTTACTTCAACACTAGCAGAAGCTAACTTATACAAGCTCGATATGAAATATACTGAGGTCATTGCGAACATGCATGTTAACTGTAATAAAACAATAATAATAATCTTAAAAACTGTCACTACAAAATACTCCTTCTGTATATGTTATACTATGTACCTTGTGAAAAGTGTGAGTGGTAGTATGATATTTTCATGTGCGAAGAAAACATCGTGAGGAAACCTACATGTCTTAGAAAAATCTAGCAAGTTTTTGAAATACTTGTGAAGTCGGCCAACACGCACTAGGCCAGCACGGTGGACTATGATCCCCCTCGTACTGAGGGAGGCCCGTGCCAAGCAGTGGGACGTTAAAAAAGAGCTGATGATGTACCTACCTACAAAAAAAAATCTTTTTTTCAAAGAAAAAGAAAACATTTTTTTACTTTTAGCACGGTCCCGCTAGTTGAATTATAATTAAGTAGTATGATGACTGTGCCTGTCTAGCTCTTTGGATATTAAGTTACGGTGAATAAATCAATTGATAATTTAGTAAGCAGTTGATAATTATTGCAAGATTGAAACAAACCTTATATAACAAAAAATAATTTAAAAAACTGTACTCACCTGAGAACCATATATGGTATTAAATAAACATGAAATTTCTCTAATTTTCATATAGCTTTCAATAATTTTATTAAAACTTATAAGATCCAACTCATGCGGTTCCAATTCGTGACTTACAGTAAATACTAGGCTTTTTACAGTTGACATTCTTCTAGTAATACATTGTACTTGCTCCGAAATAATGCATAGATAAGTACACATTACAAAATATTGTAAAAAATATCGTGTGCAAGAACAGAATATATTATAATTATAAATAATTGCACGTATATTTAAATATCCCCTTAGGCTAAGTATCAAATTAAAAAATAAACAAAAGAATACAATAAATAAGCAAGTTCCTATAATTTTTACTGTATTAAAAGATCTTTTTAGTTTTTCCGTGTAAAGTTTATCTTTACTAAATCGCTCTTGATGGCTCTTTGTAATACACTCCATAAGAGTTTTATATTTCTTACTTGAGTACAAACTCAATGAAACAATTAAAATAAAAAATATCTGTGTAAAATAATACACAAAAGATAAACGATAATTCACAAATAACTCAGTCATACGAAACCAAATGCTAGTAATATTTAAAAGCAATTCTAAGACTATCCGGAGACATAATAAAAGGCGAAATAACGGTGATAATAAACAGTAATTTGTAGGAATAGAAAGTAAGTTCTCAATAATATTCATATGTTTTAGAATCTCGATACTCATATTGTACGTAGTCAATACCAATAGTACGCTACAATTAAACAGCACGACCTCTATGAACAAAACTCTATGCTTTATTGTATTTTATGAATTTTCTATACCATTATTACTGTAGATAAAATGACAAGGTCAAAAAAACTCATCAATAACTTCGATATACAAAATATAGTTTTCGTTGTTGCTTTAACCCTTAGCTATGCTAAGATACGACGCACGGTCTCACAGACCTCATATCATTTGCAATTTTCGTATGCACGGACCCATACATTCACGCACTTTTACTGGGATGACCAGTAGCTTTGTGCTTTGTGACAAAAATACTTTAAAAGCAGCAGACTAAAATGCCTTATATAAAACTGCTTTGGGCACCAAGAAAATAATTAATAATACTTTAGTTTATTTTGTCCAGATAATAAACCAAACTTCACGATAATTTAATCTTTTTTAAGGTCCAAAGTATAACAATCTGTTAAAGGGGTCTCGATCGGCCAACTGACCAACCGATTGTAACAAAAATGACATCTGTAGTTAAAGGTTAAATACCAATTTCAAAAATAGTTGGATGAAACAAAGTTTCAAGTCAATTAATCATTGATGTATTATAGATATCAGCAAGTAGGTACATACTTACAACAAATTACATAATTAAGTATGCATGATTAATGATCATTAGCTGTTTCAATATATTTACCTAAAGTTAATTTATTTATGTATTTCTCACAGGCCATTTTAAGATTGTAATTTATAAGTAGGTACATAAATTATTTTGTTAGGAATTTTTAGTGACTGCTGTCGTTTGATTGAAAGAACTAAAATAAAAGTATAACTTAAATGGTAAACACGACGTACATTTTTTTTATTTTCCATATGAGACATGTCAAACAAAATATAAACAAGCTCAAACTTGTTTGTGTATATATAGGTCTTGTCTGCGGGAACTCGTGTATATGTGCGTATAGATCAATACAGGATTTATTAGGTTTACCATTACCGATTCTAGTGTTATCCCGCATAGAAGACCCATACTATATAAAGTTTTATTGTAAAAGTGTTTTACAACGTTATCTGTCATATACTAATATAAATCTAATACTTGAACAAAATTCGAAGCATATTAATTCATTTTAGTAAAATCGCGATGAACCTCTCATCAAATTTTGAGGCTTGGCGTAAGTGGTAGTGGCTTCAGGTACTTTGGTGCTTCTTTGATTTTTTTATAAATTGTGGTACATTGTACACTGTACACTGTACAAAATTAAATTAATTCTGCGACAAAAGTTGAAACGATACTATTATTTTGAAGAAATTAAATATATAATAAGGTGTTATTACATTGTAAATCTGAAGAGCCTGTTCGTTTGAACGTGATGATAATAGGTAATCTCCTAAATGATTAGGTATGAGCAGTTACCCTTTAAACATGACAAACAACGTCACACGAGCCGTAGGCAAAAGTAAATTTATTGAATAAAATACAAAACAATCTCAAACATATTTTTTTGCATGCTATCGCTTAACAAACTAACCGTAAAAGATTGCTTTCAGTGATAATTAAATAAAAAAAATTTGAAATTTTTATAAAATGTTATTTTTTTTAATTCAGCTTTGGCTAATAACATGGACCATACAATTCAACCAACTATGCTACCGCTACTGTTTGCATTGCACTGCAGCGCTGCCTGTCATGCAGTAATGGATATTGAAGATACCTTAGTTAGCTGTTTTTATTTTCATTACACTATCTTAATGTAATTATTGCAGCGTGCTTTTATCCTGTTCGAGGACTACTACTTGTCTACGTAATTAAAATTTTATCGTGCTAGCTATCGTTACAAATATTTAAATACGTCGATGTTTGAATTAGTACTTGTTAGAGCTAATTTATGAAGTAATAAACATGATAATAATCTTAAGTTCTAATGCATAACTTATTAATCAAGTCTTACACGTAATTATTATACATTAAAGGTACCTACGCTACATGTTATTTTTAGTTCAAGTGTCCCTACAACCGTCATTTATATAGAGCACTCTAGTGTATATTTTGTACCAGTTGTTCAAGCAAATCCAATAATCCCGAACAACGAGATTTTGTTCCTTAAATCTTTCGGTGCTAATATCATCGATCGATTATTAACGAAAGATTTGGATGATTACTCCAGTCATAGATGTTTTAATCTTAACGTGTATTTCATGTTATATAGGTGTAGCTTTTTTAATGTTATATAATGCATTTACGCATACCACTTCTGAAATATAAGTGGTTATGCGGAGCACACCAGACAGAAACCAACTAATACTGCTACTAATGCCCAAGCAAACCGTCTTAATTTGACAACGTAGGATCACTTGCGTATTCAACCACCCTGCCCCGACGGCCCGGCAGGTCTGCCGAAGAAGACCACGCAGCTAAGCCAACACAACACACCGCTAACCGATGTAGGCCCTGGGAAGAGGTGGAATGTATCAACTATCTGGTATCTCAAATGCATATACTTACGAGTAAGACTCGTAGCTTAACATGAAACTGGATGTTGTATTCCTTTGGCCTTTGCCGCAGTCGGACGAAAGGGTCAGCACTATTAAAATCCTAAAACCTTTCAATTAACCCAAAGATATTCTTTAAATTTAACGTATCGTAAGGAAACTTAGTCTACGTACATTATGTACATATACGTCTGACAAAGCTAATAATATAGCTATTGACAAAGGCAATCCGTGTCGGGCCGTGACTGGAACAAAGTGCGGTCCGGCCATTACCGAGCATCCCTCTAATGGAAGCAAAGTGGCCGATTTCAATTACCATCGAGTGGAAAGTTGAGCTTTCACCATAAAAGTACCTTTACAACTTAGTTGGTTAATCCAACGATCATATTCTAACTTTGCAATGCTCTCGTTAATAACTTTAGTAGCGTTTAACTATACAGAATTCCAATATCATTTTTCCCTACCGAAACTAGTAAGTACAGTACTTATTTTTATTCATTTTTCTATACAAAGTTTAAGATTCTTGTATAATTCTATATGTACCTTATTTATTGCTCACCGTATATATATCTTTTGCGAGAATATCAAACAAAAAACATGACAACCTTTAATGCCACATTCTAACGTTTTATTTCACGAGTCAGACAGATAGGCAACCTCAAACACATCACATCAAAGCAAATCAGTGGTAGGTTACTAGTCTTCCATAAAAATAGGAAAGTGCATTATGGAATTTTACTAATTACGTTTTTTCCATTTCGCTAAAGTCAGAAACTTACTTTATATACCTACAGATTAAGAGCTGAATTCGGGACTTTTTACAATATAATCCCGAGCTACGACTTGGCTATCAAATCAAATCAAATCAAAATATTCTTTATTCAAATAGACTTTTACAAGCTCTTTTGAATCGTCATTTTTACATTAATAAAATTAAATGTCAGTCTGTAAGTCTGTGAGTAAGCTACCACCGGCTCGGAAAGCTGTTCTGCTGAGAAGAACCGGCGAGAAACTCAACAGTTGCTCTTTTCAAATATTTGGTAACAATATGGTATTACAATTTATCTATTTATCCTACGTGAGACACAACCAGTCACTAATCCCACACATTTACATCTACTAGGTATTCCGTGATGGTGTAATAAGCCTTATTCAGTAGCGTATTTTTAATTTTAGATTTAAATTGCTTCAAAGGAAAGCTCAGTATTGACTGTGGAATTTTATTATACATGCGTACACCTTGCCCCATAAATGACCTATTTACTTTTTGTAGGCGAAAACTGGGTGTTACAAGTTTATTCTTATTTCTTGTATTTATACCGTGTTTGTCGCAGTGCCTTGAGTAGCTATTAACGTTTTGACGAACAAACATGATGTTACAATATATATATTGCGCAGCAACCGTAAGTATACCTATTTCTTTAAAAATTTCGCGGAGAGTATCCCGAGCGCTCATGTTATAAATAGCCCGAATGGCCCTTTTTTGAATTATAAATATTGATTTAATATCAGCTGCATTACCCCACAACAAAATACCGTACGATAAAATGCTATGGAAATAGCTAAAGTAAACAAGTCTGGCAGTATCAACGTCCGTTAGCTGCCTGACTTTTCTAACAGCGAAAACAGCTGAGCTCAGTTTACTCGCAAGAGACGAGAGATGGGGACCCCATTGCAGACCCGAATCTAAAGTCAATCCCAAGAAGACCGTGGAATCTACCGTATTTAACATGTCGTTATTAAGATACAAATTGAAATTCTGCCTTTTTACATTAGGTAATAAAAACTGCATATATTTTGTCTTCTTGGCATTTAAAGCCAGATTATTGATGTTAAACCAGTGAAGTATATGCGATAATGCACTATTTACTTCGTCGTAATTATTTAACTTTCTATCAACTTTAAAAATTAAGGAGGTATCATCCGCAAAGAGTACAGTATCACACAATTTATCGGCATAAAACGGAAGATCATTAATATAAACTAAAAACAAAAACGGACCCAGGATAGATCCCTGCGGAACACCCATTCTAAGACGAGAACCAGAAGAATTGACGTTATTTACTGCGACCTTCTGAACCCTATCAGTAAGATAAGAAGCAAGTAGATCGAGAGCAATACCACGAACACCGTAATGTGCAAATTTAAGTAAAAGAGTTTCATGTTCCACACAATCAAAAGCTTTAGATAAATCACAGAAAACTCCAATTGCGTTCTGTGATTTTTCCCAAGCGTCATAAATATGTCTAAGAAGCGCAATCCCCGCATCAGCTGTAGACTTGCCTTTAGTGAAACCATACTGTTTACTATGTAAAATATTATTTGTGTTAAAATGAATTATAAGTTGACTTAAAATAAGTTTTTCAAAGATTTTACTCATACATGGCAATATAGAAATAGGTCTATAGTTGCCAGGATCATTTTTTTCCCCATTTTTGAAAAGAGGTATTATTTTACTAATTTTCATTAGATCAGGGAATATTCCAGTATCTATGCATTTATTGAAAATAAGAGACAATTGTGGTGCAATGTTTGTTATTATTGTATTAAGTAATTTAACAGACATGCCCCATATATCACCAGTTTTTTTAAGATTGATAGTTTTAAATATTTTAATTATTTCATCCGCATCTACATAAGAAAATTTAAATTGGTGATCACAGTGAGGAGTATGACTTTTCAAAGAAATTAATGCATCTGTAGGAGAAGATTTTAAAGAAGATGTGACCTTTTCAGGGATTTTCGTAAAATAACTTTCAAATGAACTTGCAACATCTTCATTGGAACTCACTGTAGCATTATTAATTAACAGTTGGACAGGTTCACTAGCGGGCTTTGATCTTCCAGTCGTACGAGTAATCACGTCCCAAGTGGCTTTAATTTTATTATCAGAATTTAAAATTTTATTTCTTATGTATATAGACTTAGCCTGCTGACAAACATTTTTAAAAATTTTAGAGTAAGCTCTTACCCGACTATGGAAACTTGGGTCATGATTCCACTGCTTCATACTATATAATTCATACAATTTATCTCTACTTCGGTATATACCGACTGTCGCCCAGTCGCTAAATTTCATTTTAGGGTTCTTAATTACAGTGCGCTCTTTAAATACGTCATTGAATGACTCTAAAAGTATATAAAATATTTTATTATAATAAGAATTAGGACTATCAACTGCCATGTCCATTTGTAGTAATTGCTGCGTAACTTTATCTTTAAAAAAATTAATTTTATAATGATTCATCGATCTATATTTTATTTTTTGTTGAGTATTAATAGCATTGCTTGATATTGAAATTACTATCACTATAGCGGATACTCCAGGCTAGGACTGGTGTTCTAGCTCGTCATATCTTTGTCTGACTAGTATTGTGAATGTATATTTTTCTTATAATTCTTAATTTTACAACTTTATTAAAGTGTCATATTATATCATAAAGCAAAATCACCAAATAAAAAAGGCGAAGTACGAATTAATAGGAAGGCGGACAGGGGGCATAAAAAAATTATAAGGGTTCCATTTTTACATTCTCATTTGGGTTTTGAGGAACCCTAAAAATAAATAGCGAAAATTAATATCGCGTTATCGAAATGTCTTTGTGAAATGGCCCAAGTAAAATTGCGTTGACAACTTCTTTCAGAATAAACGTTAATTTTCCATCTCAGAAATTTACAAATGAGTTAGGAAAATTTGGCATACTTTTTCGTTTAACTGTGAGTATATAAAAAATAGACTGTGCTTACATTGACTCACAAATTTTGTTTTATATTATATTTTTTAATTTTCGGTCACAAAATTAAAACTCTCGACAATGAACAAATAATAGAATGGTAAGAGTGCAAGTGTTAGTTTGTAAGAGTGTCTTCTAAGTATTTTTTTACATATTATAACGTTACATCCGATTTTATATATTTCATATTTCAATTCGATTTCGATTATATGGGGTAAGGTCTGTAACGAGTATATAACCCTATTGAGACGTCTAATACCTTAGACTCTCCCGTGACCATGATTGCTGTAAAGCATTCGAAACGTCGGGAAACAAAAACCATAATAAATCCGCGACAAAATCCGAAAAGATATTTTCTTTTATAAATTACAGCTTATTTATTTTAAGCTTTAGTTCTTTGAAATACCATAGACAATAACAAAAGTTATTACCAGATCCTCTTTCAATAGTTCAGTGAACCATTTGATCGGAAAATTAATAATGGGACTGAATCATATATAACGAGGACACTATTCATGTACTACTTTTATTTATTTACAAATATCACAAAGCGTATACGTTATGTATCCTACTTTCATGGACGAACTTAGTTTATTCGTCCATGCCTACTTTGTACATTTATAATAATCAATATTATGGTTACATCGAAAAACAATTATTATAGTGAGATGTCGACTAAACTAACCTTCCCCGCCAATGTTTAGTAAATTGTAATTATATCAATAATAAGACAGTGCTGGCCCAGTGGTAACGCACTCGCTTGGATAACCGAGTGATGCGAATTCAAATCCGGGTCTCGCACCTCTGATATTTTCATGTGCGAATCATGCGGAAATCTGGATGCCTGAGAAAATCTAGCAAGTTTTCAAAAGGCATGTGAAATCCGCCAACCTGCACTTGGGCTGCGTGGTGGTGGTAGTACTAAAGAGAGGCCCGTGCCTAAACTATAATATTTACTGTATAAAAATAAATTAATTAAAAATTCGTAACTATAATGTGTAAAATACGTGATCAGTTCCTCCTTCACATAACTGGGTATTAGGTAAAATCTAAAAAGGAACCTCCAGCCTATAAACCATAGAGAAAAGTAATATTATACTTCTATAAACTATCGCTATGCATTAAAGAAAATAACGTAAATAACGTAATGTGAACTGTAACTATCACGCCCTTATTACCTACAATTTTAAAAATAAACATGACATTTAACTACTGTTGTTTATTCTGTTTGACATTACCAAAAAAAATGTTTTGTATCATCTCCAAACTTGGCGCGAAGAAGGTAACTTTTTACTTACTCTGTGAACTCTCTAAGGGACACTTATGTACATAATAGCAATAGAACGGTTAGATCTATTGTTTAGCTTAAATTTCCAATCCTAAAACCAAAATTCATAACAACTTTTATAGTGAAAATTTAACTGATTGAGAAATTCATTAACTCGTTCGAATAAAATTTACTGTTTTTCTAATCTTTGTTCATAAACGCGTATTATTAAAAAAGTTAGACAATGGATTAATGTTCCCTTCACTTTTTCTTGATAAGTAATTCCTCGGCGCGGAAAATCGCAAAAGGGTTTTTAAAGTGCTACGTAATGGAGGCTTGGAGGGGATCGAGGGTGGTTGAAGGCGGGCACAAGCTCGTTAGCGACAATTTTTCTCAAAGCTGTCCCCAGAGAATTGTCACAATTCCGATTGTGACGAATTACGCTAGTTGCGATGTAGCGTTCTTCTAAATCAATTAAACGCGGTAATTTTATACTAAATAAAAACTTTATTTACTTAAAAATACTATTTCTTCCAAAATTTATATCTATACTAATATTATAAAGCTAAAAAGTTTGTTTGTTTGTTTGGTTGAATGTTGAATTGGCCCTAATCTCAGGAACGACCGGTCCGAATTGAAAAATTTCTTTTTGTGTTGGATAGTCCATTTATCGAGGAAGGCTCTAGGCTATATTACATCACGCTACGACCAATAGGAGCTGAGCATCAATGAAAAATGTTGGAAAAACGGGAGGTATTCGGTTTCAAGCCTTTAGAACGCGCGCGAAGCCACGAGAAAGGCCAGTAATGGATATGACCTAATGGCTAATATATATAAGATAATAAAATTCCAACATTAAAAATCGACACTCATAAAAACATGATAGACATTTGTTTAACAAATATTTATTCAGAAGATAAAAATAAATCTTACGTATAAATTACAAAATGACAGCTTGGCAAATTTAAATTAGCGTTGAATAAAAAAAATAAGCTCAGATCGTTTTGGCGCGTAAAAAATACGTAGGGTGTGAAAGTAAAGGCGGGAGATCTTGAAGCATTTTAAGTACTTCATGTCAGATCAAATCGTTTCTGAATAAAATCATGACAATGGAAAAATTCATACAGTTATGTATATTGTATGTATCTTAGCATTTTATATGTCAAATCTGCTTAAAAAATAAAGAGTTAATAGAATTAGGTCTTATTAAAAACGTTATTATGAAATGTTGTAATTATTCCTTCCCTCTTACAGTTTGCCAATCCCAATACCTTAAGGTTGCCTGGAAAAAATCGCTGTTTTAGCGATAAGGCCATCTCAGTACAGTACTGTATATACTCGTACTAACTACTTCTATTTTTTGTACTTTTCATGCGTATAATAAAGAGTACCTTTTATTATTATAAATTATACGATATAACAGATTTTAAAGTACTTTCGAATTTTATCACATTCAAATAAAGTTTCGACGACACAATTCTTACTCGTACTATTTAAGTGGGAAATTCTAATCTCGAAGCCTATGTGTGGGACGCTCAGTCCCCGGTAGCAATTTAATCAAAGTCCGCCGTGATTGTATTAAAAAGTAATTTATTTTAGTCAGCGCGAAAGGCATGGCATGCGCTGTTAATTACGAAACTAATTAAAAACGTCGAATTTGTAATTAATCTCTTAAAATGGCGTTCATACACTGTTGAAACCTCCTAATTATTTTAAAGAGTCATCATTATATTAACATATTCTCTTATTCATCTTAACATAACATCTTTAAGAAATCATTTTAAAATATATTTTTTATAATCTAAATAATTAGGTATAATATAAAAAAATATTGACGTAACTTTGCGCAAAATATTTTAAAGTTTGGTATAAAAAATGCAACAAGTCCATCTAAATCGAACATTTGACATTTTAAATTGTAAAATATTTACAATTTTTTTAAATATATATATGATATTTATGATATCTACAGACAAATGAAACTAATTTATTTTAAGAACCTTATTTAAAGGTATATCGGTCTTATATTTACACCTGCGCCTACAACACGGATGCTGTATCTGCTTATAGAGCGTTCAGTGTGTCCAGACTGCCGCAACATTCCCATCAAATATGAAAGGGAAAAGCCATGTCGGGCCAGGTTTAATAACACTACGAAAATGTTTATTACTTTCGGGTTTTAAATTTTAAAATCTACCTCTAGTGCTAGCATTACCTCATATTCGTTGAATATTTATAGTTTTATTGGTATATATTCTAAGAGACTACTAGGTGCATAATTGTGTAAAATACTTATGAAAAATACGTCAAAGAGTGTAAAATTAAAACTTATTAAGGCAGTGGTGACCCAGTGGTAACACGCTCGCTTGGATAACCAAATGATGCGGGCTCAAATCCGTGTCTCATACCTCTGATATTTTCATGTGAGAATCATTTACCAACATGATCACCACCACCATGTCTGAGACAACTTTGCAAGTTTTCGAAATACATATTGTGAAGTCCGCCAACCCGCACTAGACCAGCGCGGTGGACTATAGCCTGATGCCCCTAATATTGAAGGGAGGTCCATGCCCAGCTGTAGGACCATAAAAAGGGCTGTTTACAAAACTTAGAAATAAAGAAGGTACCTACATATTAATTTAATTTATACTATTATAAAACAAGCAACACACCTTGAACCGCTCGGGTTAATACCTATCTGTGTTTTTAAAGGTTAATTTTCCCACTGTACAAAGTGTCCTGTATGATGACCCGAATAATTAGCTATCATAATACCCAATCTAGTGAAAAAAATATAATCTGAAATAATTTCAATTGAATAATGAACTGAAACTATATTTTCTACAATTTTATTTTTAAATCGTTATCACTCTAAAAATAATGCAATAACTTTTTATTGAACGAAAAAGTAAAATCTAAAAACTCCAACCATCATTGTATTTTAAATCTCGCAATAAAAACGTTTTATCTGGTCGGTGTGACAGCCTATTACGAAGTCGTTCCATAAAAAATGCTTGTCTATTAAAATACTATATTGTTAAAATATGGACCTAAAAATTACTAACGAATGTTTGGATGTTGATTTTTTTTAAAAAACTTTAATATTCTTTTTTACATAGCAATGTTTGTATAACACCATTAATTTTACTTAACTGCCTCGGTAGTATAGTGGCTAGCAGTACGGTCACACATCGAGGGGTCCTGGGTTCGAGTCCCAAGTCGGGGCAAGTTTAGTTTGTGTTTTACTTTTTGTATAAATAAACTTTAGTCGTAGCTAAAAGTTTTATGAATGAATTCAACTAAGTAATAAGTATATTTTGTCATGATTCTAAAAGAAATTAAACGTACTAACACAAAACCTTTTATATACTTTTTTTAACGACATGTGATATTACACGCTTGTATGCATGTTGTAGATAAATATGAACTCCTGTATTTGTCAGTCCTGAACAAATACGGAATAGATATGTACGGATTTCTTTTTATGTTTCACATCTCTACAGAAAAAGAAAAAATCTGTATTTGTTTAGGCTACTGAAGTAAAACTTATAATTAACTATAATGTTATTAATATATGTGTTTTATACCACTAGAAGAGTAATAATTAATTGATTAATATATCTTTATGACCCGCTTAAATTAGATAAATAATACTTAGATAGATTGATTTGTTAAAACTATAATATCATTAGTGGCTTAACTACGTTTTGTTCATGCACCATTTGATGTTTTTTGCATTTATAATATTACCTACACGTTTATTTTCTATAAATAAATTACACCCTGAAAATATAACTATTTATGTCTCTAATAGTTAGAAGTTTTATTTTTGTGACAAAAAGTAGCCTATGTCAATCTCTAAAGGTCCATCCTAGGTATATATATTCTTACAAAAAGTCATTAAGGTTAAAAAATAGTTCAGTGGTTTAGGCTTGAAAACGTATCAGACCGACACAGACAGCAACAGACAGAGGTAATTCCTCATTTATAATATTAGTATGGATAATAATACCCTTTGCATACTCATATTTCTTTCATTTTAAAATACATAGTTAGCCTAGTTATGGAGCTTTAGCAGCCAGCGCTCCCTTCGTGACATTTACTCAGAGCCAGATTAATTTTCCACATGCCTCAATGTCATCTGCTGTTGCAAATGACACAAAAAATAATGATAAACACAAGAGAGAAATGTATTTTTTTATTAAAAAAATCTCCAGTAACGATCGCCTTTTTAAATTGTAGCTTTATCCTTTTTAATGAGGACATTTGTTACCGGGCCTGAACTTCTGTTTTGTATTTCAACAACACAAATAATGTCACTGTTCATATATTTTAAATTACTTCTATCATTTTCTGGAAACTTGAATACTAGATTTGTCACATTTTATTTGACTATACTCGTATATATTTACACACATTATAATTTCACGTTATTATGAAATGACTTAAATATGTTTCAATATAAATCATTATAATTTATATACTTTACTTATATAATATCACTTCACGTATCTAACAAGGAATCGTAAAATATAAATGGCATATACCTAATGCTTCTCGTACCTATGATAGAGCTTAGCTACGTCAATTTCCCTGCGTGTGGCATTCGTACCGATTTGAATCAACGCCAGACCAATATTCAGTGGACCGACAAATCAGCACTTCGATATTGCCTCCATTTGGGCACCCACCTCAATATATAGAGAATTAGATTTTTTATTTCGCTAGACTCCGTATGTAGCATATACGATAACCGCTTCGTATAAAAATATCATGTCACCAAATAAAAATGTGCTCGGCGCTTTGACTCAACTATGCAAATTATTTTTGATATTAAAATGCATATATGCATGAAGACTATGAATAAAAAGTTCTCATTCAGATTTTTAAAATATAAATTTTAAAATACCTTCTACAAATACCACATCAGCTAAAGCCGTCCTTTCGTCACCATGACTAATGGCGACAATTTAAAGTAAAGATTAGGTGTATGAGACTGATTGTGTATTAAAATCTGTTATGTTCCAAATTTACTTTTAATATTACTTTTGGTTTGCGACTAACACTCTTATGATGAATACGTACACACCATTACTATAGTAAGACTTATATTTTTAGCACAGAGCTAGTATTATCATCCGATTAGTATCTAACGTATGGAAATATACGTGTAACGTATGCAAAAATACAGCACTTAAAGAGTACATACTCATACCCTTTTACACTTAATAATAACCTACTTTTTGTTTGTATTGGACTTCCCGATAATTTGGTAGACGTGACAATTTCTAACAATAAAGCCTTTCGGCAACAAAGGATTTCATTAAGTCACACAAATCAATATTTGAACAACGTGACACAACTGATTCCTCAATGGATTTCAATCGCTTATCTCCAGTTCATTTCGTTCAACAAGAACAGGATGGAACAGCTTCCGCCATCAAATTTATATCTTTAGTTTAGTCAAATTTTTACATTTACTGAAATTTAAATACCTAATGATTTTAAATACCCCTTATCTCTTTCCTTTGTCTTCATTAATAGGTCTGATATTAAGTTGTATATTAGAAGTTTTTAAAAGTTTGCATATTATTGT
Source organism: Boloria selene (assembly GCA_905231865.2). Taxonomy (NCBI): domain Eukaryota; kingdom Metazoa; phylum Arthropoda; class Insecta; order Lepidoptera; family Nymphalidae; genus Boloria; species Boloria selene. The sequence continues at coordinate 5,220,658 of HG993141.1, forward strand.
GTTTGTACTACATTTTTATCAACGAAAGTTCGCATTTTTTAAAGCTCTACAAAATGAAGTTGAAGGTCTACATAGATCTTTTTATCCCAAATATGATTAACGTTATCTCGTTGAAAATCCTTTTAAACTAAAGTCAAATAGTATAAAAATATGATAAACAAGATGCAAATTTACTATATATACTATTCTGAGGCAATATTTTGCTGTATAGTTATACAGTAAGATCTAACATAAAACATTACATTGAATATGCATACATAGGCGTTATAGTATAAGGAAAAATGAAATAGTTCTTCCTGAGTCGGATCGTTTTTTTTTTAGTTTTAGGGTATCTCTGCATCGATTTTAATGTAATTCGGTATCAGGATTTGGTGCTCGTATCATTATTCAATTGCATTTTCATATATATTTAATTACTCATTCTAAAAAAACACTTTAAATTATTAATTTAATGTAATATAAAATATAACTTACAACATTTCAAGATCATGAATCATGTACAGTGTACACATAACAAAGCTCTCTAAGAAAATACATTTCATGACTTGCTATGTAATGACTGCAATGAAAGGACGCCCTACTTTTACGAACAACACTGAGATTTCAAAGCCATCCACGTAAGAAACAATGACGTTTATTATTTCACTTTGAAATTGAGTTTAAAAAAAATAAAAATAAAAATAAAATAACTGTTAGATCCGCGGTTCGCGGAGTAAAGTATGTTTCAAATCCTAACGCAAATATATTATAATATAAAAGTGTACCTTGTACGTCGACTCAGCTGTGGAAGCGTTGCCGGGCCCGGATTGTAGATCTGCTTAATCACTGAGCACTCGCGACGTTACACTTGTTTTATTCTTATGTATAATGTGTGTATTATGTATATATATGTATATATATTCCCATAACCGATAACCGTTGCGACCAAAAAACCATGGGCGGAGTACTCGTCGCCTCGACCGAACGAACCCGAATCCAAAAGCGATATATCAAGTGACAAGTGACATTACCAACTTAAGATGCCACAGATTAAATACTAAACATTCCCCCGCCCAAGCAGTCCCCAAACTGCTTTAACCGAAACTAAAACTAACCTTAAACATACCCTAACACCAATCTAAATCTAAATACCCTAATCTAAAGGCAAACGTGACAGCTTAGAAACTGCACGTTGCAAAACCGAACCCTTAGCAATCCGTACTTCCGCGAGCCTGACCACACCATCTGTTCCTGGATGTAACGATACTATCCGACCCCGACGCCATTGAAGAGGAGGGGTATTTTCCTCCTTTAGTAAAACCAAATCCCCGACTTTAGGTGGATTTATTGAATCATTCCACTTAAAACGTTGCTGCAGGGTGTGAAGATATTCTAAATGCCATCTATGCCAAATATTTTGTGACATCTGTTGTAAAAGTTGAAACCGAGATAATTTAGAAATTTTTATATCCTGCAGCGGATATTCTGGAACCGCATTTAGAGGCTGGCCCACTAGGAAGTGACCAGGAGTTAATATTTCCAAATCATTAGGATCCGACGAGAAAGGACATAAGGGCCGTGAATTTAAAACCGCTTCAATTTTACAGAAAATAGTGCTAAGCTCTTCAAAAGTTAATGTAGTTTCCCCAATAACACGTTTAAGATGTGTTTTCGCCGATTTAACTGCGGCTTCAAACAAGCCTCCCCAAGATGGACACCCAGGTGGGTTAAAAATCCAATTGATACCACGCCGAGATAAATTTTGCCCTATCTGACCTTCACCCTTTTCCAAAAAACTAACTACTTCTTTTAAATATCTATCGCTTCCCTTGAAAATTGTACCACAATCCGACCGTATAACCGAAGGTAGGCCACGCCTAGAAACAAACCGAGTAAGAGTGGCAATAAAAGCCTCCGTAGATAAGTCCGAAACCAATTCTAAATGAACAGATTTAGTGGTCAGGCATACAAAGACGCATAAGTAAGCCTTGGTGATTTTTGGATTACGATGTTTGTGTGACCTTACTAGAAAAGGTCCCGCGAAATCAGTTCCTACACCTTGAAAGGGTTTAGCAGCTATAATTCTATCCCTTGACAAGTCTCCCATTAAGGGTTGCATCGTAATTCCCTTTAACTTATAACATGATATACATTTAAATGTAACCTTCCTAACTGCCCTACGAGCAGAAAGTATCCAATAATTCCGTTGTAAAATAGCCAAAAGTGTGTTTGGTCCAGCATGTGAATTTTTTAAATGTAAATCCGAAATTAAAAGATTAATAAAATGTCCCGATTTAGGAAGCAGCAATGGGTGTTTTGCGCTATAAGATAAATCCGAATTTTTAAGTCTGCCTCCAACTCTAAGCAACCCGTCCGAATCAATAAATGGATTAAGTCGTTTTAAATGTCCGATCAACGTTTGTCCGTTCCGAATACGTTTCATTTCCATATTAAAACTCTCCGTTTGAATAAGCCGAATCAACCATAATAAAGCATCCTCACGTTCTTGTGGGAGTAAATAAGCCGTAAGTCTCCGAATATGATCCTTACATTTACAATTATTAAGAAATCTCCGAATCCACGCAGTAACCGATATAAGTTTATCTAAAGAGCTGTACCGTTCCATAAGAAAATTTAGGAACAAATTCCGAAGTAGTAGCTACTAAGCATTTTATACCAGGTAGCTCCGAAGGAGTAACTTGAGAAATGGGAAACATAGGCCATTGTGACTCTGGGTGTGTAAGCCAATTGGGACCCCACCACAGATTATGTTGTAATAATTCCGACGAATACAAACCTCTTGAAGCACAGTCCGCAGGGTTTAAATCTCCTGGAACATGTCGCCAAGTAATTGGTACTCAAGAATTTTGTATTTGTGATACTCGATTCGCCTCAAATACTTGAAGAGTATGAGGAGAGGTTTTTAGCCAGGCTAAAACTATAGAACTATCAGTCCAACCGAACACCTCCTGGACATCGACGGTCCTTTTCAGACAAAGGCAAACGTGATGTAGAAGTTTTTGTAAGAGCACGGCTCCGCACAACTCCAACTTTGGAATCGTTAGACGTGATCTAATTGGGGCGACCTTGCTTTTGGCCATAACCAAGTTAATTGAGGTATTATCATCATCAGAAACTACACGCAAGTAAACGACAGCAGCATAACCTGCTTCCAAAGCATCCGAAAAACCGTGAACCGAAATCAATTTAGCCGAATTTGGAATAATACACCGCGGAATCCGAATGTCTCTTATGTAAGAAAGATCATTTCTAAAATGGTTCCATTCATATTCTATGTCTCCAGTTATAACCTCATCCCACTGAAAATTACCGAGCCATAAACGCTGTAATAAACGTTTAGCCTTAAATATAATAGGGCATATCCACCCACTAGGATCATACATCCGAGCTACTGTTGACAGAATTCTGCGCTTTGTAACCGTATCTCCGAGATCCAAGTCCATCCGAAACGAAAAAATATCCTGTATAGGATTATACTGTATACCTAAAACCGAAGTTAAGCTTGGCAAATCCGGGTTATCAAATATAAGAGGTAACTGTTGATGATCATATGGCAAATTCCTAAGCAAAAGTGGGTCGTTCGAGATCCACTTACGCAACTCGTAGCCTCCCGATTTCATGAAATGGATCAGCTCTTGTTGAAGCTCGAGCGCTTCCCGTTGAGTGTTACATCCGGTCAAAATGTCATCAACGTATACATCGTGTTTCAAGATTTCAACAGCTCTAGGATAATGTTCGCATTCCCGTTCCGCTAATTCCAATAAAGACCGAATCGCTATAAATGGACTAGACTTTAAACCATAGGTATTCGTATTAAGTTCGTAAGTCAGAAGAGGCTCGTCCGGAGACTCTCTCCACAGTATGAGCTGGTACCGCCTATCCGATTTATCGATAAGTGTTTGCCGAAACATCATCCTAATATCCGAAACAAAAACGATTTGATGTCGTCTAAAATTAATCAAAATTTCCGTTATATCTTTATGTAACTTTGGACCTGCGTGCAAGCAGTGATTTAAAGAAACACCCGAAGTGGTGACACAGCTACCATCAAAAACCACTCGTAACTTTGAGTTTTCATCCGAAACCTTAAAAACCGCATGATGAGGTATGACAAAATATTCTAGATCGCTATTAAAATCAAAATCCGATACCGACATATGTCCAAGATTTAAATATTCACGCATGAAATCAATATATTTATCCCGCAATATGGGATTTTTACTAAACCTTTTTTCTAGGGCATAAAACCTCTTTTCCGCCGACGCTCTCGAGTTACCTAATAAAGGTCTATTAGACAAAAATGGTAATTTAGTAATGAACCGACCGTTTTCCAACCGAAAAGTATTATTAATAAAAAGTTGTTCACACTCTTCATCGAGTGAACCCAAATGCGATGCCATTGGTGGTTCTTCCACCTCCCAAAATCTTTGTAAGGTATCCGAAATAGAAACACCGAAATAATCCGAATTGTCAATTAATCCCGATTCAACACATTCGACTGGACCTAAAATGATGTATCCGAAAACCGTAACATAGGCCGTAAGACCACAAGAATTTAATATAATTTTATCCCCTCCGACAAGTGAACCGAAAACATCCGAACCGAGTAAGAGATCCACGGCTTGTGGAATATGATAGTCTGGGTCTGCGAGACTTAGACCCATGGTTAAATCCGTTACCGATTTATTTAAACTAATTTGAGGTTGATCACCGACAATTGTATCCATACATACTACTGTTGTGGTTATTCTAGGAAATGATTTATTTAATGGAGAAAATGTAACCGAAGACCTACCGATAATATTAATATTTTCAATACCACCAACTCCTTTAACCCGTTCCGTACATTCGTCTAAATATAACCCCAACCTACCCAATAACTTATAGGTTATCAATGACCCCTGAGATCCCGCATCCAATAAAGCCCTAACTGTAATACCTCTTTCCGAATTTAAATTATAATAAACCTTAACCAATGCCGTGGGTAATAAAACAGTAGATTTAGGACTTCTTTCTAGAGGGTAGGTGGGGACCGTATCCTAGCGCCGACCTGGTGAGTTACCACGTGAGTCTGCATAAGCAACCTCACGCTTAGCATTCCGTTCCTCGTAATGATGACTTGAATACCGACCGTTACAACCGTCATCTCGTTGTGCCTCTGCCCGACGGTGAGGCGAAGAAGGTGGTGTGCGAGATGGTGAGTTCCGAGGAGACTTCCTACCTATCCTATTGTTATAATTGCGACCGCCCCCGCCCATGCGAGGAGGTGACCGTTCCGTCGATTTATAATTAATATCTCGCCTTTGTTGTGTTCCCGACTGATTAAAACAGAGCATTGGATGATGCTTATTACTACCACAACTACATTTAGGTATACGGCTGCAAACTCGATAGGAATGTGGCCCTAAGCAAAAGAAGCAAAGATGTTTACGATTAACTAAATCCTTTCTCGCGAAGGGTGTCATGGCCTTAAATTGAGAACAATATTTCAAAACCGAATGTTTCATTTCACCACAGCAAGTACATGGGGAAGAGACTTCAACCGCAGTATAATGACCCGTCTTACGCGCAGGCTTAGCTTGCCTCGCATTGTAGTCATTATATGAACTGTGCGTAGGTTCCGAACTTGCACACTCTAAGAGCCGACATTCTGTTTCCAAAAACTCAATTAATTCCGAATATTTAGGTAATATATCGGTTTCACATCCGAATTTCTGTTCAAACCGAGATTTAAGTGTAGTAGGTAATTTTGACAAACATATATGTAAAAGTAAAAATGACCATTCCTCGACAGGGAACCCGAGTCGCTCTAATTGATTTACCGCCATTATTAATGGATTTAAAAATTGAGTCCGAAGTCCGTTAAGGCGAGTAGAAATAACAGGCAATTTTAAAATCTGATCGACCTGAACATCCGCTAGCCGTCTAGTATTTTGATAACGCTTCATCAAAAGATTCCGTGCAATACCGTATCCTTCATCCGAAATTCTAATATGTTGAACCAAACCGCGAGGTTCACCGGAAAGACATGACATTAAATATGCTAATTTCTGTGCAGGAGATAAATCCGTTCGTTTATCTACTAAGCTATCAAAAAGGTTATTAAATCCAACCCATTGATCCATATTACCATCAAAGGATGGGAGCCGAAGTCCTGGTAAATGTGATAACAATGCATCCAATTCCGTCCGATCCGATTTGATGTTTTCCGAAACCGAAGCCGAAGTAGAGGGAGATTGTTGTAATTTAAGCGTCATTAATTTATCAAAAGCTTCTAAAGCGCGAGTATAGTCCGCCCGGGCCGCAACCACTATTTCTCTATCCGCCGTAATAGTCTCATCCGCATGTTCAAGAATCCGTTGGTAAGAGGACTCTAAAGCCAAAAATTCCGTATTCACCGTTAAGAGCCGCACCGATAAGCGCATAGAAAATTCTGGCCTGTCTATAAGGTCAGCACTATCTAACAACCATTGCAACTTTACTCTAAATTGAGACCAATTAAACCGTACAGACATGATAAATATTTATTATGTATCAAGCCAAACCAAACAAACACAAAATAAAATATATTTTAAACAAAATGTTAAAATATACAAAACTTTAATTTATTTATTATAATTTAATAACAATTATAATTTCTACCAACCGATAATGTTAATCTTTAAAAACCGTATAAGATGATCTAAGTACGTATACCTTCACAAATGTATATCATAAAATCGTGATACTTAACTTTAACAATGATACCTAACAATTGTGTAGGAACTCGATATTACGTAATATATATATTTCACGAACAATCCGTTCACTTTTTATCTAAAGTTAAATGTATATTCGAATGAATATTGTTTAATAAAATAATTATTACAAATCCCTTAAGTAACCTACCATAGGTAACATACATAAATCCAAAAATCACCAAGATATAATCCGAAAACCAACATAAGTTATTATGATATAATTATTAACATACGTTTAAATATAATATAACTTGTTTTAACACCGTGTCGGCCGTACCTCGACACAGTCTTCGCGACCGCGCGATAAAATGTTAAGTCAAATGCGGGTAGATATAAAGTACCGATTTCTCGAAATATAATGATATCGTGTATTATACACGTAAAAGACCAAAATAAACTACGCTCTGCTACCAAATGTTAGATCCGCGGTTCGCGGAGTAAAGTATGTTTCAAATCCTAACGCAAATATATTATAATATAAAAGTGTACCTTGTACGTCGACTCAGCTGTGGAAGCGTTGCCGGGCCCGGATTGTAGATCTGCTTAATCACTGAGCACTCGCGACGTTACACTTGTTTTATTCTTATGTATAATGTATGTATTATGTATATATATGTATATATATTCCCATAACCGATAACCGTTGCGACCAAAAAACCATGGGCGGAGTACTCGTCGCCTCGACCGAACGAACCCGAATCCAAAAGCGATATATCAAGTGACAAGTGACATTACCAACTTAAGATGCCACAGATTAAATACTAAACAATAACTTTTATTTATATACTTCTACAAAAATCCATAAAGTACAATGAAAGAGCTTAAATTACAATAGAATGTGTTTGGAACCTACCTGAACTAGGATAACATCCTGTGTTTCAGGTTTTGGTTTTAAACATGCATTTCTTACCGTTTAAATATTTATAAAAAAGTAGTTTTGATATATTACAATTTTCATAGATTTAACATTAAGTACAAGTAGGCTACTTACATAACTAGACTTAACCTATATTATGTAGGTATATAAGCTAAATATACATTATTTTAATATAACAAGCAGGCTTTCTGTGTCTGTATAGTTCAACTTTTGCAGAAATTCCGATATTACTATTTTACATTTTTTGTGACTCATACAGTGTATCTCCAAAATCCTATTGAGTTTGTTATACAAATATGGACCTAAAAATATATAAAATCTATAAGCAAAAGCATGTATCGTTCTAGGCTTAGAACAAACTAAATCTTTTCTTCTTTTGTCTGAAGGAATTGGGTTAAAAGGAAGTTCAGTGTGCTGTTGTAGTAAAGCATGCAGTATAAATAATTGTCTGACTGTTAGTACCTTGCATTCCAAGTAAAGCCTGTTAGTGGGAAAAGTGTATGGGCGGTTGGTGGCCACTTTAAGGATCGCCCTTTGGGCACGCTCAAGTGGTAGTAGAATAGTTTTCGCAGCACCACCCCAGGCGGTTATACAGTAAGTTAAGATGGATTCACACAAAGATTGATATACTAGTTTGATTAATTTATAGTCCGCTATGTTACGTAGAAATTTAAAAATATATGTCAACTTTCGAACTCTATTGCATAATACTTCAGTGTGGTGTCGAAAATTCAGGTTAGAATCAAGTGTAATGCCTAGATATTTAATAAAGTCAGTTTTTGTTAATGTAGGACAATTACATGCAGTGTTAGCTGACGTTGCACAAACATGCGCGTAAATGTTTTGATTAGTAAGTAGAGTGTTGGTATTTTTCATCGTAAATAATAAATATTTAGTTTTGTCCGTATTTAAAGTGAGAAGATTATTACGAAGCCATTTTGATACTACATCAAAACCACTTTGTGCTTCCGCGTAGGCCTCCTGACGGGATTTTGCTGAGAATAATAGCACTGTATCGTCTGCATATGATGTAATAACACCATTATTTAGGGTCAGATTACAGAGGTCATTTATATAGATTAAAAATAGAGTAGGCCCTAAAATACTGCCTTGTGGCAAACCGTAGTGATTGTTTTTGAGGTCCGAGCTTACGTAGTTACCTATTTTTACATATTGAGTTCGGTCACTTAGATAATCAGAAAAAAGTTGAAGCTGTGTGCCTCTTATCCCAATTGCCTCAAGTTTGCGCAAGAGTATGGAAAAGGAGATAGTGTCGAAAGCTTTAGCGAGGTCTAGAAAGATACCAATAGTGTGAAAACCGTTATCTAGGTTAGATGTTATCTTCTCCGTTAGTTGGTGCACTGCTTGATTAGTAGATCTTTTTGGTCTAAACCCAAATTGCCTATCCGATAGTAACTTGTTATCTTCAAGATATTTAATCAAACGGTTATTTATGATTTTTTCTTGAATTTTAGAGAGTCCTGTCAATACTGAAATAGGCCTATAATTTTTTAAACATGCTTTGTCACCGTTTTTGTATATAGGAGTGATCACTGCTTTTTTCAGCAATGTAGGGAAGACTCCATTAGATAAACACAAATTAAAAATATAGGTTATCGGGGGAGCTAGTTGGTGTTTGAATTTTTTTAATATGTTATTCGAAATGTTATCCCATCCAACAGCGCATATATCTTTCAACCCTGTTATTATTTTCAATACTTCGTCAACATCGGTATCTAATAGTACAAAAGAATTAAGGCTGGTATACGACGTTATCCGTACGTTTTCTAAAGTAGAGTACCTCTCCTGTAACGATTTTTCTGCTAAGGTTTTACCAATATTGGAAAGAAATGAGTTAACTTTGTTTAATGCTTCTAAAGGGCACGTCTCCGTTGTCAATAATACGAAAGGGGGTTCCGAAATGTTTGGTTTAAATGTGTTGTTTTTTATAAATTTCCACAGCTGTCTACTGTTATTGCTAGCTTTTTGTAACTCTATTTTGTCGTGCTGAGTTTTTAACTTTTTCAATAGGTTATTACAGAAATTTCTGTATCTTTTATACGTTACAGAGAGTTTATCATATAAACTTGTTGTAACCAAATAATGTCTTGAGCCCTTTTAACGTCCTACTTCTGGGCCCGGGCCTCCCTCAGTACGTGGGGGATCAGGTCATGGTCCACCACGCTGGCCTAGTGCGTGTTGGCAGACTTCACGTGTTTTTCGAAAACTTGCTATGTTTTCTCAGACATGCACGTTTCCTCGCGATGTTTTCCTTCACCGTAAGACAAGTGGTAGTCGTGATAGAAATGATTCGCACATGAAAATATCAGAGGTGCGAGACCCGGATTTGAACCCGCATCACTCGGTCATTCAAGCGAGTGCGTTACCGCTAGGCTATCACTGTCTTATAAGCTTGTGCTTATTATTCCGCTGTTTAAATATAACATATTATTTTATTTCCATCTATGCGTTATACATATATATAGCAACACAAAAAAAAATATAATAACTTACTCAATTTTTTCTGTCGAAATATATTCATCGGGAAATACATAAAATATAGCTAATTCATCACATCATATTTATACACAAACAATTATTTAGTTATTTAGTTTTCCCGGAAAATTAATGGATCATAAAACAATACTATTGAAGCAGTTGAGTTGAGATTAATCTATATATCTATAATTTAAAAATGCATACTTCATTCTTTTTTTTGTTTTTTTATAAGCACAGGCTTAGGAAAATAAAAATTAAGAAAATGTTCTGAAAATTCGAAAATGGCGAAAAACATAACGAGAACAATATAATGTAGGTACTAAGTGGATTATTACGTACATGCATTTATGTCAAATCAAATCAAATCAAAATATTCTTTATTTGAATGGACTTTTACAAGCTCTTTTGAATCGTCATTTTTACATTATCAAAATGAAAAGTCAGTCTGTAAGTCTGTAAGTCTGTAAGTAAACTACCACCGACTCGGAAAGCTCTTCTGCTGAGAATGTATGAACCAATATAGTAAAATACTTGCCTAGTGAAAATTATTTAATATGTACCTATATAAAATGTCTACAATGTTATACCAGAAACTTTATTTATTTACTACATTCTCAAAAGAAGCGTTAACAGCGTACAGTAGTAGTCTGATATAGTCCGACGTATTTCTAAAATAAAGTCGACCTTTGTCGACCGTTTACTTACTTCATAATGCATCACTTTATTTCCCTTTATCTCTCGAGTGTAACACATGAACCTTTTTAATATCCGCCCTAAAACGGATAGGAATTTATTTATCATTTATATTCAATGTAAGCTTTAGCTGATACAGCATCAGAGAAATCGTTTAATATAATTTTGATAGACGCTTTTATAGACAATGTTGCCTTAAGCAAACAATATTTTTGTAAACAAAGTCATAATTTTGACAAGGGTAAAAATCTGGTAATGAATATTTCATACTCGCAAATCATCATCTCTGAATTCAACCTATTAGATTTTGGCATTAAAAACATTTATTACACGTGTATATAAATAATTATAGTATAGTTGGCAGCTATTTTTGAGGAATCTAAAACACGTTACCTTGGGGCGAACCCGAGCGAAGCGGGGGTTAATCACTTGTATTCATAAAGTAAAGTAAGTAAATATGTAAGAATATAGTAATTTTAATTCAATTATTTGTTCCTGACTTTTGGGTATGACAGGTAAAATTTTGTTTTGCAAATGGTATAGATTTGATAGTAATTAGCTGTTAAAAGTTAAACCTGACCCTTATCATCCCCTTTAAAGTCGCTTCTGTTTCTATGTATAAGCACATACATATATTATAATGTAGTACGAAATAAGCTAACTTTACACTTATCGAAGAGAATTTTACCATAAATATACTAACTGAATATCATGTTTTCAATTAAAATCAAACAGTAGAAAATAATCTAGTAAAATCAACATTTTTCCTATACTTTAAGATGTTTTTTCTTTATAACAAGTGCGCAATCACGTTCGTATTGAAAATTCCCCCAATGCAATTTTCTCGTCGTCCATCAAATACTGAGTAAATTTGTTGCAAAATATTCTATATTCTAAGAATGTTATATTCCTTTATAGATAAAATTACGTTCAATTTTAGAGTTGTTAACATTCTAAATGAAAACCCTCTTTTTTATAACAATGTTATAAAGTTGAAGAATCATTTTGTTTGTTTGAATGCCATTGAGAAAGCTATATTCATTTATTCATTCTATATTTATAACATCACATGTTATAATAATATGTAAAATCTAAGAATTTGATTTCTAAGAATTTAGATCTTCGCGAACGGAGCCGCGGGAAATGCTAGTTTATTAATATTAAGTACAATAAGGCAAAGTATTTTGTAATACTTGTAGAAAGTATTTTTATTTACATAAATTATAATTTATCTCATTACTAAAACTTAATGTAACAATTTTTATTATTGTGTATCAACTTTCTGGTATCCATGACAAAAGCCTTGTGAATTACCATGGCTATATGATAGCCATTCATTTTCATTTATATGAATATTGTAAATTTTCAGGAACCTAAACTTATGGCTACAGTTGTTTCAAACTAAATGTTTATAGTAAGATCTTACTTGGTAGATGAAGAACTTAGCAAGTATTTGCAAAGCCTTTGTAAAATAGTTGTATAAAATGCTTTGGCTTGACTTCTTAACTTCTTGTTCCGCAAGTTGTGCAGTTTCTACCATTCAATCTGGTGGCATGCCCTCTGTAATATTGATATAGTAAATTAGTTTATTAAGAAATAAGATATTTAATTGTTTTTATTCTTTAAAAACTATAAGAAAGCAAACTTAAATATCTTTTCGATAAATATAAATATTTAAAGAAAAAAATAATAGAGGGATATTTTTTGTATATTTTCTTTAAACACTAATTTAATAAACAAAGGCACCTTTTATATTAAATTAATTTGTAATGCAAATGTAAAAGTATTTGAACAAGTGTAATTAATAGTAAGTATATAGTGGAATTATTGATAGCTAATTGAACATTGTATAGAGCGCACGCCGGCTAATTTAACAAGTTATGAATAATGTATTGCATTGATTTATATATTATGTAATCTGCGTATATATTTTTATCGGTTCGGATCAGACTATAGTTGGCTGGCCAAGTGCGAGTTGGCGAATTACGCATGTCTTTCGAACTTGCTAGGTTCTCTCAGACATGGAAGTTTCTTCACGATGTTTTCCTTCACTGTAACACATCATGCTTAAATCCTGGTTGCAAATGGGAAAGCTTGTCAGTCTGCGAGTTAGTGAATGTGTTTAATTTGCGACAGAGGAAGCTTTTATCTCGTATTTAAACTGGGTAGTTCTTTATTGATGCACTATGTGAGCAAACCCACTCTCTTTTTTTAAATATATTTTATGTAAAAAGCTCTAGAGCTCTAAAAAAGCTCTCATTTTAAGCGAATATTTTTCTTATATCCACGTAACGATAGTTTTAAAACCTCAAATATACCGACGAAGCTTTTCGTGTCAAAAAGAAAAAAAGAACCATCCAACAGAGAGAAATCGTCGGGAGATGATTTTGCAAAAATCCTAAGCGGGTAGAACTGCGACGTTGCAGGCACTTAGCGCGAGTATTTTCTGAGTTTAACAAACATTGGAATAAGGAATGTATGTAAAATGTATTATAATGGAACTTTATAATTATCTTAAGAATAATAAGTTGGAGGATATCAGCTCATGTATTGGACGATAGAGTGAAAACTACTTTCTATAATGTCCTGGTATAAAGTTACTATTTACTTATGTATATTGAATAGTAGTATAGTTCTATTGTCTACACATAAGCACTAAGACAGAATATGGTAACATATGTTATATATTATATAACTGGGTTGTTAACCAAAACAAATGCCGATTAAGATAACATTTACAATTTGAATGCCAAACATTAATATGCAGACCAAGCAACAGAAATAATAATTTAAATTGAAGGGAGGTCGGTAGTCATCCGTTTTTCATATACATTTTGGAATCCCGTACTCATGTAATTAAGAGATTAAAAGATCAGAGAACGGAGCGAACTCGGCTAGGTTTTATGAAAACACTTTTCGCTGGTGTACCGAGCTAACGCAAAAACGTAATATTACAGTATATACCCTTTTCTCTGGTCAGGGTAATGTTAGCTTTGCCTGTATTACTCCTGAATTCTTACATCAGCTTATTTTACATTCGCGTTGCATTAATATGCAATAAGCAGTGAATGCAGAAGTCGTTCCAGTTATTTTGTTTCCCTCTCTTAATTCGTAGTCTGGATAATACCAGCAGATTACTTTCAGTTTTCACAATATTTTCGTAAAGAAATCAAATTTAGAAGAGTTTTAAAATATAACAGTACAAAGGTTTTTATATCTCAAAGATAAATTTTAATTGTGTATTTAAATTTTTGCTTGTTTCTATAAACCCATGCGACGTCACATCCTCTGCTCGTGCGAACTTATGCAAAGCAGAAGTTTCTGTCTAGGGCAGAATATCATGCAACTGAAAGAGATACAGATGCTCTCCGCTCAGAAAATCTGGTAGTACATGTAGCCAACAGGACTAAGCGGAGAATTTTAAATTCACTTAAAGGGAGCTACAATGGACCAACACGGGTTTACGCAGCTAGGTTCGACTTCGGTGCCAATCCCACTAAATATAATAATAATAATAACTAATATAATATTTTATCTTTATTTATCAGCACAAACCCTAGCAGAATCAAAATATATAATTAATCTCAATAAAGAATCGTGTGAATATAGCGTTAATTGACACAAAGAAAATTGTAAAAGGGAACGCTACAAAACTGCTCTTACAGAAAGTGAAGTTTCAAAGGTGACGCTTTGTAGTTTGTACCGTACTTCTAATTAGCAGTATCCCGGTGCTGCGAAGCGTGTGTCACACGATGAACTCGCAAAAGAAAAAAATACTTATTTAAAGCCTACCGTAGGATTTTATTCAATACTCGGTTATTCCTTGGGCTTCACACGTGTTTTCAGTTTAATTTGCCTGTATGATTTTTTACTTTAGTTTATTTGGTTGTTGAGTACATACAATAATGTGATGCATAGTAAGCGTATACTCGCAAGTAAAAAATGCATACGCAAACTAAGTCTCCATAATATTTTTTGTCTCCATATCACCACATGCCTTAAAAGAGCAAATAAAGCTGGATGGAGTTGGACAGAGAGTGAAAGTGGTAGAATTTTTTTTTTGTGTGTAGTAAATAAAATATATATTGCGGGTCGGCGAACTTCAATATGTCTACCGAAAACTTGCTAGGCTCTCTCAGACATAAACTTTTTCTTACAATTTTTTCTATCACTGTAAGACTAGTAGTAATCAGGTTAGAAAATGTTCTGCACCCAATGATACTGTACACTTAATACTGTATATTTTGTTAATTTTTGTAGGTAATTGTACCATAATGATAATTACCAATCAGATATACTAACGTAAATCATACTCAGATTCAAGAAAGTTCTCAATATATATAATGTTTAATTAAAACAAAACAGTCTACCAAATATTACTTATGTACTGTAATTTATATTTCGACAACAAAAGGTGTTTTTATCTTCACAATAACTCTCACAATGGAGTAATATCAATTCTATAGTTTCCTTTTGTATAGCTCTTTGATACTTCATATTTCGATTTCATGAAACCATGTAACTACGAATACTCATTGTTACAATTTGTACCAAATAATATATACACAAATTAAAATATATTGAATACTGTAAATAATGTTTCCTCTTCAAATCTAGTATTTTAAATTTAAAACAAATTGTGTACGGAATATCTTTATAAGATAAAAGCATAGTAATTAAAAATAATTCAATCAGTGCGTAATATTGGGTATTTTCAGTATTATTGCTGAAAATTCTATTGAAAACAAGTACAAATAAATATTTTTTAACAGTCTATGAAACACATATTATTTATGTAAATACGTATGTTGATACTAACATATTTAATAGGTACATATTATAAATTTTCTAGTATTGAATCTGCGCTTTACCACGCCTTCAACAATTCGATGGAGAACATGAATAAACTAAGCAATGTGTTCCACGAGCATGTAAACATGGCCACCTTAAACCTCTCTATTGTTACGTGAAAAGGTAAGGGGCTCCAATTCTAACAATGAACAAGGTTCAGTGTATGTACAAAGTGTATACAAAAATATAACCGAGTGAAAAGCAAATCAATACATATTTTAAAAAGGTAGAATTCATTACGAATAATATCTTACAAAATGTTAACAAAATAGAACAGATAGTTAAACTGTGGTTTAAGTGTTTTCATTTAAGTTTTAGATAGTAATGATTTCATATTGAATAAAACATCCATATAAAACACAGGTCAATTTACAAATTAAGACCGTTCACAAAGTAGTCAATACTTTCTTCCGTATTGTATACCTAGTAAGAAACAAACAAATGAACATAAGTACTTTTAAAATAGAAATAAGGATTTAAATTTTAAAGTTTTTGTAAATATATTATACCTACTCAATACGAAAAACTATGTATTAACTGATTGTTGTATTTAATTGAGGTCTCTTTCCGCCTTCCGCTTATAAAATTTGCAATAACTGTCATATTTTAAAATGTCCTTTTTAAAGTAACAGCTTTTCAAAACTTAATGATACTAGAAGTGATATACGCAGTTCAGGTCACGTACGAAGCGAGAGGAAAAATTGTGTAGCCGCGATTGAGTTAACGCCTTAGCCTGGGGAAATGGACGTCCGATGTCGCCTCTGTAACGCAATACCGCGGCTACGAGCATCCATTTGCACGGGATTGAGTTACTACATACGTACTGAAGAGCTATCTCATGTTAGAAGAGTCTATTAAGAAGAAATAAATATATTACACTTAAGTGGACCACCCACTAGTGTATTTCGTGCTGAATATGAAAAGATGTAATGTATAATGTTAACCTGAGTATGGAGTATAGACTATGGAATAAATAAATAAATAAATATGTTGGGAAATCATAACAACAGCGCCATCTAGTTCCGTGGTAAGCTACAAGGCTTGTGTTACTGCTTCCAGATAGTTGATATTCTTATCTATTGACTATGACTAAAGTCAAATATTTGCGACTTTCAATCCCTATATTCTTCCACAGTGTTCTGTTAGTGACAAAGCAGAAACACTCATTTCAAAGAAATTATGGCAGAGGTCAGTGGCTTTCAATAGTTCTGATACGAGGATCGATAAAATTGTGTGCTTTTAAAGAAAATGTTCCATAAGTACTCTTGATTTGAGTGACCAAAGAATTTCAAAATCATAAATTACTTAGGTTTTTACTAATTAAGAGGACCTATAATATAATCCTTTTCTATCGCGATTATCAATAGATTTCCACAAATTATATTCTAAATATATCTATATAAATAATATATACTCGTACGACTAAGCGGCTATTTTATTTCATAAGTTTAGCTTCAGATTCATTTGTTCATTATTTTATTTGTCATGTATGAGATATTTTCTCATTGGAATAAGTATCTTACATGTAAATCCGGATAACCAGCTATCATCTAACCAAATTCCATCAATATCAGTCCAGTTATGTTATGTCTGTTATGTCCTGTCGGATCACGACTATGGCTACTTCAATAAAATTTTTCAAAAGATATATTTAATTTGCAAATAAGACTCAGATTTTTATTACGTAAACTAATGTTTATTAAGATTATTATTAATATTAATTATTATGTTTCCAATTTAGTTTCATCAGCTGATAAGAAGTCAGTTTCTCTTGAAACTCCCTGTGGAAATTAAACCTAGCTTTATCGAACACGGAATGAACTTAGCTATCAACAAACGTAATTATAATAAATAAAATTAATGTCATGTTGGTTCTCATTTTTAAGTACACCCTAGTACAAGTAGTATATAATATGTATTTTACTTGCCGACGCTTGGCTCAGTTAGACCAGACCAGACCAGATCCTACTTTAAAACTTAACTAAATTAAATAAATACCAATTTTAAATAAACAAAACTTAACAAACTAATACATAAGGTGGATGCTCGTTAGATGTAGGTAATTGTTATACCGTGCAAACTCTTTTCGCAATAACTAAAATGTCGCCTGATCAGGCAATAAATGAACGAGTCTGATTGGCATCGAATGGAATCACATTTCCAGCTATCTTCGCGATTTCGAGATGAGAAAGCTAATTTCATTCGTCCAATCATTTTTCACGAGCCAATTTTATCGACTTTTCCTCATTTCTGTATCATATATAAAACATGAATATATTAGTTATGTTACCATTTATGGAAAAGAAGCGTGTTTCGCAAGGTTTATAGTAAGTCAAAAATTAAATTTTCTTTTTTTTATATTTAATACGTCTTTAATGTTTTTTTTAAAATTAAACATTCGTTTTTAATGAAAAGTTATGTTTGACATATTCAGGATATTTAGAAATAGTTCTAGACGGGACAATAGTATGAGGAGCATGAGGTACGATGTGAGTGACGGAATTCGCAGATCAGTTTTACTTTTAGTTCCCAATGTTTTGAATAGATTTGCAGCAATAGTAGTTGATTTCGAATTTCAGATATTCTTTATGGTTGACGTGTATAACTATAACTTTTCACGTACTGGCACAACAGCGCTTTAGCTTTTAAACAGTTCGCCCATATATTATTTTCGTCAAAATATTTTTTTTAAATGTGCTATTAGTTAGCGGATATATTATGCTTTGGTCAAAAGTTAATTAGTTAGAAATAAGTTAACGCAAATATTAAATTAAAATAATCTGTAGATTAAGAAGTAACAACCAACAGGCAACAACAAACACAGCATAACATACAAAGTACTAAGTATACCAGCGTTAAGACACTTACCAGAAGTATTGAAATTATACCGGGATTAAAATAACTTCGGCGTTATTCCTTAGTATTCACAGATTCCTTCAAAATTATCCTACTCAATAATGGGGTCGCGTCAGCATCATTTACAGTTAATCGGATCTCGCAGGGTCCTTGTTTCAATTACTACGAAGTCAAGATTTAATCTCCCTCAGCGACTCTCTAAATTGTCTTAAATACTATTATTTGTATGATTTGAATGTTATTCAGTTTGGTACCCACTCATCTCTGGAATAAGTAAACCGAAAGGATTTAGGGAATAAAAGATTTCAACGGAACTTCTGTAATTTAACCCTTTCCATAAATTTTCGTCGAGTTATTACCTTTATTATATTTTGAACATCTAACTACAAGCCTGTTATCAAAATATAATCTAGATCAGTGATCTAATTCTCTTATTAGTCACTGCATCAACAACTGACAGATAAAAAATATATAAGCGCGGTCAGGCGCACAACGTCAGGAACTACATATTTCCGTAAATTTTTTCTACTCTGAAATTAATATATACCTACTATAATACTATAAAGCTGAAGTGCTTGTTTGTTTGTTTGTTTGCTTGGTTGGTTGAACGCGTTAATCTCAAGAATTATTGTCCGAATTTTAGCGAGCGCTGCCGCGGGAAAGGCTAGTTAGATATAAAATATCTATTGGCACATTTCGCAGATGGACACAAATCAGATCATTTTTCACCTCACATTCAACACAAACACAAATGACAAACCATTTAGACTTACAACCTATAAATATACAGGTTATGTGATACTCACTTTCTAGAAATGTCGGTACTGCCCACTACAACTCAATATACATATTATAACAAGCGATAAGTCGGCATTAATTTACAAATGATTCTCCTTAATGCGCTGTTCAAATGCGAATGTTTCCATTAACGTTAGTGTAGTTTATCATTGTACCTCTAATGGCGAATCAAATTCCCTGTAAATTGTAATCCTGATTTTTTCCTTTTATTTAGGTACGTAACTACTTACATTTTATGGGAAAATACTTGATTAAATTACAAAAGATAATAAATTACGTACCTTTATACCAATATGTTCGATGTGTAAGTTGTTGTACGACTGCATTCTAAGTACATACATTAATTATTTAAATCATAAATAGATCTTGCAAAAATAACTCTTGAGTTTTCAATATTTTTTTTGTAAAATTGTAATAATTGGCACGCAATAAATCTCGTATACTTACAAACAATGCCCTTATTTTGAGTCAGTCAAATAACAAAATATGCCACATGTGAACTCCATCGTGATTGTGATCTAAGCAAGTTTATACTTAGTAATAATAAAGTTAGTTAAGAGCCCTAATAGTATACCAATTACTGTAGGTAAAGATACAGGATTATAATCCCAAAATATTATTGTGCTCCTAAGCTAGTCGAGTGAATTGCTTTTATATACGCCTTACACTTAAACACCACTTCTCAAATCAATTCAAAATATTTATCTCAAAAAACCTGTATCAGACAATTCTTCAGTACACTTATCAAAAAATACCTAGACTTAATAAATACTTCACTCTGTAACAGGTAACTACTAATTTTAGTAATTAAAACATACAAAAATAAGCTGAACAAACGTAACGCATTAAAATGTACAAACAAATATGGGAAAGAGACGTTTCCTGTGAACGCCACTTAACTATATATAAAAAGGATATAAAAGAGCTCGAGAGACAGTAACAAGGCCCGCTAATTAGCTCCCTCTATATTTTTCCCTATTATTTTCACTTTGCATATGTACACGTGCCTCGCAACGTACGGCCTTTCTACTTTGTGCGGGAATGTCCTTTGTTCGTACGCCTTGATTATTATTACGTTCAGCTACATTTTAAACATATAGACGTCTGAACAATGGCTCATTACGCAGATTGCATTAATAGGCGCATTTTCTGTGTTACTTTGGGTTTTAATTACTTTGTGTATTATATATTCAGTTCTATGAGAATTTGCTTCGCTGAACCGTTACTGGGTGACTGAAGACGTAATAATTTAATATTTCAGTGTTAATTTACTGTTATCTGTATCGAATTAGACTTCCACAGTATTGTTTCGCACTTTTGAATGCTGGCATTTTAAGGCGTGGAAAATAAATTCTTTTTTTTTATATAAACAGATTTCGAAAATAGATTTTAGTATTTTTTTGGTATTTAGACTTACGAGAGCCTGCTCCAGTAAACAATAGTCATATTTTTATGCTGTAGCATTATCGTTATAGAATATAGATTATACTTACTAAAAACATTGATTACATTTTTGCTTGATGCTCAATTTTAGATGTAATTAAGATATTTAGGTATATTTACCCAACATTTTAACCAAATAAATCCATAGAAGTCCTCTAGAGGAAACGAAAGCGCTATTAGACGTAGACGGTACCTATTAGTTGTATCACTTAGTCTTACTGAATTTATAAATTTTGTCTAACATTTATTTTTAAAACATTAAATTATTAACGGTATAATATAGCCTTTGTTTAATTCTTAATTAAACACGCAGAACTTCAGAACCTACTTCTAATTTAGTATTAACATCTATAATATTTCGTCTCTTTGTCTCGCTTTGTGTCAAGGCGCTCATTATAATGTCGACCTTCATAATTAATATGTTTGCATAATTTGTCTTTAATAAAAGGCTATTTAGACATTTTAATTAAGGGTTTCAGCGTCTGTCTGTCAATCTGTACATTGAATAATGTCTACACGAGATGACTAGGGATTTAATTAACATCTGCCGAGCAGAGAGTAACCGCTTACAAGCTTTTATAATAAAGAAAAGGAATAAATGTGTATAAGTTATGTTGGTTGTCTTAGCATCAATTAAAAGTTTCTTGAGACAAAAATCTCTCGAGAATTTGCCGCCTGCATTTTATTCTATCTATATCATTTTACCTATTTCACCGAAACACTGAAAAACATTTTTATTTGAATATAAGCTAGTTTGATCAAAATTATACTAATATTGCTGGCTCTCTAAAATGGAATATTTTTTAAATCTATCAATCATAGGTACTTAAGCTTTTTCACTATGTATTTAGCTGAAAGAGCAAAAAAAGTAATTAAAAAAAATCAATACAAAAATATAAATCTATTATTTTGAATTCTACAGTACAATTTAGGGTATACTATATTATATTTATACTATTTTATATACCTATGAATAAAAGCTATCGTTCGTTTCGTCTTCTCAGTAGGTACTTAAAAAAGTTCTACCTACTAAACGGTATTAGTGTGTATGATATTACTGTGATATTGAAGACAGTTGTTTGATTAGCTTTTTCACAACAAAATTTGTAACGTTTATTGCATAAAGTAAACAATTTAACTAGCAACAGACAAAATAAATCAGCCATTTTCTTTTGTGTTGTAGAAAGACGAGGACAGTTTCGTAACTGTTTTTTGTACAATCATAATTATTGTCGCAGCGCTGAACCATAGTTTTTATGCAGAGATTACAAAGTTTCCTAAATAATTTGTTATTTTTTTATATATTTGTTTTTAGTATAAATAAGCTTTAAAAGCAAAAGCAGAAGTTAATAAAAATATTAATACAGAATATATTAGTAGTTTCTGTCACCAATTCTGATTTTAAATTTAGAAGAAAGCTATTGTCATGCGAAAATCAATGTGTCAGACACGCATGTCATCGGCTTTAAACTTTTGTAAATTATTTATTTTTGATAAAAACCATTATGTATTGTAACAAGAAGTGAGGTAAGAAAAATATTAAAAAAGATAATAAAATATTCAAATAAAATCCTCCCGTTATTTAACCGACGATTTATTTCTCATAGTTCAACCACATTGCTGAAAAATGCTTGAAGCCGGCAGCGTGGAAAATGCAACAGCCGATACACTGCAAGCCACCACAGTGAGATTTTGTTTTATTACTTTAATATTTGCGACGACCACTGTAATATAACTGTAAATATTACACTACATGGAATTTAATATGTGATGTGACTCTAGGAATGCAAAATTTTATTTAAAAAAATAGTTTAACGTTCAAAAATAGCATTAAGCTCCACTAAATTATACTTTTAATTTATAGACAATTGTGGAAGATGACGAAGATATTGCCCGACCTGAGGCAACGTTTCGGTACACTGTCCAAAATATTAGCCAGCTCAAAGAGCAAGTTTTATCTCCGCCATGTTACGTGAGATGCTTGCCGTGGAAGATTCTAGTTCTCGTTCGGAATACTACTACCCCGGATCGTCAACCTCAAAAGGCTCTGGGAATTTTCCTTCAATGTAACGGTGATTGCGATTCACCGGGATGGTCTTGTTATGGCCTGGGAGAATTAAAACTTCTTTCATATAAACCTGATGGAGAGCATTTGTGTAGGAAATTGCACCATATGTATCATTGGTTAGTGTTGTGAATTAACTGTCACAATATTATATAATCTATACTAATATTATAAAGAGGAAAACTTTGTTTGTATGTTTGTTTGTTTGTTTGTTTGTTTGTAATGAATAGGCTCAAAAACTACTGGACCGATTTCAAAAATTCTTTCAACATTTGAAAGCTACATTATCCACGAGTAACATAGGCTATATTTTATTTTGGAAAAAAATAGGGTTCCGTAAGATATTTGGGATTTTCGGACACAAGGTGTAAAAAATCAACCAGAAAAGTTACTTATTTTGCTTACACTGCCTAAACTATAAAAGATAGGACCATAAAATGTTCTAATTAATTGTAGATCTTATAAATATATACAAAAAAGTCCGCGACACACTATACCTATCTATGGCGAGTGAGGCACAACAACCATTTTTTTATTTAAAAATCTTGAATTTCTTTTGGACTACATTTAAACGCGTTTATTTTACTCATGCTATCAATCCTTATAAAAATAAATTATTTCATCACTAACTACAGTTTATGTAGATAATAATATTTGGTCTTTGAATGATAAAAATTGGACGTGCTATAGCAATGTTTGTATGAAATTTCTTCTTTTTTTGTGCTACAAACCTTAAACTTGACAGGGAGATAGTTAATAGTTAGTAAATGCCCGCAAAGAACGAATTTTGTAACAGGGCCGAATTAAGGAGGTCTAAGGGCTCTCGCCAGTTTGTATGAAATGCCTTAATTTTTTGTGCTACAAACCTTAAACTTGACAGGGAGATAGTTAATAGTTAGTAAATGCCCGCAAAGAACGAATTTTGTGACAGGGCCGAATTAAGGAGGTCTAAGGGCTCTCGCCAGTTTGTATGAAATGCCTTAATTTTTTGTGCTACAAACTTTAAATTTGATAGGGAGGTAATTTTTAGTTTGTGATCGTTCGCTAAAAACATATTTTGCATCAGGGCCTGATTAAGGAGGTCTAAGGGCTCTCACAAGCTTGTATGAAAATTCTTCAGTTTTTGTGCTACATACTTTAAATTTGACAGGGAGGAAGTTAATAGTTAGTAGACATCCATTAAAAATGTACTTTGGAACAGGGACGGATTTATGTGGTCTAAGGGCTCTTATTTGTTTGTATGAAAGTTTTTAATTTTTGTATGCCACAAACATAAAATTTAATACAAACTTAGAATTTAGCTGGGAGGTAGTTAATAATCAGTAGACATCTGCAAAGAACGATTTTGCGACAGGGCCGGAGTGAAAAGTGCAAGGGCTGTCGCAAGTTTGTATGAAAGCCCTTCCTTATGTACTACAAACTTTAAATTTTGTGGAGAGGTAGTTATTGTAAGTAGAAGACCTCTAAGAATTTAGAAAGGGTTTTGAACAGGGCCGGATTAAGGTGGTCTAGGGAGTCTCGCAAGTTTGTATGATGTTCCTCTATCTTTTCTGCTACAAACTTTAAAATTGGCAGAGAGGTAGTTAATTTGGCAACAGGGCCGGATTAAGAAGGTCCAAGGGCTCTCGCAAGTTTGTATGAAATTTCTTAATTTTTTGCGCTACAGACTTTTTGGCAGAAAAGTAGTTGTTGTAGTTAAGTAGAAGTCCGCTAATTACGGATTTTGCTACAGGGCCGGATTAATGAGTTCTAAGGGCTGTAGCAAGTTTCTATGTAAGTCCTTTATCTTTTGTGGTACTAACTTGAAATCTGGCGGGAAGATAATGAGTGGTCAGTAGACATCCGCTAAGAACGAATTTTGCGACAGGTTCTCATTATTTATGTATAATAGTCATATTTTTGTATAATAGTCCTTCATTTTTTGTATTACAAACTTTAATTTTAGCATGGAGGTAGTTAATAGTTAGGTGACGTCCGCAAAAAACAAATTTTGCGACGGGTCAAATCGAGGAGGTCTTAAGGCCATAGCAAGTTTGTATGAAAGTCTTCATCTTTTGTGCTACGTACTTTATATTTGGTACGAAGGTGGTTAATTGTTGGTAAAAGTACGCTAAAAACGTTTTTTTTCTATAGGCCCGGATTAAGATGGTGTAAGGGTCTCATAAGTTTTTCGAAATACCTTCATTTTTTGTACTACAAGATTCAAATTTCGCACTGAGTTAGTAGATAACTTTTACGATACTATAAATCGGACACTCCATTCAAAGGATATTACGAATTTAAAAATAATAATAATAAAATAACGCGCAGCACAGCGGGCAATGGGGAGAGGGAGGGGAAGCCAAGAGCGGGAGAGGTAGCCGCGCGGATCAGGAGTATATTAACGATGGGTTCTGAAAGAGCTGGAGTATTTTTTGAGAATTTTCAGGCATCGAATAAAGATTAGTAGCGATTAAAAAAATTAACGCGGGCGCAGCCGCGGGTACTGCTAGTAGTGAATAAAATTCCAAATTAATCGAATCGGTACAATATATAGGTTTTGGAAAATCTAATTGAAATAGTCATACTATTATTGATACAAGCTATTATTATTTGTTTATTTTTTGTCTTTCTGTCTGTGCGCATCATGAGAAATTCACAACGATACATTTTACTGTAGGATTACATTAATTTACTTCAAAATGAATATAAATGATTCAACAATATTTTTTAATAAAGCATGCTATGGTTTTATTTATTAGCAAAGAAGATGATTGGGGATTTGCGCATTTCATATCTTGGAAGGAATTATTGGATCCCGATAATGGCTTCGTAAAAGACGATTCAATAACTATTGAAGCTCATGTCGCAGCGGAAGCCCCTCACGGAGTGTCTTGGGACTCTAAGAAACATACTGGATATATAGGTTACTTAATTTTTTTAATAAAGTAACTGGAATATATCGAATTCAAATTGGTAATTTTTATTAAATATTTTATGCATTTTCAGGCCTCAAAAACCAAGGAGCTACGTGTTATATGAATTCTCTATTACAAACTTTGTTCTTTACGAATGTACTTCGTAAGGCAGTTTATAAAATACCTACTGTAGGAGATAACAGTTCTAGATCAGTGGCTTTCGCTCTTCAAAGAGTTTTCTACGATCTGCAATTTTCTGACAAAGCTGTCGCTACTAAAATACTTACTAAAAGTTTTGGTTGGGAAACGATGGACTCTTTCATGCAACATGATGTACAAGAATTTTTACGTGTAAATATATTCTCATACATTTTATGTTTATCACACTAGCAAAAACAACACGGCCCGTTTCGCTGGGCGTAAGTTTAAATAAATTAAACGGGTTTTATAAATCTAATGACATATAAGGTACCTTAGTTACTCCTTACTACTTTAGCTACCTGCGAGTGAAAGTCCCGTCAAAATCAGTCCAGCCGTTTATGATATTAGTCGGAACAAAATGACACACAGACGAAAATTTTAAAAATTGTTTGTGTGATGTAAGTACCGTATATAATATACATTTAGTGAAAAGCTGTTAATGTATAATTACAAACAGACACTTTAATAATTATTTATATGTAATGATAAATATAGATTATAAACTTGAACAAACAAGTCATATTTTAATATAATAAGATGGCTACATAATTCATATGAGAGCAAATTAATAATGAACTCGGACACACACTGTTTAGAACAAAAGCAGTCGCAGTGATCGAATTCGTTGGGAGTTCATCACATACTACGTTCTTATTTCTTACTTACCTAATGCATGTAATTTACAAGTCTCATATATAAATTTATATTATAATGTTAAAGTACTATGTTGATTTTGATACACATTTAATAATTTACAGGTACTATTAGATAAACTAGAAAATAAGATGAAAGGTACTGTAGTAGAAGGTACAGTGCCTAAATTTTTTGAAGGGAAAATGACATCTTTCATCAAATGTAGAAATGTGAATTGTACGAGCACGCGTGTCGAAACATTTTATGATATTCAACTTAGCGTTAAGGGAAAAAATAATAGTAAGTTATTAAGGCAATATTGCGTAAATTATACAAGAAGGTACGCACCTTTTTCGATGTTTCGCGGATTTATTTTGATTTTTGTTTCTGTTTTGGTTCATTTTTCAAAAAAGGTTTCAAAAAAGTTTTTTTTCAAGTTTTAAACTTTTTTAAAGTCGTTAATCAAAAGGTATCCCGTGACGATGTGTGCAGTAAAGCATTTTAAATGTCGCGAAAGCATTTGAAAA
Organism: Boloria selene; assembly: GCA_905231865.2. Lineage (NCBI taxonomy): Eukaryota > Metazoa > Arthropoda > Insecta > Lepidoptera > Nymphalidae > Boloria > Boloria selene. Next base: position 5,247,738 of record HG993141.1, read on the forward strand.
ATTCGTAAAAAAATCCGAAGAGATAGTTTGATTTGGGTATAACGTCAAATGTTCGTGTAAATCTAAGAAAGTATTGTATTGTTTATTTTTCATAATAATGTAAATTTGAATCAGTATCTACAAAATATAAATTAAGTAAATGTACAATAGCTGCGACTCAATTAAACTTCCCTTTCACATTTAAATTTCATTTATCTTCAAAGGGACATTATAAAAGGCAAAGTAAAGAAATGCTGCGACTATAATATTCAAGCAAAAATATCTTAACTCTTTTTGTCCATTTGCGACATTTTAATAAGATTGCTTTTTATTCGTATTGTTATTTTATATTTACTTTGAAAAATACTTCCAATTTGTGGTAAAAATATAGTTTTCTGTGGAAAGAACTTCGTGACAATAATTATTCGTAACTAGAAAAGCTACATTTTTAAATTCTCTAAATGATTTATCCCTTGGGTAAATAAAATCACTGGGAACTGCCTTCTGTACAGGGTATTATAGTGTGCTCATAAGATCAATCAGCAACATGACACGACCGAGGAATGACCTAATGTAACGTCCTCTCTAATACACTGCCAATTTGCTCAACTTTTTGCAACTCGAAATATATATCACAGAAAACCTCGGATAGACCTGAATATCAATTTAAAGACCTGCTAGATTGAAAGCTCAAAGTGATTTAACTATTTTAAGCTAAATATCACCTTTTTGCCTTAAAATACATGCACAATTGTTATTTTTAGCTAACCCCAAAGACAAATATCTGTATATATTGGCATATCAAATTTATCATTTCTTATTATGTTTTTCAGTTTATGAATCTTTTAAAGATTACATCAGTATAGAATTACTTGATGGTGAAAATAAATATGATGCAGGAGAGCATGGCCTGCAAGAGGCAGAGAAAGGAGTCAGATTCGATGTATTTCCACCTATACTACATTTGCACCTAATGAGGTTCCAATACGATCCCAAGAGCGATGCCTCCATTAAATTTAATGATCGGTAAACCGCATCTTCAAATTAACAAAGTAGACTTGAATAATTGTGTAAATATAAAAAGCATTGATTTATTTAATGTAATTTTAGATAAACATAGCGTTCACTCTATTACGTTGTAGGTACGTTAGTCTCTCTCGGTAATTTTATGTAATTTATTAGCTTATTCAAGTGGCTAGTGTGATATCTCAAAGAAAACAGTCTATCTTAGGCAAGGATAATGTAGAGTTCTATTAGTAAAACATTCTTTTTAATCAGAATTTGAATTAAAAACTAATTTTAATTAAAAAAAAATTGAAATTAAAATTAACAACTAGTTAACTTTGGTGCCATTTTGATATTTATTTGTGGACTGTCTGTAACAGCTGTAATACAATTATAATATATCTCTCCTGTGACCATGATTGCTGTAAAGCATTCGAAACGTCGGCAACTAAAATAAAAATAAATCCGCGAAAGAATTCCTAAATATATAAAATAAAATTGACAATTTCAATCAAGCCTTAAATGCCAAACATAGTTTCATTTTGTATGCTTGTGTTAATTTTAGATTTGAGTTTTACGAAGAGATCAATCTAGATCAGTACCTACAAGAAATGCCCAAGAACCCCGCACACTACACCTTACACGCCGTGCTGGTTCATTCTGGCGATAATCATGGGGGACATTATGTTGTGTTTGTCAACCCGAAGGGTGATGGAAAGGTATAATCTGCAAAAAAATATTTAAATAAGAATAATAATAAATCGACTGATTTAAAAGAGTTATAAACTATTTTCATGTATCTTTTCTATTATATTCAAAATCAAAATTGAACTAAAAACATTATAAATAGGTCAGTCCGTCTGGTATAGTAGTCTAATGCATTGAACGGTTTTAAAATATATAGGAATTAGGATTTTCTGAATTAGGGAGACGAAGTGAAGTAAAGAAGTAGTTTTAGACTACTTAAAACCAACCGTTTAACGTCCGTTTATAAAATTGCACAAGCTCGTGTATAAAGAACAAAATTGCCCAAGTGCGATAAAAGCCGTACACGAAAAAGAAGCAAAAGAGAGAGCACCGTGGCATAAATTAGATCAGGAAAACTATGATAACACAAGTTTATAACTATTCTAATATATAGTTCATGTTTAGCTTATACAGTTCTGTGAATATCTCTCATCTAACCCACTACTACATTACAGTAGGGATGTACATAGTTTGATGGTTATATTATAAAGACGCAATTATTATTGCTTCTCATAAAAAAATCACAAGCACGAATAAAAATCGTAAATTTCTTGAAAGTATGTCTCAATTCGGGTGACATTATCATTAATATTTTATTTAAAAAGGTACTATTAAATATATCTTCTTAAATGACATTATACTTTTGAGCCTGTAAAAGTAAAATTAATTTAAGTTATATTCATATAAGTTTTAATTTAACGCATGAGTAAATTACCTTAATAGACAAAATTTCAGTGGTACAAGTTTGACGACGATGTCGTGTCTCGGTGCAGCAAACAAGAAGCAATAGAATATAACTTCGGTGGAAAGGAAGACGTACCTTATCTTGCAAGAAAGGCCACTAGCGCTTACATGCTTATTTATATACAGTAAGAAATTGTGTTAGATATTATTAAAATTTTATCAACCTTTTTTAGTCTTCCACATTTCATAGTCTTTATCCTAGAGTTATTAGTCAAAAAAAATCCACGTTATACAAATTAATTTTATAGCTCGTGTTGTGATTTTACTTTGCTAGTGAAATTAACCATAAAAGCAAATTAGTAAACAAGTAACTGGAATATTTATGGAATTCGTCAAAGAATCATAATTTTATATACATAGGTATATCATTAAAATATTGATCGATTTTTATTAAGTAATCAATATAGTAGCGTAACTAGCACTCTGCATTAGAGTTTATTTTAAAGCTTCGTATTATATTTTTATCTTTTGTTGTTCTAATTCTTCTTCCATGTCACTTTCAAGATAGTATTCGGACTAAAACGGTACTGAGCTCGTCGCTGATAAAAATGTTGTTAAATAAAGTGTAATTTTGGTGAAAAAAGCTTTAATAGCAAAACCTTTGTTATTAAAATTGTAATTATAACATATTTCAATTATAAGTAAATACAAAAGAGGCTTCGGTTGATGGCTTGTTGAGCCCTAATTGCTTTTTGAAATAGTTGGCCTAACCTGGTTACGACACGTTCATTATAACGTATATTGCACGTAAAGGTAGGTGGGTAGGTCATCAATACAAATATTGTTGCGGGAATAGACTTCGTAACCTTAGCCAAATTGTTTACTACCTGGCTGCTCTCGGCTATGTTTTATAAAAAACTTAGTCCATCAGGAATTCCCTTTATGGTTAAGCAGTTTAAATGGAAAAAGTATTAAATTACTAACTTTACAGTTAGTGAAGTATTTTTAATTAAAGCAACTTTTAAGCTTTTGTGATGTGACACAATAGAAAAGTTTTCTTTTCTACTTTTTTAATTTACGTTTTGAACGCGTGAAATATTAATTTAATGGTACTTTTCAAGTCATAAACGATAACATATTTTATCTATAAAATAAACACTTTATGTATAGATATAACATGTTTCTTTTATTTGCTTTAGGACTTCAGAACTAAAATATGTGTTGCAAGACGTAACAGAAAACGACATACCGGCCGATTTATGTGAACGAATCAACGAAGAAATGCGACACGAGATGGTAAGGACATGTAAATATCAAGCCCTACAATCGTGATAGCTTTTTGTTATTTTGTTTTGTATAAGCAAAGGCATCTTGCGTATTTCAGGCCGCAGAAAAATAAAGTGCAGAAAATTTATATCCGACACATCGGTCACATCAGTCAAGTATTACGCGAAGATATTCAACGCTCTAAAACATTTCTTCACTTTACAGGCCATAGCCGGCTCTAAATATAAAGGAAGATAAGAATTACGGCTAAAAGCAGATAATAAAACCGTAAATTCGATTCTCTTTGTTTCGAAAATGCCGATGGCGATTGACTTAAATTGATCGGGTGGGTGATTGACTTAGCTATATTTTATATTTTTGTATATATCCTTGTAATTATTTATGTACCATTGTTAATAAAATTTGTTGCTTTACTAAAATCTTAAAAGTTGCTCTTAAATTTTTATTTAAATACGTAAAAGTACTAAAATTGTGCCTTAAATCTAATTCACATTTTTTATCTCTCGCTGCAGTAGTAACATCTGTTAGTACATACTTTAAAAAATTCATATAAACATTTTCATTGTAAAAAAAAGGAAATTACACTGTACTCTGCATTGCGCAACAGCCCGTAAATATCTACTGTTACGACGCGTATTTCGCGACTATAAAACCTTATCGCAGAAGGCTCGCAATTTGTATGACTACAGAAATAGTCTTTATCCTTTGCCAATAAATCTCGCGGCAGCACGCGATAAATTAGACTCCAATTACTGACACTGCAAAAGCGCCCGAAGCGACACTAAAAAATCTGAAAGCAGCAACGCCGTAAACCCTCCAATCTCCACGCTGATGGTTTTAACCAATCTGATAAAGACTAATAACCGGTTTAAAACATTTTACCACTACACTGAAAATGTTACTCGAATCATTAGATTTTATATGCGGATATTTAAGTTACTTTTCGTATTTTTACAAATAATTTTGAAATAACAATGCTTATAATATTAATATTGCACTATTGCAACTGATAATTAAATAACTATTGAATAAAAATATTTTTCTGTTCCCTCTCTGAATATTATCGCTAATCTTTAAAAACGTCTGAACTTTAAACATAGAGGTGTCACTAGCTAATAAACTATTCAGGTAAGCTACTTTTGGTCTCAGAAAAAATAAATAGCCGCTGGTTAAGTACGTACTCGTACTTTTATTAGATTAATAATGAGTAGTATAGGACAAGAGTCGTTATAGATTTGGGTTAATTCACATTTAGATAAGGAATTCATAGATTTTACGTTAAAACTAAATACACCACCAATTCTCTTTTTCTATAAAATGGAAAATCGCAAAACTTTTCATGGAAAAACAAAAAGCACAATACGAAATGCGCAGTGGACGTACATAACTATATTTTTTCATTAATCCGTACTGTGGAACTAATTTCATCTATCAAAAAACTAAAAAACTAAATAGTAAGAGCTCGGCATGTCTTCGCTAATTAATCCAGCTCGACTATTAATTAGGCGAGTTTTTCTTCGTCAGAACGTGGATTAAGCCCGGGTCCCCCAGTAATTGCTAGTCCGCCAACCGAGCTTAAATATTTTTATTTTAACTTGAAGTAAAATATAGACAAAGAATTTTCCGGTCCAAAGTTTAAACTGTGGGAACTTTTACAAAGATTTTAAGTTTCCTCATTTACCTAATGTTAGGTTATAAGCTTTGTACCATATTTTAATTTTTATTATTGAAAAAATAACAGTATGTAAGCCAGTCGATCGGCAGGTTTTTTGTATCGCAGTTTACAAGTAGTTTTCACGAGATGCGGTTACAGACGGACAGACAAACAAAAATTCTTAAATCGTTTAATGTAGGTTTCAGCCTCGATAATGAATATTTTAATAAGATTTTGCAAAAAAAATATTCAACGCACAAGTACATATTCGACTAACTTAGAATCATCATTCTCGTCTTATCCCGCGGCTTCGCACGCATTCTAAAGACCGGAAACCAAATTCTGAGTCGCGCGGTATGTTATCTCACAGAATTAAGTTTAACGCCCGCCCTTCCCTTTTGCAACATTCTTCATTGATGCTCCGCTCCTATTGGTCGTAGCGTGATGTAATATAGCCTTCCTCGATAAATGGACTATCTAACACAAAAAAACTTTTTCGATTCGGACCATTAGTTCCTGAGATAAGCGCGTTCAACCAACAAACAAAGAAACAAACAAACAATCTCTTCAGTTTTATAATATTAGTATAGATTAACACATATCTTTTAGAGATGGAATATATCTACCTATTAAACCGATTGTGCCAGATTAATAAAACAAAAAGTCACTCAGGATGGATCACACCTGCTGGGCCAAAGCTTGACAGATTGCGGCTCACCTCGATAGATACAATTCAATTAGGCTAACCGCGATAAATTACTTTAATTATGAAACTTATTGGCTATATAAATAACCTATTTGCTTTTTCATTGGATAAATAAATGAGAACTTTTTTGTTTCCTTTCGTTCTTTCTAATTTGCTATATTAAGGGAAGAAGAAGGTTTTGGGTGATAGATTTTAGTGGGTAGTAATGACTTTAATAGGTAACTAGCAATTCCCGCGGCTCCACCCGCATTCTAATCACTATTAAAAAATAGGAATTGGTGGAAGAGGGATGAAAATTTAGGGTTATAACTTATAAGTATTTTTGATGCCAAATCAAAACAAAAAAAATCGGTCATGCGTTTCAGAGGAGTTCGATAGTAAACACTGTGACACAAGATATTTATATTTTAGATGATTAGATCATAGAATATGACATATACCTAATTGAGTAAAAGGAACACATCTACCGTTATGTTTACGCAATCAAATAAGGAAACTTACACTAGGTCCTCATTACTATATGTACTAATAAGTATAATAACCTAAAACATTACCAATCGAAAGTCCAAAGAAAAAGACGATTCTCATAGCTATAGTTTAATTTCAATTAAATGTTCTCCGACCGATTCCGGCCATGGCGGTCAATCTTATTGAGACTGGCCAACTGCGCAGGAGATATTATAGTGCACAAGTGTACGCGCAGACACAAGTGCACTCTCTATTCCTATCACTCTCATACTCCGGTGGGACGAATGTTCGACACGACCAGTGAGAGCTAAGGCGCAGGACCGACGGCTTTACGTGCTCTCCGAGGCACGGGGGTGACTCACCGCCAACTTCCCAACTCCGGGTTATTACTGAAGCTTACTAAACAGAAAGACTCAATAATTAAACTTGGCCCGACCTGGGACTCGAACCCAGGACCTCTCGATGTATGACCGTACATGCTTGCCACTACACCACCGAGGCAGTCAGGATTAATACCTATCTAAACAAAATATGTTTTCAAATCTGCGATATTTGCATTTATGCAAATAATAATTTTTTAATATTATGTAATAAAATTATAATTTTTGTCACATTTTTTGTCACAGATACTTTGTTAAAAGCATAGTGTTGAGTCTAGAGACTCGATATGTTTTACTATAATCAAGTTCCATATTATAGTTATGTTCGTTATTTGTTCTTTATTGTCACATTACTTTAAACTAGCAATACAAATGCTAATAAATAAAACGATATATGGAATAATTGAACGAGTCTATTCATAAAATCAGAGGAAAGGTAATAAAACAACCCTTTAACGACGAGTAATAATTTCGAATCAGGGTCGTTTAATTTGTACGGGCTATTCATGAAATACGATTCTATGTACATAATTTATTTTGTAGGCAGCGGTAACGCGCGTTCGCTTGAGCAATCGAATGAAACGAGTTCGATCCGGGTCTTGCACTTCTGATATTTTTATGTGCAAATGTAAAATGTAAAGGAAATATTAGTAAGAGAGAGAACCTAGCAAGAGAAACCATAGAGAGCCTAGCAAGTTTTGAAAGACATGTGAAGTCCCCCAAGCTGCTCTTGCCCAGTGCGGTGGACTATGGTCTCGTCTGGTCCCCTTCGTATTGAAGGGAGGCCCGAGCCCAGCAGTGGGACTTTAAAAGAGCTGAATACACAGACATGATTTTAGATTGTTTGCTCTACAATCTATCTTTCACAATACCCATAAGAGTTACAGCTATTAATTGCGTAGGTACGTACCTAGCTACCTACCAATGGTTACTAAGGCACCTACCTATAAAACATCTAATCAAGTTAACAAATAAATGACGTCTATAGAAAAAGTTAAATAAAACAATTCTAAAGCTAACAATTTCCTGAATAGTATACTTTCACCATATAACTTACACGGCTTTAAAAACAAATATCTTTATGAAGCACTTTATAATGGTTAACGAGGCAGTAGCGTCATTAGGAAGATACAAACTACTGAGAAATATGTTCTTTTAGTATTTTCCTTTGATTATATATAATCAACGGTATTTTCATTGTGTCTTATTATACTTATTTTCAATTTTCATTGTGTCGTATTCTACTTAGTTTCAATTTGTTATAAAAACTAGTACCTACTAGTAACTAGTTAGTATTGATTTCGCAGAGATCAGATTTTTTCTGCAAAATCTATATTATACGAGTACTAACGTAGATAACCTATCATTATACACTTCATCAAAATCTATCCAGTACTTTGTTCGTAAAACGGTTAGATATATTAGAACAATTACTCGCCATTTTAACAGCTAAATAAAACGACAATTAATGTATCGTATAAGTACTTAACCACCTATTCTAATGATTTCTCGGTTACGAGCGCACAATTGCATCGTTTTATCGGGATGCAGATGTTTGCTGATCTAATGGCATTTTCAATTTGCATTCAAATTCCTGGACTCGCATTTCTGAGCTGCATTGCCGAATGCTCCAATGCCCGAATGCTGGGATGCTCGAAAGCCCCGATGCCCCAATCGCATTATCCCTAACGACGCACTATTCAGCTATGCTACTACATTGGTGCTCATTCTCTCGTAAACTGCTTGTAATAATGCATTATGAATGAAACATGTATCTATCTTCGCTAGCTTCGATATGCATATAATTTAGTAGAAATATGCGTATATCTATTACGTCGAGTTTTATATATTTCAGGATAGAACAAATGAAAATGCAATATTACTTTCTATATTATCAACCGAACAGAAAACTTTTAAACTTCAAAGGGGTATTAAAATAATGAACACCTCGCCAGAATCATAGTATAGAGTGCATCCAAACAAAAACTCGAATCGGAATCTCTTTCCAATACATTAAAATTTCTCTAAAGAGAAGCAAAGTAATCCGCACAAACGAATAGCTACGAACAAAGGCGGACGTGCAAAATTAAGGTGTACTGTACCCGCAATATTAATTAGTGCTAGGTATGGTTTTTTATCGTCTGGCCGAAGACGAGATTGCAACAGGGACCGGCGTCGATTAATAATTACTTCATCTTCCCTGCGGCTGCAGGAAAATTGCCTCTTCGATTTAGTGCATAAGACTTAAGAGCCTCAATAAAGTTTCCCGTAGAGAATATTGTGTCCAATATTTATTATAAAACTTAAAGTTAATCGTTCGTCTTATATTATGATGAAGTTTTAGTTATGAAGTATAAATAAAGTTAGTACTTAATGTATCATATTATATAATGTTAGGTGGGTACGATATGAAAACATTATTTTTCAGTAGGAACCGTTTTATTTATATGGAAAAAGGTCAGCGTGATATTGTCAATGTAGGTACATAAAACATAATTTACCTACTTCTACAATTACCTTAGAAAATAAATATATAAAATATATGTATAGAAAATGGTTTAAAAGTATATTTTAAATGTGTGCGTACTTTTCATAGCATTGCATGTAACTTCATTTCTGCATATAGGTACCTCCTACATATCTACTTACATTATTTTTAGAAATTCTGATACTATACATCAAAAAAGAGGAATGAAATGCCAACGTGAAAAATTCAATCACTTCAAAAGCTTTACAAAAGATTTCTAACAGCGGGGGCTTAGATGAAATTACAGCATTGTTTCGGCGCTGCTCAGCAGCGCGTTTACGCGTTGGTATTGTTGTACCTATATATGTAGGGTACCTTTGGGGTTCTTTTTCTTATTCTTTTGTCTGTTTCCCACTTTGAATTGAAATATGATAAATTATAGTAAAACTTAAATATTATTGCATAAGCTAATATATTACAAATAAGACGATATTATATTATTATAGTTGAGACTAGAAAGAGTTGCATCTATACCAAAATAAAACGCCTGAACTATGTATGTTAAAGATTAAAGAATAGACATGTCAGTCTTTTTTTTATATTTGTAAATATTTTTTTATTTACTAATTTATATTTCATTATTACAAATTGCACACAAAAAGGCACATAAAAATACAGTTAATGAAGTGCAAAGACCTTATCACTAAAAGCTTTTTTAATTACTGCTTTTTCGTTTGGATCAGTCATTTTTTAAATTAAAATATTACCGTAATGACGATCTAATTTAATTTAAAAACTAGATGATGTTACATATTGTATCAATTCGTTGTTTAAATTGCGTTGTGGTAGCAAAAGATAAAAAATAGATTTATCCAAAAATTAGTTATCTAGGCAAATGAAAAACTTCGGTCGTAAAACAATTTTGAGTATGTTCAGTATGTTTTTATACCCATGGGATGACTTTTATTTAGTCAAGATCTGTCGCGAGACGATACTAGGTATGACAATTTTTTTATAACAAACAACAAATTTATGCATACCGTGCGGAAAGGTAAGAAGCTAGAAAGAGCGCTGTCGCGTTATGTACACTCGAACATTCTTTTTTTTCGGTTAGAAATTGTCTTGACCCCGTGCGCCTAATTAAGGGTTAATCTGGCCCTGGGTATGATAAGCACACCAAACATCCCCCCAATGTGCGTTTACCTTGTTGTGCTGAGAGGGCTCAGTAACGTCTGGCATTCCGGCCGGCCGCGAAGCCGAAAAACGCGCAGAGAGGTTATACTTTGTCATGCGCGTTGCTCCTGGTATTTCTCTGATAGCAGAGTGGTCTGTGGAGCATCCCTTTGGATGTGTTGGTCTGCTTCGGCAGACCTGCCGAGACGTAGAGGCGTCATGATTAAGCGATAAGGCGTAAGCGATCCTGCGACACCCCATTAAGACAGCTGATGGGTGCTTGCATTTTAGTGGGTAGATGGGCCGATGAGCTCTACTTAACCACCCTTTTCCTACAGGAGATATGCGTTAATGTATTTCCCTAGTATAAAAATAAGCACACCAAAAATAATATTTTTATGCATTATTATTTAATGCTTTCAATCCATTATTAAAATTTTATATTTCTGAAACAAAATAAAAGAATACTCAAGAAATGAAGAAAAATGAAGTATTTATAAAATTTTTGATTACTGAAAATGTAAAAATTGTTGCAGTTGTAGTATTCCTACAAATAAAATTAATGCAGTTGTATTTTTACTCTTCAGTTTAAATTAATCTTTACCAAAATATAAATATATAATATACTCTGTGGAAAAGAAAAGATAGATTTGTTTATTAGATCTAAAATGTCAACATTTAAAAATTTGTCTATTATTTTCTGTCAACTGTCAAGTTGCCGCAAAGTCGAACTATGAAGATAATATACCTAGTTTTATTATTTATTATTTCAAAATAATATTTTATACTTTGACCATGAATTTGTCAGAGGAAAATAATTTCTCAAATGGCCTTTTATATGTTGGATTTAATCAAGACCAAGGTAAATAGTAATGACATTACTAGCCATAGAAAGTAAAAAACATGCAGTTTTTGTTGACTAGTCTATCTTTACTGTTATTTGGTAAATTTTTTGTATCATGATTTTCGCAGGCTGCTTTGCTTGCGGAACAGAAAATGGATTTAGAGTGTTCAATAGCGATCCGCTTAAGGAAAAAGAACGTCAAAATTTCGCAGAAGGAGGACTTTCTTATGTAGAAATGTTATTCAGATGTAACTACATGGCTTTAGTTGGCGGAGGTAAAACACCCGTATATCCGCCAAATAGAGTAACCATATGGGACGACCTTAAAAAAGATTCCGCTATTTCATTAGATTTCAACAGTCCTGTGAAAGCTGTAAAATTGAGAAGAGATAGAATAGTTGTTGTCTTGGGTAAGTAATTATTTATCATTGTCATAAGTTATATTTACAAAACATTATATAAAGTATAACATAATATGTATTAATTGATAATTGTAGAAAACTTGATCAAAGTATACACATTTACTGCACAACCACAGCTGTTACATGTGTTTGAAACATGTCAGAACTTAAGAGGCCTATGTGTTGTGTGCCCGAACAGTAACAATGCTCTTCTTGCTTATCCAAGCCGAAAAACTGGGCATGTTCAGGTATTAATATGATTTTTAATACTTTAATACTTCAATTTAATACTATCAAATTTACTTGAACAATTATAAAAAAGTTATTAATTATACATTTCTCAATTAAACTGAACTTTTTTTCAAAATATTAAACTTTGTGCTCTTAAATTTTAGTTAGTAGAATTAAGTAGTCACGCTGGTACAAGTACAGCACCAGAAGGACATTTGATTACTGCACACGAAGCCCCATTGAGCTGCTTGGCTCTAAATGTAGGAGGAACAAGACTGGCTACAGCCTCTACAAAAGGCACTCTAATAAGAGTTTTTGATACAAACACAGGACAAAAATTGGCTGAATTGAGGAGAGGAGCACATCAAGTAATTTTTTATTAATAAAATCTATACGCTTAAATAAAATTAAAGTGTCTGTTTGTATAGTGAAAATAACAAATTTTTACTAAATGTATATGATGTAGATTTAATTTTTAAAATGTTTGTCTATTGGTTTTTACCGGCTAATCTATGAAAAGAATTTTGACAAGATTATCATTAGTATATAAGAAGTAATAATAGTTTTAAAGCTAATTATGTCTGTACATAAAAAAATATGAAGATTGCTTAAGTATTTTTATTTGTTTTATTGATATTTAATAATTCAATTATTTTTAGGCCACTATCTATTGCATCAACTTCAACCATACAAGTACAAACTTATGTGTGACATCAGATCATGGCACAGTACACATATTTAGTCTCGAAGATGATAAGCTAAACAAGCAATCCAGTTTGGCGACAGTAAATTTCCTACCAAAATATTTCTCAAGTAACTGGAGCTTCTGTAAATTTACAATACCCAATGGTCCACCATGTATTTGTGCATTTGGTGTGGATAAAACTTCTATTATTGGTAAGTGTAGTTATTCATATCATTGTGTCGCTGTAGAAAGATAACCCTGTATGTTCATTTCAATTCAATTGAATTCTCTTATTAATGGCTTCAAAGCATGCTAGTTGAGCACAAATTATTTCGCCAGTGTCACGTAGAAATGTTCATTTCGTTTCGTCAATTTTTAATCAAGAGGTTTTCTTTTTACTCCAAATATGGCACTAGTAGTCATGGATTGGGTTTACCGTTTCGCTGTAATATAAACAATTGGTTATATTATATATTATTGGTAAGTAGATAGTTCTTTTATTGTTTTTTACATATGTTAACATATTATTAATACACAATGAAATTATGTAGAATAATTTCATATTAAGATGATCTTATAATAGGAAAAATTCTGTAATACATTGTTTTCTTATAACTTTATGAGTTAATGCGTTCACACACCAATTAAACTTCAAAACCTGTTCAGTACTGTTTTTGAGTTGATCTCAAATAATCAAACAGACATGTTGTGGAACTTTGTTATATGTCATGTCATGTTTGTTATGTGTAATGTCAAGATATATAAAAAATGTATCTTATATTCAACTATTGTAATGATGTTAAACCTTTATCTATCATAAATGGAGATGAATAATATTATCATACTTCAGTTCTCTAAATAGATAAGATTAACTATCTTATTTTTATTTGTATAAAAAAATGTATAATAAGCTGTTTTTCTTTTTATATAAATGGTACCTAATGTATTTTTTCAATGTAAGCTGGTATTAGCCACCATTTACTATAGTATAGGTAAAGCCTTAGCCACTTATGTTGGGACATTATTAAAACAGCACCATCTAGTGCCGTGGTAAGCTACGAGGCTCGAGTTACAGATATCAGATAATTGATATAAATATAAATTTTAAATACATACATCTTATAAATATAAACACCCATGACTGGAGTACAAACATTCATGCTCAATAAATGAATGCCCCCACTCGAAGCCGCGACCGCTGGTCTACCTGGGTCTACCAATCCGAGCCAAACGTATCGTCAAATCGTGCGTGCGTGTCGTGTAATTGTGCGATTGTGAGTGCTTCAGATAGACCAAAGGTTTAAAAAACTTCTCAAATATATTTGCCGAAGAATATTCAATTTCTGTCTAATCATTTGATAATTTACTGTTTTAATATATATGTAGAATTTAATAGATGTATATTTTTCTATTTCTTTACAGTGATATGTGCAGATGGATCATACTACAAATATAAGTTTAATGAAAAAGGTGAATGTACAAGAGATGTCTACGCTCAATTTCTAGAAACATCTGAAGACAGATAAATGTGGTACCGTTAACCAATGTGGAAAGAAATTAAAGTGAAGTTAGTATTGAGCTAATTTCAGATTTTTATATTATTGGTATTGTGTTATAAACGACAATAATGAAAAAATAGCAGTAAATGAAAATAATATCAAAGATTCAATGTTAGTCATCATACTTTGAAAAATATTTCTTAATATCCTTAAGTGAGCGAGAACTAGTCTTAGTTAAAGTTTTTCACACACTAACAACTCGGTATAACAGATTTTCCTGTTACATCTTTCCTTATTAATGAATTTAATTTATCATCTTAAAAAAGAAAAAAAAATTGTTCTTTAAAATAAAAGGGGATTTTAATTACATAGGTATTAAAAATACTTAACAAAAGTAGAGGCTGTTTAAATAAAGAAATTTATAACACAGTAACAATATAATAAAGAAAGCGTGCTCTTAACATTAGCAATCGAAGAAGAGCTAATGAAGGTTATGCTTGATTTGACACATTTGTATATTTATATAATTGTTATAAATACTATCAACAAAACTTATGAAGTAGTTCTCATTAGATACATCTCAAAGCCAGTTGTGTTTTTTACTTCTTAAAGTTTAGTCATATCATTCTTTCATACAAGTAGGTATAGAGTATTTTATATGACAAGTGCCTTTCAAGTATAGGTACATTTAAGGTCATCCATTATATTCAATTTGAAAAATAAAAAAATATTTTTTTTAAATAGGTAGTTAAATTTTTATATGAAATTTTTGAGTAAGTACTTTAAACGTTATTTGTAAAGTACTAGCTAGCTTATTAATGCTACAGAGGACAAACTGGGGTTCTAAGTTCGAATCCCTAATCAGAGTAAAGTTATTTGATGTAATTAATGGAATTCTGGGAAAGTTAGTAACACTTAAATCATGTTGGGCTACTTTCCATTTACTGTAAAAAAGAATAGTCCACTAGTACTAGTAATTTAGATCTTTGATTTAGACTCGGTGAGATTAGCAAACATAATCTTTACTAATAAGCAAAAAATCATGGTTAGTCCTCCAAATGAAGGGAGATCTGAGCCCATCAGTGGGACATTACAAAGGGCCGATTAAATCATGGTTGCCAATATTTAAAAAAAATGCACAAAAGCCCCTTAAAATCAAAAGACATGAAATGGGAATTTTTTTTAATTTGTAAATTTTTTTTGCCTTGTCCATAAGCTTGGGGACTGAACTTTCTGATGTAAGAAACCCAACAATGGCTAAAACTATGATTAGCAATTATATAATTTGTGTTAAATAATTTTGATTCATGATTTTAAAACCTTTAAGGATCTCAAAAAGATTATTTTGTTAAACTTAATTGAAATTCTATAGATTTTAATTGTTATAAATTAGGTAGTACATATTTGGAATATATATTTTCAATTGTATATAAATGTTGCCTTTAAAAGCTTTTGCAGGGGTTTTACTTTTTGCCTTGGATAAGGATGAAATAAATGGCATTGCGTTATATTATCTTAATTATTTTTGTTTTTACTTAAAAGACGCATACGTATTTTTTCTAAGTTAGTTATTTAGTGTTGCACTCACAAAAATTACCATTTTTATTGTATAATTTAGTAATTTCGTTCAAATGTATAATCGACGTATTTAATTTTAGCTACAATGTATTTTTTTTTCAATTTTTTTTATATTCAGACAAATATACTTCATATTTTACAAAAAAATTTTATGATGTTTAGTTATGCAATGACTATGTAATAATGAATTTGTAATAAATAATATTAAGTATTTTATATTAGAAAATTGCCGTTTCATTTTATTACCCGTAAGTTTACGTACTTCAATAAGTAGGTACTCATAAAATGACAATACCAACAAAATATATACTTAAATGAATAATTAAAATTAAAAAAATTAAATAGACATGCATTTGCGAAAGTAATATTTACTAAGCTGACGAATTAAACACTTTTTGCTATTACTGTGTTTATATTATAATGTGTTGTTATTCAACATCATTAATTCATAGTTACCATTGATATATAGCCGAATAGAGAAAAAAGTATACCCAAATTATAGTAAATTTTACATAAATAGGTATATGTAAAAATTCTTCTTCTTTGCCCTCGCCTTTTCCCGTTACGCGGGGTCGGCTTTCTTAATCATTCGGCGCCATTCCCTTCGTTGGTAGCATCGTCATCTCTAAGGCCTAGCTTATGCATGTCCTTTCGGACATTTGTCATCCAGGCAGCCTACTCTCTCTCCCTCTTCTTTTTGTAGCTATGGAAAGGCACTTTTTCACGATATGGTCATCGAGTCTGCGCATAACATGTCCGTACCACCTTTATAGCCTGGCCTGTAATTTTCTCAGTTATAGGCGTTACTTTGTAACTCCCCCTTACATTCGTTACGGACTTTATCTCTAAGAGTGACTCCACCCGCCCAAGGGTATATGTAAAAATTAAAATAAAATATTTTATTCTATAATAAATAAAAATTTATTTATAAATGATTTCTACTATCTTTTTAATACATCTATAAATGTATCCCTCGGTATTTTGATGTTGGCAACACTTCTCATTTTTTTCTTTCCTTCAGCTTGCTGTTTGAGTAATTTTTTCTTTCGTGTAATGTCACCACCATACTGAAATTATAAATACAATTTCAGAGATATATGTTCCAAGAATTAGTTCTATACTTCTTACATAGAAAAATAATTCTAACGAAAGTGTTTGAATCTTGTTGAGGTTTACTGATGGTTTTCAGAATATATTTTATTTTTCCTAAACATTTATTCTAGACATTTCATTAAGAAGAAGTGAAGGTTAAATATTACGTCTGATAATATTTTCATATTAAAACGTGAAGGATTAAATGTCTTGTTATTATAATTGTTCTTATTTCTATGATTATTTAAAACTTGTATAAAATAGATATAGAATCAAAATAATTCCTATGAAGTAGAGGAATACATGAAATTGTAGGTACATACCAATTTCGCAGTCACATCTTTACGATATGCTTTTATAGTTTCACGGGAGTATATTTTTCCACTAACAACTGCTTGTATTGCGACCTGAATGATAAAATCATCATTTAAATGTGTTTCTTATTTTATCACTGGCAAGTTACAGCTTAGTCCTTTTAGATAATAAATAAATATATACTATAGACTCACACTCCACTTGGGTTTGTTCGTTTGGTACCTAAATTTTAGAGGTTGGTTTAAATTTCTCTAAGATGTGATATATTCTTGCATAAAAAGTATCCTATATGTTGAACCAGAATTATTGAAGTGAAACTTCTTTAGAATCGTTGTGTTTTCAAACTCAAAGAAGCGAAAAAATAAGTCCATAGTACCAAGAGACGGGGAAGAGTCAGCCTTAGTTAGATCTCGCCCACCGCGAGTCAGTGACATTTCTAACTCTGTCTAACTCGTGGGTGTGACCTTCGCGCCATCTCCCTCTCTCAACGAGCTTAGACGGGGCTATTTAGTATTTAGTATAAATATAAACGAGATTTAAAAATTAGTTTGCCAAAGAAGTTTTAATTCTGACATGTGTACTTTGTACACACGAATTTTTTTATTTTATTTCATCTATTATCCCAGCTATTATCATTCAAATTTCACCAAAACCTGACCAGTGGTGTTCACGTGATGCGATCACAGACAAAAAAGAGTTCTAACAACTATAGATTTGCCCTATATTGATAATAAGTACCATTTCAATAAGATATAGAAAAAAAGATTTAATGTACAGAATTTACTAAGAATTTATTATATATATAAGATAACGAACAAAAATGTCAAGTTTAATTCATTCGAGCTGAGCGAGAGTGAGCTATAAACCTATTACCTAAATATAAATACATTAACTACCGTACCTGCTTCATAAGAAATATACATATTAGTACAAAGTCTACTTTTTAGAAAACTATAATTAATATACATTGATAATATCTATCCATATGAATAAAATTGGTGTGTCTGTCTGTTCTCTGAAACTGATGGACCGATTTTGACGGGGTCTTTACTTGTTAAAAGCTAATATTATAAGGCGTGACTTAGGTTACTTTTAACCGACTTCAAAGAAGGAGGAGTATTAAATATAATTAATAAGTAAATAATCACCTGCACCATTTGACGTGGGATCATTTCCTTTAGTTTCGCCGTTAGCCTTTTCGCGCTAACTTCCAGACGACTGACGTGGACTATTGTTGATAGCTCGTCCACTAACACGCGGTTCAACATGATATCCATCTATAATTAAAAAAAACTTAATAAAATTTAATATTTAAAGAACCTAGTAGTGTTTATGGTGGTACGGAAAAATAAATATAAGTAAAAATGAATGTTCCTATGCGTTCCTAAGCTATACGATTCAATGATATAATATGGTACAAGGAAAACGCAATTTTTGAAGTGAAACTTCTTTAGAATCGTTGTGATTTCAAACTCGATGAAACGAAAAAATAAGTCTATAGTACCAGGCGCTCAGAGACGGGGAAGAGTTAGCCTTAATTTAAATTCAAGTTTACTTTGTACACACGCACTTTTTTAAATGTTTGTCTGTCTGTCTGATTGTTTCGGCTTATCTACGAAACGTCTGGACCAAAGTGTGAAAGGACTTTCACATTTCAGATGGCTGCTGATATAAAGGAGTACCTAGTATAACTTAGGCTGTTTTTGATCTAATAAAACAAGGGTTTCGCTCAAAAAATTAGAACGTGCCTTGGGACAAACCAAGTGATTCGAGGTTGAATCCATTACTACTTCTGCGTTTATATCCTTACCAAAAAGAACTTGCGGTATTGGCAAAATTTGTAGCAGGCATAAATGCACTCTATTATATTTTTTAAATGAGAATATGCTGCATTTTTTGCAAAGTTTTTTACGCGTAACTTTTTCTTGCTCATCTATACTAATATTATAAAGCTGAAGAGTTTGTTTGTTTGTTTGGTCGAACGCGCTAATCTTAGGAAGTAGGTAGGTACTGGTCCGAATTGAAACATTTTTTTTGTGTTGGATAGTCCATTTATCGAGGAAGGCTATAAGCTATATTACATCACGCTACTAGTTACGACCAAAAGCAGAGCATCAATAAAAAATGCTGTACAAACGGGAGAAAAATTTTCTTTTGATTTTAAACCTTTACAAAGCGAGCGGAGCCGCGAGAAAAGCTAGTGTGATAATAAAATAGTTAAAAACTCTTTCGCTTTCAATAAAAAAAACACATACCCTAACCAAAGCACTTGGATGGAACCCATGGTCCTGATAATCAAAGCTGGCGAAACCAGATGTCAAACTTTTCAATGTGTCATGGAAGTCTATCACAACTTCGGATAATGGCAGTATAAACTGCATTAGGGTCATCTTGTCATCGACCGCGCTAGACGGCAAGGGGGTTCCCCGACGGTCGACACATAGCGAAGTCACTGCACCTATGTATTCTACTGGTGTTATTATTGTACCTATAATATAAATGAACTATCAATCAATTTAAATATATTCGGACATTATTACACATAGCGCCATCTAGCTCCGTTGTAAGCTACGAGGCTTGTGTTATGGATAAAAGACACACTTTCACATATATAACTTTAAATACATTATACATACATATTATAAATATAAACACACATTACAGGACATCAAAATTCGAATTCACTACAAACTAATCCAAATGTGTAAACGTTTAAAACGTATAAAACAATTTTTCATTTTTTTTAAATACATGGTGCGTGTTTGAAAGACGTGGCAATTTTTTTCATACTTTACGTACCTATAACAAAAGGCTCGTAATATTCAACGATATTTTTTGGATCAGGTAACAGGAGAGGATTTGTTATGATTATCTCTTCACCTTTGTACTGTTTAATAAGCTTTGCTCCTTTTACCCTGAAATAGTAATTATTTAAAGTAATCTACTTAATATATATCTATATAATTTTGGGCTCTACAATTTATAGAAAGCCAAAATCTTACAAATTAAAAAAACGTATTATTGTTATTTTAATTCATCAAATTAAATTAAGCCATTGAGATCAAATTAAGCAATTTTATTTGTTTTGAATATCATTACTAATACATCAATGGATCTTACTTAATTTTATATGGTACAGATGGAGCAGTTAGTATAGCCTCTGCCTTATGTTCTTGCAAAAGACGTTGTGTGAAGACATCAAGATGTAATAGACCTAAAAAACCAATTCTCCACCCTTGACCTAAAGCGGGACTAAAACAATACATATCATGTAAACATTACATTATACATATACTTACATTTCTATAATGAATGGAAAAAAAGTATCAAATTTTGGACAAGTGCGAGTCTGACTAGCATACTGAGGGTTCTGCATCATTAAGCTGTAACATGAGTTTACAGTTTTAAAAATTTTCTTTCATGATATATTCCACACTTCAAAATTTTCCTTTCAAAGTCCAAAAAGTTTCTTGTTCATAGAAATAATAATAGAAATCAAGAAATAAATAATTTATAATATCAGAAAAATAAATAAAATACCTTACCTAGAATCCACATTCACACTAACTGCAGAATCATTTAATGCTAGTTTTTTAATAGCATCACCCAATTGAGCGTGTTGAGACTGATCTGCTGGGAAAATACCAGCATATACCATATGCTTTACTGTAGGGGCTGTAGCTATTTTAGTACTTTCTGCTGATTCCAATGAGAGAAGTTGATCTCCAACACAACCCCCACTTTTTGGACCACATCCTGTAAAAAATTATGTACATTATTCTATAATATGTTATTCCAGTTATGCAAGGTTTTTACAAGGTTCATCCAAAATTATAAAATGATTTTTTATGTGATTGATAAAATAAGTGGTTATTTTTTATAATTAATAAAAAAAATATAATATAGAATAAAAAGTAATAGTTAATTCAATAATTAATAGAATAAAAAAAATTATAAGCAACAGAGCATTGACAGATGTCTGTTAACAGAATATCTGCTGAAGTGCTCAGCTGACTTGGTTCATGAAAACCCTCAGGGTTGAACATGCTAATTGGTTAATTCTTATAATAATTATAAACTATTGTTTATAACATAAGACTGTGATCATTCTTCATTTTGGTAATTTATAATTTATACTGGTTCTTTTCTTACTTACCTACCATTACAACTTGACCTGCAACAGCTTTATCTATTGGTTCCTCATTTGGACGAAGCAGTGCCAAGTACTTTAATGTATGTTGTTTCAAATCTGACCTCCATTTTACCTGTTGGCCAACTTGTATTGTCCCTGATTCTATATAAGCTAAGCACAAAATTCCTCTATACTTATCATGCCAGGTATCTATTATAGAAGCTTTAAAATGTTTTTCATTACTAATTGGTGGAGGTGGTATTCGAGTAATAACAGCTTCTAATAATTCTTTAACTCCCCACCCTTTTTTAGCTGATATGCTTAAAACTGAATCAGGTTCTATTTTGAACAGAGATTTCATTTGGGCTTTAACATTTTCTGGATCAGCCCTTGGCAGGTCTACTTTGTTAAGCGTGGGTATTATAACTAAATTGTTTCTTTTAGCTAATGAATGAACAGCAACAGTTTGTGCTTGAACACCTTCGTTTGCATCTACTAATAATATTACTCCTTGACATGCCTTTACACTCCGTACAACCTTAAAATAGTTATTAAAATAAATAAATAACATGTAATGATTGACATAGTTTAAATGCAAATAACTATGCATACCTCATTAGAAAAATCAACATGACCTGGTGTATCGATTAGATTCAATAAATAATCTTCATTATTAAACGTGTAATTTAATGATGCTGTAACAGCTTTAACTGTTATACCTCTTTCTCTTTCAACCTAAAACATAAATCATTTTTCATAACATAACTATATGATATAGTTAGGGTTCTATTTTTCAATTTATAAAAACAATTCATTAAAATACTAACAGGTAATTGATCTAATACTTGACTATTTTCACTTCCTGGTTTTATGGCTCCAGTGAGTTCAAGTAGACGGTCGGCTAAAGTACTTTTACCATGATCAACATGGGCCACTATACTAAAATTTCTGATTTTTGTGGCGTCAATGAGTTGATCGTTTTCAGTACTATATAATCTTTTGATAGAACTGAAAATAAATTAAAGCTTACTTAATGCACTTGTATATTGTTTACTGATTAGAGGTTAGATATTATGTTTTATTTACCTTCTATAAATCCTTATCCTTGATGCATACGAGTTCAAATCTTTTATTTTGCTTATAATTATTCTCACCATACTTACTATTTTCTTTTACAAATTCAAATTCAACGCATTTATTGTCTAAAAAAATATATTTCGATTAAAAATTTTAACCTACATATTTATTATATTTATATCTGTAGAAACGTCAAAATCAGCTGGGCATCATTTAATTAACTGACTTCAAAAAAGGAGGAGGTTTTTTTTTATATATTGCCATTATCATAGTACGAGTATCCAATTATGTATTTTTTGTAAGCTAGTAACACTGACATTCTTTGTCAGTCAGCCACGTCATTTTTGCTCGATGAGAAGATTGTTGAATTAGTTTACGCGGCGTCTAATTTAGGCTACTTCAAAAACAATAAATCATGAATATATTCCGTTTACTTGCGGACTTGTCCCACCTTTTAGCTATAATTATATTATTGCTTAAAATATGGAAAACAAGATCATGTGCAGGTAATTATTGGAACCGGCATGTCCCATTTGTATTCTGGTACGTAAGGAATTACATAGTTCTAATGTTTTGTTTCATTTTTCAGGAATATCAGGAAAATCTCAAATACTATTTTCTATAGTATATACGACGCGGTATTTGGATTTAGTTACAACATTTGTATCCCCATATAACACTATAATGAAAATAGTGTTTCTAGCTGCATCGTACGCGACTGTTTATTTGATGTATGTCAAGTTTAAAGCCACCTACGACCACAACCACGACACATTTAGGATTGAATTCCTTTTAATTCCTTCTCTGATTCTCGCCTTACTGATTAATCGCGAGTTCACAGTATTGGAGGTTAGTATCGTTCATTGCTCCAGATTCATTAAAACATTAAATTTATCTACTCTCAACTAGAAGACATATGTTATTTTACTTACAGTTTATTAACAAGATTATTATTGTTCTTATTTTCTTTAATGTAATGAGTAGTAAATATGTTATAAAACTTATTTAGAATGAAAATAATTGCAGGTTTTATGGACATTCTCTATTTATTTGGAATCAGTTGCAATTCTCCCACAACTATTTTTGGTTTCGAAGACTGGAGAAGCTGAGAGTATCACATCTCACTACTTATTTGCTTTGGGTTCCTACAGAGGTCTTTATCTATTGAACTGGGTGAGTTTTAATATTTAAATTTTTACATAACATGTTTATTTATAGATGCTAGATAATAAATGTCTTCAATGTCATTACAGATATACCGCTACATTGTTGAAAATCACCATGAGCCAATAGCCATTGTTGCTGGCATTGTACAGACTGTACTGTACTGTGATTTCTTCTACCTCTATATCACTAAAGGTATTTATATTGGAAACAATTGTTTGTAAGTTATTATAGAAACAAAGTCAATGTTGTATATAAATATTTCTCAAATTATTTTTATTTATTAGGTTTATGAATTAGCAAATGTGAAGTATAATGATTTATAGCATCAAGATAGAATGTAGGAAACTAAAAGTTAAATATTGAAAATAATATGTTGCTAGACTTAACATAATATGGAGTACTATTAAATATGGCATTTTTTTCTTACTTCTTTATAGTATTGGACTTGAATGTTACTGGTGCCAATAACAAAAGTTTTATTTTATATTTAATATATTTTATATATGCTTATGGGCATTCATTTGTTGAGCTTGAATGTTTGTACTCCAGTCAGGGGTGTTTATATTTATTATACATGTATGTATATAAAATGTATATATGTGTCATATATCAGCTATCTGGTATCCGTAACACAAGCTTAGTAGCTTATCAAGGAACTAGATGGTGCTGTGTGTAATAATGTCCTAACATATTTAAAAAAATATAAAGAATGAGCCCGAGCGAAGCAAGAGAGAGTCACTAATGTAATATAATATTCAGCATTATTCCTATTTAACAAATTAGCCTTTAGCACACAAGGATTAACAAATATCTACTTTTAATGAATGATAAAATTCATAAATTGTTGAATTCATGAATGAGTTTTAATTGTTTCATTATTTCATTAAATAATTTCCTCCATAGACAAAAACAAACTTTATATAAATGATTAACAGATAATTATTAATATTGTATTCATACTTTTATTAAACATCTATATTTTGTTTCAGTTCTTAAAGGGAAGAAGCTCCAACTGCCAGCTTAAACCACAAAAAAAAGTAATGAACTGACACTTGGGGTCAACTTATTTTATAAGTTAATAATATTACCTAAGATCTAGTTGTACAAGTGACGAGTTACAGCTGTGAAAACTTATTTAAGGCATTTGTCATATTCTATCTAATTGTACTTTAAAATAAATTTAATTTCTTTGACTTTTCTGTTTAATAACATAATCTGTGTTAAGTATATACTATCTATTGATATGATGTGGTAATCGACATATTACGTTTACGGTTTTATAAAAATCGTTAAATTTACTTAAAATTCTCATCTAATATGTATTTCTTTTGAAAATGTATTTTATAATAAATAAAAATTATCATATTTAAATTATAATTTTGTTTTTGTAAAAACTATTTTGCCGATTACTACATAAATTATGGCTAAAATTTTGAATCATTTTCATAATTCTGGGTTATGCATGTTTCACTATGTTTTATACTATCACCAAATTAGTATTACTTGTACTGCGTATTTGGCATGACCACGATAATTTGTGGACGTGCCATTTTAAATCTATTGTGTGCATTGAACGATGCATAGATAGGTATATAGTAATATATTTCTTTACAATATAACAAAAATTCGTTTTTATGACGTTAATAGTCCTCACTTGATAAATGTTGCCAGTTTTTTTGCCATTCGGAATTTCTGTAAAAAGGTTTTAAGCAACGCACAACCAAAACAGATTATTAAAATTATTTCAAAATATTGTTTATACTGTAATAAAATAATATAAAAATCCAGATTGAAATTGATTAAAGCAATGTTTCTCTATGTGAAAAGACTATGTAGCATTATTAAATCAGACTTTAACTAATAGTAACTAAATTTAGAGGAATCCACCTTTATATCTTCCATATAAATCAACACTTTTACTATCCATTGTGGATGAAGATTTTATAAGAATGCAATTGGATTTACTTAACTTAGATCAATTATTTTTCTTTTAAACATAGCATAAGATTTGAATGTAATTTCTAATATCTATAAGAATTAAATTTGGAAGTGAATACACTGGTGTTTTTTTTATACATTTATTTAACAAATTTTAACACTTAATTAAACTAAAACAGATTATTAGTAGGATATAACATTTACTTTCCACATAACAAAGCTGCATATGAATCGAAATCAGCCACATGCAATTGTTCCTGAAACAACAAATTTATGTTGGAATATAAAACATTACAAAAAAATCTTTAATATATTATTTTTCTCATAGATTGTCATAGGCAAAAGAAACACACAAGGAGTTTAAGAACCTAAGAGATGGACTGCTTTTACATTCGAATTAATTTTTAGTGTTTTACATCAACTTTAATAATGTCTTCAGCCCTATTTAACGTCCCACTACTGGGCACGGGCCATAGTCCACCACGCTGGCCTAGTGCGTGTTGGTGGACTTCACATGTCTTTCGAAAACTTGCTAGGGTTTCTCAGACATGCAGGTATCCTCACGATTTTTTCCTTCACCGTAAGACAAGTGGTAATCATGATAGAAATGATTCGCACATAAAATATTAGAGGTGTAAGAGCCGGATTTGAACTGAACTTGAACATCACTTGGTTATTCAAGGGAGCGCGTTACCGCTGGGCTACCACTGCCTTTACTTTTAAAATAAGTACCAAACCATTATTATTATGCAAAATATTTTGCCTAATTGCTTCAAACAAAATACGCTTATTGCAAGTTAATTTAATAATTAAGTAATTATGCTATAAAATGTTCGTACATTGGTATATCAACAATAACATTCAATAAAACGTGTCGTTATCATAATTTCGTCATGGTTTGATAACGAGCAAGCTTAATTACAAGTTATAAGTAATTAAACTGAAGTCATACAATCGCAATACTAAAAGTAAAACGAAAAAATAACTATTTAACTAACAATAAATGGAAAATAGTCGTAAATGGATATTTGAAACAAACAAACAGACAACAAATTTTTTTATAATCATATAAGCATTTAGTAACTAACATTTTTACATGACAAACACTTCAATTCTATTTATCTGTAGGTGATAAGATTAATGTATATTCAGACAGTGGTGGCTCAGTGGTGACGCACTACTTTGGATAACAACGTGATGCCGGTTCGAATCCATGTCTTCCGTGACCTCTAATATTTTCATGTGCGAATCAATTCTAACATGATTTACATGTATGTGTCTTGCGGTGAAAGAAAACATTGTGAGAAAACTTGCATGTCTGAGAGATCTTAACAAGTTTTCAAAGGACATGTAAAGTCAGCCAATCCGCACTTAGCCAGCATAGTGGACTAGGGCTTAGTGGCTAGTGGCACCCCTCGTTGTGAAGGAAGGTCCGTGCCCAGCAGTGTATAGAATACATTCATATTATGTATTCATATATTCATAATAACAATACTTACTTTCAACATAGTGCTACTATTAAGTAAATGAAATATTCCATTTTTTAGAGTCTCTTCACTAAGAATAGCTGTATAAGTCACACCTAAATGTAGATTTTCTTTTACCTGTAAAACAATGTATTATTACCAAAACCCGTTCTAACGCAGAGTGCTGAATATAAAATGATTATAAATACAAAACAGTAAAGCTGACATTTACAATGCTTTATATTCTATTCTATATTCAGGAAATAAATACTGGGTCTCAAAAAAGTTAACAGAAGTTACTGTTTTTATGGAAAGAATGGCATGGCTTTTTGTGTTAGATATCACTATAATCAATAATGATATGGTATTACATCCATATACACGACATCTTGTCCCTTTGGCCTAGACCACATTAAAAATAACTTATAAGCAAGCAACCAAGTTATTCCTAAATTAGACTATATTAATTTGAATACAAAGTACAATTTCTTTTGATAAATAATTAAAATGTTAATCATATATTTATTAAACAAAGTTTTTCATATTACCTGTAATTGTAATGGCAGAGTAAAGCCTGGTAACCAAGCTGATATATTCTTACTGTTCAATTTATGAAACAGAAGTGTAGATAGCTCTTTTAGAGTATTCAGAATGTTTGGATCTGTAATTTTATTTAATTTGTTTTAATTGTTATATTATATTTATACGACTCGCCCTCACTTCGCTTGGGTTCGCCTCTAGGTGCTCCCTGCCAAATTTAAAGTTTATAGCACAAAAAATGAAGGACTTCTATCCAAATTCACTTGCAAATTTGACATCCTTAATCTGGACCTATTGCAAAATCTTAGCGGAGCAACTATAAACTACCTCCCTGCCAAATTTCATATTATCTATGTTAAGTTGTTAGTTTAGGTTAAAAATATTACCAATAAAGATAATAGGTTCTTTTGATCTAAAACAATTCATCGTCAAATTACTATAACCATGGAAACTAAAATATCCCCTAATTGGCAAACATTTAAATGAGACAAAGCATCTAACATTGTTAGAGAACAAGTGTGGTAAAAATACACTACTACAGAATTTTAAGTAAAGGTAATTATTTCAATTATTAAATTATTAAATATGTATTCAATATAAGTTACATCTATATTTTTTATAGTTTACCTTCTTGCATACCTTCACTATCTAATGCAAAGGATATTTTATACGGAGTCATTTTATTATGGAGTCTTAGATATTCTTCCTTAGTTGTATTAACAAGTCCATCCAAGAGGAGTGTCAGAAACACTGTTTCTAAACCTGTTGTACAAGTGAGGTGAGCACTTCCATTGCTATTCTATAAAATATAAATTCATGTTAGTAAGACCGCAATTTTTGGAGACTTAATGTAACAAATGAGACTAACAAGATCTCTCTATTTCTCTCTGTAATTGGTGCTGAAGGAAAAATGTAAATTTGAAATGTTTAAAGAAAAATTAAATATAATCGTAAAGAAGCTATATCATTCTTCCACACATAAAACAATAGTTTTGGTAATCTCACTAAAGCCAAAAAAAACAAAAGTGAACTCACATTTCTACTTAATTTGTCTACTTCATTAAAATTGACATTAATGGTTTCCACAATATATTGCCCCCATGTGAAGTTGGCTATGATATTAACATTGGAGCTATCAGTGTCATGCTTCATATCATTTATAGAGAAGAGACTTGGAGTAGTTGTTATCTGTAAGTAAATATGAAATCATTTATCTACATGTTAGTACACAATAGTGTACTAAGATGAATAGTAATTGGTAAGGAATATTAAGTAATAGAATAGAAAATAATAATAGTAATATAAAAACAAGCGATAAACCAAAAGAATAATTATTAATACTTACTGAACTCCACCAATATTTTCTGTACCTTTGCCATTGTGTAAAACATTGCATTATTTCAGTTTGTGGTAAAATAACATTAAGTTTGAGAGGCACTGTGTTTTGTGGACAAAACTTATCATCACTAGGTTCTATAGTTATTTCTTTTATATTTTCAGTTGAATGGGGTTCAATAAAACCATAATATGGCACATTTTGTCTAACATTTTTATCTAAATACACAGGAAAATGATTAACAGTTTTTAAATGTATATATTTTAACCAACTAAAATAAATATTTTGAAGGAGTAGACTACTTGGCTTCTCTAATCTCAAAATAATTTTGTCAGATGTTTTCTGTTGAATTTTAAAGAATTTCTGCAAAGACAATAGCCTTTGAAACTCAATTTTCATTTTTATTTACTTGTTTTTCTTCACTCTGGACTTCATGCAATGGAATATTGCCTGGTGGTGCTACAAAATAATCATCTTCAGTTAAAGCTGCATTTTTTAATATGTCCTTCTGACAGTTGCCTTGTGTTATTTTATCCTCCCTTAGATTTAAATTTCTGCAAAATATAATGTATAACATGGAACATAGTATCATTAGTATCTTACATTCATTAATTAAGTTGTTTGGATGATAATTACATATATATAATAAATTGAGAAACAAAATATTGAATAGATTAATTTGCTTGTTCAATATTAATTTTTAGAATTTTTAGTTCGATATTATTTTTCAGAAGTGTTGCATGATGATGGCTTTCAATATTCTTGTTTATTTCAGATAGAATATATTATGAAAGTTACGAATTTAGTTTTGTTACTTCGTAACAAGACTACTGTTATGCCAAATCTTTTGAAAATATTGGTTACATTTACACTTTATATTATTTACATTTTACATTTCATGTAAGTTTCAATGTAAAAAAAAATATCTATATGACACAGATTTTCCTGATGAAAGAACTTACTGGTTTTCTAAAACAGTATAAAGAGGCTCCA
Organism: Boloria selene; assembly: GCA_905231865.2. Taxonomy (NCBI): domain Eukaryota; kingdom Metazoa; phylum Arthropoda; class Insecta; order Lepidoptera; family Nymphalidae; genus Boloria; species Boloria selene. The sequence goes on from HG993141.1 coordinate 5,277,582, forward strand.
CATTACTTGTGTCTATATGAAGGATTTTATCAGCAAATGCAATTGAATCCTCTAACACTTTCACACCTTCATCAGTATCACATTTGACTAAAGAAAGCCTTTCTAATAATGCTATTGTATTTGTATCAACTTTGGTTCTTTCAGTTTCCTTTTTTTCTAATGTTATAATAGGAGTTTTCGGCACTTTGGTAGAAAATTGTCTTAATCGTAAAATATATTTTGTTTTCTTACAAGTGAAAAAGATAAACCTATTCTGCATAATTATATGTACGTTTTACTTGTAAAGTGTATTATAAATTATAATTGTTCACAATAAATACTTAAAATTTTATTGCTAGAAATTAGAAAATACTAAATAGAAACATAACCTGACCCAAATGTTTTGACTTTTATATCTATTATCTATGGTTTTGAGTTTTGACTTCAGTGTGACCGTTTCAAAAATGGCGAATCTGCCCGAGTATGTCAAAAAATCTGCCAAAATCTGCCACACCTAACTTAGAAAATGCACAAAATATGCCATCATATTATTTTACATTTTTTTTTTCATTTATTACACTATTATACTATGTGTTAACATTTGCTTCAAAGTTCAAACTCTTTATTTTGTTCATGTCTCGTAATATTTTAATATTTTATGCTTTTCAGAGTTACTAAAATCTTATAATTATGAATTTTCCTTTGCCTTTACTACTATGTGCAAATCTTTTTTCATTTTCTTTATTTCTTTTTAAATTTTTTTCTAGTTTTTTAAGCATACAATATCCAGTAAAAATAGTAATAGAATAAAAAAAACATTTATCGTGAAGTATTTTCCGATACACGATGACACGTTTGGCGCAGTTTGTAGTGACCCTACTTTCTTGCGCCAGCGGTCGCGGGTTCGAGTCCCGCTGGAGGCATTCATTTATTAAACTCGAATGTTTGTACTTCAGTCATGGGTGTTTATATTTATATTTATAATATGTATGTATTTAACCTTATATATGTCAACTATCTGATATATGTAACACAAGCTTCGTAGCTTACCACGGAACTAGATGGTGATATGTGTAATAAATAATAATATCCTAACATATTTATTTATTGCTTACCACGGAACAAAATGGCACTGTTGTAAAAAAGTGTCCCAACATATTTATATTATATATACATTAAACGCCAGAAGAGAATAAGGGGGCGGATAAGACAACAAACATTGATTTGAAACTCAATACTGATTTATTACTGTTCATATGGCGTACTTAGTTAAAATAAAATGAACGGGAAATAACTCAGTAAAAATAAATGCATAATAAACATTTAATAAATAATAAGATACAGAAAATTATAATTAATCAATTTATATTTCACAATAATAAAGATTTCTTTGAAATCTGCCATATTCTGCCACTTTTTTCATTCGTCAGCATATTGTGCCACAGTTCAAATTTAGGTGCCAAATCTGCCGAAATGGCAGAAATCTGCCACAAATGGTCACACTGTTTGACTTTTAAAATCCAGAGAGACGTTGTTTTTTAAATTTATCCCCAATAGGAAAAGGCAAAGGACTATAGTCCATACAGCCTAGTCTAAATATCCAGAGAGACGTTTATTATTAGTCTCTGATCCAGATCACAGACTGCTAACAGCTAACTGCTAAGTAATTACTAATTAGTAAAGAATTTTATTTTTATCATATTAATAGTAATGTTATAATTAAGATGCCTAATTTCTAAATGATTAGTAATGTATTTGTTTATTGAAGATATCTTGTCCAAAAATTTCATAGTCGTTATTATACAGTTATATTTTTATATTTAACACTCTGCCACATTGCAGTACGTCACGTTAGTTCGACGTTTGTTCTTTTTTGTTCACTTTAAGCATTTGTTTGTTCTCCTTTTATTTATTTAAAAAAAAATATACAAAATAGGTATATGCCCTTAGGTTTACGCGAACTTGACTTGACATTAAAAAATCTTTTCGGATTTTGTCGCGGATTTATTATGCCATGCAGTGCCGTGTTGCGTCGCGTAGAGCGCTATGTCTCATATTATTTCACACAAACAATATTTTGCACTGCAATGCCGCGTCGCGTCGCTCCGCTGCAGTGTAGTTACATCTATAACGCGCGGACTTCCCAGTTTATAACTATACTCTTTGGCGCGGACCATTAGTGTTCTGTGCGTCAGTTGTCACTAGTATTTTGATTTTTTACAAATTTAGACTAGGCTGTATGGACTATAGTCTTTTGCATTTCCCTATTGGGGATAAATTTTAAAAACAACAAATAGCAACAATTGATTTTTGACAAGGCTGTATGGACTATTGTCCTTTGCCTTTCCCTATTGGGGATAAATTTAAAAAACAACAATGATTTTTGACGTACAAGTAGTCTATAATAGTAATCTATGCATATAAGTATATGTCAGACTATAGTGAATAGTCCTTTGCCTTTCCTTATTGGGGATAAATTTAAAAAACAACAACAACAAGTATATGTCAAACCTAATACTTAATCTGTGATGTCAAAGTCAAAATAGGTTATTTTTCCAATTTCCACTTTCATATTTTTGATTTTTGAATAATCCGGTAAATATTAATAATCTGGTAAATATTAACAATTATAAATAAAACATAATATTATATAACGCTTCATAAACTTGTGCTGTTTAAAATATAGATGACGAAGATTGTTATTACAATATGAAAATTTCTTCTCTAATAAATTTAATTTTAATTTACAGAAATAATGAAAAAATATGCAAGAAACCTAATATACGATAGATTGCATAAAGGTGTAGTGTTATGTTGTGTAGCACTAACTCTTTATGGGTCTCTTATTCTTGGTGATCATGTATATAAATATTACAAGTATGTGAGACCACAAATCCAAGCTGCAAAAGCATCTGCTGAACAAGAACTGTTGTCTGAAGGATCATCTGAAAAAGTTGTTTAAAATCTTTCCTCCAAGTCATGTAGGTTAAGTAATGTATTTCTGTTAGTATGTTTATTTGTACATAATAAAATTTTGTTTTTAAATTGTATTGTTGTTTTATTACATTATTGGCACATTAAACATAAAAATATAAGATTGTATTATATATTATAGCATCAAATAAACTTATAATTAATATATATTACAATATATATTACAATATTTGATTATAGACATGTATATAATCAAAGATTACAATAATTTATATATTATCTTAAATATTTTAACATGTTTAATATATTATGTTTAAGAATAAATGGTGCTGGATTATTGTAAAACCCAGAATTTTTAACCCTTTGATGTGATTGGAAGTATTAGTTGTAGTGTTATATTGTTTTCTGTTTCATACCAGTTATGGGCCATTTTGGTGGACCTAAAAACGAAGTACTTAGGTTATTATATGTGACCAAGAATGAGGTGATCATCATTTTTGTGGTTTCATCAGTTCTGAGAAATCTTTTAGTATGTTTTACAGTTTTAAGAAAAATCTGTCCAAGTGTTAGAACATTACAAGAACAGATGGTTTTTTTGAATTTTGGTGTATTTGTAGTTTACTGATAAGCCGCCAGGCTTAACTCATTGTCACAATACTTTTTACTACATGGAAATATAAGATATATGACAATTTACCTATAAGAAAAATAAAACAAACTGAAAAAAAGAAAGGTAAAAAATATTGGCATACCTAAAATAGCTTTAATTAAAATAAGAATAACCTAAAGCAAAATTAGCACAAGTCAAGTTTAAGAATTAGTTCCCTATATTAAAGTAAAGTGTAATATTTATGTGTTGTTTAAAAAATCAAATGTCACCAATAGATGTCGCAATGTGCTTTGAGTTTTATATTAGACAGTAGATGGAGCGGTCTACATACACTTAGAAGTTAGAACTTAGAACCTACTGGCTAGGTACTAGAAAATTGTAGGTCCTAAAAAGGCCAGGAAAGTCCGCAATAAATATATCCATCTCCTAGAATCGCAATAACTATTTTTACCTGAAAAATTTATGAAAAAAAATAACATTGCTCACGATAGTTAATATTTACATACCTACCTCTTTAATACGAACCTAGAAACGTGCCCGAGTGAAACCAGAGTAATTCAGTACCGTCAAATCTGGCAACTTTGCCAAGGATTACTAACTTTGCCACCAGCAGAGTACGAGAGATAATCCTTTCTAAAAGATTGTACGCATATTTTTTAATGTTTTAACTATTTTACGGGGAAAATACGATTATCAGTTGGCAACATTTGTTTGAGTAGGGCAATACCACGGCAGCCAATTTTTGACATTTTCAATTCGAATTCAGTCTGCTAACTAACCGCAAAATTCAGTGCTCAAGAACTTTTAACATTTTCGTGGATAAACATCGGATCCAGGTACGTAAGTTTCAGATATAATGTAAATTTTATCTTGAGGAATAGATTAATTACCTTAAAAATGCCGTAGTGTTTGAATTGTGTCTCATAACTTTGTTGGCAATGCTACCAGACCATGCCGGCCATTATGAGATGGCAACTATGCCATGTTATGTGACGACCTAGGGTTGTACACAAGCATTAAAAAATAAAGTAATATTTCGTAGACCTTTACATTCTTGCTAGTTTGATACTTTTAAAACCTTTATATTTTTGCTAGTTTGACTTAATTATTTCGTAATACCTATTTACCGAGTCAATACTGATTAACACCCAAACAGATAATATTCATACTAACACGAATGAAATACATATTATGTATATGAAATTTTGTTGGCTGTGTGAAATACATTATTTTGTGAAGTTGTCTTTGAAGAATCATCATAATTTCAGCTAAAACATCAACTCCTAGAAAGATTTCACCAACAATCGGTTCTGTAGGTATTAACTATATCTAGCTTTATCCTACGACTTTCTTCAGGCCTTTTAGTAATAATTGCAGGTGTTAATTTATTTTTTGTTTATTATTCTAGGAAATGGGTCGCCGTAGCCGACGAAAAGTCGGATCAAGAAACTATAAAAACTATACCCAGGAAATGCTAGAGTTAGCCGTTGATCTGGTGAAAAAAAATATAATTAATTCATTGGAAGCAGAAAGACGATTTCTTATACCTCGGCGTACAATAGAAAATAAAGTTAAGGGACTTCATTTAAAACTTCCCGGTGGTCAGTTACGTCTGTTAGACTCTGAGGAAAAGGACATCGTGGATGTCTTAATAGCTGCTGCAGATTTTGGTTCCCCATTATCTCGACTAGATCTACGTATACTTATCTTTGAATATTTAAATAAAAATTGTCGGTCTTACCTATTTTCCAATAAAATACCAGGTAAATGGTGGGTAAGAAATTTTTTAAGCAGAAACAAGGATGCATTAACTGAGCGAGCAGTACAGAACATTAAGAAGGCACGGGCGGAAAAAACTGCGGGTGAAATTGAGAATTACTTCAGCAATCTTGAACGCACTGTATTAGACGTCCCTCCACGAAATATCTTAAACTATGATGAGACTAACTTATCCGACAACCCCGGATCAACAAAATGCATTTTCAAACGCAAAGTTAAATACCCCGAAAGAATATTAAACCATTCAAAAGGTAATATTTCAATTATGTTTGCCGCATGTGCAGATGGATCGTTATTACCGACCTATACGGTATACAAATCCGAAAATTTGTGGTCTTCATGGTGCATAGGGGGACCACCGGAAGCGAGATTCAATAGAACGAAATCTGGATGGTTTGACGCTTCAGTCTTTGAAGATTGGTTCAAGAATGTCGTCATTCCATGGGCTACTAAGCTTGATGGACCTAAAGTTGTTATTGGCGATAATTTGTCGAGCCATCTGAATGTAAATATTTTAAAGCTATGTGAGCAGCACAATATACGGTTTGCATTTTTACCACCGAACTCTACACATGTTACTCAGCCATTAGACGTGGCCTATTTCGGACCACTAAAAAAAATCTGGCGGCGAATCCTAACGTATTATAAAATAAAAAATCCATCTGAGGCTCAAATAAATAAATCTCACTTTCCTATATTGTTGAAAGAGTTACTGGTTAAAACCGAAATGTTTGATAAAGATATAATTAAATCAGGTTTTAAAGCTACGGGCATCGTCCCTTTTAACCCCCAAAAAGTCCTTAAAAAACTGCCTGATTATGAAGAAGAAACAAAATACAAAATAGACGCAGCACTATTAGATTTTTTGAAAAAAACTAAAGCGCCTGATCCTCTTAAAAGAACAGTAGCAAACAAAAAGTTAAAAGTAGAACCCGGATGCTCGATTTCGTCTCAAGATGCAGAAATAATTATGAATGGAGCAAAGACAAGACAAAAAACATTAAACAAAAAGTTGAATAATCCAAAAAATGATGAAAAACGTGTAACTATTTTATCAGATGTTCGTTTTTCACCAGAAAACCAAGCTTATACTGATATAAATCAATTTAGGGGTCTTGATTTAAAATTAATAGATGCAAAATCTAAGCTCCCTTTAAAAAATAAAGAAACTGGAAATATAAATCTATATGAACATCCAGTGCCCTCTACTTCTAGGACCTGTAAAGTGACCACAAGGAAAACCCCAAATCGAAAACAAATACAAACGAAAAAACGGAAAGTTGATTATGACAGTGACGAGGAAAGTGAAGATAATTATTCATTAAGAGATACTTCAGATGAGGAAATAGTCATGTCTGAAGATGAAGACATGGCTTTGTGTACCATTTTAAAACATAGTAAAAAGTACGAGACTGATTATTATATAACCGATACATTGCAAGTGTTGGGTATTGATGAAATTAATACAAATCTAAACAACGAGACTAGGTTAAATGAAATAAAGGATTTACACTCAAAGATAGACGAAACGAATGATGTAATATTGGATATAGATGAAAAAGAAATTAATGAAAACGAAAAAGCTGAAAATTTTTTAATCTTCAATAGAGGCGAAATCGAAACAAAGGAAAATGAATGTATAAATGAACGTGAGAAAAAAGAACCTATGCACTCGGACTTAAACAATATTGGAACAAAGGAAAGGGCTGATAATAAAGGTGTGAACTCGAGTAGCGAACAAATTAAAATAAATGAAAAGACTGATGAACAATATAAAAAAGAAGGTATGGCTATAGACTTTGATATCGACAAAATAAAAATAATCGGAACTGAACAAGGAAGTGTGAAAGAGGCTGAAAATTTGGATCTCAACCAAAATGAAGATATTGATAATAATATACATGAGAAAAAACAAGAATTGATCTCAGAAATACATGAAAATAAAGAAAACATAAAAGAAACCATATTTTACGAAAAACAAAGCGTTTTAGTAAGATACTACAATCGTAATAACTGGAAATATTACGTAGGATTCATAGAAAAGATAGATGTACAACAAATAGAAACATATTATTCGATTAATTATTTAAAGACTGTTAAAAAGCCTAACTTAAGATTTATCGTTTGCAAAAGAGATTATGATGTCGTACCATCTTCATTTATCGTTAAAGCTATAAAATTATATTTAGTGAAAAAAAATCGAGAATACTTGGTTGAGAAATGTGATGAACATTATTTTTAATGCTATCTAAATATTTGATTAATTGAAGATTATGAAAGCCGCTTTTTTTTTCTTAAATATTTGTTACAATTTGTTTCTTTTAAAACGATTTAATTATTTTATGCATTTTATGTTTTTACTGATACAATTTATTAAATAATAAATAATGACTGACAATTGTTCCTAATAATTTATTGCTGTAAAGAATATTTTTTAGATATAATGCTATAGTATTGTTTTTTGTTTTGATAATAATGTTACAGTTTCGTATGTTTCGTTTTTGATAAAACTTTTATTGTTGCTTTGTATGTTTCTTATAAGTACCTATGTACCTAATTACTCGTAAGTAATAAAATAAATAAATACCTACATAATATTGTTTCGTTGTCAACCCTGACCGTATTAACTGACTTTCTATGAAATTCTCAGAAAAGGGTGATCAACTTTGCCAATTTCTCTGTGGTTTACTTCATAATAAATATATCGTATGGGCCATATTCCTAAAGTATTGTATCCAAACTATTGATGATTCTTTACTAATATTATAAGTACAATTTACATTTTCCACGAAATAAAATGTATGTGGCAAAGTTGCCAGATGGTATAGGTATCTTTGCCACTTTATTTTTTTTAACCTTTGCCATAATATCCTTTATTTTATTTCAAAAACATTTGCATATATGTACTCTTTGATAAATATACTATCTGCCATACATACTTCTGTGGTTTCACACATTTGATTTTTGGTTGAAATTGGACTTTAATTTTTTAACAGTTGTATAAATTGGCAAAGTTGCCAGATTTTACGGTAGTTCAATAAAATATAAAGATAAAGTTAAGAGTTTATCCCTATATTTTTAAGACATTAGGTTATGTTGTTGAGACATATAAAACAGTGAATATACCAGATACCTACATATAAGTTTTTTGTAAAGAAAGATTGAAGTGCTGTTTATGTAATAGAGGCAATCAACCGTTTTATAGTTTCACTGATATCACGAAACAAATCTCGTATAGCCGATAACTTTAACAATATGGGATTTCAAATTATCGCCTGAGGATCTCACTGTCATTAGCAGTGGAATGTAACGGTCGTTTTATACCTCAAGCTGAGTAATTTATGCCGATAGCGTTCTGTCCGTCCATTTGATTGACGAGCGACGATTTCAACTAAAGCAATGTAGCTTTTGTACCAACCAGCAAAAGCTACAAAGCTAATGAACTTTTTTAACGAAACATTAAAGCACAAATATAGGCGTGATAGCTTTTCAGTAAAGAGTAGTACCACAAAATTAGGCCTAGGTTGTGGGACAACTAGTGTTAGTAATAAGTATTTATTGACTTTGTTTTTTCATTACTCCAAAAATACCTAATGTATTCAATTAATTTTGATCTTAAGAAATTAGAATATAAGGCATAAAATATGTGATGCTCCTAAGAGCCACATTGATATTTTCAATTACCTTTTGTATGGCCCTAAGTTAATATTAAGTATCATTCTTTTTTTTATAGATACCTATTTACTTTTACTTTTCATTTTATAAATATTTTTAAGCTATTTTTATTATACACGTAGAACTTGATTGTAATTAAACTGTATTAATCATACGATAATTACGAGACATGGTTTTGTTTAGTGGTAGTGCCATGCTTGTTACCTTCGGGTAGCAACCGAATGGGCCGGCACGCCCCGTATAGTTCATTAGTACCACTCTCTCACAGAAGACCGGCGTGAAGTGGCAGCTATGCTGTCGCGTTTCGTCCGGTGAGTGAGAGTCCGGGAGGCCCACTCTCCTTCCCCCCTCCCTCTTCCCTTCATCCTCCGCCTTCGTTCCCCCCTCCCTCCCACTTCCCTCCCTCCTCCATCCCTCCCTTTCCTGAAAGGCCGGCAACGCATCCATGGGCGGAGGTGATCACTTCCCATCAGGTGAGCCTCCTGCCATTTTACCATAAAAAAAAAACATGGTAATTGATGCGAAGTGTGTAGTTAATCGCCCTAAAGGGAGACTACCGTAGTATTGACGATAAGTAGGTACCTATAATATTTACAGATGTATAATAGCAACGGTGTAATTGTATACTGTAAAATATTTGCCGGTTGAAAATCTAATTTTAGTGTCTAGACTCTATAGAACAATCTCAGTCAATCTAGATGTAATAAAGGAGCTAGCTAGTAGCCCAGTGGTAACGCGCTCGCTTGGATAAAAGACTGATGCTGGTTTAAATCCCGATTGCCACTTGTCTTACGGTGAAGGAAAACATCGTGAGGATATTTGCATGTCTGAGATAACCTAGTTTTCGAAGGACATGTGAAGTCCGCCATCCGCACTAGGCCAGTGCGGTGGACTATGGCCTGATTCCCCTTGTAGTGAAGGGAGGCTCGAGCCCAGCTGTGGGACGTTAAAAAAAGGGATGAACACATACATACTTACGTTGAATAATTTAGACATTATATTATAGTGAGCAGTATGCGTATAAAATATTATGCTTAGATTTTTATAACGAGAGTTCTCATTAACATGCATAATTTCAATTTTCAGAGGCTGAGCTAAGTATAAGGGCTATCTTTTTGTAACAGTGGAATTTTTAGAGAGGTCTTTATTTATTTATTGAAATATATTAAGAAAATTTCATTATATTACACACTTTTTAATATTGTCCAATAAGTAATAATTATAAAATAATAAATATTACATTATTACCCCCCCCCCCCCCCCCACTCAAAATCACGTGTATTTTTACAAAGTACCTTAAAAAATCTGAATATTATTTTTAAATAAAGGTTTACAGGTATAATCTAATATACTTTTGGTAAATTAAGCACCGTGATAAAAATGTTAAAATTCTAATTAAGAAGAATAAATGACAAAATAATAATCGTGAAATTTTACTATTGTACCTGAAGCAAATACTGGCTCTCTCACACATGCTCGCTATACTACTGCGGAGAAGGAAGTCATAGAATAAAGCACTGTCATTCTACTCGACATACGACATACTCTACTCAGACGTCATGGCTGTCGATAACCTTATTATTTCACACTTCTGTGTGGACTACTCCAGCCTTTTTTAAAAGTAATTTTTTTCAAGATCTGTTGTCCTTCCTTGTCCATCAAGTTGGGTTCCATAAGAGTCATGCGGAAGTATGAGTCTAGCCTATGTGACTGGGAGTGACGCGTAATATACTACTGCTCCTTTTTCCGTAGTTTTTTTGTGCACTAGCACCTACAGAATCCTTACGACTCAACTAAAATCCTGCCTAAATTTTCTTTTTCTCATTAACAAAATCAATGGGATTAGGTGGTTTATGTATGGTCTTTTGACTGTATGCATACCCTCTAGTTTCGGCCGACGGTCAATTAACTTTGAGCACTGGGTACATCACCCGGTGCTAAAGTTAAGTCAAAATAGTATTCACTTTTCTTAAACTTTCAGTGCTGATATTCACATATGTAAATATAGTAAAAGTTTTTGAGAATGTCATTACAAATGTATAATTCGTCCGTCTGTAACTTATAACTACTACTATAACAATGTAACGTTACTTATAGTTTATGTATGTCTTAATTTTTATGCATGATATTAATGGAAGTATGTCAATACTTTTTATAAGCAATCCAAAGCAATTAAGACCAATCGGTTCATTATTACACTTCCATTCTTACTAATAGCGACGCTTCGTGTGTCTAGGGGAATGTTTGGCCCATCCTATTGGTCTCATCATCTGTTATGAAGAATTTATAATACACGGTTTTTTAAAGCATAGCATAGCTTTTAATAGTGCCATTTCTTGCAATAGTAGTTCCCGTACAGGTCTTTTCAGAGAAGTTTTGGAGGTGACTAAGCTTATTATTATAAAAGTTCGGCGATTGTCGCGGCGCGCGGGATAATCCCAACGGTGAGTAAAAAAAAATCACGTGATAACTCACTACACCCCCCCTCCCTCCTGGTGATATTTCGTGATTTTTTCCGAACCCCCTCCCCCCCCATTCAAACATCACGTGATTTATGGACGACCCCAAAGTTGTTATTTTTTTATAAACTGGAACCATATCCGGTAAAAAAATATCTAAGAATATTTTCGAAGCTGCTAGACATAATTACCATTTTTAAGAGGTATAAATTCGCATTCGTATAGATTAAAATTTTAAAAGGATCTAACGTTATTCAATTAATTACGAAGTTATCAATCAGCTAATGGGTACTTTCCAATTTATCATCCAGAATTCTCACAATTTTCGTGACAGAAAAATCTACGAGCTACCACAAATCGGAAAACAGTTTTCCGTTTGTAACAGACAATACAAAAGCCCTTTGGTATTCAGCTATTCGTTCAACGAGCATACGTGAGCCATCCAACGTCAATAGTGAAGGTGAAGCGAGCAATATCCGGACCAATACTTCTACGCGTGCCTTACGTACCCCACGTTTGATCTCACTAGAAATTACAGATCCTTTGAAGAGGCCCTAACACACGATTTTAGACGAAATAAACAATCTAATGATTGTTGATTTTGTTGCTTTGAACGAAGGAATGTACATATAGAAAAAGAAATAAACGTCTTAGAAGCAATAATACTATTTGCTGTATTTTTTGATGTTTAATAAAAAAGGTCTTTTTGGTATAAATTGCTTTAGACATTTTTTGCTAAGGTTTGTATGAAAATTTGTTTAATGCGTAATTTTAATACTATGTACGTATAACTTTTAAGGAGGATGAATCAATTCTGAAAATATTTTATGCGATATAAGGTTTACTTTTTTCTCATCGTGATACATAATAGATATTCAATCAAACCAAATTTTTTGTAGGTACTTATAATTTTTTTGTGGTAGAAGTAATTATTTAATTTTATATAACATATACAAAATATACATGTATGTGTATTGTAACATTTGTCATATTCTTTTTTTGTTTTACTTTTTTGATGTAGTAAAGGGCTAAATAATTAAATAAATGTTCTTTCCCATCTTGTTTCCCGTCACCCTCAAAGATTTGTACCCTTTTAATATATTTATATTACCGGACCTTGTTATTTGTTGAACAGAGAAAATAAAAAATATTCTTCCAACAAAAAAGACATCTTTAGACGCCTTTCCTTTGCAATTATTTATATTTTGTGGAAAAGGTTCATTGGAGATTATAAGTATATCATACTTACTAGGGTTTCCCCGTGCCTCCAATCATGGAATGGAATTGATATGAAGATGTTGAATTATAAAAATCAATGGAAATATATTTTTTACCTTTATAGGGATTTAATTCTAAGAAATTGTGTCTTAGCGATATAGCTATTTATTTTAAGGAATCTACCAGCTTTACATTGTAGTAGATACAGTTCAGCTATCGAGTGAAATTAGGTACCTACCTGTATATTAAATAATATATAAATACTAATCGGAATATTAATCGGATGAATTGTATTAATTTATTTATCCGATTAGCGATCAAATGTTTAGTCCAGTTACCGTACGAATAGAGATAGGAGTACATTGCCTCATAGCATCTACCCTACGATCCTTGTTTAAAATAATAATAAATTTTATTATTTTTACTTTGAAATTTAAAAGAAAGATCAAAAGCAATATATACAAGTACCTACCTAATAATCAAACGATAGAGCTGAGAAGTTCAGCAATTACAGCGCGATGAGTTGCTCAATTCGTCTGCTAAAATGACTTGTTTCTTTCTTGGAGATTTCAACTAATTTGTCACTTGAGAACTCAGAAAGTTTATACATTGCCAAATTTCCACTAAATTTACGGGAATAACTGTAGAAATTTAAGAAGTTGAATTTAGTTTGTAAGATAAAATAATAGAAGACATACTTAGTTTTTGCTAAAAATATTAACAACTTTAAATCAAAACGTAGATTTTAAAAGAAGGCTAAAATATTTTTTAAATTCTCAAACAGACGTTGCATAATGAAATTAAACACGTTTATGTTACTCGTATTTATCCCATTTGAACATTTGGACAACGTAGGTTAGAGCCTTCCTTAACAAACGGGAATAAAAGAAAAAAATTATATTTAATTTATAATTTGATACGACCAAAGTTAAAAGTGCTTAGTACTGTTGAGTGACTGACCTCACTTTTCAATTTTCACAAAGTTTACTTCTTAACTGTAATATATTAGATTGATTGTAACTATTCCGCTAATATATATAATAATACAATATAGGTAAAATAGTATAAACTATAAAATAATATAAAATAGAAAATCACATCTATCCATTGCTCTTTTACTCTGTAAAATAAAATAACAGGAACTAATATTCACATTAATAATATTAGTAAGAGTTGATTAAATCACCACTCATCTCGTATAACGGTTAATTCGAATATATTGGTCGTAGGATCAACTGAATGTAATTAACAGGCTCACTCATGCCCAAATAAAATGCTTGTAAATCGATGACTGAACAGCCAGTTGATGCGAATTAATTGTTATTGTGTTTATGGATGACTGTCTAAGTTATTTCACTTAGTTTATATATTATTTAAAAAAATAAAATAGAAAATAAGAGGACATTCTAATAAAGAAAATGTTTATGTGTTACGTGTTCGTAATTTTTCTCTTCCAAAACGGTTTGATATATTTTTTTTTAAATAGATGTAAGTAGTCCTCTAATCTAGACCTAAGAAGTTTTTTTCTGGACTTTAAACTGCTTACTCATAAGTATAATACCTAGTTTGATATGAAAACTCAAAAAAGAATGGATAATTGCTTCTTTTTTGCAAATGTTAGCGTGATATATTATATACATAATACATAAACGTGATAGTGAATAAAAAAATAACAAAAAAGTATTTAAAAACAAAATGGCAACACAATGTTGCTTGTTTTAATTTAATTTTTTTTTAAATGGTAAAAAGGGGGCAAATGGGCAGGAGAAGAAGGATGCGTTGCCGGCCTTTCAGGAAAGGGAGGGATGGAGGAGGGAGGGAAGTGGTAGGAGGGGGGAACGAAGGTGGAGAATGAAGGGAAGAGGGAGGGGGAAGGAGAGTGGGCCTCCCGGACTCTCACTCACCGGACGAAACGCGACAGCATAGCTGCCACTTCACGCCGGTCTTCTGTGAGAGAGTGGTACTAATGAACTATACGGGGCGTGCCGGCCTATTCGGTTGCTACCCGAAGGTATGACATGGCATTACCACTTTAAAAATTTATTATTATTGTGTGTTTGGTGTACGTCGAATAGGTATTAATAATAAATTATCTTTTATCTTGGTATACAAAAATTGTCTGTTAAATTTTAACATATCCTTAGAATAGAATAAACTGAAATTTTAAGGTAACCTTAAGAGCCTAAATTATATATTATGTATATAAAGCTTCTAATCTTTAGAAATGAAACAATTAAGTATGATGAATGTTTAGAGTTTATCAGAAGCGGCAGAGACACGTAGTCTTAGTAACTTCTTTGTTTGTCAAATTTGGTTGTAATAAATGTAATGAATTAACTTCGTTTTTCGTGATAAATGTTGTTTAAATAAAAATGCTAAATGTTATATTAAATACATATAAATAGGAAAAAAATACATTACAATAACATTTGGGCGTGCGATTTTGAATCTACTAATGTTACGTATTTATGCAAAAATACAATATTATTTTTCCTTTTATCATTCAGACATATATGCAAGTGTAATAAAGATATGTATACATATATGTTCATAAAAGTGTACTCGAGTCCCGCTGAAATTTTTACTGATCCCTCGGGTACTATGTCGCTTTCAGAGATAAAAGCAGCCTTTATGTAAATCCGGGATGTAAACTAGGTAAATGTAAATGTTGCCAACTTAGAAACAGTGAAAGTATATTACATTATATTTAGGCTATGTTTTTGTTATTGTGATGCTTATACTAGGAAATAAATGTACCTATAGGCTATATCTACTTTTAATGATAACTTGTAAGTGTGTAGTGTGTGAAAAGATAAAGGCTGATGCTAGTCGTCTGCTAGTTGGACGAGTAAAATAATTTAGTCGTCCAACAATTGTTTGACGACTAAATTATTTTAAAGGCTGTTGCTAGTCATCCGATAATCGTATTAATAAAAAATATATTTTTCGTCCGACTATTGTCGGTTTGTACGAATATCTATCACTTTTTTGATTTCTAATATAAAATAAGCGATTTTTATGTGCAGGATATACCTATGCTAAAAATAAAAAAAAATAACCTTAACCTACCGAGCTGATAATTTATTATTAAGATCCCACCAACTTTTAATAAGTCCAAGAGTTTTTATATGTAAAAAAGAGCTGGCTCTATAGAGTTGTCCTATGAAATTTACGTTACTAACACTCCCTGAGAGTATGTACCTACATCAAAACAATGTACAAGAAAATGGTATTTTGTAAAAATTACTATACAAACGTCCGCAATTGCATTCACGAGTATGTTAAAACTTAAAAGACAAATTGATTTTTCTTTGAGCCATTTAAGAAGCAAAAAAGTCTCAGTCGCGATATATCAAACACTAATTGTCGGACGAATAATATTTAATTTATTCGTCCGCTTATCGGATGAATAGACACTTCGAAAGATAATGCCAAGCCTAATTACTTAAAAATAACGATTATATAACCTTTACGGTTCCTACATATAAAACAAGGATAAATCTTAGGTTAACAACAATAAAAGTATTTTCACCCAATAGGAGATTGATAGAAGAAAATGAAAACATAACATATTTAATAGATACATTTAATATAATGATTACTTTAGTTTTCGTACAAATATTATATTTTTTTTATTTTAGCTCGAGCAGTAGAGCATTTTAAATTATTTTCGTATTTAGTATTAATTAATGTTTCAAAATAACTGTAACAAATGGCAACACTGACAGAAAATTTTAACTCCAGTATTATATTATATATACATTTAGATGTTTAGGAAATTGTAGGATCAGTTGCTAAGCGTGTTTTACTTTGAATGTAAATGGGAGGTTTGTGTTGCAAACATTATTTACACGGCTTACTCTAAGCACATACTTAGTGCACTGTGTTCACACACGATATTGTTATTTAAGACTGTTATATTTCAATGTGCCGAGTTACCTACATTTATGTAACTAATTGGATCCTA
The DNA here is from genome assembly GCA_905231865.2 of Boloria selene. Lineage (NCBI taxonomy): Eukaryota > Metazoa > Arthropoda > Insecta > Lepidoptera > Nymphalidae > Boloria > Boloria selene. The sequence goes on from HG993141.1 coordinate 5,294,203, forward strand.
TTGGGTCCAGATACGGCACTAAGCTAACAATAATGTGAGGTATATTAGTCTACATTAGTCTATGAATATAGAATATATTAATACCTTAACCTGCAACATTATCTTCCTTGAAGGAAGGCCCGTGCTCAACTGCGGGACATGCCTTATCATATACTCACTTGTAATTACTAAGGGGCTTAGCCAATTTTGATGATTCAAACGTCGTGAAATCCATCCTTAAAATTAAAATGGCGGATTGTGGGCGCTAATTTGTGTTTAATAAAAAATCTACAAAATCTGTAGTGTAGGGTATAAACTGAAAACTTATGTTTAAAAATAATTAATTTGTGATAAGATAAAAAGCAACAACATTAAGATATTTGTTAATTCAAACCAGTAGTTTCTGAGATTAATGCATTTAACAAAACAGACAAACTTTTAAGCTTTATAAGATATTATACGCCATTATGCGCTTTCTTATCATTGTTGACTGATAATAAATAATGCCACATCAATTTTATTATCACGGTCATTGCCTCAAAAGCATTTTATGAGAGGATGAGTAGGCCCGTTAGTCACATTCAGTTGACTTGACGCAGGTAATCCCAAATGATAAAGATGAATGGGCTGCCACCAGCAGATCCTATGACACTGACTTTTACACTTTTAAGCCGTTATCCCGTAATAACAGAATTTATGCACTGTTCAAACACAAAATTTAGATTAACAAGTAAGTCCGTCGAAAATTATGGCTTTTTTATCGTATTATGCATAAAATAGGTACCTATATTATGTAGAGCATACGATGTTACGTAGAGTGTTTTTGTTGTTTTTATCATTTATATGAATAACCTTATACTACTATTATAAAGAGAATAAAAATGTATTTTGTATGTTTGTAATGATGATCTAAAGATGCTGGGAATTGGGATAGTGTTTATCTCGGATATCATCCCTAAAGGGGTTGAACGTTTGTATGGGAAATTAATAGTTTCTTAAGTACGGGATACTAATACATACAACAGTGCCATCTAGTTCAGTGGTAAGCTTCGAGGCTTGTGTTACGGATACCAGATAGTGGATACATACAAAAGTTTTAAGTACATACATATTATTAATATCCCTCAGCGAGACTCTAAGCCGCGACCGCCGGAACAGAAAGCAGGGTCACTACCAAGTACCAACTGAGCTAAACGTGTCGTCATATAGACTTGATGATGTTCTTTAAACAATACCTAATGAGAATATACACTTATTGTGTATGTTCCCAATAAATTTATTTGACGACGATTATCACTTTTGGAGTGTGGACCAATGTTTGTACTAAGTGCTTTTGCTCATACATATTATCTTAAATAATATTTAAGTGATTATTTGAACTACCTAATATAAATTTCCTACGAAGCGAGGGTGGGTTGAGTACTCGTAATATTTTATATTTTGCTGACCGAAACGATTTTTAAATGGAAATGACTGTGAATTTTTGCTATGCGGTGGACAAGCGAGAGTTCCGTGTGTATATATAAACATTGTGTATTATAAAATATTTTGATGAACATACAGAGGCCGAATCCTTAGTGTTTAGTTTTTTTGTCTATCTGTTTCAGACTGCACCATGAGAAATTATCTGGACAGATTTTGAGGAAATTTGGTACAATGATGGCACGTTATCTGGGTTAACGTATAGGATACTTTTTACTGCGGAGAAATATCCTATTTTTGAGAAATGTATACTAACTGATTAAATGTACTCGCGTACGTAAAGATGGATTTTCCTATGATGCGGTAACAGTTTTTTTCTTGATATATTCGTTTACTCCTTAATTATATTACCTACATACAGATGTAATATTATTAATCCATCTCGACTTCGTCGTTACATCTTAAACAATAAATAAAAATATTTTCCAAATATTTCCAGTTTACTTCTCTTCATATATGTTAGATACACACGTTCGCACTATGATTTAGAGAGCAATTTGGATAGGCAATAACCCCATTTTTCACATTCAATTACACCAATCGCACAAATCCAACCGGATAATAATATATCAGCCGAACAAGCAGTCTATGCCTTCAATATGCAAACGGGTAGTAAAAAAGTATAAATTGAAAGAGATAGACTCTGAATATCGCGTTGCATAGAACTGTTTACTTTGAAAATCCTATTGAACCGTTATCAGACAAACGCAGTGGTCGTAGCTTAGGATTTAACGAATTATCTCGCCTGTCAGCGCCGCCCGGCCAATTGTGAATAACGGAGCAGAGAATTTATAATCACCGTGGCCAGTTATGACCAACTATGGTCCTGCAAAGTGTTAGTCCTTTGTGCGAAATTGATTTCGGCAATTTAATTTGCATTACTATAAAACAATCCAGTTCTTGGCGTAAAGTATTTCTGTAAAAATGGTTTTATAGACTGAAGAGTCTGTTTTTTTGTTTGTTTAAACGACATTTTTATAGCCTAAGTATTTACTGTAGAAATTATGGGCCTACATTACGCTACGATGCAAAGGAGGAATAGTACATAAATAAGTACGTACACATATGTGATATGATTACGATTATTATAATATGATTTACGCATATAATCCATTAATTTTTATTAAATTAATTTAATAAGGATATGATAATAAATAGGCATATTTAAAGTTAGCCCCGTATAAGCAAAAAAAGCACCCTTAAACCGGGGTTAATTATTATCTACTTTTAAACTCATTTTGAATTCAGCGTACCTTCAGGTGAAATAGGAAATAATAATTAGAAATATAACACTAGCTGTAAAATAAAAATACTTTACCTTTATTCATAATATTTTCTTATATTTATCTTATCTTTCTTTAAATTTATTATACAATTAGCATAGAATTGAGTTTTACTCCTGTTCACACCAATTTGTATATCAGCGAGAACCCTCGTCAGCCTTCATTGAGGACTGCGGCACCCTTGTTTATTAGCTTAGCTTTATCTTTTCCAGTTGAAATCCTTTTAATATAGATTTAAATGACTAGATACGTTGAACATATAAATAAATCTGCATTATCTCAACGCTATTTTAAAGGTTCCGCGAACCTCTATGAAGGCTAATTGAGTTCGTATGTAGAAGTAGACGTACGTACCTACCTACGTTCGTTTAGTGAGTTTTATACCAATTCTCTTGTAATCAACTCTTGCTTATGATTAGAAAAAAATTATTGGTGACCATGAATCAGTAAAACTTCTACATATTACCTTAACAGATATTTAAATCATTAATTTAAATAAAATACAATCTGCCGCCAAGACGAGCCAAGCGAAGCGTTTCGTTTTTTTGAACCCTTATAACTTGGGTTTGTATTATGCCAGATCAACAAAATTCTCAGCATATGTTACTACAAGAACTATTGTATTACAGAAATGCAAAGAACAGTGAATTAATCTTTCACCTTACGCCTATGTCAATGTAGCGAAATGGCCAAGCCACATATTTTGACTAAGGTGGTAGAGTTTGTGAAGTTAGGCCTTGTAGAGTTAGAAGCTTGGCTCTACATGAGATCTGATAATTTTTTGACAGTGCAAGTCATATGGTCTCGTCTTGGCAACATTTAGAAAATGTTTTTGCTAGGATCTAACTTTACTGTTATGTCAAACAATATTCAATATATTTTATTGAGTGAGAGATTATTAATCTAAGGAACTACTGGTCCGAATTGTTTTTTTTGTTGTTAGATAATTCGTGTATTGAGGAAGGCTATATTACATTACGTACGACCAATAGGAGCGGAGTATCAATGAAAAACCGCGCGACTCAGAAAGAATTAGGTTCCCGGTCTTTAGAGTGCGTGGTAAGCCGCTGGAAATGCTAGTATTAAATACTACTACTCCAAACCATTTTATCATTTAAAATTTAAAACTTTATTAAGAAGTTTGCTGACTATATTTTTACAATCCAGCCAGAATTAAAATTAATCACGTAGTCGCCGTTCACCGCGGTCAAATAGCTTTTAAGTGTATGCAAACAAAATCAGCACTCCTGTTTCCAATAAAATTTTAAGCTACAATTAAATAGGTTAGCGACCGCCAATCGGATTAAAATATTTATTGTCACGAAAAGCAATTTACAGAGTTGACCGCAACAATGCGTCGAGAACAGCGCACTATGCAATATGTGAGGTGAGGCCCCTGTAATATCATTTCACACGAATTTTCCATACAAATATGAAGCGTCATATATGTTAAGCTGTATCGAACGAATCGTAAAGTATTTAAGAATTATATCGGAATAAATTACACCAATTAAAAAACTTAAAAACCGGACTGCGTTTCTATATAATTTGAAAATGAAATACCCTAAAATATATAATGTTCTGATTCAAAATTTATAGCCGGTGTCACTTTTACAAAAAATACCAATTTAACGACATCTTTGAATACCTAAAATTCATCGAACTTTTCAGGCCGCAGAGCGTGCCACATAATTATACATACATACTCCGAAAAACATAACCCTTCTTCTGGCGCAGTCGGTTAAAAGTATCCCTAGACAATAGGATACGAAAAAGTGGGATTTTGATGGGTAAGTAGGAAAATTTTAAAAAGTAATTGCATGTTTTAAACTCTTTAAATGGACCATAATTAGTAATATGAGCAGAAGATATGAAATCAGGCTTAAAAGTAAACTAGATCTTTAAATTGAAACGTGAAATACACTCATAGAAACACAATTTTAATAATGGGATTTCAAATCTCATTATTAAAATTTTCAAAACAACACAATTAAAATTTATATTTTAATTAGATTAGTCGCAGACCTCAACAAAACGTGGAAAATAAAAACGTGTGGTTTGAAAGTTTTTCAATAGAGCGCTGTAACAAACGTGGTCGCCTGGAGCTCACAATAGCATGACTCGTTATGAATGTTGAAAATTCTGCACTAATCGCTAACATGCGGCTACCGCCGTACATGTAACGGCTTTTTGAATGTATTTACTAAGCATATTTAGTATCAGATCCAGAATCTATCTAAATTATGCCTTTATAAGCATTGTTGTAGCATTGGATACCTACATGTAATTTACCTTTCATGTCACAAGTCAGACTTTGTAATTTGACTACAATAACATATTAAATATGTGATACAGTATACGATACCCATAAGCAATAATCAATAATAGATAAAATAAATAGTGAAACTAAATTTGAGTTAGGTATAGTAGACGTAATTATAGGCACCTCTTTTATTTTATGTTTAATATAACATGTAAGCGTCAACTAATTTTGAGTTCAGCTATAACTCAAAAATACAGTAACAAAAAAAAACAATTTTAGATAATGAACAATGTGCGTACATCATCAATATTAGACTACAGGCCCGTGTTGAAAAAATTATGGGTCATTTGAACCACCAGGTGACCTATCTAGAACGATATAAGAGCATAAAATAATAAGATTCAGCACTATGCCGTCACTTGTAAGCTGTCCAACTGAGTGCTGGCGAGAATTCAAAAGTACAGGTAGAGTGAGTACATTTTGGTCATATTTTTGTACGGCATTCTTACCATCGATAGTTCCATGAAAAATAATAAGAAAGCGCGCAGTGCCGTAAAAAAATGGTGCGCCACAAAGTCGGTAATTTTTTTTGATTTTCAGACAATTTCCAGGGTAAATTTGGTCATTTCATTATGTACGGCATCAGTTTTATACTGTTTCAATACAGTTTCTAATCCATTATTCCACAACGCCGTACAAAAATCATGCGACAAGGGGAAAAAATCGAGGATTGCAACCGCTTCTCTTTCGGTGGTTCGGGGGGTGATTTGAAACAACATAAAATTAATTTATTTTGAAAGTATTTTATGCATAGATAATATTTTTTTACATGCCGTACATTTTCGTTGGTCCAAAGATTGGTTCAATTTTTGTGTTATATATACACACCCTTTCACTTCAGTTAGACGTCATAATGATTTTATCATATTATCAATTGTTCTCTTCAAAAATATGTTAATACCGTACAGTATCAGATGGCCATAAAGTTTACACCCTTAAAATGGTAGCGTCATTTTCATCAGCCTAAAAGATATGGTCTGCATTATAATGTACGGCATCATTTTTTCCTAATTTATTTATGTTAATACTATTTAAAACAAGGGATAAAATGTAGAAAACTGCTATATTTCATTAATCTATGATATTTAAACTTTTGCAAAATTTCAGTTTTTGTATTTCTCTATAATTTTTTTTAGAACAGTTTCTTTTGAACGGCAATACTATATAACAATTCTATTTTACAATATCATGTTAAAAAAAAAGTTCCCGTACAGGATCAAATGACTTTAGCCTTTAAAAATCAAGGATACGATGAAATTAAGATAATTATTGGTATGCATTCAAATGAACAATCATTTTTTGACGGCATTATTTTTAATAGTATTTTTGAGTGCTAGATAATGTTTTGGAACCCAAGCCGTACTTTTTCAAATCACCCCCTGGACCACGGAAAGAGAGGGGGTTGCAACCCTCGATTATTTCCCCTTGTCGCATGATTTTTGTACGGCGTTGCGGAATAATGGATTAGAAGCAGTATTGAAATAGTATGCAACTGATGCCGTACAAAATCAAATGACCAAATTTACCCTGGAAATTGTCGGAAAATAAAAAAAAATTCCGACTTTGTGGCGCACCATTTTTTTACGGCACTACGCGTTTTCTTATTATTTTTCATGGATCTATCGATGGTAAGAATGCCGTACAAAAATATATGACCAAAATGTACTCACTCTACCTGTACTTTTGAATTCTCACCAGCACTCAGTTGGACAGCTTACAAGTGACGGCATAGTGCTGAATCTTATTATTTTATGCTCTTATATCGTTCTAGATAGGTCACCTGGTGGTTCAAATGACCCATAATTTTTTCAACACGGGCCTGTAGTCTATATATTTGATGTGATAAGACTAGTGAAGAAGAATGAATCAACTCGCACTTGACCGGTTTTATAAAATTTTTGACTGCATAATCTTCCTTACAAACGTTTTGAACAAATCTTACTTTATGTCTGCATACATTCGCGTAAATCCGTTAAGCTCTAATCACAATAAGGATGAAGTCGTAAACCCTGTCTTAATATTGGCTATTAAATTCGTTATGTAAACTCTCGTAAGTTATATGTTTAGCACAAATATGTAACCTCTCATTTATACTCAGAGTAAAACACATTAAGCAAATGATTCTAGAGCGTGTGAGCTTTAACTTGTGCGCTCAATCATCAAAAGTTTTGTTCTTTAATCAATTACAGTGTCTAACATGGGATGAAACTCCGTAATATTAATCCTTGCTTGTTATAAAACTGAAGATTTCTTTTGTTTTTTAACGTCCGCGCTGATTTCTAGAAATGCCAAGCCATACAATTTAAAAAGTTATGTTTATATTTTATTAGCCTTTCCCGCGGCTTCGCTCGCGTCCTAAAGGCTGAAAATTAAAAGAAATATGTTTTTCCCATTTTCGCAACATTTTTCATTGATGCTCCGCTCCTATTAGTCGTAGCGAGATGTAATATAGCCTATAGCTTTTTTCTCGATAAACGGACTATCCACAAAAAGTCTTTTTTAATTCGGAGCAGTAGTTCTTGAGATTAGCACGTTCAACCAAACAAACAAACATACAAACAAACTAACAAACTCTTCAGCTTTATAATATTGGTATAGTTTACGTGCTTATATACAAAGTTTTTTGGTTGAAGAGATATTGGCACAAGAAAGTGGCTCACTTCGGTGGTTGGTGTGCCAATCGGGTTGAATCTGGTACTTCTTTGTTAACAAGGTGGACTGTGGAGTAACCCCTTAGTTGTGTGGTCTGCTTGGCTGACCTGCCGTCCGAGCGTGGTGATTGAATATGTAAGCAATCCTGCGACACCCTATTAATGTAAAGGAGATTTTTTTAGGTTTTAGTGGGTAGTAATGCCTTTTCTAATAATATCTAATTCATATACCTATAATATTGTAAAATGTTTTTACGATACTGATAAACATAAGTTTCTAAGTCGTACGATTCTTGATGAACTAATGTCACGTAAGTTATTTATTTCTCTAAATTGAATACAAAATTACTGATCATTACGTTGTGATAGAAGAATTAACTATTAGGAATTATTAAAAGAAATATGGATTTAGTTCAAGAAAAAGTCGCATGACGAAGCAAATAACAACAAAGTTGCGAGGCCTGTCTTTTTCCTGCTCGCGATAAGCTTAGAATATCCATCATATTTAATTACCTCATTCGCACAGTTTAGCGCAGAGCTAAAGAATAACAGCTTAATGTAATTTGTGAACTTTGTTTTTTAACAAAATTAGAAAGTTTATTGTCTTTCTGTTCTTAAGTAAAAGCTTGTGTTACGGCAACTTAACTTTCTCATTGGTCTAGTGGGCATATTCAGCTGTAGAAGTCTTAGGTTCGAGTTCTAATCATATTATTTTTTGAATCTGATTCTATGTAACTGTCACTTATTAGAAACTTATTAGAACAACTTAAAGTGACAGTAAGTTATTTTTAAAACTTAAATAGCTTTAGCTATTAATAGATTAGCAGTGACTTTTTCAAAACTTACTCGTATATAGGGACTTATTCATTAAAAAAGTAAATGTAGGTAAATGTTTGAAAATCAGTTCACAATTTGTCAAGAAATCGCGTTACAAAACAAACCGCCCGAAAAAGTTTTATTATTTTAGTACCTAAATACTTACTTCAATTTTTAAAACTTCAAGCTTTGAGACTCGCATCGTTTTCTTTTAAAAGTGTACAAATACAAGTACTGCTTCAAATAAATTTATTAGGTTTACCTAGAAAATTCTATTGAACCGTCCTCAGGGGAACATGGTAGTAGGTATGACTTAACGAATTATCACGCCTGTCAGCTTCGCCCGACCAATTGTGAACAACGGAATAGAGAATTTATAATCAGTGGCCAACGTTGACCAATTTTGGCACAAAACAAAGCATAACGTCCCTTTATCCGAAATTGACTTTGGCAATTTAATTTACATTCCAATAACCTGTAAAATGAGATTTCTTGAAGCAAATATCTTCGTCTTAGAAAAAATGCACAACCATAGTAGTAGCTTCACAGTAACTATGAATAAATAACAGTTTTAAAGAACATTTTACTACAGCCTAATTTCATATCAAATCAATTTAAAGGAAGATATATTATCTTTTCACTTATCTTACAAAATTAAATTCCCAAAAATACATGAACGTTTAATAAATTTCCACAGCGCACTTTATAAGTCAGCAATAAAAGTGAAAAAGAGCAGAAAGCAGTCACCTTTATATTTTCTCGTGGTAAAATGCTTTTGTGAACTGTAGAAAATGTTGCTATTACATGTGATACATGACAGTGAAGGCAATGGGATGATGGGACCCGTCGGAATACGAAGGAACTCGTCCAGAAATACAGCTTTCTTATCTATCTTACTATAATCGAAACTTTATGACATCTTCCAAGCAATAAAATATCTTATAAATAGCTATGAAGGCAATAAAATAAATAAATGTTTTGGAATATCCGAATTACTTACAAAAAGAAAGATCTAAATAAACATATTAAGTAGACTATCATCTACATGCCATTCCATGCATGCCATCTTATATCCCATTAGTATTGTAAATGCGAAAATTTTATGGTTGAATGTTTGTTACGCAATCATGTCGACTGGCTAATTAGATCTGGATGTTTGGTACAGAGATAGATTGTAGCCTGGAATAGTAACTAGGTTACTTTTTATCCCGTCGAGTTTTCTTCACACGTCCCTTAAGGACCGTGGGGAAACGGTACCAGGGCATAGCCCTCTAACCGTAGTAGCATCCGCCGCCCACTAATATGGGCGCATCCCTGGGAGAGTCCGCGAGGACTCTGTGATGGAGTCGGGCAGGAGGGAGTCGTATGCTGCGTGGGCGGTCAGCCCAGCCGGGTGAGACCCTCAGTTACCCTGAGAGAGGCCCAGCTAAGCGACCAGCGACCATTACAGCGACTCCGACCGTGCCCTTTATCCCGGAAAATGTATCTAATATATAAAAATCTTTTGACACACGGTTTGTAATCGAAGTCCTCTGAATCGGCTTGACCGATTTTTATGAATTTTGTTCTGTATATTTGGTAGGTCTGAGAATAGGTCGTAGGCTATTTAAAATTTTTAAATTTAAATTTTTATCCTTCTGCCACTAATACCATTTTTTAATAGTGGAATGCAAACAGAGCCCCTGGATTTACTAAAGTAATACTAGATATAAATCATCATTCATTCATCACTCATTTTAAGAGTTTAAATAAAAATCAACAGCTACAATACTAAATACCGTACGAACATTTTTTTTGTAATTCATATAATTTTATGTTATTAATAAATATTTCATCGCTGTAAACAAACATGAAAATTTAATTTATAATTGAAAATTCCTTTATAAAAAATATATTTTCAAGCAGCGAAAAATTAAAAATCAGGAATTTAAACTACGTTCGTTCATTCTACAAGAAAAATATGTAAACTTAAATAAAAATACTTATGCAAAACATATTGCTCTGAAATTAATTCTTACATGAGATTATTTGGAAAATTCTATAACTAATGGACTTTTAAGATGTATACATATTTTATTATCTTATAAGATAATAAAAAACAAAACAGCAGTTCGTTTTTTTGTTTTCTTTTGTTTAATAATGCCAATATATGTGAAGTAATAGTAGTTAAAAAATAAAAAGACTTACGTGAAATAAAAGTGTGTGTAATTTTACAGGCGAAGTGCATTACATTTATATTTAGAAAAAACAATCATTTTAATTAACTACAAAGCCGCAGTATGCTAAAATCGTAAACACAATCAACATTTGTTTCCATAGAATTTTAAACCACAACTAAATTGGATGCTTACCGCTAATTGAATATATATTTTTTGATTGGTATTTTAATCTTTTTGTTATTTCAATATACGATATAAAATTACTTTTACACCTGTATTTAATATAAAATAATAAAATTATTCACACACAATAAAGCTTGTACAAACATAACATTGTTATAAACGAAAATCTCGCATATATTATCTTATTTTTAAGTTGGTACAATTTATAATATTTTGTTAGTGAAAATATTTAAATAGTAATATTTTATTATTATTAGAATCTTAAAATTAACTTGTACGTATACGTTTCTCAGTTTTCGAATGACAAATTACGAAAAATCCTTTAGAAAGAAACAAGACGTTATTAAGAGGCAAGTCATTTCGGCAGACAAGTTCAACGATCCATCACTCGTAATTGCTGGAGTTCAGAGTGACCATCTTGCTGTTATTTGATTATTACTTATTTATTTCCTTTCTCTATTAATTATAATAAAAGACAAAGAGAATACAAATTAATTATGAATAATAGTTGTATTGAGACTTTAGGGAGTGTAAAAGCAGTGGCTAGCACACAGATTGTAGCAAGTTCAAATCCAGGCGAGCGTCTGATTTTCATGTGCAAATCATTTTCGGCATGATGACATGATTACCATGTAATGCTTATCTGAGGCAACTAAGTAAGTTTTCGAAAGACATTCAATTATGTGTGAGAGAGAGACCAGTTGAAAAAACTATTTTAGTTAAGGGTCAACACTAAAGGATCTAATAATAATATTATGTTGCAGAGGAAAGGCAAACAATATCTTCATTTATATTTACTATATTTATGTTGAGTTAATGTTAATCGCACACTATATTTATCTTAAACTATAAATGAAACAAGGTATCTTTCGGATTTTATCGCGAATTTATTTTGATTTTTGGATCCTGACGTTTCGAATGCTTTACAGCAATCATGGTCACGGGATAGGTCTATCCGGTTCATTTACAATGGCAAAAACGCATAAATCTAAGAAAGTATTTTAAATTTGAGTATTTAACTACTTCATAGTCATAAATGACACAATAAGCGATTATTATACCCACCCTTGTGGGCGGCAACCAGCAATAAAATAATAGAAAAAGTGAAATAGATTTATTTTAAATTTAACAACAGTAATAGGTAGTGAGCTGAGTAAATATCAATAATGCTTATCAATTTTTATTCAGTCGTAATTATGTTATCATACTAGCGTCGTCATATATACCGAGAACCTTTAGTATCATAGTAGAAACGTAGTACTTTATACTTAAGCAATTTCAAAGTTACAACTGTCAGTTTAATAGGTACTGAGTACCTTCTGACTATCTGATTAATCAATATAAAAAATCAACTCAAAAATGTTAAGTGCCTATTTATCTTTACTAATACTTACCTAGTGTTCACTTGTTCTGTTTACAATTTGTAGCTCTCTATGATAAAATAAGCTTAGCAAAACAAAAACAATAAGTTTTATATTTTTTATATGTACTTATACGATTTGTAAAAGAAACGGCCCAATTACATGTGATGGATTGAGGAGTAGGAAGGACGATTGAATCATGAGACCCATTGGAATAATACAAAGTAACCAATCGAACATTTTCTTATTTGCCATCGAAAGTTTATGATATCTTTAGAGGGATACAAAATATGAAGGGCCCTTGATAATAAACGTCAAATAAATCGTCGTATGCTAACTTAGAGAGCAGTATTTCCTTTTCACCAAATGCAATATATTTTGAACGTTTTTGTTGAAATTAAGTGTTTTTACATTTAGAACTAGCGACTCATCCTTTAGAACCGATTATAAATTTGACAAAACGAGAATTGAGATATTTCATCGCAGTAAATAATGCTATATGGATAACAAGCTATCATCATACCAAACTTTATCCAAATCTGTTCAGTAGTTTCTTCGTTATGAATTTCCAGATACAGAGAGACAGGCAAACTTTTTTGCTTTGGCTTCTACGAGTATATTCGTAATTATCGCTGAAAGATTACCCAAAAATATTTAATGTACAGATTCGACTCATTGTATTGTTTTATAATATTATATTTAAATGAATTATTAACGCAACCTTTTTAATAGTACGATTTGTTTGTGATATATAACAATATAAAAAACTGAATTGAAAAAATATTTCAATGTACCTATATAAAAATAGCGACAGAAAAAAGGAAGCAATAAGAATTATAAAAAAAAATCTTTATTGACATATTTGTTTGTTTTTTAATTGTAGAACAAATAAATTATATAACTTCCGTATTAGTTTCCACTAAAATTCTAAACTATAGTGTGCGAGAATTTATCTTTGTTCAGGGCATATAATTTCATCAGCCCGTGTAATGCGATTATGGGCATTATAATTTTAATACTATTATGCTACCTTGCGTGCTCGCCATCCTGTTTTACGTACCTACTTATTTTATATACATGAAATACGTATCTGCTTTGCTCGGCGTGCCAATTTTATAATCACAACGCTATTCATTATTTTTGTTTTCTATAAAAACCCTTAATGTTTCATAATCTTCCCTAGTTATAGAATTAGACTTCCGCTGAAAGAAAAATATTAAGTACCTGGGGACGAGAGATTAAAAAGTTAATTAATTTGTATTAATATTTTTCGCTTGTTAACAATTTTTTTTTCATTTGTTTGTATTTTGTTTCATACCTATATTTAGTTCGCTATAAGATTCTGTGTTTAGAAAGCCTAAATTAAAAGAAGCCTGTGTGTTCAGGTCACACACACGCATACACATAATGTAATATAATTATAATAATATAATATAATTTAATATGATGACACGTTCGGCTCAGTTGATTGACCCTACCTTCTGCGCCAGCGGTCGCGGGTTCGAGTCCCGCTGGCGGCATTCATTTGTTGAGCACGAATGTTTGTTCTCCAGTCATGAGTGTTAAATGTTAATATTAATATTATGTATATGTATGTATTTAAAAATTTATATGTGTAGTATATGAACTATCTGGTATCCGTAACACAAGCCTCGTAGCTTACCACGGAACTAGATAGCGCTGTTGTAAAAAATGTCATATTTATTTATTGGAACGAAGTTCCTTACGGCAGGCTGGAGGAGATAGGGATTTTGCTGCGCGACCGAACTGAAAAATATGTGATAGTAAAAGCGTGGAATAAAACCGTTAAATAGTGCGCAGGCGCGACAGTCGTCATAGTAACAATGGCAAGTGAAGTAACAAGTGACTTGAATGCAATTGACAGTGATAATATTGGGAAATTATTTAGTGCAAAAGAATTAAATACGTAAGTATTCGTTTATTTATAAATATGAAATATTTTACATTGGTTATTTTATTATTATTATTTTACTTCCGAACTCATTACTCATGTACTATATTAATATAATTCTATCTGATTAATGTTTTAGAACAAAAGTAAAGTCTTACAGTAAATGTGTGAGCACTGGAAATCTAATTCGTCACCTTCGCGATGTTCATGGTCTACGAGAAAAGGGTATAGCTGCTAAAAAGACAATACAAGATTTTTTTACTACCAGCAGGCCTTCAACTTCAAAGCAGAGTATATCCTCAGCGTCGTCAACTAATGACAAGTGGTTCCTAGCGCGAGATCTAGCTCTCTGGTTTTGTCGCTCTTTGATGCCATTTAACTCAGTATCAGACAAAGGAATGCAGGACATGGTAGGTACACGTGGTGTACGTAGATAACTTAAAATAAAGTATTTCTTCATTTAATCCATAGACTTGACTTCAATGATTAAAGTTAGTTACCTTTTTTTAGAAATACAAGGTAATTGGGAACACGGCAGATTTACCATCTCGTTTTACAATATCTGGAACGGCTCTGGACGATGTATTTGAAAGCTGTTTATCACATGTGAAAAAGACAATTCAGCTAGATACGTCATGCTTTGGAGAAATAACCTTTGATTTGTGGAGCGATCAATATCGGAGGCAAAATTATATCACATTCACAAACCATTATCTGACAGAAGGTATATATTTTTCCCCTTTCCTTTATTTAAAGTACAATGTAAAGTAAGAATCTAATTGTAACAATATGTTTTATACAGATATGCAACTCAAATATTTCACGTTATTAACGACCTTAATAACCGAAAAAAAAACTGGTCAAAAAATTTGTGATATGATCGCTGAAGTAAGAAATGACTTTAGATTGCTTGATAAAACTATTTTTGCTGTCACGGACGCCGGAGCAAATGTTAAACGTGCAGTCGATTTGGCTTCACTTAACAGTCATCTCTGCTTGGGCCATGGTCTTCTTAATTTGGTGAATGTCGATGGAATAAATTCGACCCAAGAAGTAAAGAGACTGGTTACAAAGTGCAAAAAATAGTGAAGAAGCTGCGATATAGATTACCTGAATTAGAAGCTGAAGCTGATAAGGAACAGCGAAAAATAATTGTTTTACTAGAAAAAACAGGAGAAGATTTGGAAAACGAGAGGGATCCAATCCTTGATAATTTTGTGTACGATTATAATGAGATGGATGATGGCGATTCCAGTGAAATCGATGATTTTATGAAGCCAATACCAAGCATACAAACTTCGACACCGACCCGCTGGCACAGCGTTTTGGCCATGCTAGAAAGTTTAAATCATTCTTGCAATCGTTACGTTGTCAACATCTTGCTTGGCAAAATTGGCGAAGAGCAACTTAAATTAAACAATTTTGAGTGGAAGTTAATGACAGATTTACTCATATTTCTAAAAAAAATCAAGGTCATTGTAGAAATACTATGCTCTCAAAAATCCACATCTTTAAATGTTGCGCTGATATTCCGATCAGAAATTAAAGACGCACTACAGTCCTCAGATGATGATGAACCACTTGTATTGTTAACTCTTAAAAGAAATATGATGGATAAATTAAATCACCGATTCCCGATCACAAAACTAAAAGTGGCTGCTACTTTGTTGGACTGTCGCTTTCAAGGGATACGTGAAGTAGATGTGTATCTTATGATTTCCAATCAAACAAGGGTGTCTTTCTTATCAGATTACATCAGAGAAATTGTTAAAAGTCGTCCACATCTAATCCCTTCTATGGAGACTTCTGAATCTCAAGCAGTAGCAAGACCGACTACGACATTCTGATACCGTTACCGTTAGTTCCTTTCTAATCAGGCTTTCCGAAAAGCATTCTGGCATTGAAACTCAGTCTGTACCTGTAGATGATCCAATTGAACAAGAATGTTGGAAATATTTTGCAACATGCAAGCTGCAGGATCTTAAAGATGGAGATTTCTTGAATTACTGGCTTGTAAATAAGGATTCTTTCCCGTGGCTTTCTTCGCTAGCGAGGTCGATTTTAGGAGTACCCGCAACAAGTACGCCTAGTGAAAGAGTTTTCTCGACCGCTGGGTTAGTTTTGTCTGCCAAAAGGTCTAGATTGACTTATAATCGTGTAAACAAAGTGATATTTATTCATGACAATTGTAGTGCATGCAAAAGCGCTATTTTATAGAAGTCCAGATTTATTTAATTTTATTTATGTCAGGTTTCACTTCACATTTATTGTTGATTAATGTAGTACAATATGTTTTTCAGATTCAAGATTATTGTATATTTATATTTTATATAATATATATTTCAGGATTATTTTAAGTTTCGGTTGCGGTGATTTTGTAAATCGATCTCATCGGATGATTTACAAAACAATTTTGGGTTTAATAAAACTAAAGCTTTGTTTTCTCTTTAAGATAATTAGGTAAATGAAAATTATTCAAATTACTACTAAACTCTATTGTTATATTTATTTTATTTGATTTCATTTTAGTTTTACTTAAAGAGACATATTTTATTACATATTTTAGTTGATAATTTGAATTACGATTTTTTTTATTTTACGTAATTTATTATTTCCTAAAATACTGAATTTCCTAAATACTTTCCTGTACTTAAATAAAAACTAATCAGTAAAATTTAAGAGAAAAATCAAGAAAACCTACATAAAATTGAGCACGATTTTTTTTTGCAAATTGTGTCGATTCTACATTAACCGAAGGAACTTCGTTCCTACCTGGTGTCCCACGACACCATTTATATTTTTTATTTTATTTATATTAGTAGTTTCATCAAAATAAATAAAAATACTAAAGCATCTTTTTAAAGCATATTTACGTTATAAGTTATAACTCTCCATTACATACTACGCTTACATTCATAACACAAATACAATACAGCATGAAAACCAATAACCTCTGCGTTCGTGTAATAGCTGAAAAGAGCTCGTGTTTATTGAGTCGTTAGGATATAATTTCATCTTGTGTTTATGACGCCGTAAAGTTTGCAGCGCTTAGTATACACCCGCTGTCAATTACCGCCCTTCATCTTTTCGGTTCGCTCATTTCGATTTTCACCTTCGATTTAAGATTACCTTTTGAAATATTACCGTTCATTTTGTCCTCAAATGTTCCTTGTTAAATTTTCCTAAGAAAAATGTGATTAAATTTGTATGAGCACTGGACTTTGACAAATGAAAAGTCCTCATTCCATTCAGCTTATCAATATATAAAAGAAATGAGCTTGTCAATCTGAGATTTCGCAGAATCTCGGATGAAATATGACAGAGTCATTAGTTACGTTGGTATTCACAAAAGTGAGGCGTCAAAAAGGAAATTATTATTTAACTTACCCTGAATACGCACGACGAAAATCTGATAGAATGCTTAACAGTTTTATTTAGAAAGTTAAATTGTTATACCTATTGAACGTAACTGTTTTATTTACTTGTCACGTACACTGCTTGACGCAACATGTTCGTAATTTTTTGCCTGGATTTCAGCATATTCTATATTTTGGGGTCAAAGGTGAATAAGAAATAAAATACAAAGCCCTTTGAAATAAATGAACAAGTTTCAATCCTGCTATTTTTATTCCACTCGTTTATAAAAGCGTCCACTAGCTTTAAAAAGCGTGAGCTTGGTAAGCTGATATTAAATATTATTAATTTTGCACAGTACAAACTAGTATTAAGTCGTTGTAATAAATTAAATAATTAAAGGTGATGTAATGTGTGATTTAGTATATAGTATCAAGTCAAAATTTGCATTTATATTTAATTTTTAACCGACTTCAAAAAAGGAGGAGGTTATTAAATATATTTTTTTGTAAATTTAAGAAAATATGATTTATAACAAGTATAGGTAATAGTAGTTCGATATACGAGTGTATGAAGAGAGCGAGTTTATAGCGACGTATAACAATGATGTGGCCATAATATAATATTAGTGTTGGCAGCTGTCTTTAGTGAATTATGTTTATCCGACAGGTGGCAGCTGCACTCCGGACGTACTTAATCCATCGGAGTGACGGTGTGTGAACTAACAATAAGAACAGTTTCACAGCTAACATGAGTAATTACTATGACTATATCATTATTCTAATTGCCAGTAAATAAAAAATATACATATATGTTCATTGTAATTTGTATTAATTATTTCTTTAATAAAAATAAACCTATAACCGTAACTCACTTGACGTAAAATACTAACTAACTATAAATATAGTTAAGAAGCAAAGTATTACAGGAATAAGTTGTCATGATATAAGATGACGTGAAAATAGAAGAGTTTAAATCCCGCGTGCTTTACTATTTATATTTAGTACTAGCTGATACCCGCGACTTCGTCCGCGTTACTTGAAATATTAACAAAGTTTTCCGCATGCGCGCTACGCCGCTTGCCCCACTGAACACGCAGTGCATATACAAATCGTTGTTTCTTGAAACTTTAATAACTTTTTATTAAATGAAGATATCGCAATCATTTTTTTTGATAAGGGCCAAGTGTCTAAGAAATAAAACATAAAAAGTTTCATTGAAGTCAGAAGTTTCCAGTAGTTTTTCCGTGATGCGCGCACAACTGCAGACCTCTAGCATTTTATTTATATAGATGTTGAATTGACATATATAGCGGAGAATGACATGAAAAATTTCTATATTTAACTCCGCCCAAAGGAGAGTTATGTAAAAAAATATTTACAAAAATGAAAAAAATATATATGTACATGACATACATACTGCACTATAAATACAATTAACATCTTTTGTATGAAAGACGTGCTATGTTCTTTCGCCAACTGGTTCTCTTCTTTTTAGTTCACTTTTAAGTTAGTTGGACTATTTTCATTTTTGTACATAATTTCATATTTAATTTTTGTGTTTTTGTTCGTATTAAAGTACGTATTTGTTTGCCGATATAATAAGTAACCATCATACTAATACATGTAAACATACATACATTACAAAAAAGGTAGTAGCTATAAATACATAATTACATCGTAACATTATATAGTTAACAACCTACGTGTAATGCAATTTAATAAAATTTTCTTTAGCAGGTACATGCGAGGAAATCATTAGTTAGTTCAGAGTATTACCTATCTATCTTGAACGAAGATGAAACAATATTGACATTGTATAATGGAAAAATGGCGTGATTGGAACGAATTATTGCTAAAGAAAATTGCCATTCTTTGAGGTTTATTATAGAGCTAGTTATTGGGTAGTGGGATGAAGCCTACGGCTCAGAGGTGTTTGGGCAAAACTGGTGGTGTCAAATGCACGATATCATAGGTTAGATTTCCAGATGAGGTAAGAGATTTTTAATTAATTAAAAGAAGGATTTATAACATCGAAGACAATTTAGAGCACATTTATTATGCATAGACCTACATTATTTTCAGTTAGTTAAATATTTTTATATATCTTTTTCAATTTTACCTAAATTTTAGAAACTTTAATTAAACGTTATTTCTACGTTATCTTTGGGACTACTTAACTAATTTATGTAAGTATAAAATAAAACAAAACGTTGCTTACACTAACGAATAATTCATTAAAAAATAAATAAGTTTTTAAGAGCAATAAACATAATGTGTTTATTTGTTTATTACCTACTATGCATATATAACTATTGATGCCATTGCTTAAACAATATTTGTTTAAAATGTTGAACATTTAATATTTTTTCTATTTTCTACAATCTGTGAAATGTAACGCCTATTGTAATTTGATTGACACAAAAGTTTAAATATTTAAAGCACGTTAAATAAAGTTTTATTAAATTTTCGGACTTGCGTAAAATCTTCGCGATCATGTAATAGTGGAAGGCAGAGGAAAGTTCCGCTTTATTGAGTCGTTAGGATATAATTTCATCTCGTGCTTATGGCGCTGTCAAAAGTTTGCAGCGCTTATACAGCCGCTGTCAATTACCAAAGTCTCCGCCTCAGCTTGCTAAAAATGAAAATAACTTGGCAAGAAACTTATGATGAAGCAATTCACTGGATAACAATCTCAAACACTGTGTTTTTATTTTTACTATTATGTCTCATATAAAATTTTAATTTTAATCGATTTTTTATGTTGAATATGTATTGTTATCGAGAAAAGATAGTTTTGTAATAGTCTATTTTTTAACTAATGTTTGTATCCACATAAATACTTTTAGTCCATTCATTTCTAATTTTGAAGAAAATATCTTACTTTTATTGTAGTGATCTAAATTCAGAAATTAAAATCACAGAACATGCAATCAATGAACAATCTTTTAATAACAATACTTTTATTTAATACATTTATTCTAATAGAAACTTGTTTTAAGTTGGAATACTTCAAAAATAGTTTAGAATACGCTACTACGGTCTACGTCTGCTGTTAGTTGAGCTCTTTTAAAATTAACTACGGCTTGAACACGGGTGTCAACGATTTAAAGAAATATATCCGAAAAATTTACTAACAATAATTAAAAATCAATTAGCACACAAAACAACTTTTTTTATTAAGTCCAAACTAGCAAGCAGCCTGTAGTTGATAGGTTTACTTACATTTTTTTTCCATCTCCTTATTAATTTATTTTCTGACCGATCTATTTCTAACGCATCTCTCTTTATAGGACCCTTGTATATGAAATCGCGTGATATTACTAGTAAATAAAGTATTAAATTTGGTACATAGGTGTTCTGTATACAACGTGGCAAGTTTGATTGCTTGTCAAGTACACACATGGTTTTGGGAAAACTCGTTAAATTTTGCACGGATATTCATTATTAAAACATGCTTCACAGGAATTTGTAAATTAATTTTAAATACAATTTAACAAGAAGATCTTTAGATCTGAAAAAAGTAGTAGGTACAAAAAACCTACATGTAAACTCACCAAATTGAGGTGAAAAATGTTCAGTTATAAAAAAGTTAATACAATAAAATAAAAATGTTCAAGTTATGTTAATTTACTTAAGAATTACTTTAATTCTTTTAATCTTTATTCTCTCAAATAAAATTAACCAAATATGGGTCATATTTGGTCAATTTTATTTGAGAAAAAAATGAAAACCGACTTCAAAACGCTACAAATCGAAACTAAAAAGAAAAAAAAATAATTTTAATTACTTAGTTATTGTTGGAGTCGGTGCCAGCCAAGGAGATTGTATTAGGATTATTTTGCTTTGGCTGGCACCGACTCCAACAATAACTAAGTAATTAAAATTATTTTTTTTTCTTTTTAGTTTCGATTTGTAGCGTTTTGAAGTCGGTTTTCATTTTTGTTAAAAAATAATTTATTTTAAATTTTTTTGTGGAAATTATTATGTTTAAATAAAATATTGGAAGGCTAACTAAACTACTGCTCCAATAAGTCAGCGAAGTTTTGAAATGAACGACAAAAGTCAATCGAGATTTGTCCACGTCTATTTTTCCACGTAACTCGTAGACGTTAATAAGATTTACCTTCTATTATCAATCCACCTAATATCCTGAAGGAATACGACTATCAGTTCATAAGTACGTATAATATTAAAAGAATTTTCTTTCAACTCCTAACCGTTGAGGATATATACCTTACATCATCACAAATTCTTGAACAGCTTTAGAAAATATATGAAAAAGGTAATCAGTGCCGATAAAATTTAAGGGTTGCCCTCGATTTCTCTAGGATCCCATCATCAAATGCTGACTTGGTGACAATGAGAACATCTTGAATGTATACCCTACCGAACAAAAAAGAAATTTTTAAAATCGGCCCACAATTCACGGAGAAATCGGTGAAAACACATAAAAAACAACTGTTGAGGAATTTTACCTTCCATCATCAGCTCATCCACATGAGATGATGATTTTCATACGTAAAAGCTTTATCGGGTTTAGAAAATATATCAAAAACATAATAGGTGCCTGTAAATTTTGAGAGTTGCCTTCGATTTCCCTGGGATCCCATCATCAGATCCTGACTTGGTGACAATGGGACCACCTCGGAACTATACCCTACCAATCAAAAGAAAAATTTTTGAAATCGGCCCACAGACGGCGGAGCAATCGGTGAACATACATAAAAAAAAAATACATACAACGGAACATATAACCTCCTCCTTTTTTGAATTTTTTTTGAAGTCGGTTAAAAAGGTTAATACTAGGAAAAAGGTCAATACTAGGTTTTAACAGTTACTAGTATAAATTTCTTAGAGTCTAGAAATGAGATATTTTCCTGTAGTAAAAAGTATTCCATATGTTGACCCCGATAACCACGTCATACCACATTTCATCATAATTTGTTTAGTGGTGTTCTAGTAGTGCGTTCGCAGAAAGACAGATATACAAAAACTCAATAAACTATAGATTCTGATTCTTTGTCGACAATAATTACTATTTCAATAAGATTTGAGAAAAAATATTTAATGTACTGATTAGACTTAGTAACTAGTTAGAATTTTACTATAAGTATATAGATGTAGAGACATTTTGACTAAAGATTAGAAATTATTCTCTTTTTACATTAGTATGTGAAGCGAGAAATACACCTAAGGCTGCCTAATAATAAGACGAATAAATTGAAGAGAAATGTCAGAGTTCATTAATGAGAGATTTATTAAAAATTATGATGTTTTTGCCGACTATAAATTATTTTGCCAATGAAGACCGTTCCTATTAATATTGTGTAATTGCGGAGTTATACTGTGGAAGAAATATTAAAATTTATTAATACCGGTACCTCATTCTCCTTTCCAATATAATTTGGATGTTATTTCATAAAGAAGATTTATAATTATTGTTACGAGCTTTGCAGTTGTTAATATAACTGTTGTTTTCTGATTGAGACTGTGTAAATGAATAATAATAAAAGTCCAATGGGAGCCTTCTTTTTTATTTTGAATTATAATTTTCATAAGCTTTTCTTTGAAAACTGAATTTTATTGTGATATGTGGGAGTAAAAGGGTCAAGATTTTTAAAGTCCTACTGCTGGACTACGCTAGCATAATGTGTTGAACTAGTTATTTCCTCTTAGGTATCGTAGTATGTATAAACATTAATATTATGATCAATAACAATATTTGATGTCGCTTCTGGGCATGAAGGCGATGGAATCAGGCCCACTTTACTACAAGGGGGACCATAGACCACCACTCTGGCCATGTAATTGTATTACAATCCTTAAGTGTATATGTTCAGTTCTTTTCAACGTCCCACTACTGGCACGGATTCATTACGAAGGAATAGTACGTTATATCAAATTAAAAATGATTAGCATAAAATATTTCATGTGAGTCAGGGGTTTGAATTTAGATTATCTCTACAACTACGATAATTCTAGAATGGTCAATAACGTCCCACTACTGGGCACGGATTCATTACGAAGGAATAGTACGATATATCAAATTAAAAATGATTAGCATAAAATATTTCATGTGAGTCAGGGGTTTGAACTTAGATTATCTCTACAACTACGATAATTCTAGAATGGTCAATAACGTCCCACTACTGCGCACGGATTCATTACGAAGGAACAGTACGATATATCAAATTTAAAATGATTAGCATAAAATATTTCATGTGAGTCAGGGGTTTGAATTTAGATTATCTCTACAACTACGATAATTCTAGAATGGTCAATTTGTGTTAAATAATCTTACACCAAAATGTGCTTAAAATCTGTAAACCAATTTGGAACAATTTATTTTGGTTTCCATTAATTTTAATTTACTGATAAATTTGTTTCGTTATCGTCAAAATAATAATTAAGGCTAAAAGCTTTTCGATTTCATTGCTTTTATTTTGATTTGATTACATTAGAAGTTATTTTATGATGAATAAATTTTCGCTTTATTTAATAAAAATAGATGAGTGATATAAAATATACGTAAATAGCTTCAAAACGTAGTTTTTTTTATAATAGGCATACCTAAAGAGTTTGTGTGAATGACTGTCATTTTATAGTACCTAATACGTATTGAATATTATTACTACTGTTTCGTTATCGTCAAAATAATAATTAAGGCTAAAAGCTTTTCGATTTCATTGCTTTTATTTTGATTTGATTACATTAGAAGTTATTTTATGATGATGAAATTTTCGCTTTATTTTAATAAAAATAGATGAGTGATATAAAATATACGTAAAAAGCTTCAAAGTGTAGTTTTTTTATAATAGGTATACATAAAGAGTTTGTATGAATGACTGTCATTTTATAGTACCTAAACGTATTGAATATTATTACTAAGTATGCGATAAGTATATATTCCTATTGATTGTGGTTTTACAAAAAAACTAACCTAAGGAACTACGAATTTTATTTAAGAACTATTTTTAATAGTTTATAACTTAACTTACAACTTACATCTGAGACCATTATTCTATAACATTTATTTTATTAGAAATTCCAAAAAATATGAAGTGAAGTTAAAGTTTGTAAGTAAATTCGCATTAATTAAAGGACAAGTCAAATGAGCCCAATGTGTTTATGCATAGTTCTATCCTAGGTCTTTAGTATAAAAGTATAGAAATGCCATACATTTTTGAATCTATTCCATTTTAATTCATATTTAAATTAATACGATGTTTTTTTACAGGTAAAGATATAAAGAATTTTACAAGTAAAAGATAGCATTAAAAAGAATCATCAGCCCTTTTTGACGTCCCACTGCTGGGCACGGGCCTCCCTCAGTACGAGGGGGATCAGGCCATAGTCCACCGCGCTGGCCTAGTGCATGTTGGCGGACTTCACATGTCTTTCAAAAATTTGCTAGGTTTTCTCAGACATGCAGATTTCTTCACGATGTTTTCTTTCACTTAAGACAAGTGGTAATCATGATAGAAATGATTCGCACATGAAAATATCAGAGGTGCGAGACCCGGATTT
This sequence comes from Boloria selene, assembly GCA_905231865.2. Classification (NCBI taxonomy): domain Eukaryota; kingdom Metazoa; phylum Arthropoda; class Insecta; order Lepidoptera; family Nymphalidae; genus Boloria; species Boloria selene. Next base: position 5,319,235 of record HG993141.1, read on the forward strand.
GAACCCGCATCACTCGGTTATCCAAATTCCAAGCGAGCGCGTTACCGCTGGGCTACCACTGTCTTAAAAAGAATACCGAAGGATTAATAAGGTATATTACAAGTAAAAACATAGGTAGATAGTAAAATAACGTAAAAGGTAGTTTCCATTTGAGCAGCAGGTGTCCTTTACAATTGCTATTGTATAGCCATCCAATAATTTCATCGCCTGGAACAAATCTTCAAAGCGAAACGAAGTGCAATGATTGTAGTTTCTTTTTAAATGTTGTATTTTAACTGACTTTTATAAAAAAGTATCTCATTTATTCTGCAAATAAGTTATTAACACTTTTGTAATTTGTCTGTAGAACTCTTGCTTATTCATTGTTAAAAGAATTAACTCCATCATTTCTTTCCTTATGGTTTGAGGTTTTAAGTATATATCTCGATAATGTTAATATAGTTTCATACAAGATACATTTCACCTCGTTAGCAGATGAGTATAAGACAATGTTAGTTTGGATCTTAGACTAAATATAATTAAAAAGCGTCTCGTAGCAATAGGCTTCTAAAAGTAATTGTGTGAATTTTTCATTAACAGTATTTTCATTATCTTTCATAAATATATTTATTCAGCATAAGATAAAGGGCAACGAAATCTCAATATGAAGGAGGCTGTATAATTAGTTTTTGAAATTTGAATTTTTTTGCATAAATTAACCTAAATATTAAATGTAATGAATGAATAAATGATGAAATTTTATCGAATTGAGCACAAAAATTTATATTCAAAGTAATTTTAATATCGAAGTATTAAAGCAAAAAGCAGCTATGATGAATGAAATGTAACGAGCCGGGAGACCTTTATTTTCCTGGTACCCCAGACTTCGTTTACACGCGGTGTTCTTTTTAATTTTTCTCGCCGCAGTTCTACTATTTTTAAGAGGAAAATATTTTGAAATGCTAACAGTTTTTAGATTGTAACTAAAAAACTTTATTTCGCTAAACCTAAATATTTATTTTTATTACTATATTCCATAAGCTTGGCTCATTTTATAACGCTACGATAAAATAAAATTTGGGATAGTAACAAACAGCACCCTCTAGTTCCATCATAAGCTACGAGGCTTGTGTTACGGATACCAGATGCTTGATACACATTATATAACATTAAATACATACATAATTGTTCGGCAGGCGGCCCCCTCCGACTCCTCCACGAGTTTCGCCTCGTCAACCCGCTCATCAACAATTTCGACCCATTGACCCAGCTAGAAGTCGGCACGACTATAGCACCTCGCAGACGGCTCCGCTCAGGCCAGTTTACTCAGCTCAACCATCAGCTACTGTCGCTCCCATTGCAGATAATATGCCCTGCCCATACTGCAGACATAGAGGGCACAAGCTCATCGCCTGCCCGCGGTACAACGACCAACCGATCCAAGGACGATGGGACTTCATCAACGCGCGCAACCGCTGTCGACGCTGCTTAGGCCCTCATTATGAAAATGAGTGCAAGTCCACGAGGGCTTGCAAAGAGTGTGGAAATATAAGACATCACACATCACTGCATCGGCCCAATGCTTCTTCTCCAACTCAATCGAACGCTCATCTTCTACCTCCGCATCTAAGAGAGCAACCCAGACAGCGCTCAGCTCACGAGCATCAACATTTTTCGGCGCACGCTGCACAAGTGAACCCCAGGCCGCATCACAATCAACCTAATCATTCGCGCTCGCCTAGTAGGTCTCGTGTAGGTGGTCAACAATGACTATCTACAATAAATGAACAACGAGAAAATAATCAGCACACTCAACTCAGCAACTCAGCTCACACACAGACATTACAAGCTCACTCTGCGATATCAGCTCCAACCATGAATAATTATTTTTGTAATTCCGCTCAACGTGAAGAGCACGTTACCAATTTACCAATTTTATTACCCACCGTCTCGCTAAAAATAGCAGACGTACATGGCCAGTTTCACACAGCTAGAGCTTTGTTAGATTGTGGTAGCATGATAACACTTATAACTCAGCGCATGGCTCGAATTTTGAATTTACCGCTAAATCAAACATCACTGAAGATCGCAGGAGTGGGCAACCACCACACACAGGACTCAAAGGCATCAATCACAATAGTATGTAGACCTACACACCATGACACACCTACGATTACGGCTACAGCGCATATTTTAAAAAATGTTACAGGTTATTTACCATTACGAAAAGTTCCGCGCATAGCAGACACAGAGCCTACGATTCCTTTGGCAGATCAAGATTACCATACACCAGCTCCGATCGATCTCTTGTTGGGTTCTGACGTTCTCGGCCAAGTCTTGGACGGGACTAAGGTTTCCTTAGGCCGGGGGAAGCCCATAGCCTTCGGCACGATTTTCGATTATGCATTGATAGGACCTATTGAGGATTTATATGCAACGTCAGCGAACCAGTTCATCTCGGCTCACGTTATCAGCTCAAAACTAGAATCCCACGTATGTACACGCGAAATTTGCAAGCGCCTTGAAAGGTTCTGGGAGTCAGAAGAACCCCAACCTCATATAGCAACCAATCCTTTGCAGGAACAATGCGAAGAGATTTACCGCACCACAACAACTCGATTACAATCAGGCAAATATATGGTAACGTTGCCTTTTCTATCAAATGCGCCGACCTTAGGCAACACTCATGCTATTGCGCTACGTAGATTTCTGAATCTCGAAAAGAAGCTTCAAGCAAATCCGCCCCTCCGCTCTCAATACGTTGACTTTATGAATGAGTATCTGAACTTGGGACATATGTCACCCTGTCACCCGAGTACCTTTGCAGGTAGACCGCACTTCTATATTCCGCATCATGGCATCTTCAAGACGGGATCAGATAAGTTGCGCACTGTATTTGATGGTAGCAGTAAAAGCTCAAATGGCATAAGTCTAAATGAATGCTTGCACACAGGTCCAGCTCTCCAACAGGATATTGTAGATATTATTATGTCATTTAGAACACACCCTGTAGTCTTCAGTACCGACATCAGAAAGATGTTCAGAAACATTCTCATCCATCCAGATCACAGGCAGTATCAACTTATTCTCTGGCGGTCGTCACCAGACCAGCCTCTGCTCACATATGCGCTAAATACAGCCACGTATGGTTTACGGTCCAGCCCGTACCATGCCATCCGCACACTGCTCCAATTAGCTGATGACGAAGGTCATCGTTACCCACAAGCTGCACAGATCCTACGCAACTCGATCTTTGTTGACGATATACTCTGTGGCCATGACTCTGTGGAGTCTGCACAGGCACTACAAACCGAGTTGATTGATTTGCTTGGTCTAGGTGGATTTCAGCTCAGTAAATGGACTTCAAACTGTTCCCAGCTCCTGGAACGTTTTCCAGACGACCAATGTGACATGCCTAAGGACTTTGACACCAGCCCAGAATCGAACACCATTAAAGTGCTTGGGATACGATGGATTCCTCAATCGGATGAGTTCACTTATCGCATATCTCTCCCTCCAATAATTCAAATCACAAAGCGCTCCATTCTCAGCACAGTAGCATCACTCTACGACCCCAATGGTTGGGTCACACCAGTTATTTTCCGCGCAAAGCTTCTTTTGCAGAAGTTGTGGCTCCTGAAACTAGGATGGGACGAACCCCCTAGCAATGAAACTTGCACAGAGTGGCAGCACATTTCACAAGATCTCCCTCAACTCTCGAATCTTCGCTTACCTCGTCACATTTGCAAATATAAGCCGACATCCACTTACTCACTCCACGGGTTCGCGGATGCATCAGAAGCTGGATATGCGTCTGTCATTTACCTTCATGAGCTTAATGCCGATGGACAGGTCAATGTACACCTGGTCGTTGCCAAGTCAAAGGTTGCACCTATTAAGAATCGCCTCTCAATCCCTAAATTAGAATTATCAGCTGCAGCTCTTTTGTCACAACTCATGAATCGTGTGTCCACTAAATTATCAGCTCATATTACTATAGACCAGCATATCTGTTGGTCAGATAGCACAATAGTTATAGCTTGGCTGAACACGCCTCCTCATCGGCTCCAGACATTCGAGGCCAACCGAGTGGCAAAAATAACGTCTAGCCCGACTAGAACTATATGGAGACATGTTCCCACGAATCTCAACCCTGCAGACTGTGCAAGCAGGGGCATGTCAGCACAATCGCTTTCAGCTCATGATCTCTGGTGGTCTCCCAGTTGGCTCAAAGAGCCCCCTAGCACCTGGCCCAAGATGCCAGTTGCCTTAGGCCATCATGCTTTACCAGGCCTTAAATCTAAAAAAGTGCCAGCGCATATAGCCGTTCCGGATGTTGACCATGATCTGCTTACTCGCTTCAGCTCACTTGACAAGCTAGTCGGGGTGACGGCTTGTATGAGGCGTTTCATTTTCAACTGTAAGCGCGGTCCAGAGGCACGTCGCGTTGGTCCGTTGACAGTTAGTGAACGTAGGGACGCTCTGTTATTCTGGGTCCGCACCGTTCAACAAAATGAGTTTGCAGAGGACTTTCACCGTCTTCAAACAGATAAACTTTGTACCGCTCGACTGCAGCGTCTCTCGCCATTTATGAAAGACGGTCTCTTGAGAGTCGGTGGTCGTCTCTCTCATGCTTCGATTAGGTACGATGCTCAACATCCACTCATTCTTCCCAGCTCTAGCCCACTCGTAGATCTCATCATTGATCACTACCACAAAGTACACTGCCATCCTGGCTCTGACACTCTACACGCCATTTTACGCCAGCAATTCTGGATACTATCCGCTCGTCGCGTGATCAGACGCCGGGTGTTTAAATGTATAAGATGCTTCCGATGTCGCGCTCAACCCAAAGCCCCGTTCATGGGTGATCTTCCCGCGGATAGGGTTAACCCTCAACCTGTATTTAGTCAAGTCACGACTGACTTTGCCGGCCCGTTTCTCATTAAATCTAGTACATTACGGAACGCTAAGCTCTTAAAGGCGTACTTTTGCATATTCGTGTGTCTCTCAACGAAGGCGGTTCATTTGGAGGCCGTCTCTGCTCTTACCACTGAAGCCTTTCTAGCGGCATTACAAAGATTTATCTCACGGCGCGGTACGCCGGTACTAATTAGATCAGATTGCGGCACCAATTATGTAGGCTCCAGAAATCATCTTATAGAAGTTCAAAACTTTCTCACTGCTAATAACGATGCAATCACACACAAACTAGCCAACCAGCACGTAACCTGGTTGTTGAACCCCCCAAAGGGGCCCTGGTTCGGCGCGTTACATGAAATTAACATTAAATCTACAAAACAACTCCTTTATCGGGTAATTGGTGAACAACACCTTACGTTTGAGGAATTTTCCACACTTCTGACACGAATTGAGGCTGTACTTAACTCCAGACCTCTCTGCCCACTCTCATCCGACCCATCGGACTTTCAGCCCTTAACCGCTGGCCATTTTATTATAGGCCGTCCGCTCACAGCTCTGCCCGAGCCGTCCTTTGATGACAGGCCATTATCTGCTCTTAAACGTTTTCAACTCATACAAGCTCTTTCTCAACGCTTTTGGACACTGTGGACCAAATCCTACCTCCATACCCTTCAGACCCGCTCCAAATGGCTTTCCCCTTCCTCACCTCCTCAAGTTGGCGAGCTTGTACTCATCAAAGAAGATAACCTGCCCCCGCTCCAATGGAAACTAGGAAGAATTACCCGCACTATACCTGGAAAGGATGGAGTTATCCGAGTTGTGGATCTTGACACGGCCCAAGGATATCTGCGCAGACCTGTACTCAAGATAGCAAGGCTGCCGTTGGATTCAGCTCAGGAAGAAGTGCTCTCTCGGGCCCCCCAGGATGTTCGCGCCACTCGGGCGCGACGATTGAAGCTATGATTCGCTTTCTCTCTCTCTCTCATCGATTCGGCGCGAACGCAGTGTCGTGCCGCCCGGAAGAGTCCCTTGTCGCCTTTGGTCCGAGAAAGGTCGATATAGTGCTAAGAAAAGGTGTGTCCGACCACGCGCCCGCGACCTTCATCCCGTCTGCTCGTATAAATTATAATTAAGTATAAAGCATATAGAATATACTGCCGGCCGGCATCTAAGAAAACATTAAAGTGAAAAAGTGTGTATCAAACTTTCGGTGCATGCGTATACGTGTGTAGGTATAATCAGCTCAGGAGCGTGCCTTCCGCCCCGCGCCATCCATCTATCATCAGCTCATCTACATTCCAAGTAAGTCCAAACATATTCCCTATCCAACTCAACCCTCACTTCAGCCCATCGCCGATTGTGAAGGGCGCAAGCCCCCACAATAATATTATAGATATAAGTCTGTATGTTTGTCTGTGACCTGGCAAATAGCTGGTTATGCGGGATAACGTACAGTATATTTTTTGTACGGGAAAATATCTCATTTCTCAGAACTGTATGCTTACCGTCATAGCACAAAACTTAATTTTACATAAAAGTAAAAAAAAATAATAAAAGTAATAAATTTTAGGTATTATATTAAGTTTTAATACTTTAAGTTTGCTTTAACTGTGTGTTAATGATGGAAATAGCTAAATACATGTAAATAAAGATTACACAACCCAGGGGCTTAACCATGAAAAAGTGGAATTGAAGCTACTTGATTCATTTATAATTTGATTTATTAGTCAGAACTACTACATAAATTATCATTTAGAATGAACCTATCATTTTAATGTTAATTATATGTAAAATAAAACATTATCATAATACAACAATTATTTCAGAGAGACTTTACCTATTACCAGACAAAGTAAGTACCTTGTACAACCCAAATTCTCTATTTCTAAAACAATATGAATCTTTAATAGTATTTTTAGCCAAGGAAGGAAGGAGTCAACAAATGATTTATGTTCGAATCTTATTATAAGCAAATACCTCGCGAATTTTGCTCTTATGATTGTGAAAATACTTATTTAGCAAAATATTATATTATAAATATAATAATTTGGCGACACGTTTGGCTCAATTTGTAGTGACCGTACTTGCGGCGCCAGCGGTCGCGATTTCGAATCCCGCTGGGGGCATAAATTTGTTGAGCACGAATATTGTACTCCAGTCATGGGTGTTTATATTTATATTATGTATTTATTCAAAGTTATATATGTAGTATATCAACTATCTGGTATCCGTAACACAAGCCTCGTAGCTTAACACGGAACTAGATAGCGCTGTGTGTAGTAATGTCCCAACATATTTATTTATTTATTTTATATTAGCAATTAAATAAAATATAGTATTATTTATTCGCTTATGATAATATATCTTGTAATTTCAATTTCAATTTACGACGACATGACTTTGACGACATGTACCCTACCTGCTGTGCCAGCGGTCGTTGGTTTTAGTCCCGCTGGGGCGTTTATTTGTTTGATGAGCACGAATATTTGTACAACAGTCATGGGTATTTATATCTATAATCGTCATCGTCATCAGCCCTTTTCAACGTCCCACTGCTGAGCACGGGCCTCCCTCAGTACGAAGGGGATCAGGCCATAGTCCACCGCGCTGGCCTAGTGCGAGTTGGCGGACTTCACATGCCTTTCGAAAACTTGTTAGGTTTTCTCAGACATGCAGGTTTCCTCACGATGTTTTCCTTCACCGTAAGACAAGTGGTAATCATGATAGAAATGATTCGCACATGAAAATATCAGAGGTGCGAGACCCGGATTTGAACCCTCATCACTCGGTTATCCAAGCGACGCGTTACCGCTGGGCTGAGTATTTCAGAGAGTATTGAATGAGATTCGACTGAATTAGAGTTTATTATATGTATCGATGAAGTAAAATTGAAGATGATTTATGAGATGATAGTGTAAGCCCAAAAATTTTAATTTTGGCATTCAAGAACACAAGGAATGTTGATCTCAAACAGCTTCCGCTAAGAACGTTGCCTTCAAAGGCAGTGATGCAAATGCCGCAACAATTTCCAAGACATGCCTTCAGGTATTGTAGATGTTGCAAGAATAAAAACAATTTATAATTTACACAGTTGTGTACACACATTTTTTTCTTTCTTTTCCAGACACATTTTCGTTTAATTATACATATTTTTTAACATTTTAATAGACAAATATGTTTTTACATCGTACCTAAGAGTAGCCCAAATCCCAATTATCTAGAATGAGTCCAATTTCTATTTGAAATAAAAACTATATCGAAATACTTTTTAAAGTAGTAAGTTATATCCAAAATAAGTAGTAATAAGAAAAGGCTGAAATATTTGCCAAAAATCTTTATGTAATTGTTATATTAATAAAATATTATTACTATTTAATTTTGATAATAAAGATGGCTCTATGCCAAATTAAATCAGCAGACGGCTACGGTTCCTAATTCCCTTCTCTTAGAGTATTGCTTTTAGATTTATTAAAAACGTAATTTGTCAAACGTAATTTTTTTTTTGATTATTTGCAATAAAAACGTTAGATATAATTTTCTAATAAAATTAAAGAATTTCACATTAATGCGAATATTTAATAAATAAAAAACGAGTTTTCTAACTTACCTATAGCTAAGAATTTTACCATTTAAATCACTCCATAGTATAAAATAGATCTTTAAAACTACGCAACGGATTTTGATGTGTTTTTTTTAATAGATAGAGCGATCCAAGAGAAAGGTTTATATGTAGTATAACTAGCAGAACCCGCGGCTTCGCTCGCTCAAAATCTAGGGACGAGCCCGGGGGAATCGAGGGCGAGTCGAGGGCGAGCCACTAGTATAAAATAAAATCGATTCATCAGTTTGGAAGGGACGATGCCTAAATAAACAAAAAGATCAAATCAAATCAAATCAAATTAAAATATTTTATTCAGCATAAAAATTGTTACAATTTCTTACTGAACGTCATGAGTCTACCACCAGTTCGGAAAGAAGTAACCTCTGACCTGAGAAGAACTGGCGAAAGAAACTCAGCGGGACTAATATTTTTTTTTTATCTTAATCTCATTCTTTTTTTTAAATTAAATTGCATATTAACAATAATTCTATATGTTGAAATAGCCTGGTACACAGATACATACACGTTAAACCTATAACACCCCTCTTTTTGCGTCGCGGTTAAAGGACTAATACCTAATGGATTCACCTCGCGTAATTCAATTGTTGGAAGAAATACGCCACATTTCTCTTACTTTTATTTATTGTATTCGATATAGGTTACTTCTTATTTACAACAAAATAAATACAAGTAAGGGTGAAGCTAGAATATTAACACTATATGAGAATTGGCAAAAAACTATACTCCTAATACTAATATTGAATAAAAAAACTGTAACCCGACTACGTAAAAAAGGGGTCTAAAAAGGACGAAATAAGAAAATAATTCAAATAGAAATCTAGAAATAAAAATAGGTACAAAAATGGTCAAGGCAGAGCCGTGGTCGGATTTACTGTGGGTGCCAGGAACACTTCCATTGAACAGACATGGTACCTATAGTACTTCGGCTTCGCCGTAGTCGGGTAAGCAGTATGCACGAATAAGCTAAGACTGTAACAGTGTAACAATATAAAATATCATAAATCGAATCCGCATGTAAAAATGTTAATAATTAATATTTATATAAAATCTTTCTTTTATTTGCACATTTTAAGGAGATATAAGTCGAAAATTCATTACATCTTCTTAGAGGATGTAAGATTTTAATTAACTCAATTTGTCTTGGCATTGTCGTGGCTTATCCCTTGTTGAAGTGTTTGACAATTTACGGTTAAGCGACGAATGAGATTGATGAATCTGGAGAACAAGTTGAAATTAGCACCCAGCAAATTTATGTATTTACTATGGGTTTTATAAATAATTTAATTTCATTATATTACTAAAAAAATAACTAAACCTTTTTATATACCTAAAGGATCAGATACGATTCAAATCCTTTAAAGTAAGTAGAGCTTGAGTTTCCTCAATAAAGAGCATATGTCTTCAGCCTTCGCATGTCTTTCGAAAACTTGTAGGTTTCCTCACGATGTTTTCCTGCACCGTTCAGACAAGTGCTAATCATGATAGAAATAAATAGAGCAAATAGCATAAGACAATTAGGCTCAAACGATACCTAACACCCATTATATATTAGGTAACTGTATGAATCGGCATAAAAACACTTTAAACTTAAAGTAGTAGTAGATAAGCATTGCTAATAAAGCAAACTAAAATCCTAAAATCATTTTCCTTCTCATAGTACCAACCCCTGGGAGATCTTGTTATACGTTCTGCGATTGAAATGTTTCCGTGTCTCTGCACTTTCATATCTATTTGTATATTTATGTCAACAAAGTAGTCGTATTACTCGGTAAAGATCTTTTTCAATCTCCTGGGATAAACTCATAGATAAGGTCGATTTTTGTACACATTAAATTTGTTGCTCGTTATAGAGATAAACTACATAAAAACTATAAAACTAGCAAGTGAGTGCGTGAGTTAAAATAAATTAAATAGTTTTTACAATTTTCCAAGTCTTTCATATGCATTAAGTGAAAAGCTGTTAATTTAGGTTTAAAGACATTTATTTTCCAAAAAAGAACATTATATAATAAAAAAACTTATGTAACTAATCATAATAAATAGTGCTATTAAAACAGATCTTTAGACAGTATGTGTTTCTTTAATTTTTTCTTAAATATATTATAGATGCCGCATCTTCTATATCTTTAGGTAATGAATTGTATAGCTGTGCTCCTTCAAAAAGTATCGTTTTAATCCCATATTTAGTTCTAGATTTTGGTAACTCTAATTTGAAAATAAAAACAGACACTTCAATTTTATTTATATTTACTGATATTCTTAAATAACTTCTTCTACTTTTTGACTGTGTCTTCTTGTCAATATTTGTATAAAAGCAAAAAATAATGTATATAATACAGTTTATCTATTGACAAAAAAAGTGGAAGAAGTTTCAAATTTGGGTAGTATTTAAAATGCACGCATCCGAGTAAAGCTAGGGTACATTGCTATCATTATATACATTTTAACATGGTTAGAATTTTGTATAAATTAATATTATACGCAGCATTATGCAAACTTTGTAGTTTTCGCTCGTGCTCACTCCGTAAACCCTGTTTTTCAACTTTATTAGCATAGAAGTTTGCTTGTTTAATTTAATAATATTCGCTGTCGTTTCCACAGATTTAAGTCAACCATTATGGCTAGTAATTTTAAATTAGTTATAATTAATATAATTAATAAATAACTTATCGCTGAGAATATGATTAATATATTGCTACCAAGTATATAAAACACATTCTTGGAATGAACAAGAAGTCACAGGCACAGCTTTGGGTCTTTTGGTTCCGCAGAGACGTAGGGCTGATTCTACACTACACGAGCGAGTGTGAAAACAGAAATGATATATGAAAATTTACACACATACATAAATTCTAAATTACTTTATAATAAAACATACTACATTACAATATAATAATTATTCAAGCCCTCGTTTCAGTTGGATTAATAAATAATTAATAATAAAGAACGGTCCGGCTCTTACACTATCTATGTATATACAAATGTACACAGAAAAATTTGTGGACGAGCTCACTTTATTTGACTTAACATTTATGTGAATGATAAATGATTTAGGAACCTATGCGATACTAATATTTACCTATATTTATATTATTTATATACATTATTTAGTGAGGTAAAGTAGCACATCATAAATGTATCTCTCTCCATATGTAATAAAAATGTAATGTGATCAAATTCGTACGTTAAAAATTATACTGAAAAATTGTCTTTAAAAGAAATCGGAAATTCAATAGCAGGGAAATAGGGAAAATAAAATACATTAGATTTTTTGAAGTCATTTGGGAAAAAAAATAAAGGATATATAAGTCATTCTGATATCTATTTGAAAACATAACAAGATATTTTCATTGGTTCATACTCTGCATAGTTTACAAAGAGAAGGCTACGCTAAGTGGTTTTGGACTAAATGGAATCCTAAATCCGTTCTAGCGAAGCCGCAAGCAGAACCTACGTAGTTAAAAATATAAATAGGACGACCCATTTCTATCTACTCGCCATCATACTCGTATGTTATTTGAAAACAACATTGTTAAGTTTATTGTATGCTTCGTACGTGGTCTAAAAACTACGTGGGAAATACCTTAAACAAGGTTTCGCTCGCGGGTCCACTTGCGTAGTGCCTTTTATACTTGTACTATTCGCCTTTTTCGCCACTTCGCTCGTGTTTTAAAGGCTGAAAATCAAAAGAAATTTTCATTGATGCTCGGCTCCTATAAGTCGTAGCGTGATGTAATAAACGGGCTATCCAGCAAGAAAGATTTTTTTAATTCGAACAAGTAGTTCCTGAGATTACTGCGTTCAACCAAATAAACAAACAAACAAACGAACACACAAACTTCAGCTTTATAATATTAGTATAGATTTAGTTTTAAAATTTCATAATCATATAAGTAGTTTCAAATATGTAGATATAGCAACCTCTTTATAATTTTAGAGATATTTGGAGACGTTTTAAATAGATAAAAATAAATATGCGAGTGTGTCCTATAAAATGATTTTTATTATTTCGCTATGTTTCTTGCCTTTTAGCATTGTTTTAATGTATCTCTACGAGTTAGCCAGAGTTAGCAATATTTTATAAGCAGGTCTCAACAAAACCAGTTATGATATTTTACCGTGTACCTACATATCAAGGTTTTTACAAAACGGTATCTAACCCGAAATCAATGTAATAAGTTATTTTTAAATAAATAAGTTAAAACTGATTCAGTATTTTTTGCGCGAAATACACAGACAAACACACGTAGAAAATTTTTATTATAGTAGCGGAACCGCGGCCAACAGTTAGTACTTTACACATAATATAAGCCATGAAAGTTAAGCATTTTGTGTTGTTCATATTTAATTCGATAAATAAATAAGTTTAATCAATTAATAAAATGAATTCAGGTATTATTATAACTTTCACCCGCAGTTCGCTCTTAATAAAATTTGGTTTGTTACAGTTAAGTGAAGTGCTTTTATGAATTGTCGAGTATACAACCAAATAATAAATCCTCTTCAAACACACTACAAACCATTCTTCTACACTTTTAAGAGTTCTGTTTGGAAAAATATCTGTAAGTATCATTGTTGTTTTTATAACACGATTTTTGTTGTAAATAAGAATTACAAAAATCGGAGTGGACTCGCGACGAATTTCGTTTTAACGGTTAGTATAACGAGATTACCTATATAGGTACATGTATGATGATTTTTATATGCCTTACATAAAAAATTTCGTCCCCTTAGAGATGTCATTACTGGGTTAGAATTTGTTATACTATATATAGATAACGTTCCAAGAAAAATCTTATGTAAGTATTATTAATTTTAGATGTAGATAACTACGAACTAACGAACTGTAATTTTAAATAAACAAAGAATACAATATTTATGTAATAATATCTAATGTTTCGAGAATTAGTTATGAAACTTTTGTTTATGTAAAATCAATTCATTGTCTATTATTATGCATTGTGTTTAAATACAGAGTAATATTCTGAAAATTGCAGTTTTGATGAAAAACTTTCGTGTTATTGTTTTGTGTTGCTATGAATATTTTTACAAATTTTATATCCATTCGAATATCATGTTGTGATTCGTTAATTAAAATGCTAAAATTGGCAGATTATTATTACACATTTACATATTTTAATAAAATACTTTGATATTGAAAATGATATTGAATTAAGATAAATTGACTATTATGATTTAGAGATAACGACGGAAGTAGTTATTAAAATTATTAAAAAGAGTAGATTAAAATTAGAATTCATATTTAAGGCGTGCTTTATAAAACTGGGATTCATTACTGTTGAGTATAGTTACTGTGAAGTGTGATTGTGATTTTACTTAAGTTGTGATCTTAGTTAAGTAGTTATAGGGTGGTGGTAGTTGTTATACTATTTAATAAATAAATTTTAATGAAGTATACACTGGTGCTTTTCATTATAATCAATAGGAAAAGGTTAAGTGTGAGTTGGGCTCATGTTGAAGATTCCGTATACTACACAGTGTATATATTTCATGCTTTTACTGATCACACCAAAAATGCTTAATAATTCGCCTGCAATCTTTAATAAATTTTGAACAAAATTTTGTTTACATATTCAAATAATATTTCATGATATCATAGCAAAATAGCGAGAGATTTCTACATAATCCATTACAAATACACGATTCCATTAAAAGATAAAACTATCACGTGTTAGTTAACACAATATTATTGGGATGTGTTCAATATTGAAGATTTTCAGTTACCCTGGCACTTTACAAGGGTTAATCAGTCTTTAACCTAATTCGTCGATCCTTTCCTGATATTTTTTACAATATGTTGAAACAATACATTGTTTCTTACAGAAAATACAACCGAACTATTGGGTCATTTTTCTACAAACTTTTCCTTTCATTTGGTCGAATGGTATTTATAAAATTGAAGTGATTTATGGACATATCTATTTCAATAAAAGTTTAGAGGTCATATTATGTAGGCAAGAAATTGGACATTGTAGAGTTTAATTTCATGCTATAATATATTGGTATAAGTGTATGAAAAGGAAGATAAGTCCAGTAAAGTATTTTTATATGTACATCTTTTCCCCAAAATTATTGGGAAATTGACTCAATTCTTTCACTTATTGCATTGCAGGTATTTTTTATTGCGATAAAAATTTATAAGTCGATAACCAGCAACAGTAACCCAGCATGCCTATATCAAATCGAAGCAAAGTCCCTATTAATTAAAAATAAAACAATGTCTTACACTAAATAATATATCTTAAATAATAGGCATTATTTCTGATATACTTAATACTTGCTTCATATTTTTCACTAGCCTCTACAGTCCATATAAACTAAATACGTATCAACTACCAGTGATACTATTCGTACAGTCATATAAGATAATAAGACTGGTTTTGTTTTTTTTTTCTATTTAGATTAAGGCATTCCGCAGGGTTTAATATTTCAAGAGTAGGTAATTCGTTCCTAAATACGTACCTACGTTTACAGATTTTAAGAATAAACCTTTATAATTTGGCGAGTATATCGAAATAAGTTGTAAAACAACAGATTACTTAACTCTTAAGCTTTCCAGTTGCTAATGATCAATAATGGAGTTTCATTAGCAATGATGAATATTCAAAGTTTACAGAGACTTTGATCAATGTTCTATTATCATCGGACTTACGCTTAATAAGGAGTTGAGCTCAACTGCGGTCAACACTAATCTAGCAAACAAAGTTATGATGCAGTTAATGTGCATAATATGTCGTATACGTCGTATATAGGTAGGTACGTCGAATATAAACCACCGGTGGAGTAGTGGATAGCATGTACGGCTGCGCGTCCTCCGGATATGGCATTCTGAGTTCGAGTCCTGAGTTGTGTTAGAAGCCTCAGTAACAGCCCGGAGTTAGTAGGTTGGCATTGTTTTACGCCCGTGTCTTGTAGAGCATGTAAAACCTTCGATTATTCTCCTTAGCTATCGCCGGCGGTGTGTGTAGAGTAAAAGAAATAGAGTGTCCACTCTAGTATCTGCGCGTAAACTTCGTAGATCGTCGTAGAAGTTCTACGAGAATAGGGAAAAAAACTGCGGAATTGATGGGATGAGGAAAGATGTATTTTGAACTAGTAACTAACTCGTACTTCGCTTGGGATTAAAAACGATTATTAATGAAACACGTGTTGTGTCTAGTACATTTTTATAATAAGCGATTTCAGTACAATAACTATAAACAAGTATATTTCGTTTTAATATTATTGTAGTTTTATAATATTATTTTGTTTTGGTGTTAACGTATAAAGTCTCTATTTATTGGACGTTAAAACGTAATACGATTTGGCCTTAATATGCTGTAAAAAGTGGCCATAAAAGTGATGTCAGTTGTACATTTTCTGACTTGTAAGAACATACAAAGAAATCTTAAAGTTTCCTTAGTCCGTAGCTATTTAATAAGTTCCTAGGTTCTTATATTCGTATCACTACAAATGCTAATAAAAAATCATCATCATTATTTATATCTAATCAAAAGCCTAAAAAATTGTTTTAAGCTTCTAGCTTTAAAAATGATGTAATTTTCATACAAACTTTTAAAAAAGTAGCTTTTGTCGTTTCTCAGGCTTTAGACTATCTGTGTGCGAAATTTCATTTAAATCGGTTTAGTAGTTTTGGCGTGAAAGCGCGACAGAAAGACATACAGAGTTATTTTGGCATTTATAATATTAGAAAGTAAGGAAAGTATTATAATATATTTATATTACACCATGTATTACTGTAGGTTATAAATAGAATAAACTTATAAACTTTGGAATTTATAATAGTTAGTAACATGATAGTAAAATATATTTGGTAAACATCATATACGTAAACATTTTAAGAGACACTCATACCGTATTCAACACGATTCGGGGTAACAGTAATTCTGTATACTGTGTAATCATAAGTTAGTAACCGCAGGAATCCCGTGCAAAGAGCCGCGGCTAAAATTAATAAACTCGAATATTTCCGCAGTTAAAACGAACTTTGCGAGTGCTCTGAATATTAATACGCAGGTCAGGACGAAATTAATTTATACCAACCAGCCTCTACTTTATGGCAATTTTCCCAAAAAATCTACTTTCGTTCAATCACGATCGCTCGTATAATCTAATCTCCACAGGTAAATTTAGGAGATTCGAAAATATTCGATAACATATTACTTATAATACAATAAATTTTCTATTACTTTCTGAAAGAGCTCACTTTTTTTGGGACATTATTATACACAGCGCTAGTTCTAGTTCGGTGTTAAGCTACAAGGCTAGTGTTACGGATACCAGATAGTTGATGTACTACATATTATAACTTTAAATAAATACGTATTATAAATATAAACAACCATGACTGGAGTACAAACATTTGTGCGCAACAAATGTATGCCTCCAGCGGGACTCGAACCTGCTACTGCTGGCACAGCAAGTAGTCAAGGGTCACTACAAACTGAGCAAAACGTGTCGTCATTTCTTACCTAATGTTAGAAATAGTTGGAATCGTTTTTACTTTGTAACCTAAAGGTAGATACAGATAAATAAAATAGATATTAGGTATGTCTCTTTTTAATATTAAAATAACATCTTTTTACTAAAATACTTCATAAAAATATCGGAAACGTATAATAACATTTATAATTTTATTCTGTCTGTTTATTTCTGTTGAAATCAGAAATATTTGAACCAATTTTGACATGACTTTAACTGGCAAATTGGTAATGTTATATGGAGAAAGTAATTGTAGAAAAATAATCACTACAAGTGTATTCAAACGGACTTAAGTACAAGACAAAGGTACTAGCGATGATAACTACTACGATAATATTATAATATGCTGTAGTAATATAAATTTAATAAATTGATATAACGATTCGTAACTATTTGTTTGATTGTTATAGAATTTAATGTAAAAGTGCATTTTAGAATAAACTATAAAATTTGCCATAAAAAGTGACAAGTGAAAAGAAAACTCCTTCCATTAGCTCATTCATTTTAGCAACGACTCGACCAATTTTATAAAAATCAGTTTAAAAAAGAAATAATTGAAAAATATTATTAATGACCAAGCTTTTTGTTCGCGTTAGCGGCTGCGGCAGTCGAGAGCAGGTGCGAGCTCTTCACTATAGATTTTTAACATTTTTTGCATGAGATTATTTTTGCCGTGCCACAGAAAATATAACGGTTCAAAATGTATTTTAATTCGTTGTGCTATTAAAATGTTCATTGAATTGTTTAAATAAAGCCAAAGATGAAACGATTTTTAAGTACCTACCTACTTTATACGAGTAAAATATTTAATGTATGTTTTTACGAGCGTCCCATTCGGATTTATGGCATTTATATATTTTAATCATAAAGCAACGTTTTATCAACAATCTGTATGTACAGGTGTATTTGTACACTTTTTGTTAACATTGCAAATCTTTTTCTTTTTTTCTTTACCTATTCTATGTTAAAGAAAAAAATTAAAAAGGAATTTCGAGTTTGATTTACTTTAATTATATAATTAAACGGTTTTTTCAGTATATTTGCAAACATACCTATTTAAGGGTATATTAAGTTGCTCAGCAAAATAGGTTTTTGAATATAGATACTCGAGAAGGCGTGTTTATATGAACTCGAAGTTCTTAATTAATGTCGATTTATTAAAGCTAAATATTAAAGCTTTCTTAACTAATTATTTAATGAAGATCTTATTTTACTGACCAATCTCTTACATGTCTTCTACATTCTATTCCATTTATATGGTAGGATGCGGACTGGCGAAAGGTGTTAAAAATAATTATTATTGTTATTGTATCTGATTGATATGGTGATAACGACAAGTTACTAGGCTATACTTTTTCAGACACAACACGGGCGTGTATATTACTACGGAAGATTCAATAGTACCTAAAAGACTGTATGAGGAGTGAAAATTTGTAATTTTCATACCATGGAAATGTACAATATCAGTAACCCAAACTCCATGACTTTACAATTACTTTTAATTATATATTGTTATTATTACAAACTAACATGTCTTTAGAAGCATTGATTTTTGATTACTTCTATAATATAAAATAAAGTTATATTGATCTTTATAAATATTTAATTTTTGATCTTTACACGACAAATCTACAAGCCTCTACATTATATATATGTAACGTACGTTAAATAGTACGAACAAAAAATCTGCCCTAAGCATTTCTATTACTACACAGTCTTTGATTTCGCGCACGACGTGTAAAAGCGGCTATTTTAAAAAGATCAAAGTGAATATGGAGTTGGGTGTGAAAGCTGCTTGCGGTCCATTCAAATTACTCATAAAATTCAGGGATTTAAGGAGCTGTGTTTATTTCGACTTTCGTAAAATTTTTTGTACGTACTTCACTTTGTTAGGCAGCTTATACATTTCGTTGTCTGATGTTTTTAAATAAGAGACTGTGAAGTGTCTATTACCAGATTTTGGGAGGTAGAATTTTGGTAGTTGAATTCCAGAAATTGTTCACTAGATAGCTAATATTCTAGATTAAACAAAACATTTTTGGGGTCAACATGGCCGTAAGAGAATTAATTGTATACAACTATAGAACAAAACAGTTTGTTTGAGGAAAAATTTTTCCTACTGGTTTGATGGAACCGAAATACTAATATGAATTCTAAAGTTTAAGTATATGTTTTTTACTTACTTCTTGATGCTGGAATTAGTAGATGGATTTGTATGAAACTTTATACATTGATTAGGGCAATTTGAAAGTTATTGTTGAGAACTTATGTCGCTTGTTATATTGTACAAAAACGCAGCACATTAAATATTATGCAGTTCGAACAGCTATAATTAGTAGCGATAGTCGCCATCTAATTGCTGAAGAGAAAACGAAAGCCGCCATGACTTTGCATAAGTTACTGGGTATACTAAAAGTTATACACAGAGCAATTTGAAAGTGCTTAGTTTAAAGTTCCCTTTGTTTTCAACTCGCAAGGTGGACCGCTAATGAACAGTCTTTGTGCCAACTTTCTTCTACATATATACTGTTTTAGTAGGAAAGCATGACGTATATGATAATTAATAAGCTTTTAATGTATTTCCTAAAAATAATAAACGATTTGCCATTTTTTAAATCAACACACTAATTAAATATTTTTAAATATTTTTAGTTCAAATATTTTTACAATTTATTATTATAATTCAGTAAATTTAAACACACGTATCTGTTATTTTATCATTTTATTATATATTTTTGGAAAAAATAATTAATTCATTAAAAACTTGTACATTTCCAAATTATATTTTATTAATATGTGGATGACTATGTACATTTATTTTAGCTATAGGTAAGAAGCTAACAATATATTAGTGAGCATGATAATAACATTTATAACTTTATTGCGCTGAATAACGTTCTAACGATTTATCAGTTTCGCCACAATGCGAGTATGTAAACAACGTCTGAAAACGTGCGCCGCATCTTTGAAGACCCTAATAATTTCTACTTTACCTTTGTTACTTGTTTGAAAAGATTAAAATAAGGATAGTTATATCGGCGTACTTAAAGAAATGAATGGTGTCTGGCTTATATTTGTTCAGTATACAATCAGGATGCACATAGTACTTAAAGCATAGACATAATTATTAGAATGTTCGGTTTAGTTATTCTATTTTAGTTGAATTTAAGATACCTACATATTTGTATAAGTAATATTTAAAGAAGGTCCTAACCTAATAGTGAGACGAGAGAGAAAATGAAATAATTATTACTTTAAATGCGATCGATTCTTATAAAATTTAGTACGCCTTTGATCTAGACTATCACATATAGGTATTAGCTACCATTAGGGTAGCGAAGAAAGTCAAAGTACAGAAAACAATTATTGTTGTTATTTAGCGACATACGAGTACGATAATATTTTTTTTAAACGAATATTATTAATAAAATTACCTCGAGGTAAATTTTACACAATTTGAAGCTAAGAAGCGAATTGAAAGCTTCGGAACAAGGACTTATCCATTATCGCAAACTGATTTGTCACCGGCGCTGATTCATTAGACTAGCATTAATCTCTGAGTGTGGTTTAATGGTTTCACAATGAAAACGATACCCTACTTTGTTTATCTACCCTCGTTACTCCACAGCAAGTCGCAGACTAATGTCGCGTAAGAAAATTTATAAGATATTGCATGTTAAAATATAATAATATATGTATTATATATTACATAATATATGTATTATATATTACATAATATATTATGTATTCTTTGGAATATAAAATATTAAATTTATAATGCTTTAAAATAATAGAAATAGTGAACAGTATTATTTTCTTCTTACCTATGAAAAAGTAAGAAACGCGTGTATCATTATTTTCAACCAGTTTGTCGCCGAATTCGCAGAAATATAGAACAATATCATATCAATTTAAGGCATTCTTTACTCTCTTTATACAGTCAACCTGTATGGTTGATTTGATTATGATAAAACTAGAATTACTTACCTGAAATTCGTAAATTAATTATATATCCTTAATAACAGTAGAAACTCAAGTATTCTCTCAACATTTATATTTAAATATCTAACTCTCAACATTTTATTTTCTGGCATATAATTGGTTATAAAATAAAAAAAATAATAAGAAAGGAAGTACTCGTCCTTTTTCATTTCGTTAAAGATTTGTTCCGGACAATGGACTAATTTGCTGACAATGCAATAGGGTTTCCGTAGGGCACCTGCTCTTTGGCAAATGGAAACAGTCGGTCGTTTGCCGTACTTTATGTTGGAAGGTACGATTTATGACATATAGAAATTTATTACTATAGGACAATGTTGTTCTTCTTTACTATGTTATGTATTTTTTAAGTTTCTAAAATAGTTGCTCCAGGTTATGTTTCTTTTAAAAAAAATCATTTAAATCCGTGTAGCCATTTCAACATGAAATTGTAAGAATTAAAACACATGTTAACTTTTTTATAAATGAAGTAAAATAGTATTTAAATTTATATTTAAATATTTTTCTTGATATAGATATTCACGATTTAAGGACGTATCCACGTTCATTTGTCAAGCTCGAATAAAATTTTACAGTACAACAAGTACGTTAATAAGCGTGTAAGTTTGTGAAAACGTTTAAACTAATTTTTTCATGTCGCAGTCACAAGTTATCAGAAGAAAAGAAACAAAACATAATTATTTTTTACAGTTATTACTCTTATGAAGACAGAATCCATCGTATCATTCAGTATTATTTTTTTGCCGTATATTTAATAAAAATAAGAAGAAAATAGCAATCTTTTTTGGTTGTTCTGTTAAAGGGATAGGTAATTGACAATGCTTTATTAGATTTTTACGACGCTTTAAATGTGAGATGAAATTGTAGCTTGATATTTGACGACATCATAAATGAATATTCTTTGGAATATAATATTTAATTCTCAGGCTTTCACTGTGATATTAAAGGTTTTAATATTTTTATTGTGACTTTGAATAAAGTAAAAATAAGTATAAGTAATAATGAGCTTTACCTATGTGATTACTGTGTGAAATGTATTTTATATGAACAGATATACATATATAATATGTATGTATGACTTTATGTATATATATATGTATGTATGTATGTATGTATATAAATACCTAGGTATATATTGCAAATAGGTACCTACATTAACTTAAATAATGTAATACCTGTTTTTATCCTTTTTATCTTTATGTTACACTGACACAACAAAACAGGTGTTACAACAGTATAATAATAAAGGGTACATAATATACCTACCTATACAGAGGTAGGTAGATTGGAAATCTAATTTTAAATGAGGTTACTTAATTTGAACAAAGCTCGTTAGGGCTGTACGTAGTTTATTATTTATATATTTATGTTTTTATATAGAAATTAAAAAGGATTAAGGGACTTATGTTCAAAAGAATATCTGTCATACAAAGGGTGAAGGAGGTTTTCTGCGAAATCAATATCATCGAAGTACGCATTCAAGTTTATGTTTTGATATTTGGGGCTTGCACAAGACGTCTTTCAATAATAATAATAGAAATCTAAAATAAAAATTGGGAATAATAAGATTTTGATATTGTGACTTCATTTATTTCTCAAAACCTACTGTTTTAAATTTTCTACGTTTGAAAAACACATTGTCTATCGCTTATAATTATAAAAAAAAAACAACGTATCCAAATTGCCGTAAATTATTGACATTATTATTTCGCCATAATATGTGTCCGTCCGTCTGTCTATATGTCACAACCATTGTACTCGAAAAAAGTTTCAACTTGCTGATTGAATCATTCAATGGAATTAGTCGATTTCGCAGTCAAATTATAAAAAGAAACGGTTTGGTAGTCCATACATATCACAGGACAGTATTTCTTAATCCACATATGCGCGAGTGGTAGCCCAGCAGTAACGCGTCGCTTGGATAACCGAGTGATGTGGGTTCAAATCCGGGTCTCGCACCTCTGATATTTTCATGTGCGAATCATTTATATCATGATTACCACATGTCTTACGGTGTAGGAACATCGTGAGGAACCCCGGGGGGGGGGGGGAGGCTGTACCCCTACCGGGCGCGTCCCCAGGTGGCGGATGGGGGAACGCCACCTGCTCTTCCTGACCAGTCGAGCGGGTGGTACCAGTTTATCTGGCGCGGACCAAAAGCCATAGGCGGCGGGACAGGAGGTCCCGTGACTGCCGACCGGGGTGGCACCTCTGGCTGCCGTCACAGCTAAGAGGTGCCACTAGGGGCCGCCTAGCGGCCACCGGTTGCGCGACCGCTTCGGGGGTTTCGCAACCGGACATGGGGGGGTGCCGGCCTTGGGACTGCATTGCAGGCCCTCGGCGGGCAGAGGGGAGGGCCGCGGGGGGAGGACTACCGGTATACGCCGCTCTCCCTACCCTCCGCGGTCCAACGGAGGTCGCCACCGTCAGTTGGTGGCGTGGTGGGGCTGCAGTGGAGGAGGAGTGCCGGTATTCGCCGCTCTCCCTATCCTCTGCAGCCGTTTTGTGGTGGGCCCGCTTCGGCGGGCGTTTGTGGTGGGTCCGCTTCGGCGGACGTGTGTGTGGTGGTGGGCTGAGGGGGCGGGGTGTGTTGGTTATAAGCCGCACTTTCTGGCCTCTGGAGCCGGTGGGGCCTCAGAGGGTGGGGAGTGTTGGTGATAAGCCGCACTCCCCGCCTTCTGTAGTCGTTGGGGCAGCAGAGGAGAGGGAGTGTCGACGTTGTCGCATCTCTGTCCTCTGCAGCCGTTTTTATGGAGGGTCCCTTGGGGATGTTTGTTGGTGGGTCCCTTCTGAACCCACGTTTGTGGTGGGTCCCTTCTGGACCCACCCTGTGGAGGTTACCAGAGGTGCCATGCAGAGTAGACTCGGGATCGGCCCTAGCTGAAGTTTTGCGCCGGGGCGCCGCAGTTGTGTGCGAAAGCGATCCTGCGGCGTCCCACTGAAGGCGCCGGGAGGGGGCTTGGTTTTTAGTGGGTATTACGGCCCTTCTGGCCGGTGAGTCCCACACCCACCTGGGGGATCAGGTGGTGTGCGTAAATGCATTTTCCAAGCATGTAAAAAAAAACATCGTGAGGAAACCTGCATGACTGAGAAAACCTATCAAGTTTTCGAAAGACATGTGAAGTTCGCCAACTCGCACTAGGCCAGCGCGGTGGATATGGCCTGATCCCCCTCGCACTGAGGGAGGCCTGTGCCCAGCAGTGGGACGTTAAAAAGGACTGATGATGATGATGATGATATGCGCGTAAGGTATCTTTGAATTGGTCTGTAAAATGCAGATGGGTGTTTCTGAATGAATTACTTTTGTCTACGCAACAACGTATCGTTCAACAAAAGTTTTCTTTTTCAATTCTTAGTACAAACAGTTTTTATACTTTGATGCAATGTTTTTCTACTCTCCAAGGGTTTAGGCATGTCACAGTGCGTGACATATTGCTATTGATTCATGAATTCCCTAGGAGAGCCATACAATTAGTGAATTATATACCTTGTTTCAGTAGTAATTGGATTATTAATAATAGTATAGTTATTAGTAATACGTTAAGTAATGATAAACCTTATCATTTTCATACAAATGAAAAAACTATATAGAATTGTATATGATATTTAAGAACAAAATATTTACATAATATAATTTATTATTTGTGTTATATATTTCATATTATACTAAATATAATAAATATATATAAATATTGTCATATTAAACTATCCACAGGCAGAGTCACAAGCAAACATAGACTCACGTATATTGTACATACATAAGGACAGACGCAACGTACAATATGCTAACTTATTTTAATAAATAAAATATTTAGACAGTCTTACGTCAACATTTACTCACCTAATTTATATTTTAAATATTTAAACTTACTCGCTGTCGCTCTTTCTCCAATCGCATTCATAGGTATGGTATGTATGTTTTAACTGTTATTATATAATTTATATATATATGTTATATATAATTGTTAGTATAGATTTCTGAGAAACGTTTTATTTCGCTTAGTACTTAAAGAGTTTCCTACATGTTGATCTAGATAACCAGCTACAATAGTACAAATTTAAACAAAATCTGTGAAGACGTTTTCTCTAGATGTGGTCATAGACAGACAGCCTAACGGACAAAAAATCTAAATTAACAAAAATAAAGTAATAGAAATAGTAATTTATACCTAACTAACTATTTCAATGAGATTTTCCATAAATATGTAATGTATTCAACTTATTTAGAATTTTATTATATGTATTTTATATGTATTAACATATAAATATAAGGTGCAAAACTAAAGTAGTGTTAAGTGCTCAGTGCAGACGTCATTACTACAATTAGTGAAAGTAGTAAACCACGATGTTTCCTGTGGCGACGAAGTTGGCGAATACGAAAGCCCTCATAAAACCCTCAAGTTTTTAGTCACATACCGCCCAATTCAGATGCGCTTAGTTTGATTGTATTTTGCCCTAAAAATATGAAGGCATATCCTTAATGAGAATAGACTGAGTAAAATTTTGTTATTCTTTAGACCATAAAGGGTTCTAAAATTAGTGTCCTTTTAACATAAAAATTGACCTTTTGCCAGATAACATTATTATTTAGCGTGCGCAATAAATTTTATCTCTTCATCTAATTGTAAGGGAATTTCAGTACTACACATTATGAATAGTATATTACTAGTAACAAAATCCTATTCACGTCATGTCTGTCCAGGATCAGGTAATCTATATAGATATTTAAAAAATTGAATTTACACATAAACCTTTCTCTTGAAGTTGAACCACTCTATCTAATAAAAAAACACATCAAAATCCGTTGCGTAGTTTTAAAGATCTAAGCATACAGGGACAGACAGACAACGGGAAGCGACTTTGTTTTATACTATGTAGTGATGTCAATATAACTCCAGTATATGTATAATCAATCTGAATTGAGTGAGCTTGACTAATTGCCGTGTAATTTGTATGGAAATGTTCTAACATTTGGTAATATTTAACCGACTCAAATTGTATGCGCGGCTTCGTAATTGGTTATTTCATTGTTTGCAAAATTCATGCATTCTGTATAACAACATTCTCTACAATTTAGTTGACATTTGTAATTACATATCGCTGTCTCTACTCTGTAACGTTAACATACGAGTATGTAGGGAACAAGGTGTTTTAATTAAACAGATCGGATCGGAGATGGGTCAGGTGAAAAATATGAAGACCCTACCGTGTGCGTGAATAGAATAACAACTTAGAGCAAAACGAAAGAATCAGGAGATCATCAGGAGATCACTTTGCGCATCCCGTTAAATAACGAAATTACTCTTATTCGTGTAATATATATATACACACATTTCTTACAATTACTTAGACTATGTATAATGTCATAGCTTACATGAAATTATGCTAAGACTAAGTACAAAATAATGTACCGTTGATTTGAAAAAAAAATATGGTATTTTAGGTACGTACTGCCTCCACCACTTAGTGATACAACGATATAATATATTTATTTTAGTTCTATATAAATAAAAAAAATCTGGATAAACGTAATCAAAACTCGTAAGAAATGAGAATTAAAATACAGAATGTAAGGTATTACCATTTTTCCGTTAACGTGAAAGATAATGAAAAAGTACGCATTGAAAATAATCTTTTACCGGTATTTTGCCTTGCATTAGTCACTTTTTCGTGTATAGAATCCATAATTCTATTACCGGATTTCCGCTCTTCCTTTAGTTCGCGCGTATTTTATCTTACATACTTTGCCCTCTGTTTGAAACACGCTATTCCCTCATATATCTAGAAATGTTTTTGCTAATGCTATTTATGTAAAGCTTTGAAACCACAATGATACTTTAATCTACTTAAAATGTTACTTCAAATTGTAATTAAGTTTGTAATAACTTTGATATAAATTCTCCGAGGAAGTAAAAAAGAATAGTATTAAAATGAATTACTTATTGGTAAGCTAGTGGTAGCCCAGTGGTAACGCGCTCGCTTGGATATCCGAATGATGCGGGTTCAAATCCGGGTTAGGCAACTTTGGTGTTTTCATGTGCGAATCATTTCTAACATGATTATCACTTGTCTTACGGTGAAGGAAATCATCGTGAGGAAACCTGTATGTCTGAGAGAACCTAGCAGGTTTTCGAAAAAAAATGTGAAGTCCGCCAACCCGCACTAGGCCAGCGCGGTAGACTATGGCCTGATCCCACTCGTATTGGAGGCCCGTGCCCAGCAGTGGGACGTTAATTAAAAGGGCTGAATACACGTATGGCGTATTGATTTCGCGTGAAAGAAAACTAATTTAAACACAAACAATTGATTATTATGTGTGAAAAAGTAGTACCTACTTTTTCACACATAATAATCAATCTATATTATTTAATATATCTATTTCGGGTTTAAAGCCAGTATTGGATTTAAAGGACCTGTTAAATAAAATATTACAGTTAGTATAATCGGTAGGTAGATCCAATTTTATGATCAAGAAACATGATACTAGTAGTCTGTAGTCTGGATTTTACAATTAACATAATTTACTAGAACTATGACTTATACTATGTAATAAAAATGCAGTTTCACAATTAATTTTCCTTATAATTTCTTTAGAATCAATTTAAATATAATAATTCATTATTATTATTAATACCTTTACGTTAATAAATTTGAAAAAATATTGCACCCATTTTACATGTAATTTTGTTTTTGATTTGTTATAATTTCCATACAAGTTAATACTTAAGATACTATGCTATACTGCAAAGTATCATCTAGCTCTATAGAAGCGTATGTAACAATATTTTGAAATAACTTTGTCAGTTCAACAGATGACCGCTTTAGTAGTTGAAGAGACTGTTTTTTTGGTACAATAATTGTTTATTGATGAGGTTAAAGCATAAATTGTAGAATAATTAAAGATATTATATAAGTCACAAAAAATTGTAAGGTTTTCCAGTCATTCTTAACCGTATATTTAACTTTTATGTGTCATGACTACATTTTATATTTATAATACGTATCTGATATTTACTGAATAATTAGTATGTAACTCATTTTAGCTCCCGCTTAAATTTCTATGCTAATTGAAAACCAATTCTATTTCAAATCACTTCTAAACGTGATCACCAAAGTTTAGAATTGATTTTGTCAAGTATACATACAACTGACATATTCAATAAACATAAAACAACTAAGTTTTAAACTTGTCATCGGTTAATATGGAACAGGAACTATCTTTATATTAGTATCCATGACTTGACTGATGATTGATTTCCCATTTAAATTTCATACCGCTTTTCAATATTTTACGGGATGATTTCCGTAATAAAAACTGTCTCTATCAAGTCTAAGTCGGAATAAGTGAATCTCTAGTTTATTCATCACAAACAAAAATACAATTAAGTTTTGATCTGAAATCTCTTGTCGTTGTGGGTTTGCACATGACACAGTAAATAGATGATACTCGTACCTACTAATTTTTTATTATTTATTTGTATATTATTAAGATCTGATCTGATTTTTTTATTTAGGATTCATTTTTATTTTTAAGTTTATTATCCCATTCCCAATTTATTTCCAGGTCCATAATCTTCTCAATATAGTCGTATATAGTATAACAATAAAAAATAAGTTTTAAATAATTTATTGCATTGTTATACATTGTAGCAATCGTACATTTATTGTTTACATATTCAACGAGGCTGTCGACGTATGGTAAGCTGTAATCAATCTAAATTGACAAACTTTGACTAATTAGCGTATAATTACGGATTTACGTGATACGAGCATAATTTTATATCAAATTGCATTGTGATAATCAAGTGAAATAGCTTGTTTTATTAATATAATTTGTTGGACAGGAAATTATTTAGCATAATGATTGAGCTTAATATCATGTAATACATATATTATTTTATACAATAGAGCAATATTATTTATTAAATAAAGCAATTATAAAGCAGCAAAGCATTAAATATGACCTCCTGACCGACTATAGCGGCCAACCTCACTAAGAAGACAACTGCATTTAACAAAGCAAACTTTAATTACTTTAACCGATATGAGCCTTATTAAAAAATATCCATAATATTATAAAACAAAGTCCTCCACCACGTTTGTCTGTCTGTTCGCGATAAACTCAAAAATTACTGCACCGATTTTCATGCTATTATCTCCATTCGATAGAGTGGTTCTCGAGGAAGGTTTTACTATATGATTTGTCAAGTTTTTGTAATACATTTACTAGTGGAACCCGCTGCTTAGCTCGCGCTAAATCAAAAGACTAACCCGAGCGTAGCGAGGGTGAGTCGCAACTCGCAAGTGTATTATAGAAAAATGCCTCTCTTTGGCTAATACTTCTATAGTTCTTGAAATTTCGGAAGTTTGCTAAATAATCATTTCCTGTTTAGGTACATAGGTAAATAATTAATCTGTTATAATTCAACGTAAAGAAAAAATCAATTACCTTTTCGTATACTCTTATTATATTAAGATATTTTATATTACAACAACATATTGTTTTAACCCTAGGGTTTGTCAGCGTTTGAAGATGAATTAGATGTGTCGCTTATGAACAGCTGGAAGTAGGGATTGCAATCCGGCGTCATTTTCAATCCGGCCGGATCCGGCTGAATTTCCATCAATCCGGCCGGATCCGGTCGGATCCGGCCGGATTGACCATCGATATAATTTTCGCCTTTTTTGGTTCAAAATGAACTGTTAGTAAGTTCTTCAAGTATCATTGTACTTAATATAGGTAAGTAGTTCATAAAAAACTAACGGAACTCGCGAAAAAATATGTTTGGCTATACGCTTTTACTTATAACATACCAAAAAATGATTCCCCATTTACCATTTTATCCCTTTTGTTATGAGGACTACTCTTTAAACCAGTTATTCGGTTTTCTTGGCGTAGTTGTAGTAGTAGATAGACCTATGCCTACTATTACAATCTTTTTGTTGAGTTGATGAGAAAAGTATTAAGTATTCAAACATGTGCAAAAATAAACTGTTATTTAAATCAAAAGCACTAAGAAGTATTGATTTCGTCTTTGATGTAAGTTACCCCCAAATTACTGTTTACCCCTTTTTAACCCCGCAAGGCAATGGGTTTCAATAAAATACGAAACACGATTTTTATCAATTCTGTTAAAGTATCTTTATGCTAAATTTGAAGTAGATTGGAATCACACCATACAGACATTGCTCCCGTTTTTCACTCCCTTAGGCATAAAATTTCGGAAAATCCTTTCTAATCCGATAACTACGTCATAAACTACAAAGACACACACTAAAAGTTTCAGGTCTCTACGATTAGCAGTTTAGGCTGAGCGTTGATCCATCAGTCATTCAGGATGGAGCATTTTCTAACCCAATGTTTAGATTAGGCAACGAGCAAACAATTAAAATATAGCGGTGGCTAGTGTAGGCAACTAGGTAAAATTTTAACGCTGTAACGAGTAGCTCAGTGTTCCTAGATGTCACTTTCACAGATAGATCAATTATTTTTTATTTATAAAGTAAATTTATAAAATCTAAACCTTACTTTACTGATATGAGACCATTATAATTATTAAAGTATTCGATAATGCTAACAAACAAGTCTTATATTTATGTCAGACATCAACTCGCACGCATGAACACCACGCAGTACGCATTTAAAGTACCAACTCATGCAAAAGCTCTATTATTTTGCCAAAAATTAGTAACACCGGATCCGGTATATTAGTACCGGATCCGGTGACCGTGAAATGATGCCGGATCCGCCGGATTACCGGATCCGGTTTTCCGGATTGCAATCCCTAGCTGGAAGCTATGATGAATTTCTATGGTCGGTATATATGACACCTGTCTGGTTTGAAATAATAGGCTATAGTATAAATTTTGGTAAAATGTACTACAGATATCATTAAGTTAATATTGCTGCGTCTATAGGTTTTTTAAAAAAATATTTATGTATTAAAATAAAGATTTTAATTTCATTTAAGTGCATTCAAAGTTAGCCAAAAATAATATTATGATCACAGTTCCTGTCTGTACCAGCGACCGTAGAATAACAATGCAATTGGCTTTCACTTGAAATTGCAAATAGACACGCAAAGTAAGTATAAAACTAACTGCTCTAGTTAAATAAGTTTTATAACAAAATGTCATATCTATTGTGATATAGTAGTTGTTTCTTGTTGGTTACCTCCTACTAATTTCAGTTCTTTTTCATAATCACTGCTTGGGTATGGTTAGTAGATTCGATTGTTCCTTGAAAAGATTTATATCTACAAAGTAAACCGCCCTGATATAATATAGCTTTAGCCTCAAACACACCTTTGAACAGCTTTTACGTAAGCTTAAAGTCCAAACTCGAAGGATTTTTGCATGTCATTGAGGAGTTATATAGCAATTCTCATGCCGATCATGAAGTCACTTCCTTAGTGTTTAAGTGTACTGTCATCGGTATTTCATTTAATACGTTGAAAACAGTTACGACAGTTGGAAGAGGGTTAAATGGACATCAAAGATCTATGTAATCCAACATAGAAGTGACACTAATACAAGCATAGGTCCCAGATCAAGTCGACCGTAAATCTTGTTCCATAGAAACTTTATAACATGAATATAGACATATTACAAACAATATTCTAATTGCATGTAAATATAACACGTCACTATTTAGTTAGTAAATCAGTGATAATAAAACTCTATTAATATTAATTATTGTTGAATAGTTTTTATAGTATTGAAAGTAGCTTGTATTTGTTTTGATACTATTTCCAATCAAGCATATTATATACAATATACATATACATTATATTTTAAATATTAAGTGAACTTAATTTAGAAATAATTATTTATAGAGACCTTAGCACAACCTGCTCATTCATCAAAACCTTAAGATAATATTAGAGGCTCGCTAGACTAGTTCTGGAGATTAGCAAGTATAAAGTGACCGATAAAAAGTTTATTTTGTGAATATTTTCATAATGTAGTAGATATTACAGTATAGAAGTATTTTGAATAAGTATAAAATTTATGTCAATATAATAATTCAACGTGTTATATTTTGCTCTATATCTTTGTTTTTATGATAAATGAACGTTAATTAAATTAGCTCTTTTGTGAAACAAAATAGAAAAATATGATGGAGTGGCAGCGCCTCGTCTCCCAACAATTAATAACGTATTACCAATTTTTTTTAAGTAATCAATCACTAAAAATGTGCATGTAATTTGTTTTTCTATTTAATTAAACAATATCATTTGAATTTTTGAATACCTACAACTTTATAATTTTTTTTAGAATTATAAAGTGATATTCATCTAAGTCTATAGAAAAAATTGGTTTTGTCCTTCGATCACTGTTATTATAACTATTTTTTATTAAGTTTTACATAGTAAAACACTAGTGTACTTACTCATCGCCATTATTCTGTAGAATTATTTTATATATCCGAAAACTTTGTGATCATACAAAAAAAAACATTTTAGGTACTATCGAATTTTTGAATTTACTAGGCTACTTTTCCAATTTATTTCCCAAAAACTAGATTCTTATTATATAAATAATTAAAGAAACAGCGGTCCAAAAATAGTTCTAGTTCTCAAATGCACTTAACAACTAATATCGTTCATTTTTATTAGTAGAGATAAACCATAAACCAAATAAAAATAATATAAATATGTATTATATCGTATATAATATTTTTTCTAGCATATAGTTTTTGTTCCTTCTAGAAATGTCTTTGAAGATTCTTGAATCACTACGCAACGTAACAATATTCTTGTCTTAAATGACGTTCAATTTGATTTCGATTCTCTCTGTTATTGACACAGCATCCGAATTCATCTGTCGTCACTCGTTGATTGATCCCCATACATTGATCAACACGGACAAATGACACCCATACATCTCTGCCAAGATAACGCTCTCTCCAGGTATGTTATCGAAAGTTTTTGTTTCATTCGCAACAAAGAGAAAATTGATAATTTGTCAAAACACTACTGTTTTTTTTTCAATATCAATGGCTGAAGCGATATATTATTCGAATTGCCGAATATATTTTATTGTTTTTTACGTACACAGCGCTTATTAAACCTCAAATTATTCGTATATTTCATTGTATTCCAGGATTAGTTGTTTGGTACAAATGTTTGTGTCTGTCCATCCTGTTCTTGATTTCTATGGAAGAAATAGTAGGTTCGATTCTCATAGTATGTTAATCTATAAAAATGGAGATCATGGCCATATTAGATGATGTTATGTTTTTAGTATTCACAAGACAAGATAAATATAACAAAGCTACATACAATATTTAAACCTACAGTACACATTAACCATGTTCAAAATAAAATATTTAAGTGAATCCAGAACATTTTACAGAACGAGAGGACTTGAAAAAATTAAAAGATATGAATATTTAAACACGCATATAAATTTCAAGCGTGAAATTTCAAATTGTGACAGTACACCGCGGTACTGAAATAAAAGTGCAAATAAGGCTGGTGAAACGCGAACATTTGTATTATTCAACGTCTGTTCATGCGCGCGTCAGGGGCGGATTAGACGCGTCGTTTACGTACACCTGCCTTGCCAACCAGCCACACAGATTAATTCACGCTAGAAGAGAGGCACCTGTCTCACAAAAGATAATACGATACTTATTGCCCCTGATATATGAAATTCTTGCAGGATTATCTCGCATCATTTCTCATATTCCTAAATATAATAATGTACGACGAAGACTCCATTAGGTAGACGCGTAAGCCCTGCCAAATCTGGTAGCGTTTTGTGCCAAAAACTTTTATGGATTTTAGCCAAGACGATTACTATAGCGCTGTTTTGTTAAATAGGATTGAATTTAACGACAATTCTCTTTTGTAATGTGCATGCTAAATGTTACGTTTAGAAAAAAGTTGTGGTAGTTATATTTAAAGTAAGCCCTAACCCAATAATAACAAGCTTATAAAGTATTTTTGTTACAAAGTACACCTATATTAAGCTACTTGGAGGAAAAATTTATCCCATATAATTATACTAGCATTTCCCGCAGCATCGCACTCATTCTAAAGAACGGAAACCAAATTCTTTCTGAGTTGCGCGGTACGATACCTCGCAGAACTAACGCCCGCCCTTCCCGTTTTATCAACATTTTTCATTGAGGCCCCGCTCCTATTGTTCATAGCGTGATGTACTAGCCTGTATAGCCTATAGCCTCCCACGATAAACGGACTATTCATCACAAAAAGAATTTTTCAATTCGGACCAGTATTTTCTGAGAATAGCGCGTTCAACCAAACAAACAAACTCTTCAGTTTTATAATATTAGTATAGAATATTTTTTATCTTCATATAGCTCATAATATATTATTCCAAACACGTGTCATTCAGTCTCATTTTTCATTCATTTCAAGCTTTAAGTACGCGTGTTTAATAAACTTCCATTTTAACTAGTTTTTACATTTTTTCTCTTTTTGATAAGTCGTAATCTTATCTTTCTCAATAAATATAATACAAAATATAAAAAAAAAATAATTGGCTCCTTTAATTAACGAGTATAGATAATCAAACATACAAAACTCTCTTTTGCTTTTGATATAAACCAGTAAGACAAAAATGTATAATAACTTTTTTGAAACATAATGAAATATTTAAATTACATTATTATATTATATAGTAATTCGTTTGTTACTATTATTTACAAAAGTGTATTTTAGTCGGGAATCTCGAATCTGTTTAGACAAAGCGGCAGAATTAGGTTAATTAAATTCTTATGTCGGGATTTTGGAGATGTTGTCTTCAAAACAATTTCATCATGCTTTCTTCAGCTAATTAAACTATAAGCCCTTATCTTAAAAGAAACGTTATCAATGGCTTAACACTTAATAACCTACATATAGTTTGCTCGTAGTATAATGTAGGTACCTATATTATATTAGTAAAACTAACATTTATGTATCCATGTGTCTACAACCACGTTCCATTTCCATCTCATCATGTTTCAAATAGTGCCACTATTTTAATTGCAAGCTGATAGAATAGCTAAGCATTTCAAATTCCCCGATTAGTCGGCGGCTATAAAAGCATATTTGGCGGTCGGGCACAAAACGTAAATATAACCCAAACAAATATGTCGATGGAAGTTTGTATATGAATAAAGTAAACAATGCCTGAATTTATAATTAGTTTTAGTAATTTTGAATTACAATTAATTTATTAATCAAATTAATTAAACTTCGTAATCTATCCAAAAAAATTTGATTTTCCCACCCTGTTCTATAGCTTATTAGTTCGTGGAGATATACGATAAATATCCTATTAGTAGTTTCTCCTGGATCCCCTATAACTCTCGAAAAACCGACTTATCGAGTAATGTAAATGAGCCATTATTCGGTTCGTTCTTCTTCCTCTTTCCCTCACCTTCATCAAGGATTAATGCACGCCTAATGAATCAGCCGCCTACAAACCGAGCCCGTGATGTATAAGGCATGGCTAATCTTGTGGCCGATATAAATTAGCTGAGCCACAAATTTTTGATTTCCGTCTTTCGTTTCAGCTTTTACGCAACATTTCCCGTATAAAATAAATCAGACGGATGTCCCCTTTATTTTTCCTGTTCTAGCGCACCTTTTTTATTCTCTTTGGTCATTTTATATATATTATGGACACGAATTGTGAAAGGGTTTGTGATGTTTTAGGCCTTACTTACTTTGGTTGTTAATACCAAAGTGATGAAAGCAAGCTTTTTTTTTCTAGATTTATTTATGTAGATGTATAAATAATTATAAAACGCATACAAAACAACAAAGTGTGAAAAACATGATTTTAAATACACAAATAGATAGGTACCTACCTACCTACCCAC
This sequence comes from Boloria selene, assembly GCA_905231865.2. NCBI lineage: Eukaryota > Metazoa > Arthropoda > Insecta > Lepidoptera > Nymphalidae > Boloria > Boloria selene. Next base: position 5,355,099 of record HG993141.1, read on the forward strand.
ATAATTAATTTTTATTATCAAATATGTATAGATAGATATTGTCCTCAGCCCATTTTAACGTCCCACTGCTGGGCACGGGCCTCATGTCAATCAGTACAAGGGGGATTCGGTATAGTCCTCCACGCTGGCCTAGAACGTGTTGGCGGACTTCACATGTCTTTAGAAAACTTGCTGGGTTTTCTCAGACATACAGGTTTCCTCACGATATTTTCCTTCACCGTAAGATAAGCGGTAATCATGGTAGAAAAGATTGGCACACCGGATTAGAACCCGTATCACTCGGTTATCCAAGCGAGCGCGTTACCGCTGGCCTACCACTGCCTCATGTATAGATATTATTATATTTAACTTAAACTATCAAAATCTAAAACGCTTGTCTTAACAATACTAGTAGTACAGTACAAGGTCAGCATCTTGAGCTGATATCTGCACGGATTAGGTGTATGCAGATATTAATTGTGTATAATAGGTGCGTTGATTACGCTTTGTGTAGAGCTGAACGGTTAAATTGAACTGTGAATATTCCTGAATAGAATTCAATAACTAAATCCTATTAAGCATACCTACAGAATTATCCTGAATTGTAAGACGATAACCTGAAAACAATAATTTCAATGTATTTCAGTATAGTGTTAATAATGATTTGAAGCAATCTGGGAATATATTATTTTAATTAAATACAAGATCTATCACTTTATTTATATTTATTTATTTTTATATGTTGGGACATTATTACAACAGCACCATCTAGTTCCGTGGTAAGGTACGAGGCTTGTGTTACGGACGTTACCAAATAGTTGATATATTACACTTATTATATGAATTTTAAATACATAAGTATTAGAAATATAAACACCCATGACTGGAGTACACACATTTGTGCTCAACAAACAAATACCCACAGCGGGACTCGAACGCGCGACCGCTGGCGTTAAATTTAGGGTCAACCAATTGAGCCAAACGTATCATCGTATATATTATCCTCCAGGTGTTCTAAACAATTGAATCGATTATGATAAAATTTTTGTGGGATATTCTCTATTTGTCTAGGAAAGTTATCAGCGAAATAAGATTTTTATTAGCCTTTCCTAACAATTTAAACTCCGGGACGCACAAAAACGAAGCAAGGGTTAGTCGCTTTAATACAATATTTGCTTTCTCCGCGTGATTATAATCCAGGATGATATTATATGTATTCAATAATTTCACATAAGTCTTCATCCCATTGAAGAAATGACAGAATGGAGCTTGGTATAGAAAATGTCAGAATGCGAAGCCTAAAAGTATTAAATTGTAGTTCTATTGAAAAAATACCATGTAATGATTTTGATTGTTACTATATTTATAAAACAAATTCTTTATTAAATGAGAAATGCTGTTGTTTTTTTATTGTATGCTGTGCCAGCGGTCGCAGCTTCGAGTTCCGTTGGGAGTATTCATTTGTGTGATGAACAACTATATTATACCTATATTATATTATGTAGTTATTCAAAGTTATATTATGTGTAGTGTATTAATTACTTGCTAACTATCCATAATACAAGCGTCGTAGCTTTCTATGAAACTAGATAGTGCTATGTATTATTATCTCACAATATTTATATATATTTTTAATATTACCGCTGTTTACCTGACCTAAAAAATATTCAAGATTTGTTTTTCACGTATGTACTCGTATGTATTCTTAAAATTACTAATTATTAATTTAGTAAGCAACTAAAAAAATCGTTTAGCCACCTCTCTTAATTTTTTTTCAATAATAAGAATATTTGCTTATTTATAGATAAAAATCAATAAAACTATTAAAATTAAAACTTTTACAGAGCACGTCTAAATATTAATATTGTAAATTTAACATTTCGACGTTTTACAATGATACGAATGAATTAACTACTATGATTGCTTTTCATATAACTTTTCGTATTATAATTTTCTAAATGTAGTATGGCTTCTATTAACAATAGATGGAACAAAATTAAAGTATTGAAAAACACAACCTGTATTTTTAATAGATTCTCCGTCGAACAATGTAACAATGGTATGATGAGTGATCAATACGTAAAACAATGATGAATCTCCCTCTAGTGATGCAACATGCAATCTTATTCGTTTAATTACAAAAATTTATGTAAACAATAATGAAATATTGTAAATCTTTACTTTAGTTAAAAGAAATCATTGATAGTTAGATTTATATATTAGTTAGTGCTGTGCACATTAGCGTCCAGAAATCCGGCCAGGCGTGAAGCCAGAAGACGCATATGGGAGGTGGCCCACTTCGGTGGGCGGTATCCCATGCAGCTACAGATACTTCTTTGATAGCAGAGTAACTGCCTCGGTAGTGTAGTGGCTAGTATGTACAGTTGCACACCGGGAGGTCCTGGGTTCGAGTCCCGGGCTAAGTTTAGTTATTGAGTCTTTCTGTTTTGTAAACCTCAGTAACAGCACGGAGTTGAGAAGAAAATCTGTCGTCGGTGAATACGTAAGCGATCCTACGACGTCCCATTATGACGGAAGGTTTTGTTGGGCTTAATGGCTACTATTAGCTATAAGCCGGTGACTTCGGCCAGTATGTATATGCATTTTCCAACGTTAACCAAAAACAGGTTAAAAGATAAAAAATGGAGGAGGGTGAGCCACGTACACGTACACTATACTTGTTATATTTAACTCTGAAAGTGCTGGGTGTTCTTTCTTTACCTAATAAATACTAGAAATCTTAAAGGATTTCAAGATCTTATAACAGAATTATATATTTTACTATTTGTTGCATTGATTTAATTTTTGTACTGTACAGAGAATTTTCAATATATAAATGGTGTCGTGGGACACCAGGTAGGAACGAAGTTCCTTCGGTTAATGTAGAATCAACACAATTTGCTAAAAAAAAACGTGCTTAATTTTATGTAGGTTTTCTTGATTTTTCTCTTAAATTTTGCTGATTAGTTTTTATTTAAGTACAGGAAAGTATTTAGGAAATTCAGTATTTTAGGAAATAATAAATAATGTAAAATAAAAAAAACCTAATTCAAATTATCAACTAAAATAATAAAATATGTCTCTTTAAGTAAAACTAAAATGAAATCAAATAAAATAAATATAACAATAGAGTAATTTGAATAATTTTCATTTACCTAATTATCTTAAAGAGAAAACAAAGCTTTAGTTTTATTAAACCCAAAATTATTTTGTAAACCATCCGATGAGATCGATTTACAAAATCACCGCAACCGAAACGTAAAATAATCCTGAAATATATATTATATAAAATATAAATATACAATAATCTTGAATCTGAAAAACATATTGTACTACATTAATCAACAATAAATGTGAAGTGAAACCTGACATAAATAAAATTAAATAACTATAATTGTCATTAATAAATATCACTTTGTTTACACGATTATAAGTCAATCTAGACCTTTTAGCAGACAAAACTAACCCAGCGGTCGAGAAAACTCTTTCACTAGGCGTACTTGTTGCGGGTACTCCTAAAATCGACGTCGCTAGCGAAGAAAGCCACGGGAAAGAATCCTTATTTACAAGCCAGTAAGGTAAAGGCACCTAACTCCGAGGGGTTCTAAAAATGGCACCATATTCCGAGGTATTTAAACAAACAGTGATTTCAAGTAATTTACAAGTTCGTTTTGTGTGTAAGATACCATATTGAATTCATAATTTATCTGCTCGTGTTTATATGAGTAAAAGAGTGTGTTAATGTGTGTACATTTTAAAATAATGCGTAAAATTTGCGCTAGCAGCTGACTTGAACGCACGCTCCATACATTTTGGACCTTACGCACGTAAGTACTATGTTTTACTAAATAGTGTTTTAGATGATATTTTAATGCTATATGAGTACATGTTTAGATTAAAATAGTAGAAGACTTATATTTTTTATTTAAAACACGTAACATTTGTGTATTTTTCTTAACAATTTAAGAGTAAATAAAGTTTAAAAATACCACGGCATTAGGTGCCAAATATTTTAGTTGGTTCCTAATGCCGATGTATACCACGGAATTGCGATTTTATAGACGTTTTCTTTTCTTTAAATTTTGATGGTAATTTTATAATTACAAAATGTACTGTTTTGGTTTTGTTTAATTAAATGGCCAATAAATATATAAATCTATTTCCGATGTATGTTTTGGCGTCAAACTCACTAATTATACATGATCAAAGATTATCTATTTAGGTACTTTATTAATTTATTATATGGAAAGACTAATAACATTAAACTGAATTATTAATGTATTTGATATATTTCTGTTTCTGTCTATGTATTTTTTCGAAGATATTGCAATTAAAGATTCATTTATTTATAAAATATTGAAAAATCTCTTGGTTTTTAATAATCGGAGTTAAAAAATGTGATATGGTATTATAAAACGCTATTCCGATGTATGTAAGTCGGAATAAGGTTCTATGAGCACCTAATTTCGTGGTATTGACACAAGTAAAATACAGTGTGTTAATTATTAAAAAGTTCAGAAGAGTTTCCAGAAAACAATATTCAACAGTTAACAATCTCATTTATTGCTCTCTCAAATGTTTGTATTATAGTTCTTAGTACTCGAATCGCTGCCTATTTAACAAATTAAAAATCAATTATCATGACACATTGAAAAACTGCCTGTTACATTATCTTACGCAGCTTTTATAGAAATTCATAAGGTATGGGCTCATAGTATTTTAAATATTGATATTATTTTTTTTTGTTGTAGGATAATGAAGCCAAAAGAACACACGGAAGAAGATCTCCGAAATGCTATTACAGCAATCAATGAGGGTAGTAGTGTATCTATTTGTAATATTATGAAGAAAACAAAAAATACTGTTAACGAATTAATTATATATAGTTACTAGTCACTCCTATGTTTTTTACATCTTTATTTAGAATAATATTATTAATCTAAATAAATTACATATTGTGGTGTCATTTTACCATAAAAGACTGAAGACTGATTTAAAGACCACAGTAAATAAATAGACGTGATTTTTGAACACCATGTATTATTCTCCCCACCTCCATTTCTTTGTATTTTGAACACTCGGAATTAGGAACCAAATACATCGGAATTAGGATTTTTACATCGCAATTAGGTGCTCTCGACTTCTTCACATTTTTAATTAATTAAAGATAATATAAAATTTTCTATCGCTAAACTGTAAGTGTATTTCAAGAGTTAGATAAATAATACTTCTGATAAAAATAGCGAATTCTGCAGAAAGATATAGTAAATGCTTAATATATAAAGTTCTTTCTAGTTTAGGTGAAAATACCGCGGAATTAGGTGCCTTTACCTTAATTCAAGAAATCTACATCTTTAAGATCCTGCAGCTTGCATGTTGCAAAATATTTCCAACATTCTTGTTCAATTAGATCATCTACAGGTACAGACTGAGTTTCAATGCCAGAATGCTTTTCGGAAAGCCTGATTAGAAAGGAACTAACGGTAACGGTATTAGATGTCGTAGTCGGTCTTGCTACTGCTTGAGATTCAGAAGTCTCCATAGAAGGGATTAGATGTGGACGACTTTTAACAATTTCTCTGATGTAATCTGATAAGAAAGACACCCTTGTTTGATTGGAAATCTCAAGATACACATCTACTTCACGTATCCCTTGAAAGCGACAGTCCAACAAAGTAGCAGCCACTATTAGTTTTGTGATCGGGAATCGGTGATTTAATTTATCCATCATATTTCTTTTAAGAGTTAACAATACAAGTGGATCATCATCATCTGCGGACTGTAGTGCGTCTTTAATTTCTGATCGGAATATCAGCGCAACATTTAAAGATGTGGATTTTTGAGAGCTTAGTATTTCTACAATGACCTTGATTTTTTTTAGAAATGTGAGTAAATCTGTCATTAACTTCCACTCAAAATTGTTTAATTTAAGTTGCTCGTCGCCAATTTTGTCAAGCAAGATATTGACAGCGTAACGATTGCAAGAATGATTTAAACTTTCTAGCATGGCCAAAACGCTGTGCCAGCGGGTCGGTGTCGAAGTTTTTATGCTTGGTATTGGCTTCATAAAATCATCGATTTCACTGGAATCGCCATCATCCATCTCATTATAATCGTACACAAAATTATCAAGGATTGGATCCCTCTCGTCGTTTTCCAAATCTTCTCCTGTTTTTTCTAGTAAAACAATTATTTTTCGATGTTCCTTATCAGCTTCAGCTTCTAATTCAGGTAATCTATATCGCAGCTTCTTCACTATTTTTTGCACTTTGTAACCAGTCTCTTTACTTCTTGGGTCAAATTTATTCCATCGACATTCACCAAATTATGAAGACCATGGCCCAAGCAGAGATGACTGTTAAGTGAAGCCAAATCGACTGCACGTTTAACATTTGCTCCGGCGTCCGTGACAGCAAAAATAGTTTTATCAAGCAATCCAAAGTCATTTCTTACTTCAGCGATCATATCACAAATTTTTTTACCAGTTTTTTTTTCGGTTATTAAGGTCGTTTATAACGTGAAATATTTGAGTTGCATATCTGTATAAAACATATTGTTACAATTAGATTCTCACTTTACATTGTACTTAAAATAAAGGCAAGGGGAAAAATATACCTAATAATATAATATATACCTTCTGTCAGATAATGGTATTTGAAAGTGATATAATTTTGACTCCGATATTGATTCTCCATAAATCAAAGGTTATTGCTCCACAGCATGACGCATCTAGCTGAATTGTCTTTTTCACATGTGATAAACAGCTTTCAAATACATCGTCCAGAGCCGTTCCAGATATTGTAAAACGAGATGGTAAATCTGCCGTGTTCCCAATTACCTTATATTTCTAAAAAAAGGTAACTAACTTTAATCATTGAAGTCAAGTCTATGGATTAAATGAAGAAATTCTTTATTTTAAGTTATCTACGTACACCACGTGTACCTACCATGAAAAAGTCCTGCATTCATTTGTCTGATACTGAGTTAAATGGCATCAAAGAGCGACAAAACCAGAGAGCTAGATCTCGCGCTAGGAACCACTTGTCATTAGTTGACGACGCTGAGGATATACTCTGCTTTGAAGTTGAAGGCCTGCTGGTAGTAAAAAAATCTTGTATTGTCTTTTTAGCAGCTATACCCTTTTCTCGTAGACCATAAACATCGCGAAGGTGACGAATTAGATTTCCAGTGCTCACACATTTACTGTAAGACTTTACTTTTGTTCTAAAATATTAATCAGATAGAATTATATTAATATAGTACATGAGTAATGAGTTCGGAAGTAAAATAATAATAATAAAATAACCAATGTAAAATATTTTATATTTATAAATAAACTAATACTTACGTATTTAATTCTTTTGCACTAAATAATTTCCCACTATTATCACTGTCAATTGCATTGTATAATATTACTTTTCTCTATGATTGCATTCAAGTCACTTGTTACTTCACTTGCCATTGTTACTATGACGACTGTCGCGCCTGCGCACTATTTAACGGTTTTATTCCACGCTTTTACTATCACATTTTTTTCAGTTCGGTCGCGCAGCAAAATCCCTATCTCCTCCAGCCTGCCGTAAGGAACTTCGTTCCAATAAACTAATACTTACGTATTTAATTCTTTTGCACTAAATAATTTCCCACTATTATCACTGTCAATTGCATTCAAGTCACTTGTTACTTTACTTGCCATTGTTACTATGACGACTGTCGCGCCTGCGCACTATTTAACGGTTTTATTCCACGCTTTTACTATCACATATTTTTCAGTTCGGTCGCGCAGCAAAATCCCTATCTCCTCCAGCCTGCCGTAAGGAACTTCGTTCCAATAAAATCTAAGAATTATTAAAAATAAATTATTCCAAATAGCTCTTCAAGATGTTTTCCAGTACATCACTAAAGCCTATATCCTAGATCCTATACCTGGAGTATACTTTATCTTGTCAGTAATATATGAGTGTCATTTGCTACTCTAGTGTGCGTTGAAATGCTTTTGTAGAGTAGTAGGGTCAATTGGTCGTGACAGTCAAGATAGTAGCGATCGTTTCGACATGCTGTTTTATCGACTACTTAGGGGTCGTCCATAAATCACGTGATCTTTGAATGGGGGGGGAGGGGGTTCGGAAAAAATCACGAAATATCACCAGGAGGGAGGGGGGGTGTAGTGAGTTATCACGTGATTTTTTTTTACTCACCGTTGGGACCGAACTTTTATAATAATAAGCCTAGTCACCTCCAAAACTTCTCTGAAAAGACCTGTACGGGAACTACTATTGCAAGAAATGGCACTATTAAAAGATATGCTATGCTTTAAAAAATCGTGTATTATAAATTCTTCATAACAGATGATGAGACCAATAGGATGGGCCAAACATTCCCCCAGATACACGAAGCGTCGCTATTAGTAAGAATGGAAACTTGTAATAATGAACCGATTGGTCTTAATCAGTATATAAGTGTATAATCTATGGGTCTTAATTGCTTTGGATTGCTTATAAAAAGTATTGACATACTTCCATTAATATCATGTATAAAAATTAAGACATACATAAATTATAAATTTACATATGTGAATATAGGCACTGAAAGTTTAAGAAAAGTGAATACTATTATGACTTAACTTTAGCACCGGGTGATGTACCTACCCAGTGCTCAAAGTTAATTGACCGTCGGCCGAAACTAGAGGGTATGCATACAGTCAAAGACCATACATAAACGTAAACCACCTAATCCCATTGATTTTGTTAATGAGAAAAAAGAAAATTCTGGCAGGATTTTAGTCGAGTCGTAAGGATTCTGTAGGTGCTAGTGCATAAAAAAACTACGGAAAAAGGAGCAGTAGCCTAAGTATATTATGCGTCACTCCCAGTCACATAGGCTGGACTCATACTTCCGCATGACTCTTATGGAACCCAACTTGATGGACAAGGAAGGACAACAAATCTTGAAAAAGTTTACTTTTAAAAAAGGCTGCAGAAGTCCACACAGAAGTGTGAAATAATAAGGTTATCGACAGCCATGACGTCTTAGTAGAGTATGTCGTATGTCGAGTAGAATGACAGTGCTTTATTGTATGACTTCCTTCTCCGCAGTAGTATAGCGAGCATGTGTGAGAGAGCCAATATTTGCTTCAGGTACAATAGTATAATTTCACGATTTTCTTCTTAATAAAATTTTTACATTTTTATCACGGTGCTTAATTTACCAAAATTATATTAGACGATTATATTCAAAAATAATATTCAGATTTTATAAGGTACTTTGTAAAAAAATACACGTGATTTTGAGTGGGGGGGGGGGGGGGGGGTAATCTTAAACCTCACCACGTATCACCATGGGGGAGGGGGGGTCTAAAAAGTTGCTTAAAAAAGATCACGTGATTTATGGACGACCCCTTATATTCTTCGGCTTCTATTGTATTTCTGGCTGTTTTAAAATTCTGTCAATTTCATAACAATTTTTACCTAAATTCATTACTAGTACGCTATCTTTAATCATCATAATTTTAGGCATTTTAATTGTGGCTTTTAGGCAAGTTATTTTCTTCATTGCTATAACGTAGCAGTTCTACTAAAAAAGTAAAACATACTGTCTTACTTTATATTTGTTTAATTCACAAACAGACCTAAATTTTATTGATATATAACTTTTATAAATAGTAAAAGCTTTTAACTGTTATATCTGGTTTTGAAAGATGAGCAACCCAACAAGTTAATTTACGTACTATCAGAGATCGGTTATCAAGATTATTGAAGATATCCCCACTACCAGAAACTAGCGTGATAATACATGCCTTTCAAAAGCAAGAGTAATCCTAAATGAGGGTTCAATTGCCGGAGGCTGCGTTCACGGAAGCACCGTCTAATTTCAGATAACGAAGTTCACGTAGCTACTTGATTCTATCTTGACATTCATTGCTCCGGGTGATAGAGAAAGGTTTATTTATATGAATCAACTGATCAAATTGTTTCACGTATAATATACATGTGCGAGAATTTTTTGAAGCCAAATAATTTAAAGATAGTTGGAACTACTTAAAAAAGCCTCTGTAGCTTATTCTGAGGTATCTCGCTCTTTTCTTTTTATGAATCGACATAACCTATGTCAAATTTTGAGATCTCATTCGTAAAAAGCATTCAAATAAAAAAGCATAAAAAAATCTATATGAAAATCCCAATACCCCGTAACAGTATATACTACCCTACTATGGATGTCTTTTTACGATAATTATTACTCAGATAGAAAAAAATCTATGCTTAGATTTAGCAACATACAAATAAGTAAACGTACAGCGACCTTCTAAATAATGTAATTTCAATCCAATTTAGATTTAAAACTTTAAGGCAGTGTCGCGCTTGAAGCAGACCAGCCCCATTATCCCTTGTTTGCATTAACAAGCATAAGATAAACATGTGTTTAGACACTATTACCAACAATACCGAGCTTAAACACATGCGCTCTGCTAATTACGCGGAATGAATATATGTACGTTCGCTTTAAACTTGTGACGAGGGTCACTTGTTGTACTAAACTTAATTTTGACTTAAGTTAGGCTAACTTTTATTATAAATATAATTATAATTGAGACTAGTGATCTGATCTGGCTTGGCTCAGCTACTTTATTATTTTTATTTATAATATTTTACTTTATTTTCCTTTTTTCGGTGATAAATATACTTATACATTTATGTACAAAACATTATTGTTTTAATAAAACATGTTATTTGACGTGGAATACTGTAACCAAATGTAAATAAACATGTAGTATTTCGTAACTAAAATTGTGTAACGTATTGTTGTTTGTTTACCTACATATACTCATACTCATAGCTTTTGGTTAAGTTCATTAGAGAGGTAACTTTAAACTTATGAGATAAGTGGCTTAAGATTGTGAAGGTATTTTGTTATTTAATCATTAATTTATATGGTTTTAAACACATATTTAAATTAATTTGTAGTTATCTTATTTTATGTTATTTCATTGAAAATATATACTAGTTTTATTTATTTTTAGACTAGCGACTCGCCCTCGCTTCGCTCGGGCTCTTCCCTAGATTTAGCACAGGTAAAGCCGCGGGATCTGCTAGTTATGCATATAAACCTTCCTCTTGAATCACTCTATCTATTAAAAAAAACCGCATCAAAATCCGTTGCGTAGTTTTAAAGATTTAAGCGCACATAGGGATATAGGGATATAGGGACAGAAAAGGCGACTTTGTTTTATACTATGTAGTGATGATGATGAAACAAAAACAAAGTGATTGCAAGGAAAGTATCTTTTCTAGTAGAATGTATATTTATCTCTTATTGATTTTATATATAAATAAAAAAAGAAACAAATGCGTAATGGTTATTTTTATTTCATTAATATTTTCCTTATATTTAATGTGGCTGGCTGGCTCTTTGGAAAATTTATGAAGTTAGCTTTAATATACAACCTGATTGGTCGTAAAAAGATATAAAATAAAATGTTACTTTTGGGATTAGGTATACCATAAAATTTGAAGGTAAAATGGTTAATGATTTCTACCATGAAAGCTTATACGTACTATCCTAAATCGCATATATACACAAAACATAAAACTAATATGATCGCCCTTTTGGAGATTATTTTTTTTAATCCTATGGTATTCAAAAGACATACGATTTTTTTTTCAGAATCATTTTGATAAATAACATCGTAGCGCTCAGAATAAGCCATTCGGAAGAACCCTCCATAGTGCATTTACCTTATAGTGGTGGGGGGGGCTCAGTAGTATTCAGGAATCCCGGCAGGCGCGAAGCCAAGAAGCGCACTGGAAGAAGGTCCACCTCGGTGGGTGATTAATAGGTTGCTCCTGGTACTTCTCTGATATCGAGACATCATGGTTCATTGTGTTGGTGCTTATGCCATACCCCATTAAAACGGGTAGGTTTTATAGGTTTTAGAGGAGTCCTAGAAAATCTAAAGTACACGTTACACATTTTTATACAATTTTAAATTTCAATCATTTAAATTTACAACAAATTTAAATAAATAGAAATGAATGAAAAAAAAAACATTAGAAATAATTAGTTAAAAACTAAGTGTAAGATAACAAAAGAAGTTTTTCCCTCTCCTAAACTTTGTAACAGTATGTAAATTGGACGCGTAACAAAGTTAATTACATTGAAGTATCATAAGCGCGTCTTTATTCTTTAAGATTTAGTTTAAAGAGCGATAACTTTAGGAACTAGAAGTTTTCGAGCTTTAAGCTAACTAACTTACAAACTTTACGACTAATTACATTGTTATACAAACAAACAGCGTTTTCTACTAACAGGATAACAAAAAATTATTATATTATGTAAAAAATATACTTTAATATATAGTTTTCATTAATTTTCATACTATTTTTTGATTTTATTTATTTAATTTCATGATACTAAAAGTAAATCTAGAAAAGAACAAAAAGAATTTACATAATTTTTTCCAATTTTGTACACAAATAAACTCCAATGAACATTTTATTAATACTCAGAAAATCATTAAAAAACACGAGGAAACAGTAGATACAGATACAGGTAATTTGTGAACTTCGAGCATGGCTTAATGCCGAACTTACAAGTTTACGTCTGCGGCTTTTAGTACGTGCAAAGTGTTATTCTTCTTTTGTTTGCTTTGAAGGGTCTAAATTTACTCATGTATTTACAGTTAATTTACCTTTTTTTCTAATATATTATAATGGAAACTACATAAAAAATAGCTTTCGTTACAATATATTATTAATGATATTTAATAAATTTGGTAAAAATCATGGCAACATCTTGTACTATTGCTGTGTAAAAGAAGGGCATGGCTAGAAACATCATTTCACTTAAAAAAATATTAGCCTTTCTAGTTGTAGTGTAGTGCTACTACTTTTACTTAGTCATCGAAATTTTACTTAAATATCTCTTCAATAGTAACGGAAAAAGTAAGTTACTGAAGCGTTTTTATTTAGACATATGACAACCAGATTTACTCAGACATTCGAGTATGTATGTATAAGGTGGTCTGTATCTTGTTTTATATTACGTAATTATAGCTTAATAATATAACTGTCTCGTATGAAAATGACTTTTATTACTTCCATTAGGAACAGTTGTCGACGTACATTTGGCAAATCTGGCACTGGTTTTGTGCCAAAACTTAACTGAATTTATTACAACAAAAAGAACCGAGGTTTAATTATTTTAAGTGGTGTGTAGGCAGGTTAAGCTTTTAACTTACGAGATACGAGAAATACACTCTTATATGGTAACAAAGGGAAAAACTTGTTTCACTTATGGACTGACTTCAGCAAAATTATTTATAGAAAGCACGATTTTTAGCTCAAGTAGCGCTTAAGTAGCTCAATATTGATGTTAAATTAAAAAAAAATTATTAAAACATAAAAATAAAATGTAAATTTTAAAGATTTTTTTGCTATAGAGACTGAATTTAATGTAGGTAGGACTGAAATTTGCCTAACATTAAATATCAAAATCAAAACCTGCAAATAATGTTCAAACGAGCAACGAGGGTTAATTACCCTCAGGCTCAATTGACGGAACCTTGTCTAAGTTCAGGCAATTTACGGAACAATCTAATGTTATCTTCATGTTCCATCCAAAGGGAATGGAAAGCAGACTTTTACCTAAAATTTAATTGAAAATATTATTTAATTTAGTAAGATTTTAGATATACTAAATAATTATCCGAAATGAAGTAATTTATTATAAAACGCCATTTCTTATTATTATACAAAAATATCATCTGCCTTGAATATCCCAGAATTAATGAAATACTAAAAATTTCTTGTGAATAAATATATACATTATAACTTTTTTGACGTATTAATCGAATTTGCTGAAAAAATCATATACCCTCATATAGCCTCAACAAATTGCCAGAAAGAAATGATCTTTCTGGCAATTTGTTGAGGCGTCTTGTTCTCTTTCGGATTTTTATTTAAACGTCAAATATTCGCGTAAATCTAAGAGAGTATTAGGTATATCAGATACACCCGATTAAAAGTTTTAAAGAAATTGTGACTGCTTCCGTCGTGGTACAAGTTTTAATTAAGGATTATAACTGTTAGAAGTTAAGGGCCTGCTATTTTTATTTTCACTTACTAATCGTTTTAGTACACGCGGGATTAAAACTTGTAAGGCAGACATTTCTTACAAGTTGTGCCAGCAATCTTCGGGGCTAATTACATTGTTACATTACAAAACTTTTGGGTAAAGTTTGTTCACGTTCCCTATACCGGCTTAGTGTTTCTATTGGGACCGATAAAACGACTTTCTATTTGAGTGGCCCTTTTTGTATACAATATAGATACATACGTATTGTGTTTAACAATGAGGTTTTTTCTTATAAGAAAAACATCCTCCAACTAGTGTATTTTGCAGCTTTAATGAAGCAAATGTTATATTAAGTGTGTAGGCATCACCTACGCCGTCTTTTCATCTGTATTATATATAGAAAAAGTAGGAAGATAAACGAAGACGCTGAACAAGGAACGTGGTTGTCTCTTATACTCAATGAATTGTATGGTGTTATAATAGAAACATGAATTTTAGTGTAATTAAAGTTTAGAAACTATATAACATTATGTATAATGTAAGTATTAACTAAACAAATAATACCTAATAAATCAGAATCCACGGTGTCCGTTTATTTTCTCGCACTTAACTGACTTGTCAAGTTTTATTATTAATACTTTAACTTTCGCGAGATTTTTACAAAGTATTACTACAGTCATTATTTAAAATGAGTGCAACGTGTACAACAAGTATTGTAAGAGTACTATAGAAATCAAATTCTTATTCGTGATAATACATTTATTTCTTAAGCAATATTTCAGTCGTGTCGTTTTTATTCCAGTTCGAACATTTATTACCTCCTGCTATAATGGATATTGGCATACTCTTGCGTACACCCATTATGTTTAGGATATTAGGCTAGTTCACGTGTTCTGAAATTGATAGATCGACTTAGTCTTACTCAGCATAAACTTGAGCGTTGAAAGCTTAAAGTGACTTTAGGTGTGCTGCTTATATTGGATATAAATAACCTTGTGCTATTTTTAAAATGTTATGATAAATTATAGAAAATGAAATATAAGTGTTTATATGGAATGAAAGATATGTAAATGATTGAAAACTATTATCATTTTGTTAAAATTGCATTCTACCCATTGTCTTAAAAATGTTAATAAATAATTTTCTACATTAATAACTTTGTCAAGAAGTATGGTAGACTCGATCAAAACCTTACTTGAATAATAAAACAAAAAAAATAAAAATTTCGTGTCTACAACATATATCCGCAAAATTCTGATTGTCGAGTATTTTGTTTCATTCATCATGGTGCTGACAAACAAATCGCAGTCGCCATATTGGCCACTCTAGCGAAAAGTCACTGAAGTCGCGAGTACTGCTAGTATTTTCTTAAAACCATGAACATACCCCAATTCATAATATTCCCTCGTTTAGTGTACCTTTAAGGACTGTAAGGACCTTTAAGCACTGGTCGAAGACTGAAACACAAACTTAATATAAAAAGCAGTTAAGTCTAAAGACACCAAGTGGTGTTTAATACTGCATAATTTTTAATTGATGTTGTATACCCTTTGTCACAACTTAGCTTCGTTAGTCACAGAAGTTAACTAACAACTCCTCTACGGAGCTCTATTAAGCAAAATGACTTGAAAATTGAAAGCCTTGCCGTATTAATAACATAAGTAGTAATTAAATAGGTATTTTAAATAAATAGTTACAGAAATCTAAATATATTTTGGTATTTCCTGTCATTTAAATATTTTATGTAATGGACTCTACTCTCTACTACTCTTTACTTATTTGACTAGAAAATCATTAGATAAAAATATGCTGCATAAATGCTGCTTTAATTAAAAATAATCATGTTTAATTTTACGTACTTTTTTAATTCTATTTTGATTGAAATTTGATCAAATACATGTCAATTTTTATCTCGAAAATCTATAACGAACGATAACTGAATTGAATGCCGTAGGCAACTTTGGTTTGTGCTACGAGAATAACGTTTACAATCTAAATTTATTTAAAAAGCGAAAGGTCACACATCACGAAATGTCGATAACTGCTTGACGTATAAAAATGTTTGGAAGGGAGATAGTTTATAGTAAAAAGACTAGTCTAGATTAAGAACAGATTTTGCGACAGGGCCGGATTAAGAAGGTCTAAGAGCTCGCGAGTATGAAAGAAAGATATTGAATATCACTATTTTGCTAGTCGAATTAAATTTTATTTTATTGTAAGCGATAAGGAGCAACACTTTTATTTGTAACAATATCTCTTATTGCATGCCTTATAGCTTTAAACCATTATTTTCATAATAGTAAATCATCTGATCTTATTTTTTAATTTCTACGATGGTTAGAACGTCATGCAATACTACGATGTAACGTTTACCAACTTATTTGGAATAACAAGCTTTAGGATAGTAAATCGCAAGAAAACGGCAATTTTCTTCGACGTAATTTGTTCAGAGCACGCCATTTTTCAATTATCTAATATCAATATGGGTTTGTCTTTGTTGTTTCAAAATAATATTTCATGATTATGGTAATTTCTAATGATTCAATCATATGTGATCCAAAGCACTGATCATAAGAAACTTTTTTAGGTAAAATTTCAGTTATGGTAACTAAATAGCTTAAATCAGTAACGTACGTAAGTACGTTGACGAGGGCTCTTCTTACAGTATTAAAAATTATTAACATAACAGTGCAACAAACTTTCTGACCGGCACTGCTTATAACACGGGAGTTTGCGGATTTGATTGCCGCACAGCGCACTGCTAAAAAGTGTAGTTGCAGAAAAAAATACTATAGACACTCTCTCCTTTTTTAATTTACATGAAAATAATATACAATATCAAGACTAAAGTTTTTACTTGTATATTTGTAACGTTATAATAACAATGTTTCTGAGGAATGATGTAAATAGAACATGTATCAAAGTTTTGAGAACTTTTAAGAAAGTCAACACCTATGACCTATTTTCTCCGTTTCAACTGAGACAAAAGATTCAAGTAGATTCGTTATACGCGGTCGCCTTATAAAATGACCTGACCTGAATTAATTTTTATGACTTGCTGACTCTGGAATATAATTACTACAATTGTGCTTTAAATTTTGCATAATCTCTTAAAGTTAAGGAAATTATGATTTTCATGATTTTTTTCGCTTTGAAATAAAATATTGTAACTGTAATTTAAAACGTAAATGCCTATTTTAAGGGTAATTAAATGACATGACATTATCAGTATCTACATTGAATAAAATTCTAAATCTTTGTACATTAGATATTTTTGGAAGTTTTATTTAAATAGTCGTTATCATCAATTTATTCGCCAATAAATATTCATATTATGAGTCCAGGATAATTTTTTGTGCTGAAAAATATCACTACTATGCAAAATCACTACATAGTATAAAACAAAGTCGCTTTCTCTGTCCCTATATCCCTATGTATGCTTAAATCTTTAAAACTACGCAACGGATTTTGATGCGGTTTTTTTTAATAGATAGAGTGATTCAAGAGGAAGGTTTATATGCATAACTAGCGGATCCCGCGGCTTTGCCTGTGCTAAATCTAGGAAAAAGCCCAAGCGAAGCGAGGGCGAGTCGCTAGTCTATACTAAAATAAATGTATCTAGGGAACGAACCTGAGCAGAGCGACAGTGAGTTAGGGGTAGGTAGTAGGTACAAGTTCTATTCCACTTTAAGCTTCTAGTACAAACAAAGATGCATACGATACAATGAATTCAAACGTTGTGATCGATAAACCAGTAAAATTTAATGCTCACTAAATTTTCAATAACGGTTTCGTATATTGCGAAAGCAATAGCTTTCTCTGAGGTCACCTAGCTATACCGCTTATAGGTAACAAAAATTATCAAGACCGAAATTTTCTGTGCGCTTCAATTAAATAATAACTAAACTTAATTTCAATTTTAAGTTTGTAATTGATAGAGATCATACAGCAAACTATGTAGAGCCCCTTAAAAATTAAAAGGTCCATATTTTCCTAGATACTAGTTGATACTGTAAGAATGCTTCGTTTATCCGCGAGAAAATTCTTTCACAAATAGTAAATTTATTTGTAATGCTTTGAGTTGTGCTACATTGCAAATAATTAAATATAAGTCTAGATATTAACTATTATCTAGAGATATATTATGATACATGTATAATTAGCTTTACTAACTCCTACTTACTCTATACTCATGAGTAGTTCTAAATTTATAAACCATGTTAGCGGTCGACCTTGGTTTCATTTAGGTTTAAAGTAACGTAAATGTATTGTTGTGTTATATATTCAATTCAACTCATGTAATTTACTGAAGAGTATATATAATGTACTAGCAGAACCCGCGGCTTCGCCCGCGTTAACTTTTTAATAATACTTAACTTTATAATAATTTCAATTCACGTGGTAATTATGCTGTTAAAATGTAGCTTATATGACACGTTCGTAGATTTACCATAGCAGCGCCATCTATTGATTACTTACTCAACCCAGTCGAAAGGTATCGACATCTGTTAAAATCATTTGAAGTTAACAGATAATTGTGACTGTCAAATAATAACAGACAAATAATTAGCAATAAATTAAAATTGCGACTATAATTTGAGATTTAAACTATCCTATCTCTCAAGTTGGATCGAACTGCACATGGTGTGCGAATTTTATTATAATCGGTTAAGTGGTTTAGGAGTCTATTGAGGACAAACATTGTGACACGAGATTTATATATATTAAGATAATGTATATACATAATATGTATGTACGCAATACACAATCATTTTTTAAATGTGTGTAAATAAGTAAAAAAAAAGCTTATTTTGTCATACAAATCCATACATATTATAAAAAAAGTTCTACACCACGTCAGTCTGTTTGTTCGTTCGCAATTAAATCAAAAACTATACAATCAAAGTTACAAAACTATGGATAAGGAAATATGGAAATATTAATTGTCACATTATTACCATTTAAGCGCAAGTTGACAGCTGCCACCTGGTGGATAATGGTAATTTATTAACAACATCTGCCAACATTAATTTAATAATATCACGGATTACGCTTCCGTTCGTAATTATATGACTTGACAAGCGTAAACAAGAGCTCATGTAAAGGGGGAAATATACGAACGTGAGTTTAAAGGTTCTACAAGTATCTTCACAGTCGTGGTGTAGAAAATAAATATTTTGTAAGAAATATAAAAAGGCTTTTAAAATGTGAATTAAACTTATATTTAATACGAGAAGCTTATATACTAAATCTCCAACTCGGTATTTTCCGTCATCTTTAACAGTCATATTTCAACCTATTTACGGATAATAAATTTATAAATTATCATTATTTTATATCTGTTCCATTCGGTAATTTTTGAATTTATTGCGTTCAGACAGACCTACGAAGTAGTGGACTTTATATTATAATATACAGTAGTTATACAATATAATTAGTTATGATTAATTAAAGGATGAATCATTAATAAATTACATGTTATATACATAACTTCACCATTAAATCAAAGTGGAAAAAGCCGTCAGTTAAATTAATAAATTCGAATATTTCCGCAGCAGTTAGAGCGAAGTTTGTGAGTGCCCTGAATATTAATACGCGGGTCAGAGAGGAATTAATTTATACCAACCATCTACTTTACTGAGATTTCGCCTTAAAAATTCTATTCGCATTCAATATAAAGTTACGATTATTAGATTAGAGTTTTAACTAGATACCTACAATGTATTCATCATTAGTTGGCATAGCAGGCTTATACTCAAGATGGTTTCCTCCAGGCCACGGTAACGTCACTTATAAAATTATTTGTAGATGAGAATTACGGAGGTGCGAGGTCCAGGATACAAGTCCGCTTCACTTAGATTTCCAAGCAATCTCGTCACTGGGGCCTCTACTCAACATAGTTGAACAAGATAATATAATACCTTTCAATATACGTTTTATAATTTTGTTCATTATTTTAATCACAAATAGGTCAAGGATGATTTCTATGTAACATTTATATGCTATTCATTTTGTGATTGTCGTGTTTCGAATATTCTACGTTTGATATTTTAGTCTAGTTCGTTCTGTTTATTTTATTGATGAGACCTGCATCATTCTTCTAGATTCATCGAATAGCAATGTAGAGACCGTTACTGTTTTCAAAAATGTACCTACAAAAATGGGTTATGAACAGTGTCCAATAAGTCGTTCAGTCGATGCAAAAATATGTAAATCTTCATGTTTTCCAAATTGAGATCGCCCAATACCGAGCTCTAGACAAATTGTTTGGAAAATTTCTTATAATAAATTTGCAGTACCGCAATAGCATTAAATAAGTCGCGTTCCGGGCACTGTTACATACCTCACTGGTTACAGTAACAATGCGGCCCGTTCATGCGCTCTGAAAGAAATATCACAAATATAAAATTCTTCAGAGGCATGCGATTCGCTTTTGTTGTAGAACAAAATTACTTATGTAGAGTTGAAAGGAACTCTCGAGTAATTTTAAATTGGTTGTGCTACTAGTCATATTGTTTTGGAAACAGTGATTATATTATTTCGCTATATTTGTGTTATTATTAATGTTTCCTTTTCGGATTCCATGAGCACTATAAATGTCGGTCCTTTTGAAGTCTTACATACAGAGTACTTATTCTTAGGAGATGATTTTTACGAAATGATGCATGTTATTATTATCATCAGTTTTTAGTATAGAAATATTCTTTCATTTCAGTTTTATCACATTAGAAAAGTTGATGCTTAAAATAAAAGTATTTCATTTTTGGACTAAAACAATACATTTGTGAGATTGCAAAATAAATTAAAAGAAGAAATTCTTAATAGTAAAAACTTTTAAGAAAACTTTGGTTTTAACTGACTACTAAATATTGTTGACTACTAAAATTATTGTTCTAATATCATGCATATTGTTGATGTGTTTATAAGATTTAATAATTTATGATTTAAAAAAATATATATTTATTATTTTATTTGTTTAGCAAAAGTTAAAACGGAACCGTTACGGGGTTAAAAAATATACGAGTGCATAAGCCTGTGTCATTTGATGGGTCGTTTAGAAAGAGGTAGCTTATAAACGGCTTTTTTATTTAAAGTAAAATCATTACCATTGTGCTATACAACGAAATTTTTGCTATGCCTAATATTATTTCGATTATATATTATACCAAAGTTACATTAAGTAAAATTATATCACAAAATGTATTTTGTTATCTTTTTTAATTTAATTGATAATTTAAATGATATTGATTGAATCTTTTAAATATTAAAATACTTTTAAAATATCTATACTATACTTTTAAAAATATTTCTTGCCTTTACTATAATTTGTTCTTTACGTCTCAATAATAATGCCCACATTGCCCATATCAGACTTGGCTTTTGCCCGTAAAATCAAAACCCTGATAATCCCGATAAAATAATCTTACAGGATTTTACGTTATATCTTTTTCGTTCCTATCCTTAAAAGACCCTCGTCAAGAAGGATTTGTTAACTGAAAAAAGTACATTTTTGTCTTTACATATTGTTATGTCATGTAATCAAGTTAAGGTGTGTTCTTTACTTAGGAAGAGTGAATATGTATACAGTATACCTTATACCTATACCTCCACTTTGGGCTAAAGCACTGTCCACTTTTGGTGCACAAGTGTACGCGCAGACACAAGTGTACTCTCTATTCCTTATCACTCTCATATTCCGGTGGGATGACATCGACATGACCAGTAAGAGCTAAGGCGCAGGACCGACGGCTTTACGTGCTCTCGGAGGCTTGAACACCGTCAATTTTTTAACTCCAAGCTTTTACTGAGGCTTACGAACTTAACAGAAAGACTCAATAACTAAACTTGGCCCGACTCGAACCCAGGAACTCTCGGTGTGCCACCGAACATGCTAGCATATAGATGTATATACAGCTTATTATTTTAACTAATGTGATGATAAAGTTGTTAAGCAGATAATGTAATAAATATTAAAGAGTTCCTCTTTGATAGCTTCTTCTAGTGAAAACTTTTACATCAGGTCAATTTTAATAAGTTTTCACGAGTAACATAATAATATATTGTCTTTTAAAACACTTATGTTATTATTAAGTATAAATTATGTTATTTATTCGTAAAAACAAATATAATAATATAGGCATACTTTGTGTTTACTCAATTGGGTCATTTACTATAGAGATATGTGAGACAATGAATTTCTAAGATCGTGTAACATAAAGAGATGATCATCAATCAAGATACTCGTATATGTATTTTCCGTTATAAATAATTATTATCACGAGCATAATCCACAACCAAATATATAAATCTAAATACAACTTAATTAATGAAGTATATATTATTACATGTTACCAAGAGCCTTGCAATATTTATATATTACGTTGACTTGAGAAAAGTCTTGATTTAAATAAACTATGATTTTTCATAAAGCAGAAAATGTAAATTTACAATATAATTTCATAATCAAATTATTAGTTACAACCTTTATAAATTTATTTTTTTTACATTCGCTGTAACGTTTCAATATAGTAGGTATGCAATATTCGTATGGATGTATGATGGTTATTTATTTATTCCCTTAATATGTACTCTTCGCACGTTTTCAGTTCAAACAAACTCAACGATACCCTTTGGACTTTGAACTGCCTTTCCCTTCCTTGAAAGCGATATTAACAATTTTTGTCATACAAAAACCATATGTGTCCACTGTCCAATGTCCATCATTCAATATTGTTACTGACGGTAGACTAAAATAGAGTTGTAAAAAAGACGCGAAAAATACGGGTTGGTAATATTTTACTGTATAATACTTGATACTTTTTACTATGGGAAAATATCTCATCTCTGAAAAATGTATACTAACACTAACTAAAAACTAACAAAAAATAATTAAATGCGAATCCTTATAGCAATACGGATTTTAATATAAATTAGCCTGTTATCACAATAACAAAAAAAATTAGTTCTTTAATTTTTACAAGTTCATTTATCAGTATTGGTTGAAATTGATCATGTACGTTATAGGGTACTTGGCATTTAAGCCCCTAATTGGGTCAATGTTTTGATACCATCTCATAACCTCAAGACATTCTCCCAAGTAAGAGGAGGCTTTTTCATTTCAAATCTCTCTTGACAAGGGTCGCCTTTCGGAAATATAGAGCTCTAGTACGAGGCACATTGCATCTAACGAAAATAAGTAAATCTACCTTAGTAACATATTGGCAACAAAATTGTATTACTTTTGGTGAGATTGACATTATTTCTGTCTTATAGAATAGGTTCGTCTTTATAATATTCCCTTTACATTATATATTTCACAGAAAAAATGTATCGGTATTAAATACTATTTTTTTTATATTTTTTTTTATATTATAAATATTTAATGTACAGATTTAACTCAATTAGAATTATATATATGCATAGATTAAAAAATAATTTTCACGACATGTGATACTAATTATTTTAAAAAAGAAGTTAATAAATAACAATGAATGTTAATGTACGTAACGAATACTCATGAGAATACATTACGTTAATAAAATCTCACAAAAATGTTCATATATTTACGAATGGCTGCAATGAAATTAATATTCGAAATAATTTTACAACTTCGTAATTACGACGGCATACACATGAAATTTTAATTTTTGGAATGGTCTTATTTTTGCAAAACAAATATAATGATACTATTGCTTCTTGTCATGTAACGTATTAATTCAATAAAGCTGTAGGTACATATTTATTTTATCAATGCAGCCAAAAGGTAAAATATACCTGCTATGGATTCTATTTATAATGCGTCACAAGAAAACTAAAAATCAGAATTAATTCAATATATGAGAACATGTTTGGCGCTGTTTTAGTGACTTCTTGCGCCAGCGGTCGCGGATTCAAGTCCCGCTAGGGGCATTCATTTATTAAACTCGGATGTTTGTATTCCAGTCATAGGTGTTTATATTAATAATATGTAAGTATTTAAACTTATATATGTAGTATATCAACTATCGGGTATCCGTAACACAAGCTTCGTAGCTTACCACGGAACTAGATGGCGTTGTGTGTAATAATGACCCAACATATTATATATCTGAATAGACTCGCCCTCGCTCCGCTACGATTCGTCCCCCTAATCTTATAACGGTTTGTATATATTTCTCAGATATGAGATATTTTTCTACAGTAAAAAGTATTCTATACATTGCACCCCTATAATCAGCTACCATTATGCCAAATTTTATGAAGACCGTCCAGTGTTCCAAGACATACATACAGACATACAAAACATACATATAAAAAATAGATTCAACATCTATATCGATAAAAAAGACTGTTTATATGAGATTTACAAAAAAATATTTAAAGTAAATACTCGATTCATAATTGCTAAACATGCTCGCAGATATACAATAAAGATAATGCTTAACATTACTATAAAATTAGATCACTCCACGAACGAAATCGACACCACATAATAATTTAATCACCCATTTTCCAATTTCGAAACCATAATAAATAATTTCCACCCACAAAATTAATTTAAAATTGAATGTAGATTACAATCGAAGTCCCAAAGCTGGCGCTCGAGGTCCAATATAAAGTTTAATTTACAGATATGCTTTGACCATATTATGTACATTTGAGTGCATTCGAATTGTGGCATCGTTAACGCACCGAGCTGCGTGTACGATCATGTTAATGAGATCGTTGGCTCTACAGCTAGGCTAGGGTATGTGTTCGGACTAATGATTTGTACGAATGTACGAAATTGTAGGAAAAATAGTCCAGTGCGGTTATAGAACAGTATTTATACTTCCGTATGCTAACATTTAGTACATTAAAAATTATATAAGATCACATATATGATTTTATATCATAAAGAGACAAAGCTGATCTTACCAATAGCAAATATTAATAAATTAGTTTAATGTACTTGGAAAAATAATGGAATTAATACTACTTATGTAATAGTTATTTATATTTATTATTTTTAATACTATATACCAAGTACTTTTTGTATTAGAGTTCATTATTTCTATCACCAGTCAGATATTTTTTAAGAAAACCTTTTTATTGACGATTTCTATAGGAAATAACCTTTAGAACTGCGTAAAATTTCTCACCCTTGCTTCGTTTAGGTTCATCTCAAGTTGTTTCAGTTAGTGATTTCTCCCAACAAAAAAAATAATTTAAATCGATCCGGCCGAAAGTCCGGATTTACCACCACCTTTATTTACCCACCAAATTTACCACCTAAGAAAATACAATATGAACTTAAATAGAAATAAAAGGCTTTATTATTAACATTTTTTTACTGAAACCAACTAACATCATCAAGAAAACAATCATACAAAAATAATATTGGATTTTCAAATAATTTTATTTATTAAACATTGTGTCTGAATTCTATTAATCCACTTCGAGTACTCACGTTAAATGGAAATGTAATATATAGAGTAGTTACAAAGGTAGATAGAGTTCTCAGTGCTCTGCGGTTTCATGCAGAGGTTAATTGACTGCGAACTACATGGCAATACAAGAATGCGGAAGTGGCATGGCAGTGCAAATATCGTGTATAATTAAATTATGCAGATAACCGTGGTAATAGCTACACGAGCTTCGAATAATATTAATAAAAGTACTAGTAAGAATTATAATAAAATATTAAATTTATAAAAACATGATTTTTTTTAAAGTGAACTCGTTTATGGATGAATTTCTTTTAAATTTAATAAAGATTTAGATTGTATCTTGTATCCGACATGCGAGTTGAGCGGAGCTTGCATGAAAGAAAAGATGATACGTCAAAAAGCGATCAAAAAGCGGTAATTTTTTTAAATTATAATAATTACAATACTCCAATTAATATTTCGTTTATATATTCTTCGAATAAAATAATTCAAATGATACTCTCCATTTTTCATTAAAATTTTCTCAGAATACTTTTAAAGCAACGCTTGAAGTCACAAAAAATCACAGGTTCTGTTCGCGGCTACATCGTATGCATTGTTCGAAATTCAGTGAAACTTTTCCATTGAAAATAATTTTCATTTCATTTTAAATAGCGTCTGGTTTCAATCTAAATTAGCTACTTTATACTTTCGGTCTCTTATACTGTACACCGTGCTTTAATTTAATTTTTTCTTTTAAGCCAGTGCGTTACCATTGGAAATATATTTTAATCTTTATTGACCCAATGGTAACGCACTAGCTTAAAAAATAGTGTAGTGGGTTCGAAATCTAAATGCAAATGATTTTTGATGATTTGACATGATGATTTCAGTCAAAAAAATATAGTACGGAAACTTAAATGTCCAAATCTAGTATCGGACAGTGGGCTTGAAAAATTGCTGAATAGATAATACTGTACTCTACCAATATTTTGCTGAAAATACAAAACTAAGTCTAAAACTGCATATTTAACTACTTTATGGTTAATTATTAGTTAACGGTAATAACAAACAACGTTGTGCCTGAAATATTCCAATTTCAATATAATTACAGTTATTTAGTTAAGTTGAATTCGGTTAAACAGTATAATAGACCTGAACAAATATGACTGATGTCAGTGTTAGCCCAGTAACTGCAAATCTGCACGTCGGAAAGAACGTAGCGAATTTTTAAAGATATCCGCTAATCTAGCTTACTGCCATATTCTGCCTCATTCTGCCAAACCAATGAATACATACATTTATACGTACAATATAAATATAAATGATAATTAAAGTAAGAAGTAATATTCAATAAACAACTATGTGAAGTTATCGTATATATTACATAATGACCATTAATTTCCCGTAGAGTCGAACGTTAACGAGCGCTGTGTTATATGTAAATGCATCGCTAATATGTGTTTTTGAGATCGCATGGTAAATTGACTTTGCTATAAGATAGTGCCATATATTTCGAACGGGGTACAAAAGCTGTTTTAAAATTATTTGAATTTTACAGACAACAATACTTTATTGGCGCATTTTTTTTATGGTAAAAAGGGGGCAAACGGGCAGGAGGCTCACCTGATGGGAAGTGATCACCTCCGCCCATGGACATCTGCAAGCCAGGCTTGCAGATGCGTTGCCGGCCTTTCAGGAAAGGGAGGGATGGAGGAGGGAGGGAAGTGGGAGAGGAGAGTGGGCCTCCCGGACTCTCACTCACCGGACGAAACGCTTCACGCCGGTCTTCTGTGAGAGAGTGGTACTAATGAACTATACGGGGCGTGCCGGCCCATTCGGCTGCTACCCGAAGGTAATAAGCATGGCACTACCATTTAAGAAAATTTTAGAGTCCTATAGTTAAATTGCTAAAACGGAATTCTTATAATATTTTATGTATGTATTTAGCCTATTTTTTTGAAGGGGCCCACTGCTGGGCACGGGTTTCCCTTTTTAACGCCCACTGCTGGGCACGGGTTTCTCTTAAATGCAAGGGAGATTAGGCCATAGTTCACCACGCTGACCTAGTGCGGGTTGGCAGACTTCTCATGTCCTTCGAAAACTTGCTAGGTTCTCTCAGACATGCAAGTCTCCTCACGATGTTTTCCTTCACCGTAAGACAAGTGGTGATCATGACAAAATACTATTTACTACTTACTACTAGGGTCATTGTTGTAGGATTATAATTATTTACATATTTTTTTTTATTTAAACGTAATGTTTTGTTTTGGTTGTGTAACTTTGACGTTTTCACAGAACATTAATGTTCAGACAAATTTCAGCCTTATTCAAAATCGTAAACGCAGCAAAGTGGTAAAACCTGAAATATTTTACAAGAAGTTTATTGCAAAACTATAAGGTATACAGTAATAAAACTTGAGGTCCTATAAAAACTATGACAAAAGACGTGGATAAGGAAAGGAAATGATAAGTAACAGTTCCGCGGCGCGGGAAAATAATGCAATTACGCGAGACGGATTGCGATTGAAGACGAGGACGTCTCTTATCTCGAAAACAGTTTTTATGTGACATTTTTTTAGATAAAAAGAAACTTACTTTTTATATAAGGAATAAAACGCTTTTCGTATCAAAAGTTTCACGTATAATATAGCACGTGTATTCTACGTAAAAGCGATGTGATACGGCTAGTTGATCTGATGACATATTAATTGAAATTCAATTATTAATATTTTAAAATAATATAAAATGAAAATTTATGATTTAATTATAATATTATTACATTATCAGCCTTTCGCCGTATAGGGAGAGCCCAAATAGTTGCCAAATATCCCTGGGCTGCTGGCTGCCTTAATGGTCAATTGGTGTGAGTAAGAGGGACATAAACTTTTCAGTTACTTTTCTGAAAAGGCGAAGATTACTAAAATGTTTCTAAATCTTCGAATGATGTTCTTTGATAATAAATATAAATGTCAAAAAGAAGGTAGGGGTAAGAGTAATCAGTTAAGTTCGGAAAAGGAAGTGAAAAGTACTAAATAAAAGAAAGAATACTTCTTATTATTTATTCAATAATGATATGTAAAATTTCGACCACTGCACTGAATATCTACTAGTAAAATTGAACAGGGAAAAGACGAAGTGTACGTAAAGACACACAAACATTTGGTAACTCGTAACCCACAAACTAAGAAATTCATGTATCTTGTTACTGACTGAGTCCCTCGTGAATTCTAGTTACAATCATGAATAAAGTTTCCGCGTCATCGTGTACTATACTTGTATATTCGTAGATATATATTGTACAGTAATTTGAACAACGATGATCATTTAAATCATAAGTAAGTAAAAATGACCTGCTTAAAATACGCAAAATTGTTACATAATAATATTATGTATTTTGTAGGCTTCGATACGTGAGGTATTGG
Organism: Boloria selene; assembly: GCA_905231865.2. Taxonomy (NCBI): domain Eukaryota; kingdom Metazoa; phylum Arthropoda; class Insecta; order Lepidoptera; family Nymphalidae; genus Boloria; species Boloria selene. The sequence continues at coordinate 5,383,960 of HG993141.1, forward strand.
TCGACGAGTAATATCTGCCATAGACTAAAGAATCTAATTTCCTTTAAAGTTTTAGTTTGTGTACTGCAAAGCCATTTTACCATTTTTTCTTAATAAGATGGATTGTGTACAAATCTTTGCTATTTTCGTAAGGTGACCCTTGTCAAGTAAGATTTGGAAACGGAAAACCCCTAATTTGTGTGTTTTAATGTCATTTCATGACAAATACGATTTGGAGCAATTTATTTGATACGTGGGTAAAGCTAGTATACTTACTAGCGGCTCAGCCTCTAGATTTCTCAGATATGAGACATTTTTTAGCAGCAAAAAGTATACGTACTATATTAATACCTAGTTATCCCACTTCATCAAAATATGTCCAGTAGTTTTCTTTGTATGTGGCCATAAAGACAGACAGAGAAATACTCGTAGAGACAAAAAGTAATAACTATAGATTGGGCCTTAATATCGATAATTTATACAGATTCGACTGGGAAATGCACTAGTATTGAATCAAATTACGAGTATTTTGGAATCGATTAGGATTAAAAAAAATTGAATTTAAGCTGAATTACTATCACTGAGTGCTGAGTTAAATATTCGCGTATTTCTATTCTATTTTATAAGAAATTATTAAGTATACGTTAAATTTAAAGGTTTATATCACTAAATTCATTCTCAGCTTTTAAAAGTACGCTGTCCGAGAGACAGTTTCCATTTGGAGAGCAGCAGGTGTCCTTCCTATCCCATCGTCAGCGGATTAGTTCATTGTTCGAACATAAATCTTAGAAGAAAGGACTAGTGCTTAGTACCTTTTAAAACTAAAGGTATATTTTCGAAGAAAATAAAAGCATTTAATTTCCATTCCTCCTCCTTCCATCCATTCTTTTTAAAGTTAATTGAAGCTTCAAATTTCATATTAGAAATGTATGATATTGTAAACAAAATGAAAAAAAAAACTATTCGTATCATAAGATTATTTATTCTGGAAACACTGACGACGCCAATAAATATTGTACATACTAGCCTTTCCAGCGGCTTCGCGCGCGTTCTAAAGGCTGGAATCCAAATACCTCCCGTTTTTGCAACATTTTTCATTGATGCTCCGCTCTTATTGGTCGTAGCGTGATTTAATAGCCTTCCTCGATAAACGGACTATCTAACACAAAATGATTTTTCAATTCGGACCAGTAGTTTCTGAGATTAGCGCGTTCAACCAAACAAGAGTTTGTTTGTTACAAACTCTTCATCTTTATATTATTAGTATAATATAAAGATGAAGAGTTTGAGAGAATAGAATATGTAAACGTCTATTGCTAAAGTCAAAAAAGTGGTGAAGAGACACAGATTCTTACAATTGGCAATAATACATAAGTACACAAGTACAGACGGAGGTGGCGGCGTGTGACATTTTACCGATAAATGTACACTATGCTTTGCTCGTTGAGAAAATCGCTTTTTTCGGTTCGAACTGTAGACAATTTTAGGTCAATCACTTCACCCCTTAGAAAAAGCGGCAAATAAACTATTTGGAGCGCTTTGTTTTTGTAGATTTTCTGTTTTAACTAATAATAAGGTACTATAATTGGTAAAACAGGTAGGTATTTTAATAGGTATATCTCCTTATATCTACCAAATTTTAAATAATGTCAGGCAAATTGCACTAGAATTTCCATTCTTCTAGTGAACCTCAGCGAAATCAAGTCACCACATTAATTAAATACCGGTATAAGTTATATGAATATACATCGAAACGAAATATTTGAGGAAATATTTCAATGATGATTGTTCGGTAGGTAGGTATTATACTTAATATAACCAAATGAGAAGTCAAGAGAGGAGATCCACATGAAAGGTAGTTTTGGTTTCAGTTGTCGTTAACTGTTTCCTGATACCTTACAACAATCTCTAACAATGGATAGTTACTACAAATAATATTTTTTCACTAAAAATAAAGGAATTATAAAATGAATGTTAGTACAAATAAATCTACTTCGACTTAATTGCTTTCAATTTGGTACTAAATTTCGTAATGTCAGATTAATGGCAGCTTTAAATAGGCTGTCAGCGACAGGACTGTAACCATTTATCAGAGTTATCGGTGTCCTGTCAATACAGGTAATTACTAATCGCTTAGAAGTTTGACAAAGTTTTGTTTTAACCACAACGCTGCCTATGTACCTATTACTATGTATAATTGAATACGAATTTCCTTTAAATGCCCTAAATTTACATGTAATAGATACAAATTACTAACTAGATTTGCGAAAACCTCATAGCGGCACACAAGGCGCTGCCGCGAATGGAATGAGTAGGCAAAAGCTAAACTAAATATTCTTATTATAAACATTATTGTTATTTAAAAATTAAAATGACTTTAATAATGCAGTGCTATTTGTTAGTTACCTAGAAATATTTCTCAGATCCCTTAATACATGCTTATATTTGACCAAAATAAAAATCTAACAACAAGTTTAAAAATGACGTTACATGGAAATTATTTAACTATTAAAAATTAAAATATAATATCGTAAAATTAATTACAACTAGCCAACCCGGCCCGTATCGCTGGGGGTTAGGTAAAATAAATTAAATTGTTATTCTAATAAAATAAAAGTAACCTAAGTTAATTCTTAAAACATTAGCTATCTGCGAGTGAAAATCCTGTCAAAATCGGTCCATTTCTTCCTGAGATAAGCCGGAACAAACAGACAGATACACAACATTTTTAAAAATTGTTTTTTTTATATTAGTACCATTTGTACTTCATATGCGTTCACTGAAAAGCTGTTAATATGAAATTACAAACAGATAATTCTATTTATGTGTACTGTAAATCAGATTTTATTATCCTCTATGTATTTAACTCACTTTTTTTCAATATCATATTATTTTAAAATCATAAAATATCAATGTAATTTGTTAGCAATATTTTAAACGAGAAGGCAAAATAATTACGTGTGTACATTTAGTATCTCTGAGTAGAAAACTTTTATGAGGTTAATTCAAGTTAATTAAACTTACAGCTAAACCGGAGTTTGTCAACGAGAGTAACTAACTGGGATATCAATTTAACTAAAAGTTTATTGAAAACTAAACACTTATACCGACAGTGGAACTTGTCTTGTATAGCAAAAATTTTTGAAGCATACAATGAATAAAACACATAGAAAAAATATGACCCTGATATTAAAATATCTGAAGTATATAAAACTAGATATTATTTTGATTCGTAATAACAAAACAGAGTGCATTTCTAAAGAAATTTATATCGTGAAAGTTTACATAATTTCAAAATGAAAGTTGGGCTTTAAGTATGAAAGATATAATAAAAAATAGTGAAACGACTAAGAAATAAATTATAATTATGATTACAATGTTCTATTATTACAATTTGATCTCAGATCAACCGTATTATCTACAGGCTGATGCATTTGAATTGTGGTATTGTGACGAGTGAGTAGAATAGGATACATAGATATGATGCATTACAGTTATTAGGAAAATCGATGTTCGTAGGATTATATTCGTTTTTCATTCAATCATCTCAAGAGTTTTGTTGAAATCTAACATCATACTTAGCTTTAACTTTTCCATTAAAAAACATCAATATCGATTAAATAAGACATTTGAAGACTCTTTCCTTCTTCGTTTAAGTTATCAAGCTACTATAGTGTGGACTTCGCCTAATGCGTAACGCTGACTTTTGTCAATGTTCGGAGTTCATTATTGCCTTATGCCTATGCCTTGACTTGTGAGAGGCGAGATTTGACTCTTTAAATAAAATTATCTTTTCGTATTGTTGGAAATTGGGAGTTGCAGATCGATTGGAAAAAGCCGCAAACATAGTTAGATTTAAAGTACCTAAGTATGCCTAATGTGCTTTAGCTACTACAAAGGTATTTGGTGTTTGAACTAATGAAGGTACAACACGTAAGTGTCATTATTTTTAAGAGAAATATGTCATTACATTGCTTTCTACACTTTATTTAATGTACATTTAAGTATGTTGATTAGTTTTAACTTTACTTTTAATATAATGATATTATTTTTTCCCACAAACAAATTATAGACACATTATAGGGCTAGTGTTTAGTGTTTAATTGAAAAAGAGAGAAATTAAGATAAAAAAATAATATTAGTCCCGCTGAACTGTTAGTACACTCATGACGTTCAGTAAGAAATGTTAACAATTTTTATGCTGGATAAAATATTTTGATTTGTTTTGATTTACCGATTACTATGCAAAATTGCAGTGCTGATTCGTTAAATGAAAACGCTTTTAAAACCATATTTTGCCATTAACATTTCAGGATTTTAAGAGCTTAAATAAAATCCAGTAATTTACAATATGGTCTTAAATAAGTAGTCATTTCATGTTGTAGACAACGCGTTTTCTACTATGTGTGTATAAATAAATATATTGGGTTAACACACATCGTCATCTAGTTCCATTGTTAGCTACGAGGCCTGTGTTATGGATTCCAAATACTTGACATACTACACATATTATAATTTTAAATCTATACATAATATTTATAATTATAAACACCCATGAGTAAACATTTGTGCTCACTATAAACGTCCCAAGCGGGACTCGAATCCGCAACCTTACGGAAGCACAGCAAGTAGGGTCAACACAATCTGAGCCGAACGTGTAATTAAAGATCTGTCTGCAATAAAATAAATTGAAAAAAAAATACAATATCCGTTGTTTTGGTTAATTTTATTGTATACGGATTTCGACCTATTTCATTATATTGCACATCATCTAAATCATGCATAAATCGAAACGACTTCCTCTTACTTTATTAGTTACATTATACGAAAAGTCATTAAATATATGTAAACATAGCTAATATATTGTACTAGGTTTTAGGTATGATATAGTGCCTGTAAATGCTTGTACATTTGTTAAGTGAACAAATGGCTTTCTAATGGATGCTCTTTCACAAAGTAAACTTAGTTACCGTACTGAATGACAAAAGCACATGAATATGTAGTAAATCTAAATATTAGGTATATCAGATACATTAGTTCATGCTCGATTTAGAGAACTTAGGTTTTATCATACACACATATTTTGATATAATGCTTTATTGCAATAAACTACAGGAAGACCGAGAGGGTAAACTATGTGATCTTTTTAATATATACATACATATATGTATGTATGTATGTATGTATGTATGTATGTATGTATGTATGTCTGACCATATAAAGTTACATGTGCTATCGTGTATTTACTTTACAAATTTTGATTATTCACACAGTTACATTCTTTAACACGTTTATGGGTTTTTTAATTTATTTTGTAATATTTTAATAAAACTGTGTGAAAGCTCAATCTATCTATCTATATATTGCATTTAACATTATTTACAGCCATTATATTAAGTCAAACAATAAGCTTTACAATAAATAAAGTCTATCAAAACACATCCAGCCCGTATTACGTGATGCGCGCTCAAACGTTAAATTTAAAGAGTTGAATTCGGTTTGAATTCATGGATAACAATTGCATTTTAACTAAAAAGCTTCACTGAATTTAAAATTACTTTAAAGTAATTATTCCACCCTTTGGGCGCAGTCTTTTTTCCACATCTATACACTCTTATAAATAAATAAATATTTTGGGACATTATTGAAAGAAAACAAAGATGTAGGAACTTAGTTTAGAATAAGAAATTCGACTGTGACTCAGGTATTAGGTAAATGGATTGCTATTTTCTTATACGAAAAATGTAAGAAAACAAAAGTCATCGGACGTTCATTTCGGTTTGTTTCTGCACCATCAACCTTGTTGCTGTAAGCGAAAATTACAGCGATTACACGGATGATATTACGACAAGCACCTAATTGCTTTCGTTCTCGTAGATTACTTCTCGTGATGTATTACCGAACATTTTTATTTGACAAGTTTTTTACTAGTAGGTAATGATTGATTTAAAAAACATTATCTATCACTTTTAGCTTAAAAAAACTTGACTGTAAAAATATGCAGCTGTTAAGCTCTACTATCTGAAAAATAATGAAAGAAATATTTTTAGATAGGTGTATTTTATTCGTACTTAATAATACTTATTGGTACTTGATAACTCGTACAAACTATTCGACAAAGCTTTTTTTTTCATATCCTATCAAATATAGATAAGAAAATTTAGTAATAGTGAATGTTACTTTAATAATATCGTTATAATACTTAAAACTATAATTTCTATTTTGAAATTATTCTGAATTTTTCGATGCAGGGCAAACGTTCATTAACTAGCCTTATTATGAAGCAGCTATCTAGGCAACTACCTTAATATTTGTCAATAAAGATACTTAAGATGATTTATTATAATCTAAAAGAGGTTTTAGACACTTGTTATTTTAAAGTTTTCTTTAAATTCTTTTTTAACACAGCCAGGTAGTTAAAAATCATCACTGCGACATTAAATTATATATAAAGCGTCTCACTTTTGACGATTTTTAAAGATTGAGGGACTAATAATTTCCATATAATGCCATTTAGAATATAACACATTCATCTAAACCAAAATGCAAAAATATATTCAAATATGAAAAAGTGTGGTGCAACAAGGCAGTTGCGAGTTTACGTACCGGTAAAAACGGACAGAGTGAAATCACGCTAGAATACATGTGTATTGGCTTCAAGCAGCCGAGCGTATGATTCATACAGAATACTTTTCACACAAAGGGAAAAGTTTCATCTGAATGCATATTGCTATCACGCTTACACGTATTATGCTGACTTTAGATTTGTAATGTCTGTAGGGTGTGAATACACTGTAACTTGAACGCAGACACGGCATAAACCATAAACAAATAGAATACAACTCAAAAAACAGTGTCCATACTCGCAAGATAACTTTTAACTTATATATTTATTTAAATACTGATGTGAAAAAATGTGTATGTATATATGTTCCCTATACAATTCGTAACGGCTGAATCGATTTTGATAAAATTTTCAGGAAATCTTCACCTAGGCCAGCGGGTGATCCTGTGAACTGTAAAGTTTTGCAGCAATCGGAAGTTTGAGCCCGTACTGCTAGTAGTAAGTTAAAATGTATTTTATATAATAGGCTTGAAACAACAAAAGATTTCTTTACATATGGTTTGATTTGATTTACGAGTACATATGGTTGAAAATAGAAGATCTTTGATTTTTCTTATAATTTCATAATATGGAGTTTCATTATTATAGAAATAATATATAAAAATACAAATCCAACGTTATTAAGAAATCTTTATATAAATCACCTTTGCAAGGCTTGGTTAGAAGACGGTTGATTCATTAGGCACATTAATCTTTAAAAAGGATCCTTCCCTAGAAGATGAAAGATGACAAGAACTAATGGCGAGTTTACATTAGTCGATAGATATTTCAATGCAGTTTGTCTGTGAAGTTATAATAAAACCGTATAATCTATCAAAATTATATCAACTATACACAGTACACATAATATAAAGAGGTTTGTTTTCGGTTAATGTTGAATTTAGATGTAGGGGGTAATCTCTAAAACTCGAAAGAATAGACATTGATTTACTAATAGAAACCATAAAACTTTCCGTTTGCTATAGCTTTATTCCCATAAAGTGCGTTTACAGTTGGAAATCATAATAACATTAGTTAAAGTAGAAAGGAACTGGCCGTTAAGTTGCTTTATCGGCGATGGTTTGAAAAACGTTAAGTAAAAAAATTTATTTTGGCAAATAGAAAAATCCGACACGCCTGATCTAAGCGATAGCTTAATATATTGTTATGTTTATGAGTTAAATCTGAATGCAAAGGTCAATACGGGTATTCAATGTTTATTCTTGATTTTTAGGTGACCAATGTATAATTTAATTTAGGCCGCATATTAAAAATGAATATAAAAGGCTGATTGTAAGCCTATCTAACTTACATTCATTTAACTTGTTTTGGTAAATGGTTTCTACGCAAAAAGCAACGAGTGTCAAAGTCCAAACTCTATATTTTATGTGCTTGTTTACACGTTAAATTTTTTTGTGTTTCGTTTTTTTGTTTTTTTGCAAATTAAAACCAGTTCAGCAGATTAAAACAAAGCAGTTTAGAATATCATAAAAATTTTATAGAAACAGAGCAGATAACAAATATACTTTCGAGTAACAACTATATAAATAGTTAAAAAAGCATGTACAAAAATATAATAGTACAATTATTAAGATGTTGAAAATTACGAGACGTTGAGATAACCCTGTATAATTTCATTTATTATCATGAGTAGCATTATCTCATGTCACGTCACGACACTTGTGTGAATTCATTGTGGGATAAACAGGTAAACGACGCGTCCAATTTAGACCTGAGTTGGCAAAAGCGGAATATTGCTATATTTCTGTTTATTTCTACCTTTTTTGCTTATTACTTTAAATAAAATAAATAATTTTATTTAATATAAATAAAATAAAATGTAGAATATAATCAGTATGTATGCAGACAGCAAACGATCTATTTACAAGATACCAATAAAAACACCCCTGAGAGGGTTTAAAGAGTGAAAATAGAGATTATAAAAATTTTTTAAACTATGTAATGGTCCTATAGAAATACATATTTTACTGACGAATCTTACTATCAGCGGGTATAAGCTAAAGTTGTGAGTCGGACTGGTATTATGAGTAGTAAATTATGGATTCGATTTCAGTATGAGTCCCAAATATGAGATCATGTACGAATATCTACACTGTACACTGTACAGTGCACACATTTCAATTCATGAGTTTTATTTTAAAATACACACACATGTCAATTTGTTATTAGTTTTATTGTATACTAGTGGAACCCGCGGCTTCGCTCGCGCTAAATCTAGGGATGAACCCGAGCGAAGTGACGGTAAATCGCTTGTTTAAGATAAACATTTCCATCATACATTACATATGTGTAATTTTAGCGGTTTTGGCAGCGCACAGAATAGCTCGTAGATGGTAGATTTTTTACTACTTACTTAACACTTATCGTCATATTCTGGACAATTCACACAATATCTTTATAAATTTTAGCCTATGTGTTATTCTGATGTATAAGCTATATTATAGAAAATTTTCATTAAAATCCATTTAGCAGTTTTTACGTGAAAGAGTGAAACATCCATCCATCCATACTTACAAACCCTCGCGTTTATAATATTAATGGTTGTAATAATAAGAATAGTTGTATATAAACTTATTGTTACTAACAAAACCAGCACAGTCTAAGACGAAAATCATTAAGAAAATAATGAATGGGAATAAAACAGTAGGATCCGTTTAGCGGAAAATACAAGAAAACAAAAGTCATCAGTTGCTAATTTTCACCCATGCCTTGCTTCTCTCTTTCTTAACAAAAGTAATAATATTAATATGGCGTAGCACATATATCATTATATTATTTTATTTAAGAGACTTATTTCGGAATTTCATATTCTAAATCTATTTAATACAAGTGCATATAAAAATAATAATTTGAGACTTCATTTTTTGATTTCTTTTTTTTAATTCCTGAAAGAAATCTAGATGTATTGAAATAAATCATGATTTTTTACCTAAAGTAATGTAGTGATTACCCAGTTAATTAGACCATATGAAATCTAATGATGAAAAATGTGAAGATAGATCAGTAGCTAGTAAAGCAAAAGGAAATCGCTAGACAAACAGAAGAGAAAGAGGAAACTGTCTTCACTTGAACGCTGAACTGATAATAATATTAGAATTTATTAATTCATATTTTGAATAGATTATTTTTCTAAATACACATAACCATAAATAAATAGGTATATAGAATTATTTTTATCAATATGCTGGATACTTTGAATTCACTATTAAGCCTAGGTTAGGTTTAAACTTTGCAAGTTAATTAAAAAGCCTGTATAAAATCCTCTTAAAAGTTTTACTAGTTACTTTCGTAATGAGCATCACTTCAAGTTTCAAGTAATTTTGTCGAAACAAGCGAGTCATGCAAATAAATGACGCGAGCTGTCATTTTCAGTGGCGATATGGGCTCGAGGTGCCAATTCAACTGTCACAATAGGTGACAATTACCCAGTGTTAATGAATTGTGTACAAATTAATTACAAGGAATTGTATTTACATCATCGTTTTTCGTTAATTCGAAACCAAAATTATTGGTATTTTATATAACGTTGTCGTCCTGCTATATATAATATTATAGATTTACCGGAATGATGGCAATTTTACTTGTAAGAGCCATACCTATATAAAACCTGATCTACCTTTGTTAAAGAACGCATAATTTTTACATCTTATGTGTTATTAATATGGATACATTTTTCATGATCCTATGATTGCTAAAAAAAAAATAATAAACGAACATTAAAGAAAGAAAGAAACAAAAAGATAAACATACTTTAGAGTGAAAAACAATACAAATAAGATTACTTTTTTTTAAACAAGTTATAAGGGTAGTAATGATGCATTAAATGTTATTTAGGTAAGAGATGTGTGTTTGTTGTGTGTGAACGTGTATTTTTGTTTAAACATCTGTTTCGTCATAGATTAAACTTGAAACCCAAGTAGGTTGTAATGTACATTATTTTTAAAGTCAGTGTGTATATATTTATAGATTTATTTATTTTGTTGTAAAGAAGTGGCAACAATAAGAAATAGAAACGTCCAGCCATCACCGTTCGCTTGGGTAAACACAGTATCTTTCCGCTGTCTGTATGAAACGAATTTTAATGCGGTTTTCATCAATAGAAAAAGTGATTCAAGAGGAAGGCTAATATATAATACATGCATATTAAAAGAGAAAACATCCGTGAAAATATCACATTTCTGATAAAACAATAGTAATCTTTAAAACGCATCTAGGGACGAATCCAAGCGGAGCGAGGGTGAGTCTCTAGTACGCGTATAATAAAAATAACCATTGAGTAAAAACGCCTCCATACTTATGGCGCCAATAAAAATAAAACGCGTTGTGTAAAAATCGGACATGTACTGATCTTACGGAGGGTTCTGTACCATCAAATCAAATACTTGTTTTATATAATAACTACATAGTATAGAACAAAGTCGCTTTCTCTGTCCCTATATCCCTATGCATATATATAAAGCATACTTTAATCTTTAAAACTACGCAACGGATATTGATGCGGTTTTTTTAATAAATAGAGTGATTCAAGAGGAAGGTTTATATGCATAACTAGCGGAACCCGCAGCTTTGCCTGTGCTAAAGCTAGAGAAGAGCCCGAGCGAAGCGAGGGCGAGTCGCTAGTAATAGGATTATCTATAATAACAAAAACTGCTATCGCAAGACGAATTCGCACTTTTGTAATATTTAATTATTATATTTCAGAATCACAAAAATCATAGTTACCATAAACAAGAAAATACTAAAATATTTTCTGCATTACGGAGACACAAAATATGTTACTTACATGTTAGTACACCGTATATTCGCTTGGGAACCAGAGTTAAACAGATTCAAATGCCGGGTCTCTGATATTTTCACGTGCGAATCATTTTCACAAGTGTCTTGCGGTAAACGAAAACATCACGAGGAAACCTGCATGTCTCTGAGAAACTAACAAGTTTTCGAAGACGTGTGAATTACGCTGAACCGCACTTGGCCAGTGTGGTAGTCTACGGCCTGATCATCCTTGTATTGAAGGAAGGTCCATGCCCAGAAGTGGGACCTTAAAAAGGGCTGATTATTAAGTGAAAAATGTTGGTTCCAACTTCCAAATGTGCAGCATAAGTACAGAACAGGTTAGATACAAGGTCTTGTCTTGTCCCATCGGGGACCCTAAAACATCACACAAATGAAATTCACGTTGTGATTCCCCTGATATTTGACCACTACGCGTTATGGCCGGTAAATTGATCATTAATATTACTTAGTATCACAATAATAAACTAAAATCTATTTAATATACGAACCTGAAACATACTTGTGTAAAATTAACTTTTTAATGTTGTTGAATAATATACATGAATTATTTGGTTCCCTCATAAATTACTGAAAAATAAATGAATTGGAATTATTTCATCATAAAATATCAAAAACCGCTTGACGTATGAAGATGTAATTAAACAGGTTAGGAGGTTAATAGAATTTTGCGACATTGCCGGTTTAAGGAGGTTTAATGGTCTAAGAGCCGGTGAAATATCGACCTTCGCCGATCTGATAACAAGATGAAACATATTTTTTATCAAATATAATTTATAAACAAATATGCCTATAATGACTTGCCTATCTGTAAGTGCTCATGGCTATTTTTAATTAAATTAACTTTAATCGATTTTTTTTTCATCACTTTCATTCTTTTGATAACCAAATGAATTTTATTTCACTGTTAGTTTTTAACACACAGAATATGCCTCAGTAGGCTTGCCTACTCATTTTTGTGTATAGCTACCTGGCAAGCCGATGTGAACAGGTAAGTCAATATAGGTGACTCCATCGTTCTGCTAACTTATCGAAAGTTATATCAAATTTTAGATCATTTTATTACAAAATCAGTCATATAGACTCTCCTGCAAAAAATCATACTTAAAGCACTGTTGCCTAGCTAAAAATAGCCATGAGCACTTTCAGATAGGCAAGTCATTATAGGCATATTTGTTTATAAATTATATTCGATAAAAAATATGTCTCATCTGGTTATCAGATCGGTGAAGGTCGATCTACCACGGTCTCCTCTACCATAAGGGCTCTGACAATTTTGTATGAAAGTCCTTCATATTTTTGTTAAAAACTTTAAAATTGACACCTAGATACGGACCCGAGCGGAGTGAGATTGATTCGCAAGCATTTATAAAACATAAAGAAACATTACTGCGTAGAAAGCTAACTAAATAGAGGTTAGTGACAAAAACTTGCATAGTAAGGCTCGCAGCTAGTACATGATATTTATTAACATAACATACATTTATGATTTGGGTCAAACACATAGTCGTCTTGGGCGTTTTTACTATATCCTGTATATGAATACTATAGTGACAACAAGTGAAGCAAGTCTTTACATAGTATAAACATTTTATAATAAAACATGCTAATTTAGTAATATAAATAATTTATTTCAGCTATTCTTTTTGTTATGATAACTTTATGATCAACATTAGTCCGATACAAGCACATTATTGCAGTGCAGTAATAATTAAATATGCTTTTATAACTCTATATAACTATTATAGATTAATTGTGTCATTTTAAAATTATAATGGGGGTATTACATTAAGGTTTATATAATATTATTAAATATATGGTAAATAGGTTATTTTGTTGTAAGTAGCTAATGAAATAAATCAATGAAAACTAAAATATAGCAGTTTCAAATTTCAATATATTTCTTTCCACCTTTCGCAATTCCGTTTCTTTATCTGACAAATTTATAGAATAGTTCAATGAAATCATAGTAAGTATATTGTGTGCTATTTTATTGATATTCTTCTAAGCTAGTGAATAAAGGATTCGCAAAGATACAACGTGAATTCTAGTAAAAATTTGCACATAGTTCTATTCCTATCTCTAGTGCAGGTCTGACGACTTTACGTGCTCTTTGAAGCACTTCCCATCTCCCTGTTTGTACTAAGAACTTCTAAACAAAATAATAATAACTATACTTGGTCCGACCCGAGAAACGAACCTAGTACCTCCGAATCTGTAGCCGCATATGTTAGCCACTAGAACACCAAGACATTAAATGTTAAATGAATATTAGAAATAATATATAAAGATAAAGTTTTAGCTTCACGTTTTATGCGCTTTTAAGTAAAGGTCATATTTAATAAAAATGGAAGCCATATGCAGAAACTAGTTATATACAAATAGTAATATAACATAATGACGGTAAAATGATTAAATTCATAGAAATAAGTAATATCGCATGACATATACAATTTACCTACTAATAAACTGTTATCAAATCGTGAGGCTTCACACGCGCGTGTATTTTCAATTAGTTCAGTTACCATATTATCCTGACCCTCGTTTTATATATACACCTATAATTTGTGAGAGATCAAGCTATAATGTTTAATGAACTAAACTTATTACGGCTTTAAGTCAAACAATTACCGCTTCAATAATTTGCTTCGGTTTATTGTAGAGAATGTTTGAATATGTATAATATTATTATTTTTTTAGTTTACAATAATACATAATATTATATTAAGAGGCCATTTCGTAGATATTACTTATTGAACCTTAAACAAAGAAAAAAAGAGAGGTTCTAGGTTTATTCTGTATTCTCATCAAAAACCAAAGCTCTGAAAATGTAATAATAAGTCATACGACTTGGGAATCGCGTATACATTAGTATTCCTCGTTGAACGTAATAGTCTCTACTACATATATCATACCTGGACTCAGAGGAGAGTTAGTTATACATATAAACCTTCCTCTTGAATCACTCTATCTATTAAAAAAATCGTATCGGAATCCGTTGCGTAGATTTAATGATCTAAGCTTACATAGTGACAGTCAGACAGCGGGAAGCGACTTCGTTTTATACTATGTAGTGATATTTTAATAATTTTGTTGATTATTTTAATCATTCTATCAGTCAATTTTCAAAATTCAAGAGTTTTTAGATATTCGTACTTTTTTATAAAGATTTACATTCCTTATGCATATATCAGGTATGTACATAAGGTCAGGCTTTTTGATATAGATAACATAGGCTTATTTATATCAATTAGTATTTACAATCTGTTCTCGATCCTAAGTTCATAACTCAATTAATTCTAAAGATATCAAGTGAAGTATAAAAGGCTCGTTACTTCGTGAAGTTGGTAATTTTTGTGTGAATATTAGCTTTCTGTTAGGACGGGCCTGTTTGCTAAGCTTCCGGGTCAGGCGTCCTATATCAACATCGTAATGGCGTCTCCTCACCCTAGCTTTTAAATAGGCCTATTAAATCAAACAAAAATATAAGCGATGGTTTTTTTGCATTTTTATTCGTTTGAATGTACAAATCTCTTTAACTCTTATTGTCCGTCTAATTTGAAACCTTATAAATTTAAAACCTATTGATTAAAGTTGTAAATAAAAATATTAAGATAAATACTATAAATTTGAAATAATAGCTACGCAATAACTTTTATTTATAAACCGATTTTCATGATATGTTATCAATCAATAGTTTAGGCTTTTCACTAAAACGTATCTTAAACAATTTTTAACCATTAAGACATAATTACTTTATAGGTATCACATTTATATCTCTGAAAGGAGTATAGTTTTACTTGAAACTGTGTTCTTTTGGTAGTCGAAATTAATAATAAAATTATGTTGAGACATTAACTCATAGCCCCATATAGTTTCACGGTAAGCTACTAGACATTTTTGTAATGGATACTAGATACTTCATAAAGTAATTATATAATATATAAGTGACTAGTGGAACCCGCGGCTTCGCTCGCGCTAAATCTAGGGACGATCCCGAGCGAAGTGAGGGTGAGTCGCTTGTTAAGATAAACATTTCCATCATACATTACATATGTATAACTCTAGCGGTTTTGGCAGCGCACGCCAGAATAGCTCGCAGATGGTAGATTTTTCACTACTTACTTGATACTTATCGTCATATTTTGGACAATTCACACAATATCTTTATAAATTGTAGCCTATGTGATATTCTGATGTATAAGCTATATTATTGTAAAGTTTCATTAAAATCCATTCAGTAGTTATTACGTGAAAGAGTAACAAACATCCATACATCCATACTTACAAACTTTCGCGTTTATAATATTAGTATAGATATACATATATGATTATAACATAACACCCATGATTGGAGTACATACATACATTCGTACCTACACATCAGACAAATAAATGCCCCCAGCGGAACTCGAAGCCGCGACCGTAGTCAAAACAAGTACCTACTAGTATATTACAATTGGGGTCGAACTTTGGCATAACGGTGGAAAAAAGTCATATTTATATAAAAACTATAATACGAGTATATGCCATATTTTTCTTTGACTGTTTTTTCCGGTATTTAATTTGTTAAATGCAAACTTTATCTAAAGTCTTAAGTAGACCTTAGGGAAGTAAGCTTCGCACGCACTTTTGAAGTATGTAAATAAAATAATGAACGCTGGGTGCTAATTGAAATAAAATTACATTTATACCTTTACTTTAGAAAGTTATTATTTTTAAGGTACTTTATTTTTGTTAGACTCTATTTTAATGGGTTGTTTTATACAAGTAATATGTTTTACATACTAACGACTTACTTTTTGATAGGTATCAAATCAAATCAAAATCAAATCAAAATATTCTTTATTCAAATAGACTTTTACAAGCTCTTTTGAATCGTCATTTTTACATTATTAAAATTAAATGTCAGTCTGTAAGTCTGTGAGTAAGCTACCACCGGTAGTATACCAAAATTCCTATGAGTCGAGATATTGTGATTTAGATTATATTTCGAGATTTAGATTTTGGAGATTCGATTTAGTGAGAATTTTACTATAAAAGTAAATCATAGCATACTACTTTTAATAAAATATCTTTACAAGTCAAGCAAACAAATAAAACCCTTTCCATTTATTTCTATTAATACCTATAGAGAACATCGAGTGCCTCTTTAAGTAGAGTTGCTCGTTTGTCGATTCAGGTAACGTATGTGGAATGTAATTGCTGCATACTGGCTAACCTCGGATCTCAAGGGACCTCATACACGCAGACGCAAAAGCTAATACTGTATATCCCTATAACTGTAGCTATTTAATTAATCAAAAACAAACCTTGTTAGCTTGTAATATAGGATATATCGTCGGCGTAGGTGGAAAACTAAATAACTGCGAATTTGGCCAAATTGACATTTAATTATTTTCGTAACACCCAAAAAATACCGCATATTTCACTCTATCAAACATTTTCATATCTTGTCCCGTTTCAGAAATATAGCCATTTTTGTATTCCAAATGCTAAAGTAAATATGTAGCACTAAACAGTAGAAGGAAAAATAATCAACTCAATAAATAAATTGATAACTATTATTTATGATCAGTTGAATGTTTAATGACTTAAATAAAACAAGTTGTTTAATTTTTCTTCAACTCAAAATGTCATAATAATATGAACAGAGTTCACGGAAAACTAAATAACTCGAGTTGTGTAATTCATATTTTTTTAAATTCTAATGTAAAGTACTGTATTTTATGACTAATAACTATTATCGATTTCTTCTTCAACAAAATATAAATTAATACAACATGGTAAGAAAACATAATAAGATAAATTAAGTTATTTATTATTGATATAGAAAGTAGATGAACATGAGTAAAGTTATCATTCGACTTATTAGGATAAATTGGCGCGAAATATTGAAATGAATGGCTGAGCGCAGGAATTAGAGTAAGGTGAAGTGCGGGGTTCCCGGTAAGCGCGTGCGGCACGAACGCATCACATTATTGTAGTGCATACGCTTTTAAATTGTGCTGACGTCTGAGCTGTTAGATTATTATTTAATTGTAAAAGATAATAATTATGGAATCGCGAGGTAGTGTCACGAGCCGTGGTCACGGGGAGACTGGCGGGGGACGGCATCGCCTGCCAGAATCCAAAGAGAGTGTGTTGCTGGTACCCTCATTTAATTTTAATAATTTGTTATGACCACTACACACGGTGCTTATATTATCAACGGGTGTGTCGGACGGGAAATCGCGATATCTAAATTTTTCTATTACCAGATTCCACGCAGACGAGAGCCTGTATCCATCCTCACGATTGAAGTTTGGATGTTTTTTTTTATTTCGATCGCCTCGCGAACGATTCTTCGGTAGTATCTTCGATCGGTGGACAAAACCTTCGGCTGGTGGAGCTCAATCCAGTGATTGGTATTTGAGTTGAGTAGATGTTCTGCTATCGCTGATTTCCTTGTCTGGTGATTCTTTACAGCTGTGATATGTTCTTTGACTCTCTCCGCTATGGTTCTCTTGATTTGGCCAATGTAAGAACTACCACAGCTGCAATTATTTTTGTATACACCCGGTGTTTGGTACGGGATAACATCCTTCGGCGTGCGCAAAAGTTGCGAATGAAAGTTGGAGAATGGAACGTATACAGTCTTAATGGAGATTTTTTTTAGTAATATTCCAACCTTGTCCGTTATTCCTTTGATATAAGGCAAGTACGCAGGATGGCGATTAACGTCTGGATGTTTCGTACGTGTATCACGGTGACCTGGACTCCTTCTACCTACTTTGTACCCATTCCTCTTAAGTACCTCTTGAACATGCGCAAGCTCCGCATCCAAACGTTCAGGGTCACACAGATCATGGGCTCGACTAGTCAGGGAAGTTACTACCGCTTGTAAATGACGTGGGTGATGATGTGAGGAGGCATTCAGGTATCTATCCGTGTGTGTTGGTTTGCGATATACAATGTGCCCTAGAGAGCCATCTTCTCGCACAAACAACTTCACATCCAGAAGTGCCAGCGAACGATCGCTCTCCATTTCATACGTAAATTGTATTTTACTGTGAATGGAGTTAAGGTGGTCGAGGTATTGCTCTACTTCCTTCTTATTCCCTTTGATTAAACAAAACACGTCGTCAACATATTGCTTCCATAGTCGGATATTGAAAGGCCCTGTTTTCAACGCCTTCTATTCAAAATGTTCCATCCAGATGTTGGCTAAGTACCTTCCTTACTATTGGGCTACCCATAGCTACTCCATCAAACTAAAGATAGTGTTGACCCTGCTAAAGAAAAAAGTTACCTTCTAAGCAGTGTTAAAGTAGAGCAACGTACCGATCTGATATGCCCTTGAAATTTAATTTGTTTTTGATTACTTCAAAGCATTCTTTCAGCGGAACATTGGTGAATAACGATTACACGTCAAAGCTCACCATAATCTCATCAGGTTCCAGCTGGATCTCCTCTATGATGCTGATAAAATGTCGAGATGTCTTTTACATAGGATGACGTGTTTCCAATTAATGGCTGCAAGATTTTATTAATATGTTTCGCCAAGTGGTATGTTGGAGAATCAATCTGACTCACTATTGGTCGCAATGGCACGTCTTTTTTATGAACTTTTGGAAGTCCGTAAAGTTTTGGAGGCTGCGATATTTTATGCAGCCAATTGTACTCGTCGTCCGTAAAAAGCTCCTTATATGTACTAGAGAGCGCGTATGACGTGTCACTCGGGCAGTTGGGTTGTAGCTGATTGGCTTATAAGTATTCATATCGGCGAGTAGGTTCCGAATTTTAGTATCATAATCCATCGTATTCAAAACTACTGTGGCGTTACCTTTGTCAGCCTTGAGAACCAGGATATCTTTGTTTTCGCGTGGTTTGCCGAGGGATGCGTGTTCTTCAAGAGTAATGTTACTTTTAGGTAACTTAGAGCGGCGCAAAATGACTGCAATATCCTGTCTTAATGCATCCGCATCACACTGTGGCATTTTATTACGTATAATGGCCTCCTCAACATTACAAATGATATTTTCATAAGGAACCCGCTTAGGTGTTGGTGCGTAATTCAATGTTTTAAGTTATGTTTAAAATTATGTTCTGTATATGTTTTAAATTATGTTCTGGTTTGTTTTAATACGAAAGACAGTTTCTTATTTCTAATAAGTTTTAAAAAGTGTCTATGATTGTTGTATTTGAGTAGTTTATGCCTGTTAATTTGATGTTACTTGTTGCTATGAGATAATGACGAATAATACTCATAATTATACATGTTGCTAACTTTTTTCCCTTGAGTTAATATTTTCTTAAAATAAAACATTGATAATATTTCAAACACAGCTTTTTATTTTGTGTGACATAAATAATTGTTGATAAATTATTTAAAGTAATTTATGTTCAAAGAAGATAATTTTCATATTTAATGATATCTAGTAGTTGACAAATTCAATAACTGCACTTATTTCACCTTAATTTGTTTTACTGTATGTGTCTAACACGTAGGAAAACTAAACAACTAGCCTAAATAAATAGCTAATTGCAGCATACTTGCAATAATATGTTGTGGCAGAATTAGACAACTTGGTTTTTATTTATTTATTTTTTAACACTTTAAGATAGAGTTTAGTTTGTTCAAGTATAAAATAAAAGGCAAAGATACCTAAAGTATATAAAATTACCGACAGTAAAATTTTCTCAAATTTATTTATTATGTCAAAAAATTGGAAAAAAAATCAGTAAATCGCGATTTTCTCCAAACTAGAAAATTTGAGTTATTTAGTTCTCCACCTACGCCAACGATATAGGGTAAGATATTTAAAAATTCATAGATAAAGCTCTCTGGATTAGCTCCTAATGATAAAAATATATAATACATACTTTAACAACCGGGCGAGTCACATTAGTTTTATGAATAGACCTGACCCAGCTTGCAGTCAAAGACTTGTACCAAACGCATGTTGGTACTAATGCTAATAATTTATCAAAAGTAAAATAAAATGCAAAATTCATTTTTAATTTACGCTGTCAATGAAATATTATTTAAAGAGACAATTTTATGTTTCATCGCAAAAGAAACATAGACGATAGTATTTTTCCAAACACATTGCAGATATTTTAAATTTTTATGTACATATTTGCAGAGAGCGCAAGTTTTTTATGGGTCAACGCGCACGCCTTCAGTGCGACTGTTGAAAGCAGCACAGAAAATATTTTAATTTACTTTTCAACGTCTTGTATGACAAATATGCTTTGAATTTGTTTTATATTCGTTGCATATTATTTTTTGTTACTCTTTATATTTTATTTCCTAATGATATGTGTTATTTTAATACAAAAATTCAAATAGGAGTTTTAAACATTTTCCGGCTTACTGTATTTTATTTCTTGATTTATTTTATTTCATTAATAACATTTCTTTATACTTTTTAAAAATTACTTTTTGTGTATTCTTCTTTAGAGTGCAATTGAGGCCCCTTTACTAATCCCACATGAACTGAAATAAGAAGTGTTTTAAAATTTTATAAATTAAATTAATTTAGGGATTGTTATGAAACGTTGCGATTACAAACAAATAAATAAAAATAAACAAAAAGAAGAATGTCAAAATAAAATGAATCTTATAATAGCAAGTAATAGAAAAAATGTTTCCGAGAATATTTCTTTTGTTCACTGACATTTAAATATATTCCCTCAATTGTGAACGTATTTGGCTTAAAATTGCCTTTCTCCTTTGTACACAATTCGCTTCTTGAGGATTTCCTTAGAGAGTGAATTAAATAAAAGTTCTTAAGAAACGACGTTATAAATCTATAAAACAAATATGAACTTTTTTGTAACTCATTGGAATCGCTGCCTTCGTAGATCAGTGGGATTGTTTCAGTTTCTAACTTAAATTTAGGTTGAGCAATAAATTGTATCAGACGCGTGTGGGATGTAGACACGTTCTCTAGATCGAACAAGCCAGATAGAAGGGTACGAGCTTACATTCAGCAAGCGCTTTTATAAACTTTAGTTTAATTAAAAATCATATTCAGTTTGAATTAAAACTAACTTTAAAAATACTTTTTACTAGTAAAATAGATTTAACGATTTAAATATATTTTAATTTTAAATTTCTTTTTGAATTTCTAGTACTATCGGTAAATTTATAAGACTTGTTAAGTTCTTTTACTTTATTTATTTTACTAAGATAATATCATTTTTTCTCGAATTTTCCTTTTGTCTTTAAAGCACAGAGTCAAACAAAGATTTGTGTGGGGATTTATATTCTGTCTAATTTCTTGAAAACTTTGTAAACAATTATATTTTTCTGGTAAAATATGTGTAAAAATGATAAAAGTGATTAAAAGGTTATATTATAGATTTAATAATACTTTCAACTGGTAAGCAAATTCATTAGCTATTGGCATAAAACAACTCTGTATAAACAAGCGGCATTATTTTGAATACTGCGTTATATTCAATTCATGACATATTTAAATTCGTATAAGGTTTGTTGGTATTTTTCGAAGCCCAGAAGCCTTCACTACTCTTACTCCTCAACGCTATACTTTACATTCTGTCGTTCAACACCTTCCTGTCTTACATAACAACAAGTGTTTTGTATAATAATAGTGAGCCCTAATATATCTATTTAAATATATCGATATACTTTTCGTGATCGATTTCAAACATCGAGTCGCCAATCACCCAGTCTGGCACAAGTATGCGCATAAACACTTGAGTCTTTTCACACTCGTAGTCAACGGACGGAACTTAATTTCCTAAGTCTGATTGAATTGGGACTCGAACCCAGGACTTTTGTACATGCAGTCGTATGTTCTTTCCACTAGATCATCGAAACAATATAGCGTCTGTCTGAGACATACATATTATCAGATTTTGTAACCAAAATACAAACGAAAGAGCTTACAATACTAAAATACATTTGCGAACTGCTATTATTCTACCGCTGTTAATCTCATTGTTACTTAGAGGGATGAAAACGCTAATTGTAGTTACGCCTATCTACGTGGTTTTAATTAAGTTAACAGTAATGATAAATAACTTTATATAAACGTATTGCATTAATTATTTGGTTTCTGATTTCTGAGTAATTTGTGATTGTTTTTCTAATAAACTGAACGTAAATTAGAAAAATATTACATTTATTTACATTTAAATATTAAGAAATCAATAAAAGGTATATCTCAAAAATATTATAAATGCATATAGGTATGGATGAATGGATGTTTGTTACTTAATGACGCTTAAATGACGGATGATATTTGGCACAGAGAGATAGATCCTAGTCTGGAATAGGTTAATTTTTCTCCCAGAAAAATCTACGATTCCCGTAGTATAGTTTTGTTTTTATATTTTAGTTACGAATCTGAGCGAAGCGATGTTGTTTTGCTAGTTTTTTAATAATTTTTTGAATTCGTTTATTATCTATGGTCAGTGATTAATGAATTTGGTGTGATTAATAAAATTTTTAAAGAATTAAAATAATACTTTTAAATTACTAAAACAAAGACTTGTTGCCATTTATTCACGTCTTAAAGTCTGAAGTCAGTTTTTTTACGATTAACTCATTATTAATTTAAAAACATATTATAAATCTAAAACATAGCGATGTATGAGATGAAGCATAATAATAATAATAATGTTCTCCGACCGATTCCGACCATGGCGGCTAATTGAGACTAGCTAACTGCGCAGTAGATGTACAAGTGTACGCATAGACATAAGTGCACTCTCTATTCCTATCACTCTCATGCTCCGGTGGGACGACTACTCGACACGACCAGTGAGAGCTAAGGCGCGAGACCGACGGCTTTACGTACTCTCCAAGGCAGGGGGACACATCGCCAACTTTCCTATTACGGGCTGTTATTGTGGCCTTCTAAAAAGAAATACTCAATAACTAAACTTGGTCCGACCTGGGGCTTGAACTCAGGACCACTCGATGTACATGCAAGACACTACACCATCGACGCAATTTGAAGCGTAATATATTAGCATCTAATATGTGTCCAGATATAACTCAAACTACATCCAAATAACATTCATGCTTGAAATAACTTTGAAAATTAAATTATTTCCAGTGCAATTCCCGTTAGTAAAAGCTTGTGAATTTAATATATGATTCGATAAGGTATCAAATTATCCAGGTCGGAAATTAAATGTATTCATTGTCGACATTTTGATTTATACGCATTAACATACTACCACCCTAATTCTTTAGTTTTGTTAATATTTCACTATAAAGACCTTCACTATATTACCTCTGACATTTGAACCTACTTTTATTCAAAAACTTGCGACTCACCCTCGCTGCGTTTAGGTTAGTTCTTAATCGCAAGTATATTTTAATTTTCTTCTTATAACATCAGCCCGTGAAAATCCTATTAAAATCTATTCAGCCTTTTCTGAAATTGGCGGGAATAAGCAGACAAACAGACTAAAATGTTAAATAAATGTGTTTTTCCTAAAGTGCCATCTTCTAAGTATGCAAAATCTATATGTTATAATTAGTCTTTAGTAATAGGCTGTGAGGTTGATTTGCTAAGCAGGCACTTTCATTTTATTTCTGAAGACGATATTGTTGTATATGGTGAAAATGAAAATAATTATTATATGAAAAAATATTTATTTTTTATACATATTTACATAGTCATTTTACAACTTCACTATACATTCTCTAATTAAAAATTTTATTTTTATCATAACCGTTCATAGATCATATAAAAAACAATTATTTTTATTAGAATTATGTCAGAATTTGAAATAATACATAAGCAAAATGTATTTTTAATACATAAAAATAGTTTTAACTTATATAATTTTGAGATATGTGTAATCTGTAGTCAAAAGCATCTTAGTACAAAACCTACAATTTAAACTAATATTAAACTTAGGCAATTCTGCGATGTGCATTAAAACGCAATTACAAGCTACATTTCGGAATGCAATGTACAAAAACAGTTACCTACTTACATATTTTAATTATACATATTAACAACTAGTTTATACATATTTAATTGTAATTGAATAAATTGCACCTGTCCCGACAATTTTCTTTCAACATTCAGTTTACAATGACATTCAGAATAAAGTTTTTGAGAAAATAACAAAATCTACAATTTAAATTCGTTAATTTTTTTAACCTCTTCATCATCTAAAAACTATAGTCCAGAATGTTAGTGTTATCGTGTATACAACATTTGTATAATTAGGTTGCGCATCACTAGAGAGTGCACTAGCATGGCACTCGGCTTCGTCTGCTCGAAGCTGTAGCAGTGGTACGCGTCTTCCGAGTGGGTCTTTGCAAGTGGCACTCCGGACAGCTCTTCTTAATTCTGCGCCAGCTTCATTTTCCTGTAGCCAACGCCTTAACCAAGCTCCGAGCCATGCCAATTCGCACTCGCACCGCAGCGGATTCCCCGTCAAAATTAAACCCCCTAAGTAATGACAACGAAACATACGATTTATTATTCAAACGCAATTTCGCAAGCGGAAAATTTGGAAGGCAATTAAGAATTAAAACTCATTACAAAGATGAGGCTAAAGTAGAAGGTTGTTAGATCCTTATAAAGTATGTATAAAGCATAATACCCTCGTGAGCTTCAGCGTCGACTTAGATATTAATTTTTTATGCCAAATGACTTCCACTTCTGTTAGAACGATAAGATTTATGTTGATTTACATTTGAGTATTCTAATGATTTTCATATTTTTATTTATTTGACTTTCTAAAGTCTGTTTACAAAATATTCTATAGCCTATTTATATTATCTATTTATGAATGATATGGCAGCCAATGGCATTACATACTGCAACTAAATTTAATATAACATACCTGAAAGCAATTTAGTAGCTACGTGACTCCAACTTGTGAAATTGGGGTAGAAGACAGCCGGATCAAGTCTTGATATTTGATTGTAGCTAACGTCGATGCCTAATTGAGGTACTTGTGAGAGATGCTTCATAAAGGCCGCCGGGAGCTTAGTTATTGATGTCTCGCTAATTCGTATAAATATCTCTTGCCTATTCTTAAACGGCTCGAAAGCATCATCCGATATTCTTTTTAAAGTTTCTCCTTTAACTTCTAAATATCTTATCCTTCGCGAATCTATTCCGTGCAGTTGCGTATCCATTATTTCGTCATTCCAATTTATTACCAACTTATAAAGAGAAGGAAGGCAGGACGTGATATTTGCGAGACGGAAAGTGGAATGATTTATTGTAGACCACGTTTGAACGTGCAGTGATCGTAAAGATATTAAGGGACGGAAAGAATCTTGGTCAACTGTATCCAAATATTGTAGTCCATTTAAATTTAAATAAGATAAGTTATTTAACCATTTAAAACTATTTGGCGTTAATCTTATGATAGGATTGTATGAAATATCTAGTACATTTAAATTCTTCATATGAATCCACATTTTTGGCACTAAAGAGGTAAGTCGATTGTGGCTTAGATCTAAGTGGCGTAAATTCACTAAACGTTTAACATCAGTCTCTTTAAAACTGCTAATGTAATTTGAAGTAAGATTGAGACTAGTCAAATTTGTCAAGGGTAAATAAGGCACCGATTTTAAACTTAAACTTGCAAGGTTCAAATGCCTCAAGTTAGGAAGGTTATGAAACAGCTCCTTAAAGTTCGCTTTGATAGAGTTAAAGCTGAGGTCCAATCGTCGCAGAGCCCCAAGACTTGAAAATGTGTTATCGGATAAAACTGTCAATAAGTTGTGCCCCAAGTTCAAGTTTGATAAGAATTGTGTATTGCGGAATATGTTACTATCCAAATATTCTATTCTATTGTTTGAGAGGTCGAGATACCGTAAAGTAAACCCAATTTGAGAAAGCGCTGTGACTGGAAACAAAGATACTTCATTAAAACTTAAATCTAAATGTTCGATAACTGTATTTTTAAATACATCTCTAGGTAGTAATCTTAAATTGTTGTGGTCCAGTTTTAAATATCTTAATTTTCGTAAATTATAAAATTGTTCTACTGATAGTTGATGTATAGAATTAAATGACAGGTCCAGTATTTGTAAAGATATTAAATCTGTAAACGATTTTCTCTTAATAATGCTTATACTATTTCTGTGTAAATCTAATATTTCCAAATATACCGACTGACCAAAAGCCTCTCCTGAAACGTGAGTTATTTTATTATGAGATAATATTATCTGCCTTACCGTCGATTCAATGGCGAGAAAAAAAATATTTGGCACTTCATGAAAATTGTTGTATGATCCATCAAATATATTAACAGAAATTGGAGTGTCTCCTTCTATAAATTGTATACTATTCTTACTTATATTAAGCGTAAATGTAGTAAAAGAATTAGATACATTATAAAAGGAATAAAGCGATAAATGCGTTAAGTTGTTTCCTTGGAGTTCCAATATTTCAAGTTTCGGTAAATTAACAAATGTTTCCACTTCTATAGAATTGATTAAGTTACCAGCGAGAGATAAATATCTCAAGTTAGGTAAGTTAATAAAGCCGTTCTTAGTCAAGTTATTGATACGGTTATAAGATAAATCTAAGTTTCTTAACTCGGGTACATGTGAAAATGCTTTAGCCGGTATTGAACTAAGAAAATTATAAGATATCCTTAAATTATTTAAAGATAAAGAAACATTGGAAATTTCATCGTCTATTATTATTTCTATAATTCTATTATAATCTAAATTTAAATATTTTAAGTTGGGAAATAATGAAATTTCTGACAATTTCAATATATGAAAGTCGTTGTTATCGAAAGACAACCAACTGATATTTTCTAGTCCGTCATCTATTTCAAAAGGAAAATATCCACTAAAGATAGTTGCGGATGATTCCAAGACGTGCAAAGACCCCGTCAAGTTTGTAAATGACTGTGGATGTATATAATATAAATCATTAAAGCTCAAGTTTATTTCTTTTACTGGCATACTTACAGGAAAAACGTTTTTATATATTTGAGCTATCCTATTGCCCTTTAAATTGAGGGTGCCAAGAGAATAAGACCAGTCACGGAATTCATTCGGCAACAAATTAGATATCCTGTTGTAACTTAAGTCGAGATATCTAATGGAACCGGGTTCAAGAGTTTGAAGTGCAGAGGGGAGTGAAGTCAAAAAGTTGCCAGCGAGCGATAACGTTTGAATTCGGCTCGGGAGAGAGGGCGATTCTTCCAATTGATTGTAAGCTAAAGATAAATGTCGCAGTCGAACGACCTGCGCCAAACTGTCCGGCAAATGTGTCAATTTGTTGTGTTCCACTTCTAAATGCTCGAGCGAATTTTTAAGCGATATAAATACGTCTCTATAAATTGAATTTAACTGATTGTATGATATAGATAATCTCTCAATTCGATTGTTTGTAAATAGTAATCTAGGTATTGTTGTTAGTTCATTCAAATCTAAAATAATTTGTCTAATTTGCATTTCTCGGAATATTAGTATTTCTGATGAGTCATTTATATTGTTATTACTTAAATCTAATTTTTCTAATTTCTTAGTTTTATTATTAATAATCGTTGAATTAACATCGAATCTGATAGAATTATGCCTCATGTGTACCATTTGTAGTCTAGGAAGGTTAAAAATTAGATCACAGGATACTTCGTGTAGGAAATTATTGGATAGTTTTAGGACTGTAAGTGAGGTTGGTAAAGAATCAGAGCTTATCGCACGAAGATAGTTTCCTTCTAAATCCAACTGCAAAAGGTGATTCAAAGAAGTAAGAGCTTGCGATTTTAATTGAGTTACTTGATTATTGCTCAAAGACAAGCTTGTTAATGTATTCTCTAAATGATGCCATCTGGTATCTGGATTAACCTCTGCTATGAAGTTGCTAGAAATATACAATACAAAATTTAGAAATTAAAATGACTAAAATTTATATAAACAAACTTTATGTCTTTATAAACTTACTTTTGTAAGTTCAACCAATTAAGAACTTTTAAATCTTTGAGACCTTGTTCAGGGATTTCGGTAAATTCGTTGTAGCCCAGATCCAAAGAAGCCAAGGTATTAGCCATGGAACTGAAAGTTAATTTACAAACATCAGTTATAATTCTTCATCACTAATAATATAATACTATTTAAATACATAGTTATTAATTAGTTTTACCTAAATGCATGTAATTCAATATAATGCAACCTGTTTGCAACCAGTACTAAAGTTTGTAGCCGTAGTCCGTCCAATGCACTTTCAGATATTACTTCAAGATTGGACATACTTATGTCCAAGTGTTGCAGCTCTAACCGTGGCCATTCTGAAAATAAATTTCTATCAAATAAAATATACGGGACGAATTCAATATTTGTTGATAATAAGTAGACAGCTTAAAAGAATATTGCTTTGTCGCAAAGAGTTTCACTTCGTGACAATATTGACAGGTTAAAGTTTAATCTCCATTTATACAGTAAGAGTGACAATTTCTCTAAAAGTACATAAAGATAAGTGCACCTTTTATTTTTAAGATGTTTTAGTGTTTTTCAATAAGAAAATAAAAAAAGTTCGATCTTTGCACGTTTTTGAAATAGAGAAAAGTGAAATTAACGGTGTTAGCTTAATGGGTTTAGGTTTATGAAACATGAAAAATATCGCAAAGGTAAAATAATAACCAAAACCGTTTTTATGATATAATTTAATCTTTCTGTCAATATCTATATTATATACATGTATAAGGTAACATATATTTTTCGAGTATTTATGCTTAAAGTTATTAATATTGTAAAGCGCACAAAAATAAAACTTATATCTATCAATAACACTTTTATAAGGATACATATATAATTTTTCTTTGAAACCAACAAATAACAAGTTATAACATAACATAAATTTTATAAATACTTAAACTTCCCGGACCGAACGCATCAAAATACTCGGAAATTCGAATATACTTTATGACTTGTTTCCAAGAACTTCAAAACCCCATAACATATGAAAGTAATGGAAAATGTCAACCTCCCCAGACAGTTACCAATTGACGCTTCCTATAGTAGGTAGGATATGTAAAACCATAATGGTTTTTAAAAATATTTAAAACCGAAAATAAATTATTTTTATACTATGCACATGAGTGAAGGGAGATCTTCTCTCACGTCTTCTCTATTCTACGTGACATTGTCGAGGTAACCTATGTTCTACGGTTCGAAGTCATTATCAAGAAAACTGAATTCGCATAAAATAGAATTGAGGCTGGCTCTTATAATTTTAGCAAAATAAAATTATTTTTTAATGGCAATGCAAAGAAAAAATAGCTTTATCCATCAAAATGGCTACTTTAATCTTTTTTTGGTCAAAATTTAATAAACTATTTTGATATGTAAGATTTAATTTTCGACTATGTAAAAGCTGACCTGAGCTTGACCCTGATATCGTAAGTTAAGGCTTTTCTTTGATTTTTTCTCGTTGATTTTTTAAATTTCAAACCTAGAACTTCTAATATTTAACATAATTGCTTTAAATATAGTTGCTAAAAATAATATGTAACGGACAGAAAGAAAAATAAAATGTACCTATTTTTAGACGATAAGCTCCAATTTCTAAAAGAATTAGAGTACAATAATTATATTTAATAAAATAATCTTTTTACATTAACAACTTTTATGAGCATGTAATGGATATTAATTTATGAATGTGTTAGAATATAGCATTAATAAGACGAAAATATTACTCTATATTAACGTATATTAATATATATGAAAATTAAAATAATTTTAATTTAAGTAACATTACGTAGGTATAACCAGATATTATGATTATTGACTATATAGATTTTCACCTGGAAATCGGTGTAATGGCACAGCGGTACATGACATATGAGCTATGCGACAGGAACAAAGGGGACTCCCAGCGCAGGGCTCCAGACGCTCCGGTGCGAGCGCCCCGACCAGCAGACACGCTAGCGCGGTCCGCAGCGCATGCCGCGCGCTACCATCTCCCAACACCATCACTGTAACAAACATCTCCATTAGAAAGAAAAACTTCTTTAGCTCCATCTATATGTATGTATATTGTATAAAATATATATGTTTATGTACATACATAAACATCTATATTATGTAGAATATACATGACAGTATATACATGAGAGAAAGAGAGCAAGAAAATTTATAAAAGCTCTCTCTCTTGCCCCTACAGTAATATACGAAACGTAACTCTCTCTGTCTCTCTCTCCCTCTCTTTCTATCTTCACTAACTTATATCTCCATTTCAACTTCCGTTCGCCTCGTCCGATCTTCCTTTTGTAACGCTATCGTCGCGCATTCTCCAGCTTACTCCTCAAATCAAGCGTGTGTAAAGAATGTTTACTTCAAAAAGTTAGATTTACCATACATATGCGAAAGTGGTAGCCCAGCGGTAAATGCGGTCACTTGGATGACCGAGTGATGCGGGTTCAAATCCGGGTCTCGCACCGCTGATATTTTCATGTGCGAATCTATTTCTATCCTGATTACCACTTGTCTTAAGGTGAAGGAAAACATCGTGAGGAAACACAAAATGAAGTCAGGTTGAGTAAAACCAGGATAAGATGTTAAATTCGGTATTTGGTAATAAAAATGTTCAAATTAAAGAACTTTTCAACAAGAATGTCCGCCAACTGTTAAATCTGGTTATCTACTTCAGTACACGTGCGAACATTACCACTTGTATTATGTTTAGTATGTCGACACGGCGAAAAGTTTTCATATGTTTGTGTATACATTTATGCTAGAAAAAACAACACGTATATTTAGAACACATAGCTAAGTACTTTACAAATATTCACATCATTAAAACAATATTTAAATTGTATATATATTTATATGTATGCTTAAGTTTTTTTTCAATATGTCATTAGAGTCAAATCCGCACTTGACTAGACTTCATAGTGTAGACAGTGAGTGGGACACGTTGAATACATCTATTATTTACTGTGAAATAAAAAAGCACTAGGTATATATTTAAAATTATTGAAGTCTTGATATAGCGAGTGTTGTTCGTTAATTAATAATAGCGTGATTCAAAATCATGTCGGAGTAACATTGAATCGATATGTGGAAAGGAATAATTAGTATACAGCATGTATTAACATTGTTTTGTTTGCTGTTGTAAGTATAACATAATATTTAGGCTGCTTTAATGGTGGTGATGAGATATTTTTGATATTCCATAGTTAATTACATAAAATTATGGTTTTTTGTATAAGACAGTGGTTGCCCAGTGGTAACGCGTTCGCTCTGATTCAACTCAACTGAGTAGTAATACGGGTTCAAATTCGGGTCTCGCACTTCGGATATTTTTATATGCGAATCATTTCTAATACGATTACTACTCGTCTTACGGTAAAAAAAACATCTTGAAGAAATCTGCATTTCAGAGAGAACCTAGCAAGTTTTCGATAAATATGCGAAGTCCGCTAACCCGCAGTTGGTCACCGTGGTATGGTTTGATCCCCTCGTCTTGAAGGAAGGGCTGTGTCCAGCAGTTGGACGCCAAAAAGGCTGAATATAATACATAAAATGGTTTTTCCATGCAATAAAATAATTAGATTCACCTTGTGTCATTATAATTAGTGCTTACTAGCGATCTTAATCACTCGCCCCATGATACCTTTCCTATAACTTATAATATTATATAATAGGACCTTATCCACATTTTTAGTGACAGAGAATAAAAAAGTATTTTGTCGTAAAATCCTATATTGTTAAAATCTGTCCATTGGCGTTCTCGTCATACGTTGCCAGATAGACCTTGGTCTCTATGTCCATAAAAACGACGATTTAAAAAAGATTTTCCAAAAAATATTTGAATTTACAGACGTGTGGATAGCGCATCTATAGAATTTTCAGTCATCTTCCTTCGACGCAAATCATTTATAATATTTTAAGAAAATAAAAAAATATTGTGTACTAATTTTATACAGCTGTAGAGCGCTTATCTCAGGTTTGTATTGAAAAAATCTTTCAAAAGAAGATAGTCCATTTATAGGGGAAGGCTACATAACATCACAGGATATAATATCACGGAAAATCGGAGCCTCAGGAAATGCTAGCATTCCATAACAAGACATGATGGTATTTTGTATTTTAATATATTTATTTTATAAAATTGCTGCAAATATTATATTATATTCTAGTACCTACCGTAGTATTCTAGCAACGAGGTTAAAATGAAAACCTAAAAGAAAAAGTAGAAAATGAAACCCTATGCTGAAGACTACAACGTAAGAAGTTTCTTGTTCAAAGAAATAAGTCAGTACATGTCCCTGAAATGACTAAGGCTTACAAACTAGAACAAGAGTATATTTCAGGGAATAAAGGAAGGTTAAAATTAGCGAGTAGAAATGTCAAGCTATTTACATTTAGGGAAAGACAAACAAGTTTCTCCTTATTCGTGAATACCAAGTGAAGTTTGACAATAAATTTTATATTTCATGGTTATAATTTATTTTAAGTACTACATCTTAAAATAAACTGAAAGCATGAAACTTTGAGATGGGATTCGTACTTTTGTCGGGCAAATGTATATATTTACTCTTATAAGTTAAAATATAAAATGTATTACAAGATTTATACCTTTGTATAGATGAAAATATTGAATAACGACCATAAAAAAATGGAATAATTTCTATTAAGATAGATGAAATTGGGTTCGAGTCCTGGATCAGGCTAAGTTTAGTTATTAAGACTTTCTGTGTAACCCTTGCATTTTGACTGTACCTCATAAAGCACGTTAAACCATTGGTTCTGCATGTAGTGTTGCAATTGTTGTCGTATTGTGTTCCACCGGAGTGTGAGAGTGACAGAAATAGAAATTGCAGTTGTATCTACACGTACACTTGTGAACTATAATATCCTTTACACAGGTGGCTACTATTAATAAAATTACCTGCCGTAGACAAAATCTTTTATAAAACAATACATTAAATGACCAGCTAGAATCAAAAGGTAAGGAATCAAAATGAAAAATTTTAGCGTTCACGCTCTTGGCGTAGTTAAGCGAATTCACATTTTTACATAAATTCATGATTAGGAGAATACATTGATAACAGGCTGCCAGTCAATAAGAGGCCGGAAGTAATTTTAATTAAATTTATTTTTTATTTATCAGTCTGTCCTCTCTTACTATGACGACACATTTGGCTCAGTTTGTAGTGACCCTACTTGCTGCGCCATTAGTCGCAGGTCGAGTCCCGCTGGGGCATTCATTTGTTAAATACGGATGTTTGTGCTCCAGTTATGACGCTGTCGCTGATGTGTAACTAGATGACGCTGTGTGTAATAAAGATCCTTTCTACGTGACATTGGCGAAGTAATCTGTGCTCAACTGGCACGCTTTGAATCCATTAACAAGAGAATTGAATAAAGACCCAACATATGTATTTGCTTATATTATTTTATTTGTATTTAAATCTTAACTTAAATTTATTCAATTGAAACTTGTTGCATTCATAATATCCTAGATCAAAGCAATCCTTTATAATGCAGTCTATCACCACAATTGAGAATTCGATGCAATATATGTAGTGATGAAAATGTAAAATTATGATAATATATTCATGACTACCAGTATGTTTGGTTAGTATATTGTTATATTATATACATTTCACTTATATATGACTTGCAATAGAGAATCTTATACGTACATTGTGTATAAATGCAATATGTTAAAAACGTGGCTGAAAAGCCTCTAAATAAATTTAAAAAAAAATAAGAAATGTTTTAAAAACAACTTCTATTTTGTTAATAAAAGTGTGTGTGTGTACTATGTACGCACGTTAGAAGTTGCACTTCGTTTTGTTAATTTTAGAGCATTGTAAAGGTAGTATTTTTATTCGCATTATTATCAGGAAATCTTTCATTGTTTGATATCCATATCATGAGAGCATTCAAACATAATGGAATTGCAACGAAGTCAAGCTACAGTGACTACTGTATTTTGCTCATGAAGCTCCTTTCATTTGATACCAATATCATGAGTCATGACGGTCACTATGAAGATGATAACTCACCATTTTGTAACGTTCGCCATATTGGATTAAAATGGCAGCATTTAGGTAATCATGCAGTGTGAACCAAACGTGTGTGTCAAGCAGCTCAATCTGGGAATCTCAATCATATTCTTGGCCTTAGCAAATAAAGCTAAGATAAAACGAAAATTTAGGACTCTTTTTGATACATATTATTGTATCGTTCATGTAATACAAAAATCTCATTTAACTTGACAATAACGAGTAAATTCATAAACTTTCTCTTATACTCTATTCTCTGTCACTTCTTAAATTTCTCTTTAATTATTCATTTTTCATAACGCCCCAAAAGAATATAAAATAGTACCTATATACCTAGTAAAATACTAATTAATATTATAATTTGATAAGTAATCTTCATATAATAATAGAATATTCATGAATTTTCTGTTTAAGTACTAAGTAGGTACCTCATCTAAATATTGAGACTAGCCAAGTCCTAGAAGCATAACCAACCGGTGAATATATTAAGTTTTATTATTTCCATAAAAAGTTACTTCTATAATCTACTTAAATAGTTGGAAAATTTCTACTCTCTTATAATAACATTGTTGATTGATATATTAGGTACTTACTAACGACTCACCCCCTTCGTTCGGGTTCGTCCCTACATTTAGCGGGAACGAAGCTGCGGGTTCCGCTTTTTTTTATGGCAAAAAGGGGGCAAACGGGCAGGAGGCTCACCTGATGGGAAGTGATCACCTCCGCCCATGGACACCTGCAAGCCAGGCTTGCAGATGCGTCGCCGGCTTTTAAGGAAAGGGAGGGAGGGAGGAGGGAGGGAGGAGGGAGGAAAGGGGGAGGGGGGAACGAAGACGGAGGAGGGAGAGGGAGGAGGGAAGGAGATTGGGCCTCCCGGACTCTCACTCACCGGACGAAACGCGACAGCATAGCTGCCACTCCGGTCTTCTGTGAGAGAGTGCGACTGAGTATACGGGGCGTGCCGGCCCATTCGGCTGCTACCCGAAGGTAACAAGTAAATAGTTAAAATAAGTAGAAAATTCTAAAATAAAAGTAGCTTAAGTTACTGCTTATAACATTAGCTATCTGCGAGTAAAAGCCCCGACAAAATTGGTACAACCGTTTCAGAGAATACCCGACACAGACAGACAGAAAAAAATTTAAAAATTGTTTTTTTGATGTTAGTACCGTATATACTTTCATATTATGCATTTAGTGAAAAACTGTTAATTTTCAGACCTCAATTTTATTTATGTATCCTAGATGTATAGATGTTTAGATTAAACAATTCAAAGTATACTAGTACGTGTATATAAAACATAAGTATTACGGATGATAATGAAATACGCTATAAAGTTGCAGTGAAATAATAACCACAGCATGTTTATTATAAAAAACCATTGAGCATTGCAATAACTTAATTGTTAATTGACTCAATGTAATTGTATTTATATTATTTATTTTTATTAAACATAGTAATTTAATTATTCGTTTATATAATGGAGCCCTTTTTAAGGCCCCAATGCTGGGCACGATACTATCCTCCATGCGAGAGAACCTGGTACATCACATATTGGCAAAGTGAGAGCTGACGAAATTCATATACATCACATTTTCACACTTTTTGAAAAAAACATCACTTGAACAGCGTGATGTAATATGGTCTAGTCCCCCTTGTATTGAAGGAATACCCATCCATGCCCTGTATTAAAAGGCTCAATACACAGTTAAAAGTTATAAAATTATTGATATGTTAGAGATTTAGGTTTTGTATGTCTCACAATATTAAAATACATAAAATAAATAATAGAATATTTTAATAATATAGAATATAAAATAATATAGTTTTAGCACAAGTACAGACAGTAAATAAATTAAAAACCTGTGGTCAAAGTTTAGCTGGTTTGCGCCTGAACTACTTTGAAAGCTTCGTTAATAAAGTACAACTGCCTGAACGGGGTCATCATCCATCGCTGTCAGTTTATTTCGTTACATAGCTCACGGCATATTACGAAACAAATTTTGTAATAATTTAGATTACTGTTCCATTATATGAGTTTTACGATTAGAAATTAAAATTAATAAAATAGTAGAAAAAATTATCACACCATTATTTACAGTTAGGATAACTTTTCTTTTCAAAGCGGCATAGAATAACCGGAAGTTAACTGCGTAAGTTTTCCTGTGGGTGCTTTATCAAAGGCAAAATGCCGCACGACCTTTATTAAAAGGCTACCTAATTATAAATTCATTATTATTTATAAAAGTTTTTCACTTTCCGTATTGTTACCTAACTTTTTGTTCTTAAGCAGAAACTTACTACCAGTAAATTAAAAGTTGAAAACTTGTTTATACATAAGATATTTTAAATACTATTCTGTATACAAATCAAATCAAAATATTTTATTCAGCATAAAAATTGTTACAATTTCTTACTGAACGTCATGAGTCTACCACCAGTTCGGAATGTATCTGTAAGTACTTTAAATATTTTTGTATTATAGGTAATCTTTTTAATGTTTACCAAATTAATGATTTTTTTATTATTTGATTGATATTTTTCTATCATAAAATAATTTATAGTATGAATATAAAAAATAGCTATTGAAACGGTTTTCCATTTAATAGGTCGAGAGACGCAAAGATATGGTTTGACCTCCAATGCCGTATAGAGCTTATAAAGTAGATAGATTATGCATTTATTAACTGCTCGCTCGAACTAGACTTATGTGAAGAACGGCTCTGTACATTACGGAAATCGAAAAAGTTATATTTTATAGTTTGATAACCGTTGGTAGCGACGTATCTTCTTTGATTTTCTTGAAGTACCAACTTTAAAATAACTAAAAAAACCTGCGTCATATATAACATGAGTAGTTAATTTACGTAATATGTATTCAGTTTTTTTGACATCCCACTGCTGGGCAAGGGCCTCCCTTTAATACCTTGGGATTAGGCCATAGTCAACAACATGTCGATCGAAAATTTTCTTTACGATTTTTCTTTCACCGTAAGACAAGTGGTTATAATATTAAAAATGATTCGCATACGAAAATATCAGATGCTCGAGCACCTAAATTTCAACCCTTCACTCGGTTTTCCAAGCCAGTGTGTTACTACTGAGCTATCATTGCTTATCTATTAGGCATATACGAGTATTATGCAATAAATCTTATTTTTCCATTTAGTAAAAACGTTAAAATCGGGTGATATACCCTACGACGAATCGCGGTTATTGTTAGGCAATATTGTTCTAAAAGTAGAAATGATTTTATAAATATATATGACACAAAAATTAAGCGTAGATTTCAAATTAAAGGTACTTACTACTTAAAAACAGACGTGCGTATATACTCGTAGTGATTTTGTGTACTGTATGGATTTTAATATGTTTTAGTTAGCTTCTATTAAAAACAAATCTCTTCATTTGAAAAGTTTAAGTTTAAAATAACAAGTGGGAGTCCATATTTAATTAGAGTTACTTAGTTATTTATTTGACCCTATTAAATATTTTCGTGGAGTATTAACATAGCGAAGGTGGGTCAATGGTAATTATACCTATATTTACATAAAAGGAATGGCGAGTTGGAAGGAAGCAAACAATGCTTAATAATAGTCACAGGAAAAATAAAAGAGTATTTGAACTATAGAAAAAATAAATTTTCGATGTAATAATATAATCAATAATATAATTTCATAGAATATTTTAAGGCATACATAAATATGTATAGAAATATGTAAGATAAGTTTTAACTATTGTAAATAATTTCTAAAATAATTAATCAAAAGTACAACGTAATAGAAGTAGACTTTTAACTAATAGAAGTAGACTATAATGTATAAGTGACGATTCAAAAGTGCTTGTAAAAGCTCTCGTATATTTGAATAAAGTATATTTTGATTTGATTTGATTTGAATTAGTGGTACTAGTATTCCTAAGGAAATTCACACGTTTTGGAAGTTGTAGCATTTAAGTATACGAAGCTTGTACATGTAGGTACATGTCGTTTACTTGTTGTTAAATTAAACATCTAATTATTATAATTAAAACAAAAAGTTCCAACAAATATCAAACGCAATAATCAATTGAATTGTCATATTCGAATTAAAAAAAAAAAAATTTAAGCTTAGTCATAGTCATGTTATGCTTATTTATTCATGGCTTCTAGCATATTAATATTATAAAATAGTAAGGAATAAAGCAAACCAAGAAATCAAGCGCAAACACTCAAATTGTTAATTATATTTGTAAAAGCCGAAAACTTGCCCTAATGTATTTGGTGCGTGTTATTTATTATTAATAGAGAATAAATTAATATGAGTCTCTTATAATGATAAATAATGTATTAAACGTTCCTACTGTAACACTATGGTGGTACTGAAATTGTAATTTTCTTGTTTACTTTGCAAATGTATGAAAATAAAAAATGTATATTTGACATATATAACAATATAATCTATAATTTGGCCACGGACATTATTTTTTCATGTTAAAAGTAATATTTTAACATGAAAAAATAATGACGTTTTGCACTTACTGTTATGAGTCTGTATAAAGTGTATTATATACATCCGTACATCAATTTAATTTTAAATATAAGAACATAACTTAGCAAAAAAGTATTTTTATTATTTTTCCATAAAATCCGTAAATTTGTAGGTAAGTAGAACGAGGAGCAAGCTTGCGATCACTTAAACAACCTAAATATCCGCGTTAAAAACCCAATTTCGAACTTGTATGAAATTTAATTTTGTCGGTGTAATTATATTCCTTTTAAGCAAAGGTTAATTAAAATTTGGAGTCAGGGAACCGCGTAAGAGAAAAAGTATAAAAAATAATCGGGGCGAAGAAAAAAATTAAAGGATGAATCCGACCGTAAGGGGAGTACTTACGATAAAAAAGTGAGAAATTATTTTAACGTACCTGAGGCATTAACGAGTTCTGCGGGAATTTTATTTACTAAGTTCTAATAATAAATTCTGAAATAGAATTAGAAGTCTAACTGATGGGAAATATGAAATATATTTTAATTTATTTGTAAGATGTTGGTGTTATGTTCCTACTGAATGAGTTGAATTTATCTTTACCGCTATTTAATTTACTACATACTATAAAACAAAGTCGCTTCCCGTTTTTTCAATAGATAGAGTATAGTAGAGATTCAAGAGGAAGGTTTTAGTATATAATTTGTCAAGTTAATGTATTCATTTACTAGCGGAACGAACTAAATCAGGTCAGAAGTTTTAGTTTAATAATTTCTCTATAACTAATAAACTAAAACTAGTTCTACTGAACTGGTTTCGATGAATTTTTGAATGAAGTTAATTTGAGACAAATGATAGGATTATAGAATAGGATCTTTATCGCGGAAGTCAAATCATTCATTAAGGGGGTGAAAAGGTGGTTGAGAGTTCGTATGAAGACTCAATTACTTCTTAAAAAACGATACATGATTAAAGGAATAAATAAATATAGTCTATAGTTTCTATTCCTTATACCCAGGGACAAACTCTAACAAGAGTTACTAGTAATATATTATACAGTGATAGTATGCACAATTCATTCTACATAAAAACGTAAAGTAATAATTTAATTTCTTAATTTTATTGTTGAAACGAAATAAGAAGAAATCATTTAGCTTGTTAGCATTATTTCATTTTTATATTATAATTATCCTATCATGTCATAAATAGAATATACCCGTGAATTAAGAGCGTTGGCTTGTACGAGCTAACCTATTTTCTTTAACACACTGTAAAGCAGACTGAAAATTCTTGTGTAAACCCACTCTTATTTTTTCTACTGTAGTGAAAAGAAAAAAAAATGTAATGATGCATGCAAGCTGTTAATTTTCAAGCTAAAAACCAGTGCACAGAGCTTTTTCAACGAGCATGACACAACTTTTGTATAAAAAGGACGTGTCTTTGCCGCTATTTGTAATTACAACATAATTTCATACAAATAATAAAACCTTTGTAGAGGCTCAATTAATATTGCAAAGATGTTTTCGTATTTTTTGTATGCTGTAATTTGCGACGGCCCTATAAGTTGAGAACAGTGCCGCGGGTAATGCGTGGAACGAAATGTAAATCGCAAACATTTATTGTTATAAGTACATTAATATAATATTATGTTGATGGCAATATTTTCACAAAGTAAATTAAATATTGCTATATATTGATGCCACGTTTGGCGCAGTTTGAAGTGACTCTACTTTCTTGCGCGATCGGTCGCGGGTTCAAGTCCCGCTGGGGACATTCATTTGTTAAACTCCGATGTTTGTACTCCAGTCATGAGTTTTTATATTTATAATATGTATGTATTAAAACTTATATATGTAGAAAATCAATTATCTGGTATCCGTAACACAAGCTTCCTTCGTAGCTTACTACGGAACTAGACGGCGCTGCGTGTAATAATGTCCCAAATATTGCTATATACTATTTTGACATTTATTCGTTGAAAAATCGGATTCGAATACTGTCATATGAAGGAATGATTCAATAAGCTTATGTAAATGAATTTAAGTACCTAGATAGATTATGACATAGAATAACAAGTACATAATCACGTCTGTGTGTAAAACTGACTATATTCTTAATTATTTACTAGTTCGTAACGATATCTTTTCTAACATTTTTATTTCACATCTCCAGAATTATTTTATTATAACATAAAGTTCATTAAGCATTCCAAAAATAAAAATGCAATTAACTTTATAACATACTCGTAGCTTCAATTAAAATCAAGTTTCAACAAGGCATGAAGTACGAGTAATAACTATAGAGTGTACAGCTGATTAGTTGTAAGCAACGAACCAATTTCCTAGTAAGAGAAATATATAACAATGTTACCGACCGTTATTGATTAGGTTTTGCAACGTTCATTAATATTATAGCAGTCTGTATTTTTATAGTATTTTACATAGATGCAAATAATTAATTCATAATATATAGTGCTCGCCTAAGAGATCTAAATAATTGGTCTAAAATCATTATGTAAAACTGTTTTGATTTTTTTATTGAGGTCAAAAAATCGAATTTCGTTTCAAAGAAAAATATAGTTCAAGGTGAGGAAAAAATTTGGCATTGATTTAAAAATAAAAAAAAACCTAAGCCTAAGTACTAGCCTAATGGCATAAGTGCTGCTTCATTAGGTTAGGGTCTATTGGCGAGTACCAAAAAATTTACGAGATGGTGATATACGACACTGTCAAAATGAGAGCAATTAGAAAAATCTCTAATCTACTTAGGCATAAAGTATGTTTCTAATAAAATAACAAACGCAATATCTCGTCTAAATACAAAATTTCACTCAAATCATTATAAGATAATCGCGATAAAGCCACGACATTGTAAAATCAATGCGTTAATTAACCTAGAATACATCAAAGTTCAAAATGAAGGTACATCGCTTAATGATTTATGATGTGCTAAGGAATGAAACGTAGGATGATCTTCAGATATACGTAGTAGGTATAGAGGATATAAATGAAAATTCGGTGTACCTTAGTCGTGAATGTGCCTTAATATTAATGCCTTTGGCTGTTAAGCTACTACTCTCTAACGTTGCTTTTTGTATTGAATTTTCCCATCCCACTGCTGGGAACGGTCCTGCTCTAAGTACGAGAGGGATCAGGCCATAGTCCACCACGCCGGCCAAATAATATACCTACATGTTTATATTACATTATTTGTTTATAATTGCAGGTTTGGAAACAAAATACAAATAATTGCATTTTAATTGATATAGGCTATACAATTATTATGGTACTTCAGACCATAGCCTGTTGACTTCAAATTAATTAAAAAAAAATAATCAAACGAAGGTTAATGGAACCTTTGAATATTATTATAGTCAAAGATCAATATAAAAGAATATATAAAAAAAAGATAAAAGATTATTATTTTTGGTAAGAAATACAAGCTACATTAACAGTTTTATAGAAATTGTCTGTCTCCTTGATTTCTAATATCTCAGTAATGGCAAAGTTGAACTGTAACTGGGACTTGATTAGACAAGGTTCTTTATACAATAATTGCTTTTATCTTATGAGGATATGATTGAAGAGAAGTAACTTTTTTTCGAAATGAATACTAAAGAACACAAAATATAGTATACATCAAATAGGTGACGATACTTAACTTGTATCGAGCCGCATAACTTAATATTAAAACGGCGAATAGGTTTGAATGACAAAAAAGTAAATATCAGTACGATTTGTGAAATAAAATTATTTGAAACATTATAATAATAAATAAGAGTAATATTCATTATTAAGTAGGTGTATTTAGCAAATCATTATGAAAACGACAAAGTTATTTGTAACAAGTATGTACTCGTAGCTGTAGCTACGCGTGGGAGTAACAAGAGAGTTAGCTCCTTAATGGACCAAAATAGCAGAATCTCATAACACGAGAGGTATATATGTAGGCATTTCTTATATATAATATAAGTTGTCTTTTCCCCACATTCTTATATGGGATCTTTATTTATATTCTATACATACGAGTATAGCGAAATAAACTAAAAATGTTTGGAAGATCTCATTGAAGTAATCCTTTTAATCGATACAGTAGCCCAATACTTTTAGAAGTTTTGTCCATCTGTCTGTTTGTGACCGCGTCACGCAAAGATCACTGGACAAATGATGAAATTAGTTATAATGATAGATGATGATGATATGGTTATCCGGGTCAACATAATATAAGATACTTTTTAATGCCTGAAAATAAATCGTACTTCGGGGACGAGCAAAACGAGGGTAGTAAATAAAAATATTTTTTTCTTTAAATTAAAATGTCACTTGTACATCTCTATTTATATCTATATGTAGGTATATTAAAAAGTGGCATTTTGAAACTGTGTGAATTTAGTAGACAATGGAAAATTTAATATTAATTAATTTTTATTCGCTGCGACGGTAAAAGTAAACCTTAATTCAGGATTTTTAAATTCTCAGATCCAAAGGGACTAATAATAATAATAATTAATAATATTATATTTAAAATTGTATATTTGAAAGTATAAAATAAACTAATAAATAAATTTTAAACGATAGTAGGGAAAATTAAAAATGGAGCTATGTTAGCTACTTAAAAATCAAATTGTTATTTACAATCAATATTTTTTTTTATTAAGCAATCATTAAAAAAATATATTTTATTTTGTAATTTTAAATTTTATAAAATATCGAAATTAAAATCGTGGCCACGGGAGAGTGCTGTAAAGCATTCGAAACGTCAGGAACCAAACTTCAAAATAAATCCGCGACAAAATCCGAAATGATAGTTTCATTTATAAAATTATAAACAAAACGATGCCCTATATAACTATTTTCACAAAATGTATTTTATAATTAGTTAAATCTAAATATTGACTTAAAATATAAGTATAAAAATAATACTTACGAATAGTTACTTATAAATCACATAATCACAATTATATAAATCCTTGTTAGTTGAAAACCGTTTGTTTTAAAATTCCAAACTTCATTAGTCACTTTCTATGTATTTCACTAGGAACTGAATACGAAGGAGCATTTTCAACTCGCCAGTGTATAAGCGAGTGCCACACAACCTCCCTAGCCGCGAGTCGAGTTGAGACTGAATGGCACCTCCCCGACCGACGGGTCGCCTACGTTTTCAGCTTACACCCTTGTACCTGAAATGTTACGAACTTATATTTACATAGCTTAAAGAGATTTTATATAAAATCATATTTAAGTAACTTGTAGTTAACTAAATAACGAGGTTAGTATACATTATGAGTATATACATTATTTACATAAATAGGTATATTTTGTAGAATAATGGCTTCTAACAGTATCCGCGGCTTCGCCCCCGTACATATTTTCAATCACTACTCAACTTCAAACGATCAAAGTCAAAATTTTATCAAAATCACTCCAGCCGTTTTAGAAACCATTGGAAATATACTCGGGAGCCACGCATTTTATTCTTACTTATTTTATAGATGTGCTTGTCAACGTAATTCCGGTTATGAAAACAATAGTACATCCATTAACAAATCAAAAATGAAGATGCAAAGAAAAGTTATGCTGATTTGATCGTTACCAAACTTCAAAGAATCATCGGCTTGGTCAATCTGATAATTTCACGAAAATTTCATCGACATCGGTAACATACGAGTACCTACATAAACA
Organism: Boloria selene; assembly: GCA_905231865.2. Lineage (NCBI taxonomy): Eukaryota > Metazoa > Arthropoda > Insecta > Lepidoptera > Nymphalidae > Boloria > Boloria selene. The sequence continues at coordinate 5,428,474 of HG993141.1, forward strand.
CATCGCCTTTTATATACTTTTATTTCTTTTTTGTTTTTTTGATTCCTGACGTTGCGAGTCAACATTCATTCCTGTCATCATTTCTCCAAGATAGTTCTTCTTAAAATGCCTATGTATATTATTAATTGTATATAATATATAAAATATTATTGATATTTTGTCAGCCGTCCTCAATGAAACACGATTAAACAGAATAATATAGTCAAAAGTTTTAAAGCTTTATTTTCATTTCATACTTGCAAATATGTGAATATAAACATATATTTAATGTATGAAAATATACCTTGCAATTTCTATACTAGGGGGATGTCTGCCTTTTTTAAAAAAACTAAAGAATTTTCCTATGTGTGATAAATATTTTAAAATTTTTATAATTATAATATGTCATAGTAAAATATACTCACTAGCCACCAGCAACCCAGCTGGACGCGAAGCCAAGAAATGTACTCAAAGGCACTTCTGATGATATGCTATGATTACATTAGTTATTTCTTTGTAGCACTCGGCATCATGGTTGGGTCAATAAGCAGTTCTACACGCCCGATTGAACGAAGAGCTTCCGTTGGAGTTTAGTGAGAAGTACTGGTTTTGGTATAGCGTAAAAAATCGTTTCTTTTTGTGACTTAAATTCGTCCTAGAGACTTTTTTATGCCATATTCTATTGCAATATATTTTAATAATAATCAATGAAAGTGCTATTTGAAAAAGTCAAAACTGAGTTTTATTAATAACCGTTATCGGTCGCAATTTTCATCAGTGTTAATCGATGGCGAACTATTTTTGCCACGTCGAAAAGTTTTTCGCTTTCTGAACTATTCATATTTTTAGATTGCTTTTGAACGTCGTTGTTTTAAACTTCAGTGCAAATAACATATTTTGGTCATTTTGAAATAACGATAGAAGTATATATTTAAAAATACCAGCATTTTAAATATGTTCTGTAATATTACTATTATCGATATTTACTAGAATTATATCTTTATAGCTTTCTACGAAAGTCTTAAACAAATCATAAAGATACGTTTTCCTCAGTTGGTAGTGACTCTACTTTTTGTGTCTGGTATCCGTAACACAAGCCTCGTATTTTACCACGAAACTAGATGGTGCTGTTGTGATAATGTCCAAACATATTTATTTATTTATTTATTATTATTATTACAAAAGTCCTACAGTAATTATTAAGAAAAGTAAAAAAGATCCAAGTTTTTCATAGAAACTACACCCCAAAAGTTAATAGTCGACTAGACTAAGCAAAATCCACAATGACACTTAAGTACTCTCTGTATCTTGTTTTAGAGTTATGGTAATAACCTAAAAGAGAGGTGAGATAGTTGACGCAAAATAAAGTGTACGTAATTGTCAAGGTGAGTGTACTTGCAATTTACTGGCGAGACATAGGGGAATGTAGTGGTTTCGAGCACACCTAGAACGGTTTAGTTTGTGAGGTAAGCATGTTACATGGTACAACTTGTTTACGAGCTGCTTTCGTTAGTTTTCATTTTTTTTAATAAAATAACATTATTAAAAAAAATTATTTGAATTTTTGAATATATATATTTAAAGATTTAGTTGCTCCCTACCTAATTAAACTTTTGTAGTACAAAAACAATACAAATTGCGAAAGTCGTGTCGGAAAAATCTGATCATAGCGGACTCTACATACTATAAATAAGTATTCAAGTAGTTTTCGATATTTCGTGAATTAGTGAGTGACTTTTCGCTTTTATATATTTAGATAAGTGATATTACTATTAATGTAGCTCGTAATAATATATAAAAACTATCCAAAAAAATACTATAGCTAAGCTATGAAATAAATTTTTTAATGAACTTACTACGTAATACCTACTACGAGTGAGTATATACTTTAAAAAGTAATAAAACATAGTTTTTCGTACGTAAGATTCTTTCATTGTGATTGTTTCCATTGACAAATAAAATTTAAGCTACAACTACTTTATGAGTCTTAAGTTGCGAGCGGTGTAAACACGACGCATTCATATCGCTTAGAGTAAACAACTATTGTTTAATTCCAAGAATCGATTAGTGCGAGTGCGTTTTATCGCTGTTCGTATTTTAGTTAGCGAAAATGATCTTTATTGATTATGGCTGAGGACTCAATATTGAATACAGATATTAACCCAATGGATCTTTATTGTAATATGGAAATAAACACAATTGAGGGACAAACACATTTATATGAGGAGTCGATGGATGATTTGGGAAGAAAACGGACAAGAGAGGAGGAAAATGGTGGTCAATGGAAAGAAGTTGTAAATCACGCGCAGAAAAAATCAAAAATAATGAATAGTTCAGAGAGTGATTCAATACAAGTTTGTATTACAAGTAAAAATATGTTACCAAAGGCATTTACTTTAGCAAAATTATTCCGCGAACAAAAAATTTTGGATGTTATGAAAGTAAAATATATTAACCCATATAAAATTAACGTAAGTTTTAGTCATGAATCCAGTGCGGAATATTTAATATCATGTGAGGAATTTATAAAACTGGGATGGAGGTTTCAAAAGAGCTGGGAAGTTGGTTTATCATTTGGTATAATTAAAAATATAGATACAGAGTTGTCTGAAGAAGAAATAATAAAAAACATTTCTTGTGACTGTGAAATTGTTATTGTTAGAAGATTAAATCGACGTTGCGAAGAAGAATGGATTCCTAGTGATACTGTTAAAATTGGATTTAAAGGTTCTCATCGTCCTAGATATATTTATATACTAGATCTTAGAGTAAAAGTAGAACAGTATGTTTTTCCCGTTACGCAATGCTCTAGATGTTGGAGGTTTGGCCATTTGCAAAAGATGTGTCCATCAAATAAATCTATTTGCCCAAAATGTACTCAGAACCACCCGAATTGTGATACAGTTGTGTACAAATGTGTAAACTGCTCCGGAAATCACATGGCATTAGATAAGATTTGTAGCGTATATAAAAAAGAAAAGAGAATACGAGAAATTATGTCAGAATTTAATTGCCCGTATAAAAAAGCACTTAGCATGTATGTTCACCCATCCCCAGATATAAATATAGTGAGGTCAACTCCTTCTCCAAATAATAACGTATTCATGCCGACAAGTACGATAGAACCGTCCCCATCATATTCAGAAGTTTTAAAAATACCCCAAGATAATTTAAAAGCAGTCTCTCCACCTCAGAATGCCAAAAAACCAAGTGCTAAGAAAAAGAAGAAACGGGTACAAATTTATGATAATATTTACGCCGACTTTTCTACAGATTCTGATACAGATCTTGAGAACAGAAATGAAACACCTACAATAAATGAAGAAGAAAATAAGCATCGGAAAGAATATAAGACACTGATACAAGATCTACTTAATAAATTAAAAAATATAATGTTTAATAATAATTTAACAATTACGTCTAAACTAAAAGAGATAGCTAAATCTTTAATTGGGTGTATAACTTCAGTAGTCATAAATTTTTGTTCTGGTTTACCTATGGTTAAACAATTCTTTAAGTATTTTAGTGATGGATAGAAAAGTAAGTAAAATAATAAAGTTAAATATTTTGCAATGGAATTGTAGAAGCTTAAAACCTAAGTTAAAATCATTCGAACAGGTCTTGGTCTTGGAAAAAGTGCACATTGCAATTTTATGTGAGACTTGGTTTGAACCAGATGCCTTCATTAAAATTAAAGATTATAATATTTTTAGACTCGATAGGGATGATGGTTATGGTGGTGTGGCAATTTTAACACACAAATCTATAGTTGCTCATAGACAAAACGTTCAAGGAATAACTGCAGGAATAGAAGTTATTTGCGTTAAGATTTTAAATTGTCCTCAAATTAATAATATATACTCTATATACTGTTCTAATAGTATCAACACGGTACAAAGAGACTGGGAATATCTTTTTTCTTTAGCTGAAAGTAAATCATTATTATTGGGTGATTTTAATAGTCACCACAGTTCGTGGTCTTATAAAACCGACAATAGAGGGAATCAAATATTCAATGCTTTAGTTCAATCGAATTTAATTTTGCTTAATAACGGTAGTCATACACGGTTTCAACTAACGAATTCTATTTTAAGAGAATCTACTCCAGATCTATCTTTTGTATCCTCTGATATTTCATTAAACTTTAATTGGGTAGTTACTAACGAGTCACTTGGAAGTGACCATCTTATGATTAAAATTGATTCTGCATTACATTATGATGTTGACCTTGAAAAGAAAAGGAATTTTAAGTTAGCTGATTGGAAAGGATATTTTGATTATTTAGAAATATTGTTTAGTGACTTTTCTGTAACAAATGATATTCAATATGATTACAATATTTTTATTTCTCATGTTAATGAAGCTGCAAACAAATTTATTCCTTTTATTCAATTATGCAACACTCCAATTTCTAGATTTATTCCTCGACCCTATTGGTCTGTTGAGCTCTCTAGAGCTGTAGCTAATCGCCGTATTGCTCTTAGAAACTTTCGACGCAATCCCACACCTCAAAATTTGGAAATTCTAAATGAAAAAATACAATTCGCTCAAAGATTGTTAAGAAAGGCTCAAAGTAGGTCATGGCAACAATTTTGTACTTCACTCGACAATAGCTGTACTTCTCATGAAGTATGGTTTAAAATGAAGTGGTTTAAGGGTTACAAGGATACTAAGTCTCACGTCAATCTTGAACTTATTAATGATCTCTTAAAAAATTTATGTCCTGATTTCGTTTGTCGCGAACGCCCTATATTTATACATGGTAATGAATTTTTGGAATCAATGATCTCATTACATGAAATTGAGGCTTGTATAAAAAATAGAGATACTGCTCCAGGTAATGACTCAATTTCATATTCAATGATTAGACACTTACCACAGTCAGCTAAAATGATTCTGCTTCATATATTTAATAATATTTTGTCAATTGGTGTTGTTCCTTCACAATGGCGTAATATTTCAGTTATTCCCCTACCTAAACCTGGACGTAATATTCAAGATGTTTCATCAATAAGGCCAATATCATTAATCTCTTGTATTTGTAAAATTTTTCATTCCGTTATAAATAAAAGATTAGAATGGTTTTTAGAAAAAAATAATTATTTGTCATCGGATATGGTAGGATTTAGGAAATCTCGTTCATGTTTGGATAGTTTAAGTATTCTTGTATCTAGAATACAAATGGGATTTTGTAATAATGATGTTACTTTAGGATGTTTTCTTGATTTAGAAAATGCTTACAACAACATTGATATCTTTAAATTATTACAGAATCTAAACAGTCTAGGAGTAGGCCCCCTAATATGTACTTACATTTGGAATTATTTGACAGATAGATATTTAAAAATTAAAATTAATAATTGCTGTATTACCCGAAAAACTTGTCAAGGAATTGCGCAAGGAGACCCCTTGTCTCCACTTCTCTTTAATGTCGCAACAATAGATATCTGTAAACTTTTTCATAATGTTAACATTTCACAATTTGCTGATGATTTTCTTTTGTATACCACAAGTAATAGTATAGACGACGCCACAAATGAACTACAAATTGCCATTAATGTATTTTCAAAAGCAATTGATCGACTTGGATTGAATATCTCTTCTGCCAAAAGTAAAATTTGCCTTTTTAAGAAGGGAAAGAATAGGAAGATTATTAAAGTTTGTGTGAATGAAAAAGCTTTAGAAGTTGTGGAACATGTAAAATATTTAGGTTTATGGCTGGATAGATCTCTTAGGTGGGGTAAACATATTAATGAAATCTATGCAAAAACTTCCAAATGTTTAAATATTTTTAAAGTTTTGGCTGGACCCGGTTGGGGGATTCATCCCAAACATTTAAGAAGAATTTATTTATCTATTATCCGTAGTCGTATGGACTACGCTAGTTTGCTTTTTGACGATTGCAGTGAAAGTCATTCAAAGAAATTGGATAAAATTCAAAATCAGGCTCTACGAATAATAGGTGGTTTTATTAGGAGCACACCAACTCATGTAATGGAGGCCGAATTGAGTATTCAACCACTTCGTTTCCGTAGATATTATTTAGCTGGTAAATTTTGGCTTAAATCATTTTCCTTTGAAAATAATAAATTAATTAAAATTCTTCAAGAGTGTTGTTCTAGTATTTCTACTTTGTGGAAAAGAAAACGTTTACCATTGCTAATGTTAATTCATGATACTTTTAAAGATACTAACATGCATCGTAGCAAAGAAATTGAATTATTCTCATTGGATACTTGGGTTAGTAACATAAATTTAACAGATCTAATTAAAATAAATATTAGTAATGAATTTAGTCCTAAAAGATTATTTAACGTCAATGAATTGAGAAATATATGTACAAAATATATTGAAGACCACTTTAATGGTTTTTATAGAATTTTTACAGACGGATCAAAACAAAAAGACTTAAGGGGTGCAGCGTTTTTAGATTTTCAAACTTTGGATTGTACTAAAATTACAATTGATGGACATATCTCGATTATGCATGTTGAACTATTGGCTATTTTGGAAGCGTTATGTTACGTCCAGACTATTAATACTGATAAAATTGTAATTTTCTCTGATTCTAGGAGTTCACTTCAACATATAGCTCGATGTACATCTAATATTAGAAGCACACCAGTAGCTTATGAGATTTTGAAATTGATGTATGAGTTTAGTAAAAATAATAAAAAAGTTATTTTGCAATGGGTTCCGTCCCATGTTAATATATTGGGAAATGAAATGGTAGACAAATTGGCTAAAGAAGCGACATACGAAGGAAATTCGTTAATTGTAGCACCATATTATTCGGAATGCCTTTATTTAGTAAGAAGAAAAGTTCTCAATATTTGGAAAGAGTTTTTTGACAAAAGGTCAAAGGAAAAAGGCATTTGGTACAAGACTATTCAGGCTGAACCATTAATTCGTCCTTGGATTGACAAGACCTGTTTGAATAGACCAGACACTGTTCTTGCCATGCGCCTTCGCTCTGGACACATTCCATTAAACAAATTTGCTTTTTTAATGGGTAAAGTCACAACACCAAATTGTTCGCAATGCGGAGTTGTAGAAGATGTTTTCCATGTTTTAATGGAGTGTGTGCGGAATGAGCCTCAGCGTCAAAGCTACTGTATAAATAATCCAATAATTTTATCTACAGGAGGCATAAATATTGTACTATCAAATCCATCATCTAAAATAGCGAGATTAATTTATAGCTTAGCAAAAATTGTAACAAACTCAAGTAAAACATAATACTATTGTTATACATATTGTAATTGTAACAGAGCGTCATAGTTGCATATAGTAACTAAGCTCTTTAAACGGAGATTAAAAAAAAAAAAAAAAAAACTACTTTATAGCGACAACCCTCTTAAAGTCTCAAAAAATATTAAAAATATTATCTCATTATATCATTTCGTTTCTAGTAGTTAGTAGTAGTCGTTCAGAGTAAAACTAAATAAAAATCATTTATTTTGATGTCATTGGTCGTTGCTTTTATTCCAAATGCATTGTTAGAATAAAAAAATATTATAGATAAATTTCCCAATCGGATCTATCCAAAAAAGTTATATAGGTCGAGAACACTCAAAGTTACAAGTCGAGCTCTCCATTTGAGTGCTTCTCTACAAAGCGAGTATCATAATAGTCATGGTCTTAATTGAAAAAAATTAAAAAACCCTGACTGTGTAAAAAGCGAACTTAAATGATGAAAACAGGTTGGCGAAGAAATATAGTATTATGTAGTTGAAGACTTACTCGTACATACTACACGTCAACTTGTTTTCATTTTTAGTTAACTTTTTACGCATTCGTATTTTTTTAAATTTTTGTACTTTAATTTAAACAATTTTTTAGTGCGATTATACTGTTCGATATTTTAATTTTTTACTTTTGATTCCAGAATCTCTAAGCTTAATTTGTTAGTAAGCATTTAATTTGTATGTATTTTTCAATGACCGCTTAAAACCTGTATTTTGATACCATATTCGATTGATTAGAAGAAATAAATTACTACCAGACACCAATTAAGCACTCAGAATTGCCTTTTCACTGCAGATATCAATGTACCTTATGACACTCACGTACCTACTCAACGACGAATCAACGAAATCAGCCCACGCGTTCGGTCTCTAGAGTGCCACAAGGGATATCTATACAATATAAATAATACATACATGGGCTAAGAAACACATTATCTTCCCTTGCATAGTGTAGGTAAAGCACAACCCAAATAAAGCCACTGGCTGTAGTTACTTAAAGTCAAATGCTTGTATTACAATAGTTTTTGAGTGATAATATAGAATTTATAAACCACATTATTACCGTAGTACTTAGTTTTTTTATATTTGACTAGCTGATACCCGCGACTTCGTCCGCGTTGCTTGAAATATTAACAAAGTTTTCCGCATGCGCGCTACGCCGCTTGCCCCACTACTCCGTGAGAAGGAAACATACATCACTGAACACGCAGTGCCTATACAAATCGTTGTTTCTTGAAAAACTTAACTTTTTATTAAATGAAGATATCGCAATCATTTTTTTTTGATAAAGGCCAAGTGTCTAAGAAATAAAACTTAAAAAGTTTCATTGAAATCTATCCAGCAGTTTTTCCGTGATGCGCGCACAACTGCAGACCTCTTTCATTTTATTCATATAGATACAATAAATCTACAATATAAAAATGTCTATTGCAAAGTTTTAGTTTTGACACAAGACTTGTACAACTTCTATTAGTACTCTGCACCTGAATGTGAATGACTCTTCACATGTCTCGTTCCTTAGCCGATAGTCGTCTTTGGAACTCTCCTGTGTCACTCGACCACCATAATTTGACGTCTGGCATTTCCCATTATTGTTTCTGAATGGTGCATCAGTATTTCTAAGCACTATCACTAATTTTTTCGATACCTAAAAACTTTAAGCCACTGAAATATAAGTAATTACAATTTAAATTGCTTTAATTAATCTAATAAATAGGCAAAAACATAAAGCCATTACATAAATATATACATTACAAGATTTAATTGAAAGCTTAATCAAAATTGCTAGAGACTAACTGATCTATAATTAAATTTATTCGAAATTGCCCTAACGCTGTCGCCTCAGTGTATTCAATTATAAAGTTTCTAAGAGCTAAGTAGATTCGCCTTAGAGTGTCGTAGAAATGTACAGTCTTTCATCTACACTAAGCTGAATCGAAAAGGTTTTATAAATCTCGGTATAGAAACCACATTTCTGTGGCCTCTTCAAGGTAGCCATTCATTAGTGTGCATCGTCTATTCGTTGCTTGTAAATGGTAGTTTTATATATATTTGATCGGCTGTACAGTGATTTCATAAAGCGCACGAGCTTGGTTAAAATGTTTAAGTATAGTATCATTAATGCAGTGGTAGACGAGTGGTAACGCGCTCGCTTTGTTAACTGGGTGAAACGGGTTCAAATCCGGGTCTCGCACCTCTGAACATGTCCGATTTATTTTTAACATGTTTACCACTTGTCTTACAGTAAAGAAATCAACTAGAGAACCTAGTATATCTCGGATGATATGTGAAGTCCGCCAACCCGCACTTGGCCAGTATGATGGGCTATAGCCTGATTCCCCTCGTATTGAAAATAGATCCGTTCCCAGCAGTGTGGCGTTGAAAAAGAGCTGAATACAATAGAAACTATCATTCGCCCAATCGAATTCCGACCATAATTGTTTTTTTATTAATAACACTAGCGCTCCTCAGTAGTGACTTTTATTAAGAATATATATTACACCCATATTATATATGTGTGAATTTCTTCATATTGATGATAATATTTTCAATTTTCATAATAAAATTTAGTTGAAAAGATGAAATAAATCAAGAATATTATATTTATATTTAAGTAGTTTCTTAATTATATCTTTCTGATCTACAAATTTTATATAGTTAATAATTAACCTACTCAGGTATGAAAGTTATTGAATCTGTCATATTATGTAGAACTTTTATTTTGTCATATAAATAATTTATTTATAAATTATGTTTCTACAAATATGACAAAGAAATGTCTGGATATATTTTCTCTCTAATTTGTTTTTCTGCATATGTTTGTAGTTAATTATAACTTTACAAAGTCTTGTTTTTCTTTTTCATAGGGAAATAAAAGAATGAATGACACAGGTTTTTTTTTGATATACCTTAAAGACATTTTATTCACTATTTTTGATCTTTAATTTGTAAGAACGTGTCAATTTTTAAAAGAAGTTGTATTAATCTATTAGAAGAAGTTATGACAGTGGAAGCACAGATATGAGATGAGATAGGAAAATAGAGTGAAGGGAGTTCAAATCCCGGGTGACACCTGAAATTAGTTTTCAACATGATTACCAATTGCCTTACGGAGAATATTATTGCTTCGAGAAAATGATGGTACTGTATGTAATGTATGAGAAAATTAGCAAGTATTCGAAAAGCATGTGTCCGCCCACCTGCACTTGGCTCGCGTGGTGGACTTTGATTCCTCTTGTATAGAGGAAGGTCTGTGGCATCTGTGGCTATTCTACGAATGTAAATAAATTTACTTTATTAGTTATTAACAATATTTGATAAATTCGTCTAAAAAAAGTAGTTTAGTTCAAATTAAGCCTTTTATTTCCTACATTAACTCTGTACTGAAGCATTACAGGTCCCAATTCAGTAGGAAAATTTTATGCATGACTGAGATAATAACAGCCCTACCGGCTTTGAAGATTCAAGTCGTTTGTGCTCGCTGCCATAGCTGTTGGCTGTAGCCTTTTAACAATTGTTCGTAATATACATTAGAAACACACAGCTTGACATTTTTAGCAGCAAAATCATTTTAACATTTATAATATGCATATATAATATTATTATAGCTTCTTTTTATATTTTTTCTTATCGTTATTTCTCGCATGGATGGGTTATTAAAAAAATTCTTTATTCATGTGACTTCCTATTTTTTATTGTTTTGTTCGAATTGTTTATTATTTATTTTTTTAATTTCAATCTATATAAATAAAATGATAGAGGTCTGCAGTTGTGCGCGCATCACGGAAAAACTACAAAATTTCAATGAAACTTTCTAAGTTTTATTTCTTAGACACTTGGTCCTTATCAAAAAAAAATGATTGCGATATCTTCATTTAATATAAAGTTATTAAAGTTTCAAGAAACAACGATTTGTATATGCACTGCGTGTTCAGTGATGTATGTTTCCTGCTCGCGGAGTAGTGGGGCAAGCGGCGTAGCGCGCATGCGGAATACTTTGGTAATTTTTCAAGCAACGCGGACGAAGTCGCGGGTATCAGCTAGTTATATATAAGTATATAAGTTAAAGTTAATAAGTATTTTTTTAAGTTTCTACTCTGTAAAAACACTGAATAGCACTTCATATCCATTTAAATCAAATTGTAAGAACTAAAGTAATATATCTCGACAGCAATTACTGTAACAAAAATATAAAACGCTTTCTTAGTATTACATTTACGAACGAGACATTTTTAATTTAGCCTCAGGTTGTAAGAGCCGTGCAGTGGAAAGATAATAGCGGTTCTGAAAATAAAGCCTTTGTGTCATTATTTTGTGTCATGGCATCATTCTTGCTCCACTTACGTTGAACGTCTACCTCATGTTTCATTCTTAAAAATCCTTTTATTGGGTAACACCTGATCAATTATATTAACACTTTAAAAATGCTTTATTTTTACTACGTTCGGAGTGTATTAGAATATTGCAATCCCATCTGGAACCCTCAATACATAACGTACATTGAGACGATTGAAAAGATTCAGAGGAAATTTATACGCTATCTTAACTATCGTACCAAAGAACCTGAAACAGACTATATTGTATATTGCTCATATTATAAAATAGCCACTTTATAAAGACGTAGAACTGTGGCCGACATGATGCTGTTGTATGATATTTGCAATTCAAACATAGATAATCCTTATCTTATTACAGAAATCTTACAATTGTGTACCCCTAAAAGGCGCACAAGACACACTGATTTATTTTACGTACCATGTCATCGTTCCAACTACACTAGAAACTCAGTTATTCATAGAATGCCTCAAAAGTATAATAAACATTTCTGTCATGTTGATCCATTTAGCAATTCTAGAGGAAGATTCAAGAAAGCTATCATTACCGAACTTAATAAATAACATACGCACACACACACACACACACACCATTAGTTATAAATAATGAATGGCCGTATCATTGTTCATTGTTTATGTTCTTTTTTTTACACTTTTTGTTTTCTTTTTATTTAAGTGCATAGTTTAATGCCATTTCTTAAATAAATTTAAACTTAGTCTGCCTATCTATATTGCCTAAATAATGTAAATCCGAACTTGGCTTATGTAAGGTTTTTTTATTTTTGTATTTACTTTTTGTATGTAGCTGTGGATTTTGTTTTAAATAAATAAATAAATAAAATAAATAAATAAATAAACATTTTCACTTTTTGTATGTTGCTATTTATATGTCATGCATAAAGTGGTAACCATTTTTTCCAAATTTTGGGTAAATATTTGATACATGGTCTGATTCAACATTTAAGATACATCTTATCCCTGGAAAATATTTCTTTTCCTTGAGGAAAACACAATAACTGATTTTCTCAATTTGTTCTTAGAAATGTAATAACATGTCTAGCGCTGGCATAACTAAGGTTCAGAGATACAATAAAACAATGTTCTAGAATATTGCAGGCCTTATAAAAGCCTATAGAAAAATCTGCAATGTCAAGCAAGAGGTCAATAAGGTCTCGCAATAACAACTTATATTTAAAACGTACCTAGGTATGCCCAAGAGTAGCGAGGGTGAGTCGCTTACGTAAATAAAATTAAAGTTGGTAATTAATTATTTACACGTAAGTAATACAGCTGTTGCTCCACAACGACTTGTGTTTATATAAAATTTGAATATTTCAACTCAATGTAAATTATGTGAAAATATATAATAATTAATTATTATTATTCGACTCTGTGACAAATTAAAAAGTAAATGATGTATCTGTCTTACCATAATAAATTATCTCAATGCATATTTCACTTTAATTTATTGCAAGAAACATAGTACAACGAAGTTGTAATTAATTGTCTTATAAATGAAACTATCTCTTCGGATTTTATCACTATAAAGCATTCGAAATTTCAGGAACCAGTAATCAAAATAAATCTGCGGCAAAATCCGAAAACATATTTTAAATTATAATATTAAATATTCGCGTAAACCTAAGAAAGTATTAGTCGTGTTATATTCATATCGTATAAATTAGACGAATCGTCAAACATGGGATATTCCACAGTTACACCAGCGTATTCAAAATAGCGTTCAGTCGTCGCGCTATATTTGAAGTGTCTCGCTACTTGAATAATTTATGAGGCGAGTTCATCTCTGAGTGCAGTGCATTTCCGTAGCAAAGCTTGGACGAAACAGTTCGTCGACAAGATAAAGGATGAAATTAACGAACAAACGGATGCACATTTCAGATCTAGCCTTCGTCGAGTTTGCTTTGCACTCTCGAGTCTTATTACGTAGAAGCAAAAGCAATTACCCTTTAAATTCGGGTAATGACTTTCTTTGATAGTTTAGCTTCGTCGTCTTATAAAATATTTGTTTTAATAGTATTAATACATTTTATAGAATCTTAGTATTCTTTGATATAACGTTGATATTACATTGCCATGATAATACTTAAAATGATCTCTATTTTGTTAAAATTTCATAATCATTATAATAACCATAATATTAATAATCAAATGTACACTTTTTTCTTTAATCGCTTGTCAACTTTTGGCCAAATATAATTAATATTTGTTATCATCATCAGCCCTTTTTAACGTCCCACTGCTGGGCACGGGCCTCCCTCAGTACGAGGGGGATCAGGCCATAGTCCACCGCGCTGGCCTAGTGCGTGTTGGCGGACTTCACATGTCTTTCGAAAACTTGCTAGGTTTTCTCAGACATGCAGGTTTCCTCACGATGTTTTCCTTCACCGTAAGACAAGTGGTAATCATGATAGAAATGATTCGCACATGAAAATAGCAGAGGTGCGAGACCCGGATTGGAACCTGCATCACTCGGTTATCCGAGCGACGCGTTACCGCTGGGCCACCACTGTATAATAAAAGATTCTTAATTATTAATATTTTAACATAAATATTTGTTATATTTATGTTAAAATATTAATAATTATGAATCTTTTATTATATTTTAGGTCTAAAGTGATTGGTGAAGATAATACTTTCTAAGAATTACGCCAATATTTGTTGGTTTAATGAATCATGATTTCAAATCGATTTCAAATATTCGAAAGGTCGGGAACCAATAATCCACATAAATCCGAAGAGAGTCTCATGTATTTCAGGAACTGCATGTTGTCTACGGAATAAAAAGAGCCTACAAAATAAATACAAGTGCAAATATTGATTTAAAAATGTCAGCTGTATCCCATTTTTTGCATAAGCATCGTCTCTGTGGTCGGATATAGATACATAACGTTCAATATTTTTATTTAAATGCATATATATAACTAGTATTTAAAAATATAAAATTTTCTTTCTGCTTCAATTGTTAGAGTTATGGTTATCTTAAAGTTTATTATAATTTATGTAGTAATCGATGCGTAGCGATAACGTCGCTTCATTTACCTATCAAAGTTGCGGTAAAACTTGTAGTTTTTAATAAAACTTATCTTTTCGGACTTTTTTGTGAATTTATTTTGATATTTTGTTCCCGACGTTTCATATGCTTTACATTATTACATCAGCGCCATCTAGTTCCGTGGTAAGCTCTCGTAGCTTGTGTTACGGATACCAGATAGTTGATAGTATACATAATATATAAAAATAAATTTTAAATACATATTATAAAATATATAAACACCCATGACTGGAGTACAAACATTCGTGCTCAACAAACGATTGTCCCCAGTGGGACTCGAACCCGCGACCACTGGCGCAGAAAGTAGGTTCACTATTTCTAATATTTAATTTTTATATTAAATATTAAATTTATTCATTTTAAATTATTTAATTTATACATATATTCATATTTCTACATGTCGAGATAATTATCGAGTCTACTATCGAAATCTGTGTGAATTTCATTTAACATATTAATTAAAACCAGTTATTTAATCACTAATTAATCCAGTCCCAGTTACTTAAACAATTCTCCGTCCTTTTCTTTGTGTCAACGCAAAAGCTTTTCAGTTTCTACTTACTTAGAATCTCTTATAATTATATTACTTTGATGAGTTACATAATTATTTCACTTAAGTAGCAGATTTTATGGAAGTTTTCATCATACTTCTTCGAAAATTTTATTAGATATGAGGAAGAGTTATTATAATATGCTTGTATTCATAATGGATATTGTATAGTTACCTACACTCTCAAACAACTTAACTTAACTAGCCTTGTTTTTTTTATTAAAATTGTAGAATTTTAGAAAAATGTTGCACTTTATTTTAGTAGAATTATCAGGATTACTCACGCATAATCAATATGAATATTCACTTAGTTCGTGCACCGAATTCGTCAATTTACATATTTATTAGTATCGAATATATTCTACTCTACTCTACGTAAACTAGCGTAGATCGATTCCTTAAATAACATTAATATTTTAGTAGGCGAAATATTCTATTGGTTTATTTTAGTGATGCTTAAACCATAATAGGTTTAAATATTTGATGCCTTACTGTAAAACAACTACTAACTAAAACGTTAACTTAACTACTAGTAAACATTAATGATGATCTGCTCTGAAGTTATTAACATCATGTCACATTTTTATAATGTGGGATTCTCAATTCTCACATTCGAAAAAAATATACTGCATAATATGAAACTCAAGAACTGAAGGATTAAGAACTTGGCTTAAGTCCCAAGCCAGGGAATATATTTTTCTTGCAAAGATGATTATACTTCGTATGTAAGTGATAGAATAACCTTATATTTTGTTTAAACGCATAAATTCATATAACCGTTGTAAAGTTATGAATATTATGTGCGATGTTATAAACTTATATATACATACCATGCAAAGTACGTACGAATACGTAATATTATTTTCTTTAATACACAGCACCGTCTAGTTCTTCACGATAAGCTATGGCATGATATGGATACTTAGTTATACACTATCCATATATAACTTTAAATACATCTTTATATATATAATTCTTCTGTGAGTGTGTATGTCACTGAACTCCTCCTAAACGGCTGGACCGATTTTGATGAAATTGTCTACAAATTATCGACTTAATGTGCGATAGAAGAATCGATTGACGTGCCCCACGGTTTAATTTTAGTCTAGTCTATGCATATGTTTATAATTCCCACGACTGTATCTATTTTTTTATTTTTTGGTTTTTAGTACATTTATCTTAAACATTGCAATGTATGTTTAACATAAAACCGTTTAACTTAAAAAGTTTTTTTACCTATTTTTATATATAAATTGATTATGAAAACTTAATTAGCTTGTCTATTTAATATTAAGTTGTATCTGCAAACAAAACTATATTTTTTATTTTTTTGGGACATTGTACAAAAAAACACTTGATTAAAGGATAATCTTACGAGTAACTAAGAAAAATTTATTTTTGTTCCTATATTTTAGACTACTATTATGGAAATTTATATAATTCCTTGTAAATATGTATAGAAAATCATTTAATTCTTATCTATTTTAGGCATTACGTTCTATAAGATGTGCATACTCCGTGGTTGAACCAAAGAATCTAGAGGTTTTTGATACTTGGTATAGTTTATGATAGAGGAGAAGATTACAAGAATAATAATATGTTGGTGGATTAAAAAAGTCATATCGAAACTGTGTGTTGAATCTCGGAATTTAATAAAATATGGATTCATGTTCAACGTATAGGTATACATTTCTCATAGGTAATACACTATAAATAAAAGGATAAATAATATTTCGTCCCCGGTTATAATAATAAGTTTCCATTATCTATTTTAAACCCTTGTCTGTGTATGGTAACAATTTCATTCTTGCGTGACAGCTATAATTACTGTTTTCCATGTAATTTCATATTATAAAACACGAGAAATTTGTAATTACCCGAACTTCTACAATTCCTGATTATGTTGTACCAATAATTAAAATTGAATTATATTTTGATGATTCACCTAAATCTTAAGATGGAACATTTCCGAAAAAAATACTCAAAAGAAAGTTAATATACGTATTTATTATATTTTTTTATAATATGCACTATAATATAATTTAAAAGAAATTAGGTAGGTCGCACAATGGTAACGTGTTCGCCTAGGTAACCGTGAGAAGCAGGTTCAAATCCGAGTCTCACACTCCTGATATTTTCATGTGCGAATTTTTTGATGGTCGACGATGGCCTAATTGACGCACATGAAGGGAGACTCGAGCCCAGCAGTAGTAGGACGTTAAAAGGGCTGAATAAACTAAATTATATATAAAAGTATACTTAATTAATATTATATACATATTAGTCTAATTTGTTTTACTTAAACGAGTGTTGGATGCGGTATATTTTCTTTTTGTCCCAACTATATCGTACGTGTTTTCAGTTTAGTTACTGACGAGATTTTAGCCAAATTTTTAAAAATAATTTTTCAAACAGTGGTCTAAAAATAAATAATCTTACCGTATTAAAATTATGTAATAAATATTAATTATATTATCTTACTATGTTAAACATAACCGACTTTACTCTACGTATAGAGCCAGCTCGTTTGTCAATTTAACTCTATTGTTGTAAACTGAGCAATCAAGCTCAAGCTATGTTCTATTGTAAGCCGTTCGGAACTTCTCGTGCGGCTTATTCTTGTTACTGATCGTATTGATCAAGAATATGTAATATCATTGGTTTCTTCAAAATTAATCCTCGACAGCTCTAAATAGTTCAGTAACTATAGTTTTTCCTTATTTCACATATAGCATCTAAATTGTCCATATACCTAAATCATTTTCTATTTTTTTATTAAATGAACCACAGTTTGAAAACGAACTATTGATAATCATCTTTTATTTTTTTATTAGCCAAAAAGCGTCAGCATTGCAAATAACTTCAATTATTCACTGGGTGCTATGCATTAAAAATATTATTAAAATATCGAAAAATGCAAAAAAACTCAAATAGTATTATGACTTTCATGAACATATTATATGCTGACTATATTATGCATATAAAATATTAGAAGTCGATTTCATAGGAGTTAAAAGGAAGAAGTTTATGTCGTAGTTTTTAAATTTAACTTCGCCTTAAATTGGCCAGGAAACTTACTGTTGATATACGTACTTATACTCGTATTTTATAAAGTTATAATCTGCGGCATACAAAGTAGCTTCTATGAAAACAATGTTATTAAATTTATAAAAAAATTATATGATATATATTCATTTCACAAAACTAATAAAGAAAACAAAACGTGTATTAAAATATAGTTGTATCATTATTTTTAACTTAGCGTCATTTTTGCTCTACTTAACTTGAATGCCGGACCACAGTCGTTTATTTTAAAACGTTTCGTTTAACAATTCACTTCTTCATTCTTATTGTTAGTGATTATTATTTACTACTGCAAGCTTGCTACAATTCTTTTAAGAATAGCGGTTTTTAAGATTGCCATCAGAGAAAAGATACAATTATATTATGTTAATAAAAAAGTAAATCAAAAATCCTTGAAGGATGTGTGCCCAAAACATTTTTTAAAAGTCATTTTTTGTAAATATCTATCACTAGCGACTCACCCTCGCTTCGTCGGTTTCGTTCCTTTTAGTCCCTCTATCCATTGGTGAAAACTGGCATGAAAATCGGCGCTGTAGTTTTTGAGTTTATCGCGAACAGACAGACGCGTCGGAGGACTGTGTGTTACTAATATGTAGTGATAATACTTTAGTAATCATACATTACTTACAAATAAATAGTTTTTATTATAAACTAAGTTAGGTATAATACTCGTAGAAGAGCTAGCAGTATTATATCCAGCTAACATCTAAACCCCATGGGTGTCCACTGTCCAATACTAGGGATATCAGGCATATTATTGTGTGGAATTAAGATGCCCAAGCGCAGCTTGTCTTCATTTATCTTTTGAAACCTAGAGATACCTCACACACATGAAAGGATTCTCACCAATTTTTTCTGTACCGAAAGATGAAGAAGAAGAAGAGAAGTGGTGATCATATTCGAAATTATTATTACGTAAAAAATTGACTCCCCTCAAAGCCGGAATAAGAACGCGTTTTACTAGATCTCATTTGGGTGCGTCACCACTGGGCTACTTTTGCCTTCAGCCAACAGTTCCTAATAATATTATGTCAGGAATAGTATCAAAAATACACCCTTACAAATCCTCACGACCCTACATAGATAATAGCTTTCAACAGCTGTTATAATAGTAGTTATAAATGTAACATCTGGGCATAAATGGCAAGTTTAGATGGTATCGCATTAGCAGAACGACAATAGTTATAATAGGTAACTACAATGTTCAACGCTTTAAGTTAAACGGTTGCAATACATCTGAAGTGCGATTAGTAAAGTCCTTAAATAATATTGTTTGTCACTTATTTTCAATCACTTAGCCTTACTTAAATTGTTATTTAAATGGAAGATAACGCTATTATTGAGGTCTCTTTGATTTAGTAGTTAATAGTTACGTTTAGTAGTATACGATTTTAGATCCAGAGGACCTGGATCATAGTCTTAGGTCCATATTAGGAAAGTCGTTAGATTTCAATGTTAAAAATTTTTCAGTAACACCTTAGATTTAGGAAGTTAGTAGTACATCTTGCTTAGAAAAAGACGTCTCAGGTCGTTCCTACGCCCACAGTAGTCACGTTTTTCATGTATAATGTAATAGTAACTCACTCTTAGAGTTGCCAACTTTACTATATAATATAGTATCCTACTGTATTAGAGGCCCGACTACTATATTTCTGAAAATAGTATATAGAAGGTGAACCTACTATATTTCAAAGTCAACGTAATAATATTTTAATTAAGGCTGAGCTAATGGTATTTTGTAATTTAAATTTAAATACAATAATAGCTATGAGGCATTCCTTAAAAATAAAAATTTATTAATAAATGCTAAAAAGTAGCAAAAAATATTCTTTCAAGAAATAAAGTATCTATTTGGAACCTACTACTTTTTTTTTCATTTTTCGTTATCTACTATATTGTTATGGGTAAAAATTGTAGAACTACTATTTTTGACCGACAAAGAGTTGGTAACCCTACTCACTCTCTTTTGTGTACCTTTCTATGTGATGTTGGCAAAATAATCCTTGTACACTTTAAAGCCATTAATTAAAAAATAATTGGTTTAAAAACATAGGCGTTTTAATCCGAATTATTTCAGCTAATTATTTTAATTAGCATTGAAGATATATAGCAATAAAATTTGTTTAGATTTTTGCGAATTACAGTCTCTGAGATCATGATTGTCTAAAGGAATTCGAATAATCATCTAATAATAGTTAATTTTATTGATAATATTACAATATTTCTATTGTTCTCTAGCAGCCTACTAATACCTGTCTGGCCAGATAGAAACATACATATTTTAAATTCTGTAGGTACATCATGTTGGTACTGTGTGTATTTTAAAATGTAACGTGTCAAGTTTTAAGCCTCATGAAGACATCTCATTAATTGGCGATTGAGATTAATTAAGTATTATAATTATAATGCTTAAAATAGTACATTTACTGCAGTACATAAAAATACGTATTTCAATGAATGAATATAATATAATGAAACACAGTATTGTGTAATTTATAAAAAAATCCTTTATGATAATGAATTTATTTATTAAAATTTATAGTGTTTATAAAACGTTAAAAAAATCAATCAAAACTGTAAGAATATTTAACATAACATACGCCTTTTCAACAAGGTTTACAATCAAATACAAGCCCGAATTTTCGAAGGAAATTTTCAGTAATAATACAAAAAAATTGGACATTATAATATTGAAATAAGATAAAATTATAATATGAATATTTATAATTATTAAATAAATTATTTAAGTATGAAAATATAGTATATTAGTGGTATATTCGTATAAAAAACCTAACGATTTAACCTCGCTCCGCTCAAGATCGTCCCGGGATATGTTTTAATGGTTAGAATAGATTTCTTAGGAATGACATATTTTCCCGCAGCAAAAAGTTTTCTATTGACCCGGATAACCAATTATCATCATATCAAATTTTATCAATACCTATCTAGTGTTTTTCTCAAAGACAGTGGTAGCCCAGCGGTAACGCGCTCGCTTGGATAATCGAGTGATGCGGGTTCAAATCCGGGTCTCGCACCTCTGATATTTTTATGTGCGAATAATTTCTATCATGATTACCACTAATTGTCTTATGCTGAAGGAAAACATCGTGAGGAAACCTGCATGTCTTAGAGAACCTAGAAAGTTTTCGAAAGACACGTGAAGTCCGCTAACACGAACTAGGCCAGCGCGATGGACTATGGCCTGAACCCTCTTGTATTAAAGGGAGACCCGTGCCCAGCAGTCGGGCGTTAAAAAGAGCTGATGATGATGATGATGTTTTTCTCGTGATGCGGTCACAGAGAGACAGATGGACAAAAATTCCGAAAACTATAGATTGACCTCTGTATCGATAACAATCATTATTTCAATAAGATTTTACAAAAAAATAATAATCTATAGATTCGCCTCATTATTTTGTTACAAGTATAGTTTAAATAGAAACGGTAATATGATATTCATAAAATTGAATATATGAAATTACAGAAAACCATGCAGTACACTAAATTATTAAAATCATTTTAATTTGGATGAATAACTTATAATTAATACTTTCTTAGGTTTACGTATAATATTACGGCTTAATATTTGACATTAAAAATGAAACTACCATACTAGCCATGACCATGATTGCTGTAAAGCATTAGAAACGTCGGGAACCAAAAATCCAAATAAATCCGTGACAAAATCCGAAAAGGTAGTTTCATTTATAATATAATAATTGTCATAATAAGTGCGTATACAAAGGTCGTTCATATTTATACATGAGGAATCTTTTCATTCAAAAGCATGATCATACAAGTTACTATTTTATTATTAAGGCGCATACCATCCAGCTAAAGCCTTTTATACCCAGATAATATTTTACCTGCACAAGTAACAACAGAAAATGTACGCCGTGAATTGAAACAAGGGAATTCATTCACGCTGCGGTACCACATTGATAAATACTACCAATAAAGAGAAGCACAATGTCCACGAAAAATATTACTCCCATTTTTCATAAGTTGCCACTTCTTTTATCGTGAATACAATATTGAGTTTCTTGAATTATTTAAATAGCTTTTGTTTGGGCTATTCATCAAGTTTTATTTAAGTTCTCCATTTTGAAAGACAATTGAAAGACTTCGTGCAGGTGGGTTGTCAAATACATTTAACAATAGCCTATAGAGAAATATTGTTTACAAAAAATTACATTCTACATATTGTTTAAGTTAATTAAACTCTTTCGAAACTTTGTATAGAATTTTAACATTGTTAAGCATGTTTTAATTAACGAAACACAACAAATATTTTTCAAAGTTAGTAAAGTACGTTTATGTTTTGTTCCTGTAACTTATTTTAGTTGAACATAAACTTACGTCATTCTATTTTATTTTCTCTTTTTATCCAAATTTTATGTTTTTCTTTCTTATTAATTCTTCAATATAAATGAATAATAAAATGTAGCAAACTACTTTATACTCCTTTAATTATTTTCTTGACGTACGGAAGACCAGCGTCTTATTTTTTGTAGGTATATTAAAAACGCCAACTCAACGCCAACGTCAACTTTAGACAGATATACAAATAGAGCAGCTTACGGCTACGTAAGCTACGTGCTACGTATATATACGTAGTCTACCAATCCAATGTTTTGGACGATACCTACTATTTACGATATATATTACATACACACGATATTGCCTTTCATATGTCTTAATACTTAGTCTGATTATAAAACCTTAATTTCGTGTTTGCTATAAAGTTTATATTATAATATATATTATGAATTCGCAAAAAATCGTAGATATATTTTTATTTAAACGAGAACAGACGCAAAGAACTAAATTACTTACAGCTAAGGTATTTGTATATATTAAAATGGAAGTCTCATCATTATAATGATTTTGCTCTATCCTAAGGGCTCTATCTATGTTAGGGTTCGAGCGTCGGTAACTTTTATATAAAACAAACTATGAATTCATTTGATATCCGCTTCATCTATTGTTATTCTAGGGATTGCTTTAAATTATTATGTTCAATTTGTGAGATGTTATTGTTGAACTTATGATATTCGTACGCCAACTTCAGTTTTAATTAATCATGACCCGGAAATTTTAATGACTTCCGAAATAATTGTATCAAAATACATTTTGACCTTTATAATTATTTAAAATAACGCTTTGAATACTGTTCTATGTAACTCTATTAAGGAAATAAATGCGGCTATACATGTAGTATTTACTATTCTACAATGTGCTTGTATTCAGACTATTTTAACGTACTACTACTGGTCGCGGGCCTCCTTTCAATATGAGGGGGATCAGGCAATAGTCCACCACGCTGGCCCAGTGCGAATTGTCCTTCAAATGTCTTTCGAAAAATTGCTTGGTTCTCTAATTCACACGTGAAAATTTCAGACGGATTTGAACCCGCGTCACTCGGTTATTTAAGTATAAAAATATGTTTTTAAAAATACACAAAAGTCATATTATATATTCAATGATTTTTGCAAAGAAAATTAAATTTGAATCCGAATAGCTCTCTATACAAAAAAAATGTAGTGGTAACCGCATCTCTATTATAAGCTTAGATACAGTTTTATTATTTATACTTACGAGATGAGTTTGGCTAGACAAAGGTGTATTTATAATTCAACCTTTAATACGTTGAAAGATAACTTCACCCCACAAGAGCTTTTATATGAAATTTTAATATTCATTTTTGTTTTTTATCTTTTTATCTTTTGTTTAAAGTTTTTAACATCTTTAAATATATATTTTTTAATATTATAAAATCTAAGGTTTTTGATGTATTACCTACTCCATCTTCTCTTCCTCCTCTTTAATGCGGAAGAGATTTTGTAAAAAGGGACGGAATTGTGTAACAGGAAATGGAGGTAGCGCGCTTTTTGATTTGACCAATGAGTCAAAGCCAGTGGCATTTTAGCCATTATATTAATAAATTAATTTATTTTTATAGTATCGGAAACAGCAAATTATTGATAAAAACATTTTGAACTTCTGTAAGGTTTGCTCATTTTTAACTAACCGACTTCAAAAAATGAGGAGGTTATATTTTCCACTGTATATATTTACTTATCTTACTGATTATTTTATACAAGCTTGACACAATCCTGATTGAAAATACATTTTAAAATGAGCATTTGACACAAACTATATACTTTAACCATTTGTAAGTAAAAAGAAATAACATGGCAATTATTTAGAAGGATTTAGTAATTTATATTTAAAGTATTTATTAAGCTTCCTTTAAGATTTTTTCGTTTTCGTTTGATAATAAGTTAAGTTTTAAGTTCAAAAAAATTGATACGAAAACTATGTATCTATTTCCATTTTTATCCACGATGAAAAGAAAAAGTTACTGGAAATTTTATATCCCAACTTAAAATAGCAAAGATGTTGACATATTCAATGCGAGTACGGCGGAAATTAACGTTTTATGAATATCGTGAGCCACTTTAAGGATGACATTTTTTATTTTTAAAGCAATATCCTTTTCAAAATATTTAAAAAATAAGTGATGAAAACTGCTACTTTCAACTTATAAGCCATTGCTTCATCCTCATATGCTATTTTAAGCTGTACTGCAATGCGTAAAATGTATATACACATTGTATGTGTGTAGATTATATGTGAATTTAGTGCACTGTAGTTGCGAAGGGTCCGCATACATCAACTCTAATTGCAGGGCTATAACTGTCGAAAAAGGTGGCTAACACTGTTTAAAAAAATATTTTATTTCAATGTATAGCCTAAGTTCACAGACGTAAATAATATTATATTTCAAAAGCGAAATAAGCTAAAAATTGTATTTAAATTGATTGTCTGGCTTAGAATTAAACTAAAAGTACGTAATTATACTAAAAACCCTATAACACTCGTAGGTACACATTAGATTTATAAAGCATAGGTAAACCGCTAGTAACTGAAATAAATAGTTGCAATGTTATTTTTGATAAGACTTTCAAATATTAAATTTAAATGTGATCAGTATTTTTAGATGCATAATATTATTATTAAGTACGGATAATAACTTAAAATGGTAACCCATATTCATGTTTTAATGAATTTAATTTTAAAACGTTAAAGCAAACATTTTAAACGTTTAAAGAATTTTCTTAGTGCCACTTATAATTAGCACACAGCAGATAGTTTTTATTTTTCTAGTACGAAGTAAAAAGTAAAAATATTAATTGGTACAAATTTAAAGCGGGGGCAAGTGAAATGAAATGTTGATTTTACGCTTCCTGTACCGACGGTAGATGAAACAAAATATACGTTCATTAGCGTTCTACGGAAATTATATTACTTCTGTACTTGATTATATCATTGAATTTCGTATTCCGAGCTCCCGTCATCTTGATTTGGCATATATTTTTGATATGTTATGTTATTGTCAATGTATTCAGATTCTGGTTTAATTTATTTGTTAGTTTCGCTATTTGTAAATTTGATTTGGCTATTTTATTCCGTGATTTCCATAATGAACAAATTTTAATTAAGTTATTACCGATCGGGTATAGTAAATATTTTGTTTTAAACTCTATTATTGAAAGAGTTTTGTTTATTTTATAAACAGATAATATTTATTAACTTTGTAGGTTCTATTATGATAAATTTTGTTACTGAATTAAGTTAATCTCTGAGTGTACAATTTATGTAATTTCATTTATTGAGAACTCAATATGACTCATGTTTCGTCTGGAAATGAATAAGTCCATTATGAGGAGATCGGTCGTTATTTGCGTTAAACTTTACCAACTTTAAATTTTAAAATATAAATATTAACATTATTTCTTTTAAAATTTTTAGTAAAGTTCACGATTTCCACGAAATTTGGAAATAGATAGATATCGTCTAGACTGACGAGCAATAGCCGTCTCAAACTATATAAATTATTGAACTCACATACTTCTTTATTTTTAGCTATATTATATACTAGCTGCGCCCCGCGGTTTCACCCACGTAGTTGCCGTTCCCGTGGGATTACAGGGATAAAAAGTAGCCTATGTCCTTTCTGAAGGTCTTCTCTATCTGTGTACCAAATTTCATCGAATTCGGTTCAGCGGTTAAGGCGTGAAAGCGTAACAGACAGACAGATAGACAGACAGACAGGGTTACTTTCGAATTTATAATATTAGTTAGGAAGTTAGGATTTCCATTTGACAACATTGGCTTAGTGTGTAGTGTAGTTTATAGTGAGTGTTTGTAGCGTTTGCTGCGACAGCGGTCGCGGGTTCGAGTCCCGCTGAGGGCATTAACTTATTGAGCACGAAAAATTTTACTCAAGTCATGGGTGTTTATATTTATAATATGTATTTTAAGTTATATAGTATGTGTAGAGTATCAACTATCTGGTATCCGTAACACAAGCCTCGTAGCTTACTACGGAAAGAATCTTACTAGATTCTGCGTGTAAATTGTACTAATAGTGTACCCAATATATTTTTAATATTTAAATTTTCGTCTAAATCGTTTAGTTAACCTAACGCAGGAGTTTAAAAGTCGCACTATGATACGAAACCTAGAAATTATCTAAAATCCTACAATTAACACTATTTAGTCTCTGCAACTGCATTTTCTGCTAAAAGTATATTCGGATTTAGCTCCATCGTTAAACAATAAAGGCTTTGTCTCTGTTTGGAGCGGCTATTTTTAGACAGGTTGCCCATCAATATCTACGCGGTTACTATTACTCAATATCGGTCAAGTGGAACATCCCAATTTACAGCTACATTGAACTGAATCGATTGAATCTTTGCAGCGTTATTATCCGTTTGAATATTAAAGTGGACGAAGTATAAGAAAATTTACTAGAGAACAGTTTTTTTATAACATTTTTTATTACTTTCTTAGATTTATGTGAATAATTAACATTTCAAATAAAACTTTCTTTTCCGATTTTTTTGTGGAGTAGTTTTGATTTATGGTTCCCGATATTATGAATACTTTACAGCAATTACGATCGCGCAAAAAATCCTGAAATGCAGTTTTTTATAGGTTATTTTTTTGTAATACTTTCTTAGGCTTACGCGAATATTCTATATTTTAAATGTAACTATCTTCTTAGGATAACGTAGTTTATGTTTAAAACCTTAGTTTTTTTGTGACCATAATTACTGTAAAACATTCAAAACGTCAGGAACACAAAAATTAAAATAAGTCCGCGACAAAATCCTAAAATATATTTTTTATTTATAAACCATATTTATTTATTTATTTATTATATTATATTCAAACATAATCCTCTTTTTTATTATTATTAATTTTTTGATTAATTTATGACTATCGCTATCTATAAAAAGTCTTTAAAAAATTGCTATGATAAATGTATTAGTATAAATATATCCTTATTTATTAATTTGAAAAAGAGAGAGATTAAGATAAAAATTCTTTCGCCAGTTCTTCTCAGGTCAGCGGTTTCTTCTTTCCGAACTGGTAGACTCATGACGTTTAGTAAAAAATTGAAACAATTTGTATGCTGAATAAAATATTTTCATTTAATTACCAAGTTTTCAAATTCTTAATTGTTGTACATTTTTAAGTAAGTAAGTAGTTTTAAGTATTCTTTTAAGAGTGTAGTCACTCAGAATAATTTCCGAAGATTTTAGGTAAATGAAATTCCATATTGAGGCGACATTTTTGTTCTTATAATTAATTAAATTTAAAAGAACTAATATACTTTAAATGATTTAGCATTTTCGTTAGTAAGAAGTTTTTTAAATAATATTTTATCACCTCACATTACATTTTCATTCCTTAGTAACGATGTTGTAACTAAAAACTATTTGTAAGAATAAGTTTAAAGTACCCGGAACATACCGCGCAGTAAATGAAGAGAAAACGGCTCCATTATTTAAACAGCTCTGAAACGGTATGCATATAAATGCAAAGATAACAGCAACTTTGCGCAAATGAGGGACAATTCAAGAACGATTTATCTTCATTCCACTAAAATAATAAAAACGTTTGAACGTTGTTTTTCATAGAACTCTGTTTCATATTTGAAAAATTAAAACTGAATAGTTGTTGGTTTTTCCTTAAAATTGTTGTGACGTATTCATAGATTCAATTTTGGTGGAACTTAAGAAATTATAAAGGTTTTAATAAATAGTTTAGAGCAATAACAAGTATCAAGGATAAGAAAATATTAAACCAAATTAAAACTGAGCAATGTCAACGAAGATAAAATTTACAAAAAGATAAGCTTGTAAAGATCACAATTTTCATGACGTGGTATTTCTATGTACATTACATATTACATAATATTTAATAACGAAAATAATAATAAAAAAGTGCAAACATGGCTTTTCTTAAAAAGCCATTATCTTAGTACATTATTATTTATAATTAATAAATAATACATATGTTGGGACATTTTGTGTATAGATAAAGTTCAAATTAAAAATATAAATAAAAATACTTTTCTTAGTATTCGACATTGAAGCACAGAAATTAAGCTCTCCCTTGAGGGCTTTTCTTGGAAAGCAAGGGTTACTATAAGTAGTTGTGGTTTGAATACAAATTTAACGATTGAAGCCTTTCGATTTTCGACTAAATATAAATCAAACTTGAGAAAACAGCGTATTTCCAATAGTCCTCGTCCATAAGATTTAACGTTATAATTTTTACATAGATTTAGATACTATAAATGTAATGTAAGATAAGCTTAAAACTTAACTATTCAAGTTAAGTTTTACAGAAAAAAGTAGCCACAAATTTAACGTTTAAAAATCGTAAAACAGCAATAAAAATAAAATTACTGACTCGCTTTGTGACTAATCTTACAAAACTATCTTTAACAAACAAAGAACTATTTTATAGTCAGCTTACAGTTATCCCTGTGGTAACTGCGTAACTTTTAAACAGCTTGCAACTTTCATTCTTTAGTTTTCCTTGATGGTTATTCTCAGATAAAATATTTGAACAATAAAAAAGTACATCTAGGAAATTCTCCCAACACAAGAATGATCAAAAAAAATTTTACAATTACTTTCAAATATACTACAGTCATATACCAAGTGGTAATAAAACAGCGGGTAGCGGGTTCAATGCCTACGATTCTACGAGTAAGTCTAAGAACTCGAAGAAAACTTAACAATGTATGACAAAGACGTGGGAGGTCTACCAACTCGCATTTTGATAACGTTCTAATTTAATTTGATAACTATGCTTAGCCTGATTTTCCTCATTATACGGAGGATTTGGAATGGAAATTTAATGAGTTGAATTATTAGTAAAATGATCAACCATTACACGCCAATTATTAATATATAACTTAAATTTTGTGTTAATTTGTATATTGTTTCAGTAATAATTTCCTTCTTCATCTTGATTATTATATTTCTCTATGTACCAATACTTATATTATTATCTTAAACTTATTAAAATCAGCTAAGTATGTAAAACCTTTGTTATTGCAGAAAGCCCAAAAACTTTTGGTTCTTACCTGAGCTTTGAACCCACATACATATGTAGTTGTAGGTATATACCTAATTTAAATTTTAAACTTTGGTTATATTGTATTTATTTCTATCTTCCACGAAAGCTCTCAGTGAAAATTTAATATAAACTCACAAAAACTGTGAGAGATACATGGAGCAAGGTTTATGCCCTAATCCATGACTACACAGTATAGCGAGAGACGAGTGTAAATGATTCAGCGTAATACCTATGAGGTCAAGCGGCCCACGTCCGCTGAATAACAGATGAGCATCCGCAAGTATTTCTGTGTGCACGGCAAAGTGCGATATGGTAATTCCTGTGTAAAATAAATAGACTAAGGCAGAAACAGCAAAATCTATTATATATATTCTAATGAATTTCACTAACTAAGCAGAATCTGTAGGTACTTTAAATATTTTTGCAAAAATCCTTTTGAAATAGTTATTATTATCGATACAGTGAGGACGAATCCACAATTTTTAAAATTCATGCCTTTCGAGAAAACTTTTTGAGAAAACGATTTTGATAAATTTTAGTATAATGAAAGCTGACTGAGTCAATATATAAGATTTATTTTAACTCCGGGAAAATATCACTTCACTGAGGAATTGACACTAAGCATTAAATTAATTTAATCATTATACATTTTTTTATATTATTACGTAAAACATAAAAAGAATTGAGATGTACCTACCCTTATTATTTACAAAAGTATATGTTAGTCGGTAATTACTGTACATTGTACAAGTCGTATAAGTCTGTAGGCTTTCATGGTCGCTGGCAATGTTTTCTGACGTCTAATGGGATTTTTATCATGTTTTCCACTTTATTTTTAGAGTTACTACAATATACTCGCGACTACGGAACATATAAAAATAAATAAAATACATAGTTCAAATCATAAAAATATTATACAAGTCATATCCTCGTGGGATTGTGATAAGAATGCTAGCCACAGTTACTTGCTAAATTGTAAACGAGCCTTTGAGCGAAAAAAGAATCAGCCCTCTTATTACCGGTAGAAGCGATAAGATGAGGTGTTTATGTGTTTTAAGAAGTTTTTAGCACTTTATCGGCCATAGGGTTTTTACTGCTGAGTAAAAAAGAATATTTTTCGTCGAGCAAGAAGTATTAAAACTAATTCTGCTAATCTAAAAGTTTCTATTGATAGATATGATAATAATAATAAACGAAATCGAAATTAATAATAATGTAAATTATGTTTTAAAAGTATTGCTATTATGTTATTATCTTTTTAGGCAGTGGTAGACCAGTGACTGAGTAAACACATACATATTATAAATATAAACATACTAGAGTAAAAACATTCGTGCAACAAATGAATGCCCCCAGTGGTATTCGAACCCGCGACCGCTGGCGCAGAAAGTAAAATAAATAAAATAAATAATATTGTTGTTGCTTACTAATACGAATTGATATATTATATTACATACATCAATTAGTGGTATGTAATCGTAATTACCTTATATTTTCGTTATACAATAAAAAATAGTAATTAGATATCTTATAATGTTAAAATGGCACTCGAAGAAAAATACGGTTTCTTTAATCAACAAGTTATATTTTCTTCTCGAGTGCTATTCATTTATCACATGAGCTAATAGTCCGGGAGGTAGTGTCAAATTTGACCGGAGCATTTTGGCATGGCTTTTGTTTTTTTGTATAGTCAGCTGTTCCAACGCTTATTAATAAATAAATTGTCAGTTGGCCCAAAACCGGGGCATAAGATGAGAAAATGCCAGGAAACTTGATAGTAAAAAAATGTTCTTGGACTATTTTGGCAAAGATAAAAAAGTATAAATAATTAGTTTATGAATTGTAGATCTCAAAAAAAAGTGTCAGCTGTATCATGTACGTGACAAAATATGTTAGCTGATCATGTGAACATGTCAAATAAAAATAGGTAAAAAAACTTTTTAAGTTAAACGGTTTTATGTTAAACATACATTGCAATGTTTAAGATAAATGTACTAAAAACCAAAAAATAATAAAATAGATACAGTCGTGGGAATTATAAACATATGCATAGACTAGACTAAAATAAAACCGTGGGGCACGTCAATCGATTCTTCTATCGCACATTAAGTCGATAATTTGTAGACAATTGACGTGCCCCACGGTTTTATTTTAGTCTAGTCTATGCATATGTTTATAATTCCCACGACTGTATCTATTTTATTATTTTTTGGTTTTTAGTACATTTATCTTAAACATTGCAATGTATGTTTAACATAAAACCGTTTAACTTAAAAAGTTTTTTTACCTATTTTTATTTTCTAGTTTTTAGTTTTTATTTCGCATTCTGTTTAATTCATTTAGTACTAAAAAACCTACGTTATCCGCCATTTTGTAGCGGCCGCCATCTTGGATTTCAATTTTTTTATAGTATATTGTATTCTGTTTGTTGAGCCCTTAAAAAGTTTTTTACCTATTTTTATTTTATAGTTTTTAGTTTTTTAAAGATCTAAGCATATATAGGGTAGGGTTGCCAGATAGAAACTTATCAAATTCGGGACAATTCTAGGACAACGGTACCGGGTCTTTTAAAAGGTTTTAGCCGTGTGACGTGTGTCCGTGTTATTCGTTGTTAGTTTATTTTGTTACAAAACTAGTAGGTTTTCGGAATCCGGGACAATATCGTCTAATTACTGGACACGGGACAAGATGCAAAATTCCGGGACAATCCCGAATTTCCCGGCCATCTGGCAATCCTGATATAGGGACAGACAGACAGCGGGAAGCGACTTTGTTTTATACTAGGTACATGATATATTATGTGTATTTCCTCTTGACACATAAACTACAAAACATTGATGATCATTACTCTTTTTTTAATTTATTATTCTATGAACAATCTACTCATATCTTTTTAAATAAATTTCTTCTGTTACTTAAGTATTTTAATAGAAAGCAGTAAAGTCTGTAAGCCGCTGATATTATAAGTAACAATTTGAATGTTAGCGCATAAAGTCACAGTTAGCTGGGCCTTAGTGTTCACATGTTAGGATTACCATTGCCTATCGGAAGCCATAACCAGTTAAATTTATCCCACTTAATATATTACTTAGCTACGACTGTATCTATTTTATTATTTTTTGGTTTTTAGTACATTTATCTTAAACATTGCAATGTATGTTTAACATAAAACCGTTTAACTTAAAAAGTTTTTTTACCTATTTTTATTTTCTAGTTTTTAGTTTTTATTTATATTTTTTTATCATTTTGTTCCCACGAGTAATGGACATTTTGACGGTCGACCCCCCCAGAGGTCCAATAAAGGGGCAAGGCTATGTACAACAAGATGCGCCTGAGCCTTGAGGGGAAAACGCTAACGATATATCATTTTTATCCACGCTAATGCCATACAGTTCTCGGCGCGTTTTAACCTTTCACCTTAACTTGGGTGGTGTACCGCTAACGACGTATCATTTTTAGCCACCCTAACGCCACACAGTCCTCAACACGATACAAAATCTTGACTTGGGTGGTGGATTCAGGCTGGATTAATCAGATACTTAAAAGATTACAGATTCAATTTCTAAATTTAAATCTTATTATTATACGCCATTTAGTGGCTGCGCCCATCTTAAATATTGAGGTTGTATAGTGCACTGTATTCTTCTTGTCAAGCCCTTTTATTTGATACCCATATTGGTGGGATTGATAAAAAATTATTATCAGCCATTTGGTAGCGGCTGCCATCTTAGATTTCAATTTTTCATAGTGAATTGTATTCTACTTGTTGAGACCTTTCATTTGATACCCATGTTGATGGGATTGATAAAACCTAAGTTATCCGCCATTTTGTAGAGGCCGCCATCTTGGATTTTAATTTTATATAGTACATTGTATTCTACTGGTTGAGCACTTTCATTTGATACCCATATTAATGGGATTGATAAAACCTACGTTATCCGCCATTTTGTAGCGGCCGCCATCTTGGATTTAAATTTTTTATAGTATATTGTATTCTGCTTGTTGAGCCCTTTCATTTGATACCCATATTGATGGGATTAATAAAACATAAATTACCCGCCATTTTGTAGCGGCGGCCATCTTGAATTTATAATGATAATGAATAAACACAATTGTATTGTCACCAAAATCCAAAGTGTATACAAAATTTCAGATTAATCGGTTGACAGGAAGAGGGTGAAATTTGAATTACTAAATTTGACCCAAGAATAAATAATTAATAAATAAAAAAACAAACGGGGTGAGCTAAATAAAACCGTTTAAAAATCAGAAAACCTTGTAGCATTTTGGCAAAGCTGAAAATTGTATATATTGAAGATTATAATTCAATAATCATAATAATTTATGTCAGCTGAAATTTTAACAAGGCACAACCTGTTAGCTTGACTTTCAAAGTTTGGTTATTACTTATTAGGTATATCAGATCATTATGGCATGGTTTTTGGTTTTTTGTATAGTCAGTTGTTCCATCGCTTATTAATAAATGAGGTATCAGTTGGCCCAAAACCGGGGCATAATATGAGAAAATGCCAGGAAACTTCAATAAAAAAAATTTTTTTTTGGACTATTTTGGCAAAGATGAAAAAGTATAAATAATTAGTTAATGAATTGTAGATCTTAAAAAAAAGTGTCAGCTGTATCATGTACGTGACAAAATATGTTAGCTGATCATGTAAACATGTTAAAAAATCAGAAAAACTTGTAGCATTTTGGCAAAGCTGAAAATTGTATATATTGAAGATTATAATTCAATAATCATAATAATTTATGTCAGCTGGAATTTTAACGAGGCACAATCTGTTAGCTTGACTTTCAAAGTTTGGTTATGAAGTATAATATCAGATCATTTTGGCATGACTTTTGTTTTTTGGTATAGTCAGTTGTTCCAACGCTTATTAATAAATGAGGTGTCAGTTGGCCCAAAACCGGGGCATAAGATGAGAAAATGCCAGGAAACTTGAT
Organism: Boloria selene; assembly: GCA_905231865.2. Lineage (NCBI taxonomy): Eukaryota > Metazoa > Arthropoda > Insecta > Lepidoptera > Nymphalidae > Boloria > Boloria selene. The sequence continues at coordinate 5,463,148 of HG993141.1, forward strand.
AGTAAAAAAAATTTTTTTGGACTATTTTGGCAAGGATGAAAAAGTATAAATAATTAGTTATTGAATTGTAGATCTTAAAAAAAAGTGTCAGCTGTATCGTGTACGTGACAAAATATGTTAGCTGATCTGATATTATACTTCATAACGAAACTTTGAAAGTCAAGCTAACAGGTTGTGCCTCGTTAAAATTCCAGCTTACATAAATTATTATGATTATTGAATTGTAATCTTTAATATATACAATTTTAAGCTTTGCCAAAATGCTACAAGTTTTTCAGATTTTTTGACATGTTCACATGATCAGCTAACATATTTTGTCACGTACATGATACAGCTGACACTTTTTTCTAAGATCTACAATTCATAAACTAAATTATTTATACTTTTTCATCATTGCCAAAATAATCCAAGAATATTTTTTTTTTCATCTACGTTAATATTGTCTCTAGCCCAAAAGCCCCGGAGTCGCGCCAGCTGACAATTATTTTTGTTCTCATACAAGTACTAACTATCAAAATAAGTTCATAGAGTCCATGCCAAAATCACCGTAAAAATTTGACACTACCTCCCGGACTATAAGTTTATCCAGACTGTTCCATATAATTAAAAACACACAAATTTCTTAATTACAAAGAAAACCTAGAAAAAAGCCTAATTTTGTAAGAGGTAAATTATGGCAGCTCAAAATCGACTTCATAAAGTTAATTATTAATATAGTTAAAATTAGATATATCACCATTCCATTATTATTTTAAAAGTCACGTCAAATCAACTTGTCTAGATCAGAAATAGATCTGAAAAAGCTTTCTACATTCTTAATGGATCAGATTACAGGTATATTAAACTCCATTCCGAATATTTGAAGCTTTCTTCTTCTAGGATCAAGAAAAGTTCATTTTAATACTACTTAGAAAAGCACTTTTTGTAACTACTACAATAAATTGCTTTATATTTAAAAAGTGAACACATTCTATAAGAATATTTAGACAGCCTTGTCAAAAATTGACGTTAAAGCTTTTATAAGCAACTTTTTATCTTTTTGCTTAATCAAGTAATAGTTACTTATGCCCAATGAATAAATATTTCTATTTCTTTTTCTTACACACTTATGATGATTCTGTTTCCACACAAAGGATATCAGCTTATTTTCAAAAATATATACGTACAATGTACATATTGCAAAAATGTTTTTTCTTTCTCATGTAAGAAAAAGTTGCTTTCCCTACGATCCATTCAGTTTTACTATTATTGACATATCATAACAAAATACTTGCCCCTTCTAACACTAAACATGATATTGTCACTTCCTACTCTGCGAATACGAGTTCGGTATTATCCTATACGTTACCAAATGTAACAAGTATCGAAATGTCTACTTAGTTAAAATTAAAATGTACATATATACAGAGTACAGTCCTTACGCCTTAAATTAAGCTTCTTATTTTTGTCAGTACAGTGTACGTACAGGTACGGTTTGTGGCGTAGCGCTTTCCGCGCGCGCGTTTAAACGCGTTTATACTGATTTTACAAGCGTGGTTATTGGCTTTTACTATTTGTTTGGTGCTATCTTTTTAAATCAAAGATAAAATATTAAAAAAAAACAGCTACAAATAATAGGAGAAGGTAAAATAAAAAGTTACTGATAGGTAATTCATAAAATAAAGAAAAGGTAGATGTAGAGGCTATTTCAGACTGATTTACGAGCAGAACCCATGAATGTCTTTATTTAAATGAAAATTATACACGCCTCTCGGTCATGGGCCCCGCTCTCAAAGCAACTGAATTATGACACAGACATATTTGAGCGAAGGGAACCGCTCCACTCTTGAAATTTTAAGTATCACTCTTCATGTTGTAAAATTTAAGCATGTTTCACATTTACATGTTTAATATCAATATTGTATTATTTTACTTTCATTCAAATTTTAAGGTACGTAATAAAATATCAGACAAACAGTAAAATATAAATTGATTCATGCGTTCTATTAGATTAGTCAATTCAAATTTAATAAAAATCTTGGGCCTGGACTATATATTTCTATATTATTATACTATTTGTTTTGGTATTTTAAATAGCTTCAACATTTAAAAAAAGTTTTCGCCACACATTGGTAAAGGAAGACCCTCATTCTGTTACCTACTAATCATTAAGAAGCTTTAAATTTGTTTATTTGAATAGCTAATTCATGGAACTGCCAGTCAGATTTAAAATACTTTTCATAATTTACTATTTATTTTTAGCTTTATTTCTCTTGACGACACGGCGTGTGACTCATTTGGTAGTGACCCTACTTTTGCGCGATCCGTAACATAAGCCTCGTAGCTTACCACGGAACTAGATGGCGCTGCTGTATTTATTATTTTAATTATACCTATAAATAAAAAAGATAAATGTAACATAAACATACATATGCGCTTATATAATTTTTATTATTCTCACTGCTATTTTCTGAAAAATCTGGACTTGATATTATTTATATACAGATGTAACACTTATTTTTAAGAAAAAGTATCAGAGTTTCACTTTAAAAATTATAGGTGAGTCGCTTGTGTTATATTACTATGGATGATAATTAAATGTTAACACCACGAGCTTAGCATTTAGAAATATGAATTTACCTTAACCTACTTTGTAACTAATTTGATGTTTTTACTTTAATGTAGTCTCACTTGGCCTGATGATATAAATGTTGACACCACATTAAACGGGTAAAACATTTAAGTTATTGAAGTACCTACTTCACAAAATTATATTTAGATATTTTATGACATATTTTTATCACAAAACATACTTCAAAATTAATTGGTGTACATGTAATAAGTATTATTTTAAAACTGGTAATGAAAATAAACTATAAATTAGTGTTGATATTTCGTACTATAAAATTTCATAAAATACAAACAACGTGTTTATTTTTTTAAATAATATTTATATATTTATCATCTTTATTAGTTTCTGGGTTCAATAACCGTGTATTAGTAAAAGATTAATGTTTCTAAAAATAAATTTTCAGTTAAAGCGAGATGTTAAATTGACTGATTGTTTTTCATCCCCCGGCCTCGCAGACTATGTATATGTCCTATAAATTACAATATATAAGTCGTCCACCTATTCTAGAACTCGCCATCATATCGAATTGTACCATTGAAGTTTGCGAATTGCGAGATTACACTATTTCTTGTGTAGGTACATGGCTACTCTTTGTGAGCATTCAAATCAAATCAATCAAATCAAATAAAAATATTTTATTCAGCATAAAAATTGTTACAATTTCTTACTGAACGTCATGAGTCTACCACCAGTTCGGAAAGAAGAAACCTCTGACCTGAGAAGAACTGGCGAAAGAAACTCAGCGGGACTATTTTTTTTTTTTTTTATCTTAATCTCATTCTTTCTTTTTTAAATTAAATTGCATATTAACAATAATTCTATATGTTGAAATAGCCTGGCGGCGATCACATCACATTGGAAGTATGACTGGGACTAATGACCCGTGATCCAATAAATATATATAATTATCATATCACACAAAACGACTAATAATATTGATAGTGCACACACAACTTTATCACAAATTGTGTAAAACTTGCTACAATTATAAAACTTTAGATCTCGATTGACTTCGTTGCAAGGAAAGTTTATTAAATGACTTTATTGAAGTACCTCGCATAAGTTTTAACTATCGTAAAAGATTTCTATTGGTTTGTGCAATTTTTACTAAGAATTAGGTATGAAAATGAAGTTAATTCGTTAGTAAAGTAGATTTAGTTTAGATTTAATGCAGATCTTTGCTGACCTAATTATTTTGCGCATAAAGGAAATAGTTTTAATACAAACATTTACATTTTAGTATAACTACTGTAGTATAGTACTATTATTAAAAGTATAACAAAAACAATATAACGGTTTAACAGCATTCTAAAACATTAAAATCAAAAAAATCCTAAGCCTATTATCCAGTTGAGAGAGCATTATTTACAATACAAATGAAAATAGCTTTACTAACGAAATTTCACCTAATAATACCAAACGTCTGGAGCTTTAATTGAAATAGTTTGGGTAGCAGCTAAGGTCAAAGTACGTTCTTGTAATCACAATGTGTGTACTTGATATTAGATATTGCGAGGCGAAGCTATGTAGTTGAGACAATGAGAAACGCGTGGTACTTCGCAGCCAACATATTTCGTCTGGGACTTAAACAAATCTCAGCTTGACCCTATAATTTTAATTAGTTCTCATCTCAACCTAAAATAGAAATTTAAAAACGCCAGTATAATTTAAGATACGGCAACATTATACTTTATGTATTATACCTTTTTAATTTTTGCATATTCCTAAGTTAATACTTTAAGTTAAAAAAAGAACATACATACAGTAGTAAAAAAAACAATTCCACCGAAACAGTACCTTTTTCAGGGATAAAAAGTCACGTATATTCTATTGCCGTCTATACCTGTGTCAAAATGTATAGATCTATACCGATTTAGGTATTCTGGCATGATTGGAGTAAAGAACACCCATCCAAACTTTTTTATTTATTATTTTAATATTAATATACTTTTAAGATAGGTATATTTTGTTATATGGTTAGGAAAGTTAAAGGAAAGGCCAACTATTATTAATATCATAATATATTCGCATACGACGTCTATAACTTTGAAATGACTGGCCATATGAAAATTATAGCGCTGGTTTAGTTAATACTTAAAGGCTGTTGGCGAAACATTCATATTAGTTGTATAAGTTTTAGTTTATCGAACTATATTTGTCAAACTTGGCACTAATTTTAATCACATACGTGATGAAATAAGAACCATTTTCTTGCAATTTGAAATACAGTTAGTTTTCAAGAAAATTAAATCATTTGGTTCAAATATACTTTGGCAAGCATTTTGAATCGACAATATGTAAAATTAAATTTCAGCATTTTAAGTTGTGAGAGAACTACAAACGGCTTGGAAAGCAGTTCTGTGAAAAAGAGCCGGTAAGAATTTCTACTATTATTTTATTAAAATAATATGCTGATAATAAAATAAAACATAAGTTTAAGTACCTACCTACTCTGAGTCAATTATCTGTCTACTTCCAATAGTTACAATAAATAAAACTTCTAACTCCTCCTTTTTTGAAGTCGGTTAAAATGTAGCCTAAAACAGCTGGCCCACCGAAACAGACAGACAGACATACAAAAAATATTTTTTAAAATATTTGTATGTCTGTCTGTTGTTTTGTATTTTTTGTTGTAAGTATCGTACTATATACTTTCATATGCATTAAGTGAAAAGCTAATAACTTGAAATTAAAAACAGACACTAAAATTTTATTTAAATGCTGAATTAACCTTATATAGGTGTATGGCTTTATAAATAAAGAATAAAAAAAATTATTTCAACACAGTTTTTAACTAATATAGTCCGTATCGTAAATGTTCAATGAATTGTAAATCTGTTCCAAATAAAGATTTATATATTTTTAATACATAAAACAGTATCAGTAACGATGGCTACATAAATATTACAATCATTCTCAGTACAATATATTATGTTGACTTCTATGCAACTTCTGCTACAACAAGCTTAATACCTCGACGTGACCACGGCCGATAAGATAGACAAATAGCCATGCACTTGCTCAGATAAATAGACCTGCTTTGCTACTGAGTGAAGAGATATTGTTAGATTATCCATACAATGAGACTCATGTGTTTCAGATTTACACATACTGTAACAAAATATACAATAGTAATTTTTGAAATACTCAGCAAAGTAATACTAACCTACTTTTGAGCGATGAGCGATAACATGTTGGAAGGGCAATACTTTTGTAGAAACTAAGCAGGTTCTTCTACAATAAGAATTCTTATCTCGTTTGGCATAATAAAGTTTTATTAGGGGGACATTGCAGTGAAATAGAACGTGAGATAAAAAAAATAAAAATTATAATCTAAATCCTACTAACTGGCTGACTTGGCTATTATAATATACGACTTTTAAAATATCGAAACCCGAGATCGCCTTACATTAATCTATGGGAAAATAAATTGATTTATATTAATTATTTATTATATTAAAGATAAAAAGAGAAACAATATATAGATATAGTATTATGTTCATATTCTATTTACTTTCATTCTAAATAATAACTGTTGAATGCACCAATGGGTGCTTTTATTATAGAGAGGTGACGCTATGAATACCTTTTAACAAATTTTATAACTATTAATGGCATATACGAATGGCATTGGCAATGGTATTATTACAGTTATTGCCTGTCATTGTACTATATTCACATATAAACTTAGACATATAATAAATTTATAACTGGTTCAAACCTGTAACTTTAAATATTTTATGAAAAAAATATTTTTTGAATTATTGTCTTGTCTATTTGGTAAAGGAAATATAAAGGATACTTCTACTACTGCGTCACTAATATTCTATGATGTTTCTAGCTCCATAGACAAGCTGCTTAAAATTTTAAGTAACAAAACTATCTTTCAATAAAGGAAATGCAGTACCTAATGAAATTTTACATTGTATTGTATGATTGTATAAAATGCCAGTAATTTGGAATCGCATACTCTAGAAGGAGAAGTTGAAAATATTTCGCGAGTTCCAAAGTACCAAGCTACATATCGCTGTATCTTTTATCGTATCATTTCAAATATAAGCAAACAATTGTTGTTTCTGATACAATAAAGATTACACTCATTACCATTCTTCTATTTACATGGTTTAGTTTTCACAGAACTTTATCTCACCACCTTTAGAATACCAGTCAATACCCTTAGTAGGGTATACAAGTATTCATCTTCGTGTGGGGCACCGCAGGATCGCTTGCGCATTTAACCACGACGCCCTTACGGCCCGGCAGGCTTGCCGAACGAGAACAAGTAATAAGTCCTGAAATTAGCGCTTTCAACGCGCGTATAGATTAATTATTAACTAATTATTATTGGCTTATGTTACTGTTTTACTTTTAACTGACAATTTACTCTCGCTTCGCTCGGGTTCGTCCCTAGTAAGCGAAAGCTGTCAGATTCTGATGATTAACGAATCATATCAGCTTACAGTTTATAGATTGTATTAAAAATGTTGTATAAAATAATTTAAGATATGCTAAGGTTAAAGAAAGGATAAATATTTCGAAGAAAAATTTAAAAATATTACAACCGTAATAAACAAGTCATTTAAAAGAAAGCAAGAATATTAAATAGCTTTTAACATTAATTTAATTGTAATTTAAAAGCTCATTCGAGAAAAAAGCATCATTTTCTTGCTAACGAGTCCATTATAGTATATTAAACTTGAGTCCTGCGGGAGCTGGACTTAGGAAATCATTATAACAGTTATTTTTCCTCTAAGGATAATGAAATTATTGAAATAAAATATTGTGTTTTGCTACAATTACTTTGTTATTTATTCAAATTTTATTTACTATTTGAAATTTTTGAAATCTGAACGTGTCATCAAATACAATACGTATGATTGATGGTAAGGTGCTCCTAAACTGGCAATATTTATTGCAGGGCTAACTATGTGACCGGGCAATACCAAACATGATTGCCGATATGGCTTGGACAGTACTGCAATATTGCTGATAATGTTGCTGTGCTGTATTGATTGCAATGTTGCATATTGCAGAAAATATTGCCCGTTTAGAAGCACCTTACATATATACATAGCAATAGATCGACGTCATACTAAGCGCAAACAGTTAGTAGATTGGCGAAAGTTCGTAATTAATAAACTTTAGCATATCTAAAATCAAGCTTCTTATTATTTTTACAATACATTTCTGGAGAATTTAAAAAAGCTCTTTAAAAAAATGCAAGGGAATTTTTAATTTGATTTTCACTTATCTTACGGTGAAGGAAAAAATTATGAGAAAACCTGCGTGTCTAATTAAAAAGGTTTGACGAAATATTCTCGTTGAAAATTCGTGGCCACGAAACACATTCTCCCATACTGTAGATAGCTACTTAGCTCCTGCATGTAGGTACTATAACCCAGGACCTCCGAATAAACAACCATATATGCTAGATCAGGGAAGTTGCTAGACTGGAATAAAATTTATATTATAAAGCTAAACCTTTCCCAGCCATATACATAAATTTCAGTTTCCGACCATCCTTGCTATTTCCTGACCGCGATTAAATTATTTTATTTTGTTAGCTTTATATAGAAAAAATGACAATAGCAGAAAATGAAAAAAATATTTACTTTCATTATACAATATCCCTTATAGCTTAAGGTCAAAGGAATACTTAATTACTTAAGATACTCGTGACTTAACTTATCTTCTTTAAGTGAAATCATTAATCCACAATTTAACAAATCCGCGGGCTAAATATTCCGCTCTCGGAAATTCAAACTAAAATAGAACGACTTCTTTTTAACATAATTATTTTCTTAATTTGGCCCAAATTGTATAAATTACGGCAAAATATTAAGTCCTATTTTTATTAAAACCGAGACCTGAATTGTAAATGTCAATCAGGTTGTTTTTATTTTGAGCCCTCGAAAACAACGAGGAGTTTATTTATTGCAGGTACTATTAAATAAATGTGTACGTATTAATGCTACTACTATGTGATCTGTGCTACTACTAAATATTGTTTTGTTTTCTTTTCATTAAGAGAAAAATCTTTTTTTTTTTAAATTTCATACAATTTATTTTCTTTGATAGATAACATCTTTTTATGTGCACTAAAAGATTGTGTAAACCGTGTAAATGTCTTAAACACGATATTAAATAAAATAAATATTATTTATTTATACCTTAGTTCGCAAATCAGTTAACTCCTTTTCAATATTTTTTCAAAGGCTATCAAAATCAAAAATTTACAATAATACTTATTATAAATTCGAAACATTTTTTATATTTATGATAATATTCTTAATTAATCTAAAAAAGTCATGTTAGACGACTTTGTAACAATGGAAATAATAAACATCTTAATGGTCCCTTAGAGTTAGTTAGAGTTTAGAGTGAGTTAGCCAATTTGCGAATTAAGGTATCTGTCTTAGTCTTAGTGATTAGTAGAGTCTAGATGACGTTGACATTTGTTACTAAAAGAGACCTGTAGCTTTCGTTTATACGGAAATTATGTATATAGGACACTCCGCAACGGGAGGATGTGAACTTCCCTGAATCACAAACTAAATTATTAACTCCTGATATTTCGTCGTATACTGCTGTGTAAAACTTTCGTCACACATACTTTAAGTATTGTAATTACAATACGTACTTCACCTATAATACATACAATACTTATTTTATATAAAAAACATATAATTTTTATTTCATATAGCAACATCCAGTTACATATTCTTGTAAATACGCTCTATCTAAATCTCTATCTTTTATAAGTTAAATAACAATTACAAATACTATATACTGGTAAGCAAACACTAGGGCTATTATATCGGGCAAAAGTGGCTTGGCGGACTTCTCATGTATGTTTCACAAAATTTTACTACACCACAAGACAAGTGGCAATCACGCGAACGCGTTACAACTGGACTACTAATACTGCATATAACATACATAATATGAATGTATACATGCATTATATTATAAATATTTAAAGAATTATTAGCATTTTGGTAATAGACAATTAATAATTCACGGGGTTCTTAAGATCCAAACTACCATCATATTTCTTGCAAAGAGATTGTGTATTATAAATTATAATAATTCTAAATTACTTTTTTTGTTCCACCTACAGAATTATATTTATTTCATTTAAGTGTGCCGAGAATAGAAAGCTTAGTCTACCCACTAAAAAACCGCTCAAAGTTGTTGTTTCATTTTGGTAAATAAGCGTTACTGATAAAAATAAATGTATTTATTCATGTTCATCAAAATAAACATTGTTTTCAGAAATATCAGGTTTTAAGTAAACAGTGACTGGCAAGAGTCATTTTAAAGGGATTATGTTACGTGACGCTTTTGTGTTGGTTACGTGAGTTAATAGGATTCCTCATTAATTCTTAATTCTTCCAATTGTTTCGTAACGTAATTAAGTCTTAATGTTACTGTAAATCATTATTGTAATGCTTTTACAAAATTAATTAATTGTTTCTTTTAAATATGTTTATTTTACTTCATTCTTCTTTAAATTTAATCTATCTATCGGTGAAATGTGGGTACCGCTATAGTTTGGAACAGTTTAACAACATTATTGGAACGAAGTTCCTTACGGCAGGCTGGAAGATATAGGGATTTTGCTGCGCGACCGAACTGAAAAATATGTGATAGTAAAAGCGTGGAATAAAACCGTTAAATAGTGCGCAGGCGCGACAGTCGTCATAGTAACAATGGCAAGTGAAGTAACAAGTGACTTGAATGCAATTGACAGTGATAATAGTGGGAAATTATTTAGTGCAAAAGAATTAAATACGTAAGTATTAGTTTATTTATATATATAAAATATTTTACATTGGTTATTTTATTATTATTATTTTACTTCCGAACTCATTACTCAATATATTACATATTAATATAATTCTATCTGATTAATGTTTTAGAACAAAAGTAAAGTCTTACAGTAAATGTGTGACCACTGGAAATCTAATTTGTCACCTTCGCGATGTTCATGGTCTACGAGAAAAGGGTATAGCTGCTAAAAAGACAATACAAGATTTCTTTACTACCAGCAGGCCTTCAACTTCAAAGCAGAGTATACCATTATCTGACAGAAGGTATATATTTTTCCCCTTTCCTTTATTTAAAGTACATTGTAAAGTGAGAATCTAATTGTAACAATATGTTTTATACAGATATGCAACTCAAATATTTCACGTTATTAACGACCTTAATAACCGAAAAAAAACTGGTCAAAAAATTTGTGATATGATCGCTGAAGTAAGAAATGACTTTGGGTTGCTTGATAAAACTATTTTTGCTGTCACGGACGCCGGAGCAAATGTTAAACGTGCAGTCGATTTGGCTTCACTTAACAGTCATCTCTGCTTGGGCCATGGTCTTCATAATTTGGTGAATGTCGATGGAATAAATTCGACCCAAGAAGTAATGAGACTGGTTACAAAGTGCAAAAAATAGTGAAGAAGCTGCGATATAGATTACCTGAATTAGAAGCTGAAGCTGATAAGGAACAGCGAAAAATAATTGTTTTACTAGAAAAAACAGGAGAAGATTTGGAAAACGACGAGAGGGATCCAATCCTTGATAATTTTGTGTACGATTATAATGAGATGGATGATGGCGATTCCAGTGAAATCGATGATTTTATGAAGCCAATACCAAGCATAAAAACTTCGACACCGACCCGCTGGCACAACGTTTTGGCCATGCTAGAAAGTTTAAATCATTCTTGCAATCGTTACGCTGTCAACATCTTGCTTGACAAAATTGGCGAAGAGCAACTTAAATTAAACAATTTTGAGTGGAAGTTAATGATAGATTTACTCACATTTCTAAAAAAAAATCAAGGTCATTGTAGAAATACTAAGTTCTCAAAAATCCACATCTTTAAATGTTGCGCTGATATTCCGATCAGAAATTAAAGACGCACTACAGTCCTCAGATGATGATGAACCACTTGTATTGTTAACTCTTAAAAGAAATATGATGGATAAATTAAATCACCGATTCCCGATCACAAAACGAATAGTGGCTGCTACTTTGTTGGACTGTCGCTTTCAAGGGATACGTGAAGTAGATGTGTATCTTGAGATTTCCAATCAAACAAGGGTGTCTTTCTTATCAGATTACATCAGAGAAATTGTTAAAAGTCGTCCACATCTAATCCCTTCTATGGAGACTTCTGAATCTCAAGCAGTAGCAAGACCGACTACGACATCTGATACCGTTACCGTTAGTTCCTTTCTAATCAGGCTTTCCGAAAAGCATTCTGGCATTGAAACTCAGTCTGTACCTGTAGATGATCCAATTGAACAAGAATGTTGGAAATATTTTGCAACATGCAAGCTGCAGGATCTTAAAGATGTAGATTTCTTGAATTACTGGCTTGTAAATAAGGATTCTTTCCCGTGGCTTTCTTCGCTAACGACGTCGATTTTAGGAGTACCCGCAACAAGTACGCCTAGTGAAAGAGTTTTCTCGACCGCTGGGTTAGTTTTGTCTGCCAAAAGGTCTAGATTGACTTATAATCGTGTAAACAAAGTGATATTTATTCATGACAATTATAGTGCATGCAAAAGCGCTATTTTATAGTAGTCCAGATTTATTTAATTTTATTTATGTCAGGTTTCACTTCACATTTATTGTTGATTAATGTAGTACAATATGTTTTTCAGATTCAAGATTATTGTATATTTATATTTTATATAATATATATTTCACGATTATTTTACGTTTCGGTTGCGGTGATTTTGTAAATCGATCTCATCGGATGGTTTACAAAACAATTTTGGGTTTAATAAAACTAAAGCTTTATTTTCTCTTTAAGATAATTAGGTAAATGAAAATTATTCAAATTACTACTAAACTCTATTGTTATATTTATTTTATTTGTTTTCATTTTAGTTTTACTTAAAGAGACACATTTTATTATTTTAGTTGATAATTTGAATTACGATTTTTTTTATTTTACGTTATTTATTATTTCCTAAAATACTGAATTTCCTAAATACTTTCCTGTGCTTAAATAAAAACTAATCAGCAAAATTTAAGAGAAAAATCAAGAAAACCTACATAAAATTGAGCACGATTTTTTTTTGCAAATTGTGTCGATTCTACATTAACCGAAGGAACTTCGTTCCTACCTGGTGTCCCACGACACCAATTATATTATTTTAATCTTAATAGCTCTAGTGTGTTTTTTAGTTTTTTTAGTTTACATTAGTTATTAAGAAAACAACATTTTTTGTTTTTAAGTGTTTATATTCATAAAAAGAGAAAAGGTACATTTCAACGAAACTAAATATTTCAAAATAAATCATTTAAAATAACTGTAATGAAAGTTATACAATGGAGCAATATACGACGAAATATCAAGAGTTAATAATTATGTTGCTGCCTCGGGGAAGGTCACATCCACCCTTTGTAGAGCGTTCCATATACATAATTTTCATATAAACGAAAACTACAGGTCTCCTTTAGTAACATATATCAACGTCGTTTGGACTCTGCCAATTTTAATACAAATAAACACCCAAGACTCGTTTACATTTACAGTGAAAATAAAAATACATAAATAATAATAGAAAATATGATTGTTTACTTGTGAGTTACGTTAGCCACAGACAGCCAAAGACAGGTCGAAAAAAAACAAAAACTAATTTAAAATTATTTATTATAGTATAAAAATTAACTTTAACAATTTAAAATTAATTATTTAATCTAAAACTAATAACTAATAGCATGTCTAACCTACTCGATGTAAGCTATTAATCTTTAAAGTAAAAAATTATATGAAAGTAACATTTTTATTCCTACTGAAATTATATCTATTTATTGTTTAAGTCGTGGGACTCAGCTATCCTCCTGGAGCATGTGTGTGTAACTTGTGATTTCTTCAAATTATTTAGTTTTTATTTTATTCATCTTCTCATTAGCCATTTTTCAGCCTTTCATTTGATATCCATACCATGAGGATAGAAAAAAACAGTCTGCAAAACAAACATCTTTGAGGTCCGCCATATTTATTTTTAGAATAATGTTAAGTAGCTCACCACACATTGTCAAGCAAACTAAACGTACGAGAATATAAAAAGCTCTATCGGTTGAGCATAACTGCTTTAAAAGTTGCAAGACCCAAACAAATCAACATTCATCAACACACATTGCAAGTTAAATAAAAGCTTGTAAATGGTTACAACAATTACATTCTGATTAAAAGTTTCATTAGAGTTGTTTTATCATTTATAGCCTTTATTACATATTATAAAACAAAGTTATCCGTCCCGTCTGTCTGTCTGTCTGTTCGCGACAAACTCAAATACTACTTCACTAATATTTATGCTGTTTTCAATAATAGATAAAGTGGTTCTCAAGGAAGGTTTTAGTATATAATTTGTCAAGTTTTTATATACATTTACTAGCGCAACCAGCGGCTTCTCTCTCGCTAAATCATTTAGTCTAAAATACTAATTATCTAAACTACAATTAAGTATATGTATTCTACTATATTATTTAACCGTAATATACCGTAATATTGATGTCACGTATATATAATAAATAACTATTCTTTGATTTATACAGATACAGAAAGTAATCAATTGGCATAGATAAGTATTTAAATGTCGTTCTTCATAGGCAGTAACAGATTTCGTCTATATAGCATGCACCGATAAATAAAAATGTAAAACAAACTATCTCTTTTATAATTGTATCTAATATGATGATGATACCCTCCCGACAGATTACCGCCACGGCGGCCAATCTCAGACAATATTAAGTGCACGAATGTACGCGCAGACAGAAATGCTCACTCTATTCCTTATCACTCTCATATTCCAGTGAGAGTAAAGGCACAGGACCGACGGGTTTACGTGCTCTCCGAAGCACGGGGGTAAAACACCGCAAATTTCACATCTCCGGGCTGTTACTCAGTTTAAGCCTTAGGAAGAGAAAGACTCAATAACTAAACTTGGCCCGACCCGGGACTCGAACCCAAGACCTACACAATCGAGTTAATAGTATCTAATACCAAGTACAAATGGCAATGAATAGGAAGTAATGTCTACAGTACGACATATTATCTCCCTCATATGTTATTGGGATTAATCGGATTTCCTATTATCCATCACAGTCTCTCGCTTGCCATAAGTTTTTCTTTGGCCGCCTTTACTAATTGCTTCCAATAAATACCTCAAATAAGCCATGATTAGTGCCGAGACTTATTTTTTCATTGAATCGCGTAATCGAGTCGTGAAAATTGTACATTAAATTTTACAGAAAATTAATATTAGCTTTATTCAAATATTAGACTTATATAAGCACTTATTATTAATTTTACTATACCTATGCTTGGTGTGTTATAGATCGAGGATCCTGAGATTCTGTATTAAATTTCAAAATTGAATCAAGAATGTTTATTGGGTATTTATACCGAAGTAGTTAATAGCAGCTGAATTTAAAAATTTTCGGGCATCATAAGCACGTAAAACTGAAATACACCATCATAGCGAACTAAAAATTGAAAGAGAACAGAGTGCATTTTTTATGCTTATATTTATGCCATTATAACATCGTGCATATATACCTTTTTTTCAGTGAAATCACTGTATACACCATTTTTGACTTCAAAACTCATTGTCTTACTTAAATAAACTTATTAAAATAAAATAATAATAATATGTCCCAACATATTTATTTATTTATTTTTATACTTGGTATCGGCATTTTCCGATGTTAAACTGGCGAAAATTCAATAACGATTTACATTGATTGGCTCGAGTTCGCCCACTTAGTTTACCAAACATTCAACCGTTTAATTTTACGACTTGTTCCTAAAACATTTTATTTGGTTCTTTAATAAATAAATAAGAATGTTTTTTTTTCTTTATTAAAAACAAGCAACAACAAACGAACACAACATGAAAGGAAAGTACCTGAAATATTTAAGATATTAAGTTTCACTCAAATGAAACTCTCTTTCATTTTCAAAGAAAATATAACTGCATTTAAATAGCTTATTAGCTAACCTGATTATGGAAAAAATGGAAAAAACAGAATGGAGTTGTGAGATTTCAACATATTCAATATTTATTATTCTGATTCTATCTTCAATATTTCATTTACTTCCCTTCCGTATCCCGTAGGTACATTTGTCCCTGTACTTTAAAAGGGATAATTTTTTCTTTGTGCTTCGATACAATTTATCAAACATATTATAAGACAATATGCTAAATTGTATGGGATTATTTACTTAATTGCAAGACGCTTTATACGGTAGTTTTGTATTAGGTTTAAAATTATTCTTATCTTAGTATTATGATCACTGAAGAATCTTTAAAATATATTAGTTATATTTAAAGACAAACATCATACTTAGAGGGTACAAAATCGTTTTTATTCTGCACTAAAATATAGATGAATGTGCGTATGAACTTGTTAAAAGCATTTTCAGTTTAAGCTTAAGTCCAAAGCAACTGCAACCTGCTAGTTATCTGTTATAAGTAGAAATTTCCCTATAATGGTGTATTTCTTTATATACTTATTTGCAGTAACGTTGGAAATTTTCGTATTCGTTTGTTGGCGAGCTTGCATAGAATGTACTTTATGATGAGAAGCGCTATGCCGCGATAGCGATGAAAGAATTTATTCTATGTTGGATGTTTCCGTTTATCAGAATCGCATTTTCCATATAAAATATTTCAAGATGGTATAACATGTATGCTATTTAAATGTAAATTTAGCCTTCATATTCAAAATACGCTTAGCCTATAAAATAAATTTAAGAATATACAGATATTGTTTTTTTTATTTAGTGGATGGAAAGTTTGGATGTAAAGTTAAATATTCAAGAAATTATTTTAATTATATACAAAAGGACTTTACCATTCACTTAAGTAAATTATTACACTGTGCAAGTTTGTACCCTTCGAATTACTTTATCGCTCTAAGATTACTAGACAATGTTATATAAAAAGGAAGGTATGAGGCATAAGTTTGATATGCTTCCCAAGCCACGACATTGTAACGCCGCCAACTTCTTATTAATTCCTTGTCAAAAAATCAATATATAATTGGGCCAACGCCACAATTTAAATAAGAAATTCACACTCTGGAGTTAAATATCCTCTACACAAATGATTAGGATTTTTAATACCTACATTTGAGGTCGTAAAAATCACCTAGTTTTTAAACAGTTTTCTTATTTTCCAAATTAAAACCAAAATTTATTTTATTACATACAATATTTCATATAATTGTATCCAATGGGATTAACAATAAAAGTAGCTTCTAAAAACGGTATTTGTACTTAATAACACGTCTCACTTCAGTCCAGTTTGTTGCAAGCAAGACGGTTCACTCTTATTCTTTTCCGGGTGTCACTTGAAAGTGTCAAGGGTCGCTCTTGTTAGTGTGGTAACTTTAAATTTTCTTCTTATAAAAGTACTGCTTTATGTAGATATAAATAGCATAATATTATGTTTTAGTATTACTTATTTGTGTATTACTATACCATATGTAATTTTGTTTGTTCAACATATTGGGCCGGATTCTAATTATAAAGTGAAATTAATTTATATTTGACTAAGTAACAAAATAATGGTATTTAACAAGTATTCATTATTATGAATAGCAATTTAACACAATTTTCATCCTAAATTGTTTCAAAGTCTTAAAAACATTCTCAAGTCTTCTAACTATAATGAAAAATTTAAACAGCGATTTAACTTTGAAATACCATAACTTTGTACCAATGTTCCAAGTATACTTTAAATAAAGATTTTCGCAATACATTTGAATTTCAGAATCTCGCGGTGCAGTTACAAAAAGTTTCCCCTTTAAAATGTAAAATCCTTCATATCTTGTTGTTTCAGACTTGCATTATTCCGCTAAGACCACTCCACTACTGCGCGTGGAGATAGCGACTCAACTATATAAAAGAAATGAAAGAACGCTTTTTTGCTAGACACGACTCGAGGGTTATTAAAAAGATGCGTTAACAACCAACTCTATGTGAATAAAGGCACTGACTCCCGTGACATGCAATTTTCATACTTTCGCTTTTAATTTTTCTGAAGTTATGCATTAGTATTAGTGTTCATCTACTATTCGTTACTTTTTTGCTCTGAATAGTGTTTGTTTTAATATCTTTGAATTTTTATTATAGTGTTTGTTTTTGCGATAAACATTACTGTGCTGTGAATTTTAAATATGCAAATTAACTTAATATTTTACTAATATTCAGCGAAAAAGAACAAAGGCATTACTTCTCAAAATATTTTCTTATATTTCATAATATCGTTATTGAGTTTAGCAGTTAGGCTTAAAATAGTAACAAACAGACAAACAAATTTTCTCACATCACTCACACTTTTTTGAATAATATACTATGTAGATTGTAGAAACTGGATAACTACCTATCATACCGTGATGCGTTCTCAGGTATGCATATTATTCGACCTAACTATGTATAAATAATAATGACTATTTCAATAATAGCATTCCAAAACACAATTCTATTCTTGCTTCAAAAAGGATCTGAAAAGCAAAGGATTGACAAGGTAACAAACTGGCAGTATAAATACTGTCATTAGCATTTCGTTCCGGCAGCAATTAGGAGTGTCACTGTACAATGTTGTCCTGTAATTACAAGTGACCCTGCTTGTTGGATCGTATTCCTTTCCTTTACTAGTAGAAGATAATTAGAGAAAAGTAAAAATTTTCCATTATAGATTTGCAACTTTTATAACGTAATAATTATATTATGAAAACAACTCTCTTTCTTTTAAAATTTGTAAATTTCTCTTCTTTTTTTTCCAAAACAGTTAAAATGTTCTTCTTCAAAAAAACGAAATCAGCTTTTAATTTTCAGTATAAATTTTAGACGTAATAAAAGATTTTATGCTTCGGATTTACTCGTCTAGTCCTGAATCATTTCTACGTTTACTTTTCGACGAAACAACTCTATATTTCACCTCCCACTTCGTGTAAATTATTCATAAAGTACACGTGTACCTTTAACAGAACATGTATAAAACATTGTCTTACAAAAGGTGTAACGAAAAATTCTAAAATATTCCAAAATATGTATTTGCCCCGCTTTTCTTCCTGTAGCATTTGTTTTTACGTAATTACTCGTCATACGTATGCCAACTCGTAAATAAATTAGCAATTCTAACTAAATTTCATTCATATTATGATAATTTGATTTTCTTTAAAATATTCGATATACTAATAATAGTGAAGAATTATAATCATGCATAATTCTGTAAACCTTCAATTTATGTATGGTTATTTACTTAAGAGTGTTTTAAACTGAATTTCAACTCTTAATATAAGCGGTAAAGAAAAGCTGGTCATTTTGTAACACATATTGTTTAAATATCAAGCCTGGAAAAAGATAGAAAAAGTAAAGAACAAACAAGAAGCTTAAAAAATTGTAACAAATTGTAACAATTTGTTTAAGCTAAGATTATATTAATTAAATTTCTTTTTAGAAATCCTTAATGCTTCAAAAATTTGATTAAAACTGCGATTTTATTCCAGTTATAGAAGTCTTCGAGGGAGGTCTATTTCAAACAGTGATCTTCTTTAGGCTGAAATATTGAAGTAAGTTTAAAGTAAAGAAATTAATTAGTTCGGAAGTTCAAAACTTAGCTAAAAACTTCTTCTTGCTTCAGGGCTGACATTTATAGATACTGAATGGAAACCACAAATAACCAAAACTTTAACAATGCTATTTCGAATCAGAAATATTATTTTTGAGGTATCGAATTCAGAGCAGTCGTTATCGATATTGTATAGCACAAATGTGGACGAAAACTATTCTTATTACTACCAAGTCCAATGAAATCTAAATTCGACATGAGCTTTGAGGTATCAGGCGCAGGACCAAATGGCTTAACATGGTCTTCGAGATACCAATGCCAATGATATAAAAACTGCCAATTTTCCAACTCTGGACGGTCACTAGTTTTTATACTTCAATCATCTAATTAACTTCAAATTTAGTCACTTACATTTTTATTACGTTGAATATTTATTTATTTCGAATAATTCTAAATAATTAAACAACTATTTTACTAGGAAAATGAACAAAATAAATAAAATATATAAAATATATTTAGGCGTATGAAACAATATTTTAACAAAGAGCGTGTAATTTATAAAGCTGTAATTACCAGGTAAATTAATTTTTCTTTTATACAAACATCACATAACATGTTGTTTCCATTAGCGTTTTTATCAAGAAGGAGCATAAATTGGAGTAAATAGCGGTAAGATTTATACAGAGTCTCTTTAGGAATAATTTATGCATAAACCGTCCATGTTTAAGCCAAGCTAACTAAGCATGGTTAAACGAGTTCGTCGGCTCTCTGAAATAGGGACTACATATTTAGTAAGTCCTTATCAGGGGTATATTATCGCAAATGATATTATCAAAGATTCTATCTTTAAATGTAAAGATGTTATGTAAAATAATATGAAACAATTTACAAAGTGTACTATAAACTGGAATATTTCTAATGAATACTAGAAGAAAATGCGTAAGAGCATTACTTCTTGTTGGAAAGAAAAATAACCTAAGTGCTTACTTAAGTACCTACACTTGAATAACTAAATAACATACATATTCCATTAATATTATAATATGTATTGTTAAATCGTTTCACCAATTCGTGGTTTGCTAAACAATGCTATAGCGTTGTAATTGCAATTTCCTCAAGCGTAACTGGGAAGGATGTAAACCCCTACTCGATCAGAGCTCAAGGAAACTGAGAAATCCGATTAATTTGCGAAACCTGTTACAGAAACAATACCGAGTGAACACATTGCCGCGTCGACGCAGCCATTCTTTTCCCTGTGTTGTGACAAATTGAATTGCTTTGTGAACTTATAGAAAACAAATAATGGAGGTACCAAAGTTTGGCTTCTAGAATAATATGTAAATTTAAACTTTATACTGAGCTATGACTGCGGCGTGCTTCGATTTTTTTTAATAATTTTAACAGTACTGTAAAACATACTAGGATTTGTAGAATTACGTAGCTAATTTTGAGTGAATTTAATTCCTCGTGGTATTCCTAGCGCTCAGATATTCAAATCAATTCGTCAATCAGTACAGAAATTTTAGACAAGATAACATACTATAACCGCTCTTGCTAATAGGAAATTAAAAATGTATGGATGATTATATTCCTCCTGTTTCTATTAACGATATCGATTGGAGAAAGTCAATTTGTATAAGGAGCCCAGGGAGTCGATCTTTATGAGGCACAACGATCACCGCCACCCAAGACGCAATGTCTTGATACTGGCGATAAACGAAGAACGAAGTAAAAAGTAAATTTGAAAGTGTCGTGAATTTATCCTTCTACGCAAGAAAACGGATAGATTGACGTGATTTTTTTCAGAAAGATAATTTATTATTTCGAGGGTGCCACAGAGGTACTTTTATCCAAACGCGAAAATTCCACACCATAATAAAGAACGTTGGTAAACAAAGCAATAAATAAAATAATTAAATTACATATACGTCACGTACTTTTCTGGAAATGACAAATTGTAATCTTGTAGCCATAATTAGAAATGTCATAATATTTTACGGCATGGTGTCAAATTCTTATGAAAGGTAAACATAACAAACAAGAAAATTAATTTTGAGTAAAAACATTTGCGTATGACAAACAACACTTTGCACTTCTTAATTATTTTCCGGACTGCTGTTATAACACGGGAAGAGGAAAAAATTTTATGATGCTTGCGTTTATTATAATTGAAGCAAACATTAATTAAAAGAAGAGCTCCAGATTGTTTATTCATGAGACATTGCACATAAAGTAACTTGTTGTTTAAATTATTCTACTCATTTTTCTGCACTTCATTAATACTCGACATGTATTATGTATACAGTATCACGTTTTATGTAACATTATTAACAAGTTTTAAATTCATCAATAGTTAAAATGACAAAATTATAACAAAAATGATAACTGACTGATTTTTTACAAGTAGCATTCATCATAATCATAATTGAATTGAAACATTTTGCTGCGAATAAAATGATAGGATTTTTAAGTCCGCTCGGATGGTTTTTGCAAATATTTTTATTTTTTTATTTTCATTGAATAAAAATAATAATTTCAGAACAAACTGTCTACTAGATATTATAAATTCAATTTCTATTTTAGAGTTAGTGTGCTTCTTAGAATAATTTAATAACATGACTTACATGTTAAGTAATTAATATTATGTAAATCATGTGTAGCTTTTGAGTCATAACGAACAAAATGTCAATCTTTTGATTGTTTTCTGAAACCATTTGAAAATTTTACTAGGTCATTACTTTTATAAAATTGTACCTGTACAGTGTACATCCTGATAATATCCCTAGGGATGTCACGTGAAAATATTGCATTGGCAGCGGCTGCCGAAGTAGCTTTATCCTCAAGGGCTGTAGTGTTTATATTTAACTTATATACGAAACTGTAATAGAATCAAAATATAAAAATAAACGTGTTTTTATTTATATGAATAAAAAATTAATTAATCACTTGAAAAAATATCGTGTACCCGAATATCGTATTTTTATGTGTTAGATTACTTGTGTCATAATTATAATGTTATAATACAAGTCTAGCTACAAAATACAAAAATATTATATTACACTAGTGATTTCGTCGCGACCCACGAGTTCGTCGCTAAATAAGCTGTAGCGATGGGTATAATAGATTTTTCAGAGATAAGATATTTTCCAGACCTACAGACAGTCAGAAAGATAGGCAGGTAAAAATTTGTATATGTATAGATTCGGCCTATTGTAATTAGACTTATTTAAAGTCCCACTTTTTCCCACTTCTGAGCACGAGCCTCCTGCCAGTGGCAAGGGATGTGGCAATAGTCCACCATGCTGACCAAGTGAGATTATTTTGCTATTACTTTATCTAATTTTTAATTAAAAAAAATGAAAACTAAGATAAATAAGCACTTATAGTAATAAAAGAACTGATTCGTAGTAATGATTTACTATAGAGACCAAATTGTGGTAGAGTAGTAAAGATACTACGAGTATTTACACTAAGCAGGCATTGACAATGTTTTATTCAATAGAGAGACAAAGAGCGGATATACCGCTCTTTGCAATAAAAACACATGCTGCTTAAAAATATCATTTTAAGACGGATGAAAACATAGCACAGCCTTTAGGGGTTTAGCGAATACAGAAAATGAAAAATATGGCTCTGTTTACAAATCTTGTTATCTTTACACCATAAAGAACTAAAGCCATACAAATATATGAAATGCGGTTGTTGTAACTAAAATTCCTATGTTCCAAACTCGTAATAGGAAAACAACGTTGCTATTAAAGTAATGGCCGCTTTAAGCCCACTGGCGGCAACGCACCAGTTAGTCGCCTCATGAATATTGAAGCGTCGATGCTCTGCACTGCTCTACAACTATTTTCACAAAGGCTGAAGTGCAAAGTGAAATCAATGGGACACTCGATGTTTGAATGTTGTTGCATTAGAATATTGCCACTTTTTTCTACATTTGCAAGCTAATTTATTGTAAAACGTTCGTTGACATTTTATCAGGAGATGAAAAATCTATTGGGTAGAATAAATGTAGCGTAGTTTATATTTATCTACTAAATTTTAACAGAGCTTAATCAGTACATTAATTATTTTGTAAAAATGTTATTGAAATGGTTAGAATAGAAACAAAGTCCGAACCTATAGTTTTCAGAATATTTGTCTGTATGTCTGTGACCACGTCATAAGAACATGAAAACTGATTATGATGAAATTTGGTATGATGAAAGCTATGCAAGTCAACATATACGATTATATCTTGAACTATTGAAAATATATTTGCATTACTGTATAAATTCTTATGTGCAATAAAGAATATATAATTATAATAATACACAATTGATTTCGTCTTTCGATATAGTGATTGTAGACGTTCTACAAATTATTTTAACATATTTTACTTTGCCGCTTAATGGATGCTGTGAAAATTTCTTACTACTTATAGGTACATACTTTACGTAATTAAGTTATTTAATTTTAAGCCAAATATAAAAATATGGTTTAAATATTCTTCATACACCAGCTTTATGAATTTATTTAGTTATATAATTTAGAAACCGCTAAAATAAGCTCGCTTTAACAGGTACTTTCAAAATCTTATATTCGTACATCAAAGAGCCGGCAAGTTCGTTTAACCATAGTTAGTTACTCGTAGCTGGGCTTAAATATAGACACTTCATGCATAAATTGTTTAAAAAGGGGCGAAACTACCGGATATGTAGCTTTCAATTTTAATTTATAAGATTAGATATATAATATAGATAGTAATCTACCAACATGACATGTATTTATATTTATATTGAAGGAAAATCAAATAAATAAGTTCCTCCTTATTTGTTCATTGTTGTTTTAAACTCATAAAACAATTAGATAAATAATAATTTGTAATATGGTTGTACTTAAAGTTATAATATACGTGTAGTGCATCAACTATCTGGTATCCATAACACAAACCTCGTAGCTTACAATAGAACTAGATGGTGCTATGTTTTAATGTCTCAACATTAAAAAATCTCCAGGATGATGACGTTTTGGAACTACTTTTATTGTATAGTATACATAATTGAAATTCAGTCAAGGTTAACTCAAACTCTTTCTGATGAACAAAAGTATTATTGGTATTGCAACCATTTCATTTGGCCTGCAGGCATTGCTGACCAATATCTATCTTCTATATATATATAATGAAAATGGTCTTCGTTTGAGGCTCAATCACGCCTAAACCACTGATCGTATCGACATGAAACTACCACCATTCGATGCGAAATTTTTCCTAGATGGTTTATGGCTATCTATTTTTTGAATTCCAACATTCCTTCATTTTTTTATTGCTGTTTTACTTTTATGAACATTTATCCCGCTAATAAAAACAAAAGATAAGCATTTTCTCTTGATTCTTTTGTTTTCATGGATTTCAACAGAGTATATTAAACGGATTATGGTTTTTTACATTCAGCTAAGAATCTACTCACGGTAGTGGAGAACGGCTGGACCAATTAGGCTTTTTTTTTATAGTCAGAATTTGCAGGAGAAAGTTTTGTACGTAAGAAAATTTTAAAAATCGAATATATCGAAGAATTCCCATCTATATAGTCACTCACTACGAAATCTCGGGAACCATAAGACTTAGAAACGTGAAACTTGGTAGGAATATTACTTTTGCTATGTAGAGGTCAGCTATGAATAGATTTTAAGAAAGCCATCCCCCAAAGGGGATTGCGGGGGCGTTAACAATGAACAATTCCTGTTTTTAAACTATAGCTCCTATAGACTTCAAATTTGGTAGGAATCTTCTGTAAGAGGTGTAGAAATAGGCTATGAACGAATTTTACGATAGCTCACCCCGCAGGGGGTTGCGGGGGTGGGTATTAACAATTAATATTTTTAATTTTCCAGCTAAAGCTCCTACAAGCTCCAAATTTTGTAGGAATTTTCTAAAAGCGAAATATAGCTTCTAAAAATTCTAAATATGGTAGGAATCTTTTATTATTCACATAAAGATCATCTCAAAATGGATTTCAATATAGTCTACTTCCGACAGGAATTGCGGGGGTGGGTGTTAAAATCTAAAATTTTAATTTCCAACCTGTAACTTCTACAGACTCCAAATTTGGTGGGGATCTTCGTGTATGTAGGGATATTTGTGTATTTCCTTACAACAATCGTCTTTTTGGCAACGGAGAAAAAGTCATTGAGAGGTTTCCAAAACTTAACTTTACATGTAGCCAGTCAACGGACTAAGAATTTTACATTCATTTTACTTTTGCAGAATACATATCCGACGAATTCTTTTATTGCGTGATCGCGGAAATGTACCAGATTATAATGAATGCATTTTCTAAGCACTTGAGATGTGGAAAAGAAATTTAGTTACTTATTCCAATAGAATTCATAAAAAACATGAACAATTAATTTTCTATAAAAAATTGATGTCACGGAGAAAATTTTAGTTAACAGAAAATTCGTCGCACTTGAACCTAGACAGATTTCAACTTCACATATGAGACTTGCAATGACTTTAACTTAAACGATTTTAACGACTTTAACTTTAACTTAAATGATTGCACATTGAAAGTTACAATGAATATTAGTGAGAAAAATCACCTGGATGGAAGATACAGGCTAAATCGATGGAATTTGGAATTTGTGTAAGTCTAAACAATATCGATGCTTACAGTTCTATCCGCGGGGCCTATTTATGTTCATACAAAAAAAAGGAGAATAATAAAAATATGGAAAAAAAATAAAAATGAAACATAAAATGTAATTTATTTCCTTTTTCAATTCGCCCAGCGAAGCGGGCGGGAAACGGCTAGTTACTACATATATAAAAAAGTATATCATTCAACTAATCTATATTTATTATACATCATATATAACTACATACGTAGGTACATATATTACAACTTCAAAAAAAATGTTGATGTAAATGTTTAATCCAGTATCTGTGTATTAACGAGTGAAGTTATTGTCATAGCAACATGAAAACAAAAAGAGTTGTGTTTGATTCAGAAAATAAGAATTACTAGATTTATTTTACGGGTCTATATAACCCAAGGATTTCTAATAAATGATTTATATTTCTTGACAATTTGTATGTATAAATAAGAAAGGTCGGAAGCGAACAAAATACCAATTTTATTTGTTGTTTTATTATGGTTCTTTATATCTGTTTTATATACTCGTAAGGAAATTAATTGAGCATTGAAAAAAATTTTGAAATGTGAATGTTCTTCTTCCAAATAGTAGGTACTTTCTTCTTCTTTTTCTGCCTCATTCCCAACTTTATTTGGGGTCGGGCCTTCTCGTGCATCTGCGCCAGTGTAACCTGTCCTGTCCAAATAGTAGGTACTATGATAAATATTATTATAATAATGTTTTTTTTTCTAGAAATAATATTCAAAGTGATTTTACGTTAAATAGCCCGTAATTCTATTAAAATACGCCTCTAAACTTTATAAATGTTAAATTTTTAATGGACTTATAGAATATTCAAGATGTAAGAAGTCAATAGACTGTATGTTTATGTCTCAGCATCTTGCATTATTCAGGGAGAGCTAATTGAAATTTAATTAGATTATATTTTTCAGACACTTTGATTGCAAAACTTAATTAACTTTGAAACTAATCGGTCGAGCAGATCCAAAGCAATACTTTGAAATTTGAGCTTACATTTTCATTTGCTGTTGTACCATATAAGGGTGTTAGTTTGATACGAATTAGTCACTAGCGACTCACCCCCTCTTTGCTCGGGTTCCTCTAGTTAAAATGAATAAAATGTGTAAAATATAAACTCCTCCTTTGTTGAAGTCGATTAAAAATTAGTCTTAGTTACGTATACTTTATAACATGAGCTATCTGAAATGAGAGTCCCGTCAAAATCGGTCCAGCTGTTCAGGGATTAGCCGGAACGAGCAGACAGACAGACAGACAAAAATAAAAAAAATGATTTATACTTTCGTATGCATTTAGTGAAAAGCTGTTAATTTGAAATTAAAAACAGACACTCCAATTTTATTTATATCTATAGATTATATAGATGTACTTATAGATTACCTGTACAAGTAATTAAAATCAGCCCTGTCTGGTCTTTAGTAGTAATTTTATTGAAATGTGTATATTAATCTGCCTATATCTAATTATCAAACCTCATTATTTTAAATAGTTATTTAGTGAATGAATACATTTAGAACTTACATTAAATTTAGAATTTCCATTAAAGAATTAACATTTCGAGATATTAGCGCGAGGCCTTGAATGTAAAGTTATAATAGTCTAACAGCATTACATTCGCTGTGGGTGTAATAAAAAAGTATAATTATAATGCTTAATACTACACTACCTGTTAATAGTGTTCGAATTAAGAGTGATTATACAAAAATAATGGAAGCAGTGGTAACCTAATGGTAATGTGCTTTCTTAGGATGTCACACCTATTTTCATATGAGAAGCATTTTCTTCATTTAGTCTTATGAAATCCTTACTGTGAAACACAAAACGTTGTGAGAAAGCCAGCTTGTCTAAGAGAACCTACTTAGTTACTGAAAGACAACCAGTATTAGGTAAACTATCGCCTGATCTTCTATTAAAGGGAAACCCAAGCCCAGCAGTGAAGCGTTAAAAAAGTTGAAAAAGGGTGGCGAAAGAAAAATCATCTTCATCATCATCATATTCATCTTCAACGTAAGTACCCTGACAGAAGCGGATTCAATCATATATACCTACTAATATTATAAAGATAAAGAGTTTATTTCCTTGTTTGTTCGTTTGTAGCTTCGCTTCGGTAGCGCCGCGCCGTTAGCTCTGCAAAGTACCAAGACTCGGAAAGTATTTAGTTTTTTGCCTTAAAATCGCGAGCGAAAAAGACAAGTTATTGGCAAGATTCCTTTTATCGACCTTACAGGTTTTGGGTTAAACTAAAGTGCAAAATAAATTATGGGTGATGCGTAATTCATTAACAGGTATTCTGAGTAGGTACAACAGACTGTAATAGGTACTGTACTGAAAAAGATTTTCTATAAGAACATGCTAAAAACATTGTATTGTCTATCACGACAGCATCTAACAATCTTTATGTTAAATACCAAAACAATAATAATATTTTTAAAAATTTACGAACAGTTACAAGTCATTAGAACATTTTCAATTTTTAAATATTATTGCAAAACTGACAATAAAATGAAAATGAGATTTTATTACCATAAAATCCATACCGAAGACAGAAGCCATATTTATAAGAATCGTTCAATAATGCATGAGCTATTTGTATTCTAATTTCAAAAGTATTTTAATTTTCTGCCAAGTTTTAATGGATAAGAAGCGTGAAAAGTCTTTAAATTTTCGTGTTGATATTGAGTTGTTTAAGTGTATAAGTTCTATTAACTTTAGAATCTGTAATGTAAATTGTTCGTCACCAGAGGCTTTATATTTTGTTTGTTGTTTCAGAGCTATCATTATTTGACCTAGGCTGACTTTGTAACGTTATCATCAGCATAATGGTGAATTGAGATGTTACTCATGGGACCACGTTGTCGGAAAGAAGACAGGAAGCATGTAAATAGTCGACTGTTAAAACTCTGAATGCTTCTAGGGGCTTTGGATCAGAAGCAATAATACCGCTTTGGTATTTTCAACATCTTAAGGTGTAGTATATCCCACGGAATTTAGCTCATTTTCAATTGAGATTTATGTGTCTACCTTGTACCATAATTATATATATAGAAAGCTGCAAATGTAAGTCAAATTTTTAAAGAGTTCACTATTGTGTGCTTTTTGAATAAATAGGCTTCCTTCAGGTATATGATGTGAAATTTAGTGAAATCAGTCCCTACCTACTAAAAAGGGTTTTTTAGTAGGTAGGGACTATTTTGGGACTAGTTTTTTATTTAAAGTTTAGCAAAAAAACGTTCATAGATTCTTAATAACAAGTACAAATTTAAACGATACTACTTATACTTCGTATGTTGCACATTTTATGAATAAATTTAATTTGAACATACTGAACTATTGCCGATTTTTTTATTGTAACTAATTCATTCTACTCACACAAATATAAGTGAAACGTGACCAAACAATAAGCTATCATCAAACGACTAACGCTGCTTTGCTCCGAACCCGTCTCACTTTTACTGGTAATTTCCGTAATGCCAAAGATGATACCGCTTCTCTTTTCAAAGTACACTCTATTTACGAACGTGATAAGATTTCTTAATAGCTAACGTTCCATTAACTTAAAATTGACATTTAAGCTTGTGAAGTACTTGTTTATAAAATTATTCGAGTTATTATCTATACATCTATACATATTAGCTAGTATAGTATTATGTGATCTGTCATATAAGTAAAGTGTCTGTTTTTAATTTACAATTAACAGCTATTAAATGCATATGAAAGTATATACGGTACCTTCATAAAAAATCAATTTTAATTTTTCTTTGTCTTTCTGTCTGTTTGTTCCGGCTAATCTCTGAAACGGCTGGATTGATTTTTACTGGCCTTTATATGGCCTTTACGAGCTAGTGTTATAAGGAGTAAATTAGCCGCACAAAAAATTGGACAGTGCTAATTCGCTTGCTATAACGGGCTATTTCTATTTGCATAGATTTTCTTAATTCACAAACAGTAATTTACCTGTTTTATTATATACATATATTAAACACTGAGTTGTGATAACTATTGTAAAAATCAAATTGTGAAATGAAATTTAAAAAAAAATTCACCACCAACAACAACAACCTGTATAACTTAGAACGCCAAGATTTTTCCAAAGTATAAATTTATATTACACGGAGGACGTAAAGAATAGATCTTTATACCTTTAAATCTGGTATAATGGTATTACTTAGAAAACGTTATCGTGCCAATAAAATACAGGATTTACCTCTATTCATATCTCACATAATATGTTTTGAATACTTTATATGTTTTGGTCATCATATTTTATATCACAAAATATACAGTCGATAAAATGATGTATCAAGTATTAAAAAAAGTTATAAATGTATGCTCAACCGCACAACCACAGTATAAATCTTTTTTTACTACTAGCGACTGACCCTCGCTTCGCTCGGGTTCGTCCCTAGTTTTAACGCGAGCGAAGTCACGGGTTCCGCTAGTTATATTAAATAAAACTTCTAAAATACAAGTAGCCACAGTTACGTCTTATAAAATTAACTATCTGAGAGTGAAAGTCCCCTCAAAATCGGTCCAGCCGTTTCATAGACAAGCCGGAATAAACAGACAGACAGACAAAAATTTTAAAAATTGATTTGTTGATGTTAGTATCGTATATATTTTCATTTGCATTTAGTGAAAAGCTTTTAATTTAAAATTAAAAACAGACACTTCAGTTTTATTTATATGTATAGATTATAATCTTACAAAACGTTCTACAAAATATGTATGTATGTATTTTTAGCATAATCAATATTAGCAGTAGTCAAAACGAGGCACCTAATGGAAAATAATAAATAACTATGTTGGGATATTAAAACATTTTTTTTGTCATTAACTTTAGAAATTACAGATATACCTATATACGAGAAAGTCAATACCTACTACTTCACGCTTTATAGTTTCATTTTTGCACCAAAAAGTATTTTACTGTCTTCTTCAAGGTCCCATCACTCTCTATACCAACCAAATTATCAAAATTATTTCAGTAGATCTTTTAATAAGAAAATATTTTTCAAAATTGCTCTTTTAATTATTATTACAACATTGAATAGATATAAATGTATATAATAGGGTGGCATTGTCGCAGACGCGTTACATCATCGTAGCGTGGAATTTCAAAGAGCGGTCGGAAGTACTTGATTTATGAGAGCCGCCGATGTACGGGCGAATATTAAAAAATTCATAAAAATATCCTTTATGGATTCACTGCATTGAATTGGGCGATAATTTTCATATGAATACTTTATAACGGCAATAACAGAACCGATGCCCGGCTTAAAGCTGATGTGACCTTAATACCAACGCACATTTGAATGTGTTAAGTTGAATTTTGATGCCGCTAAATATACTTTCGAAGCTTACCTCAACTTTAAAAGATATTTCCATACATTTAGTTAGTTAGCTACAACGTTTGCTTATGTTTGATAAGACTAAACGTTTAAATAAATAATTAAAGTATTGCGTTGCTTAATTTCAAAAGATATACTGTGGCGGCCCAAATAGTACGTACTAAATTAAAAGCCTTATATTAATCTCTTAACCCGAATCCTTCCAAACCAAATAAAATGTGTTTACGTGAACATTGTACATTTTACTTCATATCTCAGTTCACTGAAGCCATATTAAAACGAAACGTACCTCTGTACTATTCGCCGGATTAAATAAGTAACATACCTAACTGTGAAATTTTGATCTATCTTTTGATATGAGTTATATAGTACCTATTCTCATACTGTAACCTGAATTGTATGGCGATTTTTTACTTGACATGACCTGAACTCATAGGCTGACCTTTGCGAGTATGCAAATAATAAGTGACTTCTTAGTAAAAAAATACTTATATTAATAAAAATAACAGATTGTTGTTTTCGTTTACTTACTATAGTTACCTAATCAGATATTTATAGAGTCGGTGCCAGCCGACAATATTAGATATAAGCTTTCCTCTGATTTGTATCGGTATAGTAATCACCATTTTTTCTACGATAAGTACTATTACTTACTGTTTTTATTTTAGAAGTTTAAAACACCGTTAGGTATAGCGTATCTAGCAAAAAGATATGTCAGGCACTGTAATAAATAATGCGTAGTTATACATAAAAAAACAGTACAATCGTACAGATCCAGTTACGTATTGGAAAGGGCTTGAGACCCTTAGACCCCTCCTCCCATGGATCAGCTACTGGTTCAGTATATACATGAAGTCAGATAAATAGAATAGATTTACATTTATCATTCACTATTTTTCCAAGTAAGGATGGAACATGCATTTAGAAATGAAAATAAATGAGTTTTAATGCCTAAATAAATGTTTTTTAAAATTAATTAAGTTTTTAATATGTAATAAAAAAGCCACTTAGCTTATAGATCTTATACACGTAGAACTTAAAGTAGGTTATGAAAAAGAAGCAATTATAAAAATATACAATTTTCTCCCAATTAGAGCAAAGTATACTAAATCTGGAGTATTGAGCACTATTCATTCGTAAAAGCAAGTACAATAATATGCATGTTATGATGTGGCCTGTTCAGTGAAGATAATTCCATCTGACCAAAGGCTTTATGCTATCACCTTTTAAATGGTTTAGGATCAGTTTCAATCGTAGCGTTTAATTCATATATTAACTTTTAACATTACGTTTACATTAAAGCACTTTAGTTTCCCGATATTATCAAACGTTATACGAAAATGAAAAATATAAAAGTTATTAATAATATACCTATTGCAATTTGACTAAAGTAAAACATCATAAATTTTACGTTTACGCATAAGTAGCCACAGGTTGAAGTTGTAAATTACCTGAGATCGTAGTCTCTTTGAATCTAAAGGGCGTGCGTCCCTCGATTCTATGAGGACCGCAACAATGTAAAGACATTTCCATTATTTTGTAATAGGGTATTGTGACGTAAATTTCTCTTTTGAATATGCAAATCACGTTTAGCGACGACCTTTTACAGGAAATATTGAGAAAGTTTGAAAAAATATTAAAATTACAAATGAGCACAGAATAACTGTTTGAATTTGAAGTTTCCCTTACATTTAATTAAGCTTTTTAATTAAGAAGACCTACTTTATTTTTGTAATAAAACATTGTTTATAGCAAAAGAAGGAAAACGAACTGTTTTTATATATTTTTTTACGTCACATTGTCTTCTTGTATAGATTGACTTGCATTTCCCGCGGCTCCGCCCGCGTTCTAAAGACCGGAAACAAAATAGATTTCACATACCGTGTGATTTTTATAGCCGATTTGTATCGGTTAGGTGAGATTTCTCAGAAATTAGATATTTTTCCGCAGTAAAAAGTAACCTATGTATTGATCCGGGTAACCAGCTATCATCATACC
The DNA here is from genome assembly GCA_905231865.2 of Boloria selene. Taxonomy (NCBI): domain Eukaryota; kingdom Metazoa; phylum Arthropoda; class Insecta; order Lepidoptera; family Nymphalidae; genus Boloria; species Boloria selene. The sequence goes on from HG993141.1 coordinate 5,496,369, forward strand.
AAATTTCATACAAATCCGTCTTGTGGTTTTCACATGATATGGTCACAGACAGACAGATAAAAATCCTAAAAACAATAGATTTGACTTCTATATCAATAATAATATCTATTTCAATTAGATTTTCGAAAAAATACTTAATGTACAGATTTGACTCATTTAGAATTTTATTACCTATATGTACCTATAGATCATTGAATAAAATTGATATAATATAGACAGTGCTTACTTAGTGTTATGCTAAAGCTATAAAAGAAAGAGAACTGGTAACATGGTTAGTGAAAGGAGGTGCACCACTATTAAGTAAAATCCACATTTACGTTTAAACTTAGAAATTTGCTCAAAAGTATGATAAATAAGAGGGTAAATAAATAAAATGAAAATTATAAAATTAATATATTTAAGGATAAGAAGCTTAATATTAAGAAGCAGATGCATCACATGTTTTTACATAACTCTGTAACCGATCACAACTGTTGGCTTTATTCTAATCTACCACCTATAACATTAATAAGTAGATATGAAAATCTTAAAAAGTATATTTTGGCCAAACACGCAATAGACCGCTAACGAATCTCAGCACGTACATATATAAGTAGAGGGTATTCCAAGAAAAAGGCAAGACTGTATCATTACCCTTAGCATTTCGGAAAGGACCGATAAGGGAAGGTCATAAGCGTCAACGAGGCTGTAGCTAGTCGTTTGCTAACGATTTACTGTAAGGTCACGTTCCACTAATGTTTGAGTGTCCAGTACCATCCAGTCATTTTGACCGTAAATATTTAAGAGAAACATAAAAATATATTTGTTTTACACCATTATTTCAAATGGATATTTCATAAAAAATATTTAAGCTTAATCAGTGAGAATAAAGGTATAAAGGACCTATTTTTTATTAGATCGTATACAAGTATAATGTATACATTATAATGTCATAGCAAGTGTTAAATTTTTTTTAAAACTACTGATAGATGAACGAACAAGTTACATTATAGTATCACTGCATAGTATAAAACAAAGTCGCTTTCCCTGTCCCTATATCCCTATGTATGCTTAAGTCCTTAAAACTACGCAACGGATTTTGATGCGGTTTTTTTAATAGATAGAGTGATTCAAGGGGAAGGTTTATATGCATAACTAGCGGAACCCGTGGCTTTGCCTGTGTAGTAATATAAGTAGTGGTAGCACAGTGGTGACGCGCTCGTTCGATTACCCGGGTGAAGCGGGTTCAAATCCGGGTATCGCACCTCTAGTATTTTCATATGCGAATCATTTCTAACATAATTACCACTCGTCTTACGGTGAAGGAAAACATCGTGTGGAAAGTTTTCGAAAGACATGTGCATTCCGCCAACCCGCATTAGACCAGCGTGGTGGACTGTGGCCTGATCCCGCTCGTATAGAATGGAGGCCAGCAGTGGGACGTTAAAAAGGACTGAGTTCATACATATACATTACTAATATTAAAGAAATTGTGTATTATAATATGATTACTTGTTTGATTAGGCATAGGTAAAGTGGATAGAGAATTAAGTCGATTATGTGCACGTATAGTATACGTGAACTTCTAATAGTAACTTTCGTATTTGTAAAATCATTAAACCGTGTAGAGTGCAAATAATCTTTATTTTCCGATCTTCGAAGCTTATCTCGTAGCAATATGTTCAAGAGCTATATTCTTTGGTAAATGAAAATGAAATGAAAACATCTTTCAGTTTCTGCTATCGTATATCGCCGAAGTCGATCTAAGACTGAACGCGAACTTTACATGAAACCACTTTAGAATCTCATAATTTTCTATATAGCTCGTACGTAATCACTTTGAACATAAAGAGACCCATTAACAGAATAATCGAATCCAAAATTTGAGTGAATTTTGAATATGATATTTTATAAGCTTTATAAAATATATTAAATCATCTATACTAACGTTATAAAGAGGATAGGTTTGTAAGTAAGTATGGTTGTAACAAATTAGCTCAAAAACTACTGGTCCGATTTTAAAAATTCTTTCACCATTTGAATGCTACATTATCACTGATTAATATAAGTTATTTTAATTGCAAGAAAAAATAAGGATCCCTAACAAAACTACAATAACAGGAGAGGAGGAGTGTTGCAGGCCGCACATTATATATAAAATAGGTCTCCACGCGGCTCAGGAGTACATTAAAGCTGGAGTAATTTTGGAGAATTTTCAACCCAGCGAGTGATCGAATGAAGTTTAGTATCGATTTAAAAAATGAACGCGGGCGAAACCGCGCGTATTGCTAGTCTTTTATAAAAGAATATTGTCAATATACATACGACATTAGTTATTGCCTAAACAATTACAGCTATCACAAAACAACACAATTTGTAGCCGATATATCACTGAATCGCACCTGAACAGTAATAACAAAGAGAAATAACTGTTATACGCCAGTTTTATGGCTCCTCATTGAAACACTTTATGTTCTGCATACCAGTTGTCTGTTTGATTAATAGGTCGTTAGTTTTTGCGGACAAAAACAATTTCAATTGTTTAACCACATACAAGTTACCTACAAAATAAACGCCGCGATGAAACTCTATTCATTCCAATGTTACATCGATCAGTTAAACCACTCGATGGATTTCAAAGAATTTTATATATGTAATAGATTGTACTAGCGGAACCCGCGGCTTCGATCGCGTTTCATATTAATAATAGTCCAACGGTTAGGTTGGTTGGAATCATGGAAGCAAACTTTGTTAATTGATATTGTGTTGTCTAATTAACATTTCGGTCTATCTAACCATTACATAAGCCAGATTATTGTTTTGATTTATATTTTTTGATTGATAAATATTAAACTTTAATACATATTATCCTATTCCAGACTAAGAAAAACCAAAAAAATCTAAAATCATAAAAAAATCCAGCTTTTCTTGAGTTATAAATGGTGTTCCTTTACATGTATAGATTTACTATAGAATGTTTTCATTTACAAATGTCATATTGAATACGTTTACCATCGCCTATAACCTTTATGAAAATAACAGGGCTTACTAAGATGAATACTACGGTTAAAATTAAATTATACTACAAATTTAATCAAACCCATTTATTACATAAATTATATTATTTAAGGTATTATATTATTTAAGGTTTTAAGTTATATTTTAGTATATAAAATTAAAGAACTTAGAACATTAAAGAAACAGGAATGCATAAACAATTATTCCTTTGTTATAAACTAAAAATTCTATCTAGCATCTGGTCCATAAAAAGTTATTTGCAATTAAATTTCAAATTATGCTTCAAGGAGCGTCTCTAAAGTAAAAACAAGATAATTGACAATTTCAATTCATTTCTCGTAGAATACAGAACGAGATTCTTTCAAATTAGTCGATCGTTATTTTATTTGCTTTTATTTTATTTTCTTCGTCATTAAAAATGGTAAAGAAAATTAAATTACTTTAATTAATATCAATATTCTAAAAACTTGTCATATTTTTTTGTAAGGGGGGAATACTGTAGGAACACATTACTAAAGATATGCATACCGTGCACTAGCTAGTAACAATACGTAATGACTTTGAATGCATTATGATCGTCTGACTAGTCATGGGGAAATCAGGTAGCGAACGGTCGCATCCTTATTATTAGTATATACTGTAATCGAACTAATATTGTGAAGTAATATGCATATTATATATCAATCACTTAACTTTTGTTTGCCCCGAACCCCGTGCCTTAAAATACATATATATTAGAAGCAAAAAATGTTATGTAAAACTTCACTTTTTTTAAAATTCATTGGCATGACTAGTCTTTTTATTATTTTACGACTATTAATAATTATACAATAATAAATATTTAAATATTTTAACATTTCTTTGAAATGTTATATAAATATTTTTCCGCACTAAAAAGTATCTTTTAAGTACCCATATCAAGCTATGAAGATATTATTTTTCATGTAAATCTGTCATAGGTTTTCTTGTGAGATGACCACACTATAAATTCGGTCTCTATATCGATAATAAAGATTCTTTCAATAAGATTTTCCAAAAAATATTTAATGTATAGACTCAAGTCTATTTCGAGTAAGCTTTTTTGATTTGCATGGCATTGTACCACCATTTTGGATTTTTATTATTTGTTACTATAGCGGCTATAGAAATACATATTGTGAAAATTTCAACTATTAGTTACTGTTACCAAAGTTTAGTAATTGGGTCCCTTTAGCCCTTTGGATACCTAGAACCCTGAAAATTTCAGCCTGTATGATTTGAATAAACATTTTTATACGACAATCGGGGTTACGACCTTTAGAAAAGTAAGCAATACAATTAAAGTGTATTTGTAGTTGTTACATCCAATTTCTAGATTTGTTATTTTTATAGGAAAATTATTCTTCAATTTGCTTAATAATAAAGTTGTCGTTAATACACATAATAAGTAACTAAAAACGTTGTTTGTGGCTATTACTATCGAAATAACTTTATCAAATATGTAATTATACTCGAAGGTCCCATAAGACCGCCTCAGTATAGTAATTTAAATTTTAATTGAGTTGTTATAAGCTATAATAAGTACAACCTTCGTAACAGAATAATGTTCTCAGACGAAATCATTTTAACTCCACAAATCTAGGTAAGATAGAGATTTACTAGGTCTCTAAATCCAAATGAATTATAGCGTTTCAGTGGTAAATTCTGGCAATTTACTCCACAAGAATACATTTTTAGTATATAAGAAGGGTTTCTTAAAGTTTACTTGAAAGTTTTTTATTTATTTGGCTTATTTTGGAACATGTCAATTTAAAAAAAATCTATACATGCATTTTTGAAATATGGCTAAACATAATAAATCAAATCAACAGTAAGAAATATTAATTTCAAAAATGTACGAAATGTAAAGAAAGAAGAAGGTTACTAGACAGACTTTATTTATTATTTGACGACGCGTTTGGCGCAGTTTGTAGTGAGTAGTGACCCTACTTTCTTACGCCAGCGGTCGCGGGTTCAAGTCCCGCTGGGTGCATTCATTTGTTAAGCTTGGATGATTGTACTCCAGTCATGGGTGTTTATATTTATAATATGTATTTATTTAAACTTATATAATATGTAGTATATCAACTATCTGGTATCCGTAATACAAGCTTCGTAGCTTACCACAGAACTGGATGGCGCTGTGTGTAATATTGTCCCAACATACTTATATTTATACTATATAACAGGTAGATTTACGAAATTTTAGTATATAATAGTCACATCCCTTTTTCGTATATTTCGTTGTAGTATATGTACATAACAACTGAAATCCTACATGCATTGCTTTGTTTCAGACCAGTATAATATTTTCAACATGGTCAGTTACTAATGAGAAGCACCTACGAGTACATGCGTGCTTTATGAATAATTTGCATGGAACAAGCGGTACTGAGCCAAGGTAGTGTTCCGAGAAGCAGAGCTTTAGCATTTAATGGCTTGTCTGAATATTTTATAGCGATGTTATTTGCAAAGCTTAATAAATTTGATAATTTGTCTTGATAATTAAACTACTATTTTTATGTGAGTGTGTAGTGTAGTGAAGCAGTGGTGGTCGTTCGCTTGGATTACCGAGCAAAACGGGTTCAAATCCTCAGTTTTGAACCTGGGAAATTTTCATGTACGAACTATTTCTAACTTGCTTACCACTTGGCTTACAGTAAGGAATAATATCGTGAGGAAACTTGAATGTTTGAAAGAACACTTGGCCATCGTTATAGGCTATAGCCTTATTGAAAGTTAACCTTGCAGTGTGGGGCGTTAAAAAGAGCTGAATAAATATTTATTTTCATGTGAAATGTGTTGTTTATTCACACTGTCTTCGAGGAATTTCGAAAAAATATAATGAAAATTGTTAGATACTCGTAGGTTTCACATCTTTTTCTAAAATCTATATAGATTTATATTGGATATTACGTTACTTATTTTCATCCAATTTATTAACCTTTGAATTTAGTTGGTTGTATACTTCAGGGTATACACGGAACGCACAACCTTTATAAATGAAATACTGACACAGTAATCTTAAGTATTTATTGTAACTTACATGGTAGGTGGGCGAGTGGACCTTATAGCAGGCAGAGCCGGTAATGAAGAATCAAAAGAGAGAAAGAGCCCTTGTCTTACATTCGCTTATATAGGCAAAATCTAACCACAGATAACATAATAGTGAGAAAACTAGACAGTAAATTACATTTAGCCACAGATAATACTTAAACTTTATAGATTATAAATTATACAAAATACAGATAACAAATTAATTACTAAATGCCTTCTAAGGCCTTAACATTGGATTTTGCTTTTTTTATGTGTTCAAACTATACACAAAGTAGCAGTTAGATTTGCCCTGAATACTGTCGAGTGTGCGCTTATAAAAGAGTCTAAATCGAGAACAATAGCCTACAAACAAGTGTAACCTAGGTTTTATTTCCTATTGTATTGTCAATGTAGCGCAGATTTGTCACATTAATGCCACAACAAACAAACTTAGCCACTATATAAAGCGTTCGATGCAATGAAAAATAACACACAGCTTGGCACAAACGTAATGAAGATTTTTATTTTGCCAAATAGTAGCCTATAAAGAAAGCCAACTCTTTTCCGATTCCAATTAACGTTTTTATAGTTTAAAATCTTAAGTTATTGTTGGTAATGTTATTAGTGCAGGAGTTCCCAGAATTAGATCAGACGTTTCTACGATTACCAACTATATCCCCTTTATAATATTAGTGTTCATCTGATATCATTGATTTATTTCAAAGAAGGTACATGAATTGGATTAAACGATAATGATTTTATTAATATATTCTTTAATATTTTTTGAATATTTTTTTCATTATTTTATTCAACTTTTCCTTGGTTTTCTTCTACCTCTACATTTTACACATTAATTTACTTAGTATTGCAGACGATTTTATTAAAATTTATCTTTTATTGACGTCACTTTCAAGGTTCCTCTTGTTTTTCGTTCGTTTCTTATTTTTTCCATTTTCATCAATTCACGCGTCCATCTTAACATTCTCATTTTTGCAACATGCAACTTTTATATCGATAACAATAGGTTTTATAACGAATTTACAGATGTGACACTTCAACATAAGGTTGCTTCAATATTCACTCAATCAAATATCCTCTAACCAAATCTGCTACCTTTAGTATCGCGGCTATGATAAAGCCTGTCAATATTACAAACAAAAGCCTAAAAGATAAACGTAAGTCTATGAGTAACTAAACAGTTAGGATAAGTAAAGGAAAAATTCATTAGCAGGAAATAAGAAACCTCATTATACAGAGGAGCCGTGCTAGGTCTCGTTATCTGCAAATAAAAAGGCTTTTCAGAGGCGGGCTGCGGCCTGAGGTTTAAATATTTAAAGTTGAGCCGCGGAGATAGCTCGTCTAATGTGCTATTAGCCTCGAAGCGAGTATTTGAAAGCGCCAAGCCGGTCTAGTCTGGCGAGCTTCTCAGATTTTTCCTCCTTGCATTATAATATTTATACGTAGGATACCTATATCGAATTTATTTTTGATTATTATAAATTGAATTTTAGGCGAAATCTAAGAGTTCTATAATTTTACAATATACTTGTATAAATATAGATTTATGCTTATATATAGCTTAACAAAATATGTATTTTTTATTATCATCAACTTGGTAATATTCTCTGTATTTTTAACAGAATGTTTTTGCAATTCAGACTGGGCGTATACAGGCTAACAAGCAATCTATTTATACTTGTGTATCAATAATTTTGCTTGCTAAATCCTTGACTTCATAAGCCCGTACCGATAATATCACCTATTTAATTTAGTCATTCAGTCAATATATAATACGTATTTCTCTTTCAGAAAATTAAAAAAAAACTAAAATATTGTATTACGGTCCATCACCTTCGATGTATATAGATATAATATAATTTTATTTCTAGTTTTAAGAATAATACAGTATTTATTTCTTATGAAACAAAAATCAAACTACCTGTTATATAATAAAATTGCCTAACCTAAGTTGTAAAACGCTTTTATGCATAAATAACAGTACAAAAGCAAAGCTATTGACGCTATTACGAGTACGTCATGAACTATGGGCATGTAGTTCGTAAAAAGGTTTCTTTAAGGTATAATATATTCATTTACTATACTTGTCAAAAATATGCTTAGCAGCAAGAGAATATACTAGTGGAACTTTTTAAAGCTACCATTAAAAGCTTTCAATTAATTCTCCTGGCTCCATCAAATAATCTCAATGGCTTCAAATTATTTTTTTTCATTTGAGTTTCACATAAATAAATATACCAAACGCTGCGGCAATTAAAATTACTTTTAAAGATTTTAATTTAAAATGGCTTTTTTCATACAAGAGGCTGATAAAATCGTGATAAAAAGTTATTAAGCACGTTAATCCGATTTTAATGAAACACATGAGAATACCATGAACTTTGAAAACCTACGTTATCGACAAAGTATAATTTTAAAATATATAATAAGAGGAAGGTGAAAAGAGGAGTTTTGTTCCTAATTTATGACATTTTTATATATGGAAACGAGATGGATGTTGTTTATTAAAAACGCTCTGAGGACAATATTATATTTAAAGAGATAACAGATTTGGTATGCCTTTGAATAAAAAACTATTATTATTTTTAATTACTGTGTAATACCTACTGGGAATCAAAGCCCGTGGGCTTTTATTACTATCCATGTTTGTGTATTATGTAACAAAATATGGCAATTTGAAATTAGTTATACGAATATTAGTTATGTACAAAGAATGTCTTAATAAATATTCCATATATATTAATATCCTAACAGAATTGTTAGGTATTCACTGTTTATTCTCTATTATAATTTTAAGCCATCTTTGTTTCAAATAGAACACTATCCATATCGATGAGAAACCCAATGAAAACTGATACCGAATCTGAAATATTTGCGATAGTTTATTTTGACAGTTCATATGATGTTAGGTATTAAATTATTTATATATTATACTAGTCTCTGGGATGATAGAAAAAGATTCGTTACAGACGAGTAAATTAAATTTATTAAAGCATGATTTTCTTTAGGCCAGCAACGCATTTGCAAGCCTTGCGGTGTTGCAGATGTCCATGGGCACTGGTGATCACTGTCCATCAGGTAAGCCTCCTGCCAGTTTGCCCCATTTATCCCATAAAAAACCCTTACTTCATGTTGCGTATATAATATGGATACACAAAAATAAACTAATAAATGAAGTAAAACCGCAAATAGAGATACATTTTTAATAGTATCATTATTATTAGTTATTTATGTTGATGAATTCAACAAGTTCCTCTTTAAGAATATTAAATATAATTACACAAAGAAACAAAGTCGCAAACATTAAAAAATTGAGTAGCTATAATAAGTAAGTTAACAAACAGTTAAGTGAAAAGTAACAAAAAGTTCGTCTAACTGAATGACGGAACTGGCGGTCGTGCCCCGAGGACCACAACAAATTAGTAACTTTGAAATAAATTAACTCATGACTTAAGCGTTTTACTTTATTTTACTTTTATTAAATGACTTCTTCATGTAAATCAGTCACTTGACGTGCCAACAAGAGGGATAAAATCAAGCTGTTTTTTATACCCCTATATAAAAATAAAATTGAATTATCTTCCCGCTAAAATATACCCGCTAATCTTCGAAGTGTTTCTTTGTTGAATAGTCTTTTGGTATTAGTATTTCTTTGTCTGTTTGTAATTTCAAATAAACAGCTTTTCACTAAATGCATATGAAAGTATATACGGTACTTACATGAAATTGAAAACATAAAATTTTTAAAATGTTGTCTGTCTGTCAGTTTGTTCCGCCTAATCTCTGAAACAGATAGACTGATTTTGACGAGAGTTTCGTTCGCAGATCGAAATAACTTAGTACTTATTGGGCATTCGGCAGGGAGCAAGGGACGAACTCGAGCGAAGTTAGGGTGAGAGGCTAGTTTATTAATAGGATAGTGTCACTAGCAATGGATATAATGACGAATGAAATGAATAACCACAGCGTGCGGGGCGGACTCGAGTCGTGAATGTGGCTAAAATGAAATGCATGTAATATTGCGAAATGTAATGCTACTTACATTCGAGTACCCGCATATACTGAATATTTGTACCGACCACCAATGCTCTCATTACTTTAATTTTTGACCTAACCGCGTGTTAAGTACCTATGTGACATATATTATTAAGATATGATTTATGCATAAGCTATTTTTAAAGCAGCTTTAAAGTAAATTATAAAAATTAGTCTACAAAAGTATTTTTTATATAACTGTTAGAAATAAATATTTAGAAATGAAAAATTCTTCTACAATAACGAAATATCAGAACTATTATATTAACGTACATATGTATTTTGTTTTCCGCCTAATCTAAATATTCGTAAATAGGTACTAAATATTCGTAAATACAGGGCAAGTAAGTATGGAATATAATCGAATACTATTTTAACATCTACAGTACCTTTAAAAATGTTAGCTTTAGGTATTAAAGCCCTTTTTAACATTCCACTGCTGACTACTCTCTTAAACGCGGGAGGTTCTAATCGTAGTCCACCCCGCTGGACAAGTGTACGATGGTAAAATTCAAGATCTTCTTAGGTTTTCTGAGACATATAGGTTAAGTCACCATGTTTCCCATCGCTATAAAACAAACGATAAACGATCATATTGAAACTGATAAATAAAAAAACATTTTTGTAGAAAATTAGAGCATTTGTACATTAAATATGTTACCAATCGAATTGTAACAACTCAGCTACCACTGTCTTTAAAACTATGCTATATTTAAATTTTTATGTAAATTAAACCTTTTAAGATATGTAGTAGATCTATCAATATAGAAGTAACTTTCTAACATTCTTTTAATTTGTATTATCCTCGTACCGACTACCAACCGCTGAAAATATTTATTTTACAAATATTCTAGCTTAGAAATAATACGCCCTCGTTTCGACTAAGTCTGAGTGGTTTTAGAACTAATATAAGTTCTTTAAAGTAAGCATCAGCAGCAGCAGCAATATGTGCCCACACCGCTTCTATTACCTACGCATTTAACATAATATTATTCCTTTACTTTTTAATGAAATAAACCGTTAGAATATTAATTCATATAAAACGACATCTAAAGAGCTTTGAAATAAAATGTTAGCCCTAGTAAAATATTATCCATATTCAACAGAAAATATCATTAGGCTTTAAGGCGTAAAAATGTTGTTATGATATTTTTTACTTACCATTGCGAAATACACTGCTTTTTTACAATATAATATAAGTCATCAGTCAGTTAAATAATAGAAAAGTAAATAGAATTTAATGTAACTGACAAATACCAAAACAAACTTGAGTGACTGCAAAATCTTACAATTCAATTTGAAAAACTAACGACTTTTGCTTGCATCGCTTTCATGAGTTTTTAAGTATGTGTTAAAAAGATATGAGTTATTGCGAAAGTACCTTAGGAGAAAGACTTACAATATTAAAGATTTTAAGAAAATCTGTAGGCCTTTTAAAGACCTACAATTTTCTAGTTAAGTATATTTTTGATGTATCGTTTAAGATTTAGCTAGCGTTAGACATGTAAATTTCTAATTTCTAACCACTCTCAGCTCGGGCTTGTCCCTAGATACTATTACGTTTAGTACCTACCTATAGATTTCTTAGAGAGCTTCTTAAAATATCTATTTTACTACAGAATAAAAATATCCTATTTGTTTACTCAGATAACTAAGTATTATTACACACGATTTTATTAATTTCTGGTGACACATTCCCAGAGAGAAAAAATTCGAAAAATATTGCTTCGGATTTTTTCAATAAGATTTTTCCAAAAAATGTAAGTAGGTATATAGGCTCAAAACAGTATACATATTAGGTGCACAATGAACTCTTAGAGTCAGAGACTGTGTAAATGATTCAGATTTCAGAGTAAGTAACTCCTGTAAGGTCATGACGTTCTCTGTAGTACACGTTGAATAAGGTATGAGACTTTGAATATTTCTACACCTCTAAAGATCAACACCTAGTCAGTAAACCTAGATGTGAGAAGTTTTGCTAGTGGTGGTTTTTATACTTTACGTATGTTTTAGTTTTATATACATAATAATAATAAAGACGATTTAATTTTCTACGAAACCCTGTTCTTTATATGAAGCCGATGAATGAAGAAATAATTATGTTGAGAAATCATGTATTACCATGAATATAACAGGAAGATAAAAATAAATATATGGTCAATAAATTTTCATTAACCGTAATATGTAATCAAACAGAATTCAATCTTTAAAAAAGGACAAAAGACAAAAATAACATACAGAATATATTTTGAAATTTTGTACCAATCAATAAAAGCTCAACAATCATAAATCCATTATAATGGCTGATATAAGCTGAGTGCAATGAATCATGTTATAATGTACATTAAATTTACGCTTATCCCATACTTTCTTTACAGAGAATCGATTCCTGTGATTTAACGCTATGACGCATTTTACGGCAGAAGCGGTGAGCCGGCAAATAAGGAATATAAATATATCTTGGCTCTTCACTTCACTTAACATTGATGGTGGTGTTGAAAACGAAAATATTGCTTTTTCCTAAAATTTTCACTCAATTCTTATTTTCTGATGTAATTCTTACTAATATTTGAATGCAAAGAATCATTGAAACATTTTTTGAAAGTAAAGTATACTTTTATTTTAAATCAGTTTTTCAGCCAACCCTTATAACCCTTTATGGAGCAAAAAGTTATTGGGATGGTACAATAAGAAAAAAACTAGACAAAATCCGCTTTTTTAATACTTATAACATAATTCAAAACAAAAATATTTTTTCAGGAATAATATACTAAGTTTTCAGATTGAAGCTTTTTAGATACAAAAACACAATTATACAAAATAAGTTATTGCGAACTTCGTATCTAAAAATGCACAAAATCACTTTAGGGCTCATTACCAATATACAAAAATTAGCTCTAAACTATAAAAAATAGTTAACATGAATAAGAACTTCTGTGAGATCAAAGCTTAAAAGTAAATAAAATAAAATTTTTGACCCGTGATAGATATTTGGTATGCAACTCACGGAAAACCCCAAGGATGAGGCTTATTTTTAATAAACTGCCTTCTTGATCCAGATCAACTGATCTTCCTGTACTTTGAGTAGAGTAAAGGTTTGATTGATAACAAATAAATCCCATCAATTCATCGTAAAATAATCTTTTGAAATATTGATATGGAGTATCAATACCAGTGACTTCTTCCTGAAATAAACTGTCAATACTTGTTTCCCTGTCCACATGCCACATAAACTCTGATGATCTAAAATTAAAATCCATACGTTCTTTTTTTCTTTTCTTCGCTTTGTTTTTCGTTCGCTGAACTTCAACATGAATAAGGACTTGAATAAGGTCTTCTTGCTGTGTGCTTGGTAATGGTACTGATTTGTTGTTTTGGTTTTGAATTTCTGATCTGCGTGAGCGTAGGAGTCTGGGTGCAATTGGTGTCAGAGGAATAAATTGTATTTGGCGTTCTTGGCGACTGTACCGTTTGTGTTGTGTCGGGTGAAGGATTTACTGACACAAAAGAAGGTGAATATGGGATCGTTACACACACGGCTGGTGCATTAGGTAGCCATGAATATTCTTGTGAAGGCGGTGATTTGTGATGGTAAAGAGTCATCACCGCTATCAGATTGATCAAAAATATCCATCATCTCGTTTGGGATATCAGGAGCGACGGACGACAGGTCTAAATCTAACTCAGAATCCTCGGACCCTGAGTCAGCTGGCGGTACCAGGGCCAAGATTCTTGAAAACCTCGAACTTTTCATTTTCTGTAACAAACGTTAAGTATCGTTGTATCTTTTTGGATACAAACAAATAAATTGCAAATTACCAGGAATGACGCCCAGTATCTATTTAGATACATGAGTAATAAAATCGATTTATAGAGGTAAGTCGCAAAGTATCTAATTAGATACAAATACTTTGATCCTCCACTATATGTAAAATAACATAATTTTATAATGAAATAATACTTACTTGTTATAATTGGATCCTTTTCGAACAATATATCAATAAAATATTTACAGTTTATCCACTTTTACTACTAGTTTCAACAAAATTTTAAGAAACGTCCACCATTACTCAGATTCGGCGCGAACCATCTAATTTCTTGCTGTGATTGGAGAGAAATAGATAGTACGCGTGGTGTGACGTATTGCGTTATCGTTTTGTTGTAGATTGATTACTCGGACGGCAAGAGGAGTACGGTCGCGCGACTTTTGAATTTTATGAAATGTGCGTTTAAATGTTTTGTGCATATTTAGATACGAAAATACTTAAAGGGATAAAATGTGTACACAATATTTTACAATACTACTATATCTATAGATACTAGGTATAAGTGGTGTATGTAGACTATACATAAAATTCTTTATTTAGTAGTCTATATATGTCGATATCGATATACGAGTAAAAAATAAAACACAATTTAATAAAAAGGCGAGACGTCTATTAACACATAAACGTTAAATTCCATTAGTATGATGTACACTGTACAGTGTATTAGAATGTCATTTAATGTGGGTATTGTCCTATAATGGAATTAAGATTGGGTTACGATAGTTTTAGTCGGTAAAAATGGTTACCGGTTAAGTATTTGGGAAGATAAACTTCTCATTCGAGTCGAATTGAGGTGCAGATACTTCGAGATATTTCGATAGAAAAGCTAAGTCGACTTTTACGCTATGAAATTCTCATATTTGGTACACGTGAACGAAGTCATAGATACGTATATATTATAAATAATATAATGTCAAGCAAATATTAAGTTAAACCACTTGGTTTTAGATAAGTAATCTTGCTTTTAAGAAAATGGAATTATAACAATGTCACAAAATTTTCACGGGACATATTGTAAGGTTACTGAATGGAAGATTCGATACAAAAAAGTTTTGTGAATGCCATTTCCGCTATTTTCCATAAGACTTGCTAACAATATATTATGGCAAACAACAATTTTGAAACTTTACTCTCAATTTCCCACCGTATTATACTTTCGCTTTCTTCAGAAACCATTTTTCTTTCTCCTTGTTTGTACTATAACGTTTCCGAATCGATCAAACGAACGTGCTTTCCTTATATTTTAAGTTAGCGAGTATTTGTTTTCCTAAACACCGAGAGAATATATCTACTGAAAGTATAATGATAATATAAGTAGTCCTGGGAATTCGGTCATGAGTATGATTTACGATGCATAACTCAAATTTACGTGAAATTTATACGTTAAAACGACTATTAGACTTTAACTCATTGTCAACATTATACTGTGTTTCAGGAAGCTATTAGCAGACAATACAGATAGCCTAATTAATTGCGATGTAATTTTCCTTAATTCACCAGAATTAGACATTCAAACCCAATTTTCGGCCAAGCGCCCATTTTGGTTGCAATTTACGGCTAATTAAACTCTTAAGTGCAGGCCGCTATAACCCACAATCCTCAAAGGTCTCAAAAAGATGAGAATTAAGAATCTGCAATCAAGCAATTATAAGAAGTTTTTATAAAAAAAGTAATGGTTACTATGAATGAACACGAATCGGTTATACAATCTAAGTCCGCGCAGCCGATCATGGAAAGCCATAAATGTAATTTTAGTTTTATCCTTGAATGCGATTTTATACAAAACTAGCTTAATTTCATTTAAATTATGTTTCTTTAAATATTCTCGGTAATCAGAAATTTCAAATTTATAAATACTTTAAATATTAGGTATATAACGCACAAGAATTGGCGCACATAATTTTAATAAATAGTTAGGACACGTGTACACACCTCCTATTCCTCGATACGTCACTTCACTACTAGGTCACAATAAAACACTGACTTACACACTGACACTTTAATTTTATCGAAACTACCAAATGTACACTCAATCGTTCTTCTATACATTCGAACAGAACCAAACCATAGCGCGTTTTAATTAACTACTAACGCCATCTATTATCATAGAACATGTATCAATATTTGTAGAATTATTAGTTGTAATGAAGTAATAATAGATGGCGTTATGAGTTTAATAAATACAGGACAAGACGCTTTAAAAAATTTAATATAATAACTTTTGCAAATAACAAAAGCGTTTTAACATATCGCCCACCATGGACAAAATATGAACAATAGTTAATATTTGTCCATAATAATTTTATAAAGATTAAACTTAATACTAAAAGGTTTACAACAAAGCTATAAGCAAAAGATATACAGAACAAATTATGGCTTATCATTATATAACATAATAATATATAAACTCTAAACAAACATTTAAAAACTGAAACACAATATGAGGCGCAAATGCTGCCCTGAGTTAACATTTTAACCTAAACCCCCTTTTTATATTATTTATTTAGTTACAGGCAAAATACACAATTTTGAAACTGGTCTTTTAATAACAGTTCCCTTATACTTCAAAGATACCACTCGCGTAATTCCGTCCAGGCCTGGATGTTTTTGCTCAATTACACCATAAAGCCAACGAGCTGGCGGCAGATCATCCTCTTTTACTAACACAATGTCTCCTACCTCTGGTTCTGGGTTCTGATAGGCCCATTTGTATCGGTTCATGAACTGTGTCAAATATTCTTGTGCCCAGCGACGCCAGAAATCCTGAACTATACGCTGCGTTAGTTGCCATCTCTTGAGGCTGCTAATGTTAGCCTGCTCGTAATTGAATTCTGGTACAAGTATGAGAGGTTCTCCTATTAAGAAATGACCTGGGGTTAGAGCAAGTTGCTCGTCCTTGTCCAATATTTGAGAGAGAGGACGAGAATTAAGGCAGGCTTCGATTTGACATAGCACTGTCGTCATCTCTTCAAATGTAAGATTGTTGTTGCCAATAACTCTCCTGAGATGGTATTTAGTGGATTTTATACCAGCCTCCCACAACCCACCAAAATTTGGAGCGTGGGGTGGTATAAAATGCCATGTGGTGCCATTTTCCGCCAACCATTCTCCAATTTCCTTTTTTGCACAAGACCTTTCCGCTACAAAAAGCTCTTTCAATTCTTTTGCAGCGCCGACAAAGTTAGTTCCATTGTCGCTGTATAAATCAGCACAATGACCACGTCTAGCGACAAAACGCTTGAATGCTGCTAAAAATCCTTTGGATGTCATATCACTTACCACTTCTAGATGAATGGCTCGAGTAGCCATGCACACAAAAAGACTAATATAGCCCTTATAAGCGTGATGACCCCTACCTTTGGAAGTCCTGATATTAATCGGTCCTGCATAGTCGACTCCACTTTGGTAAAAAGGCCGATTAGGAGTTACTCTGGCCTTTGGTAGCTGACCCATCAGTTGTTCTGTTATTCGAGCTGCATGTCGAATGCATGTTATACAATTTCGTATAAAAAATTTAGTTCGATTCTTAGCATCAAGAACCCAGTACTTGGATCTTAAATAATTTACCATTACCTGTGACCCCCCGTGTAAAGTCTTTTCGTGAGTATCTGCAATGAGCAAATCAGTAAAATGAGACTTTGCTGGTATAATGATAGGGTGTTTCCTATTCTCACTAATTTCAGCTATTGCTAGACGCCCCCCAACTCGAAGAATTCCATCATGATCAACGAATGGATTAAGTGCGGTAAGTACACTTTTCTTTTCCACTTTTCCTTTCTCTAATAAATCTTTGATATCTTTACTGAAATATTTGGTTTGACATTGTTTTATACATACTATTAATGCTTCATTTAACTCCTTTGCCGTTAACCAAGAAGGAAATGGTGTACATTTTTTCTTTAAATAAAGAAACCTTCTGCAATAAGCAATTACCCTAACTAACTTCCTTAACGACGAAAATTTAGTCCAGACGGTAAACTCATCATCCTTTATTATTATATAATTGCTTGTATTTTTTCGTTTTTCTTCCAATATTGTGGTGTATTCTTTATTTTTACTATAGTCAATTTCCTTACTTTTCAGCCAATTGGGACCTTCCTTCCACAACTGGCAGGTAAGTAATTCTTTGGATTTTAACCCTCGTGAGGCGCAGTCTGCAGGATTTTCGGTTGATTTTACGTGATGCCATCGAGTGCTATCTATCACTGATAAAATCTCAGACACCTTTCACCTTTATCAATGTTTAACACTTCTGAAACTTCCTTTAGTATTTTCGACAACAAGACTGCACCACAAAGTTCAAGGCGAGGTATTGATATTTGTTTTACTGGTGCCACTTTAGTTTTTGCTGTCACTAGGTGAGTATGAATTAAACCATTTTTATCTAGAACACGAATATATACAACAGCAGCGTATGCAACATTCGACGCATCACTGAATCCATGTAGCTGCAAATTATCGCCACGATACACCTGCACCCATCTCGGAATACGGAGTTGCACCAACTCTTCGAGCTCACTACGGTAAGTACACCATTCATTTAATAACGAAGATGGAAGCTCTTCATCCCAATCAATTCCCAATAGCCAAATCTTTTGAATTAGTATTTTTGCCTTTACTATTGCAGGTGCCAGCCAGCCTAATGGATCATACAACATTGAAATGTGAGAAATAACGTTTCTTTTAGTTACAGGTATTTTTAATGGAGGCAACTTTACCGTGTACACAAAGTCATCAGTTATTTTACACCAGGTAAGTCCTAATATTTTAGTTTCCTTATCAAGTTTCAATTCTAAATCTTCTACCTTTTCGGTATTCTTAATGTGCTTTAATAACTGATCACAATTGCTTCTCCATTTCTGTAGCTGAAATCCTCCTTTTGATAATAATTGCGTCATTTGCTTGTAAATTTCAATCCCTTCAGATACCGTTTGACAACCAGTCATCATATCATCCATATAAAAATCTTGTAAAGTTATGTCTTTGGCAATAGGGAAATGGTGGCCCTCATCATAAGCAATCTGGTGAAGGGTCCTGACTGCCAAATATGGAGCTGCAGCTGTACCAAATGTGACTCTCAGCAGACGCAAATGCTGCACGGAGTTATCCTTTCGCCATATTAGTCTCTGATAATCTACATCTTCATTAGAAACGAGTATTTGTCTATACATTTTTACAATATCTGCTACCATGCCGATGGGATGCAATCGCCATCGCATAATCGTATGACGAAGATCGGCCTGCAGATTCGGCCCGATCATCAACTCGTTGTTTAAAGAGACACCATTTTTACCCAAACATGAAGCATCAAATACAACTCTAACCTTGCTAGTTGGCTTGTCGTTTCTCACCACAGCGTGGTGAGGAAGATATACCACATCAGACTTATTGCACTCTTCTGGTGGAATAACTTCCATGTGTCCCAACTCTAGATATTCATTTATCACTGCTGAATACTCTTTTTTTAACTCTAGGTCTTTGGTAAGACGCTTCTCTAAGCTAAGAAATCTTCGTAATGCGATATCCTTTGTGCGGCCTTTCACGCATTCTGGTGTGGTCGTCTTGAACGGTAATTTTACTATATACCGACCCGTGGCATCTCTTTGGGTAGTTGTTTTATATAACTCTTCACATTGTAGTTCTTCTTCAGTCAACAGTTTTTTGGATGTTGCGGGTTCTTCTATTTCCCAGAATCTTTTCAATAAGTAATTTGGATCTCCTTGTAGTGTCAAATAGTTAAGGGTTACGTTGTTAGTTCCTTGAACTTCACCTGATAATATCCAGCCAAACTCCGTATTTTGAGCAATAAGAGAATTCAGAGGACCCTTGTAAAGTCCTTGTTTGAGGACTTTGCTATACAGAGAGGAACTTAACAAAATATCTATTTTCCCCGGTGTATCCCAAGTAGAGTCTGCTAAATTGTACTGTTTCAGCTCAGCCCACAAAGGAAACTTTATGTTTTGTGTAGGCTGAACCGATGTTAACTTTTTCTGGACGTGAGCCTTAACAGACACAGTGAAATTAGGGTTGTGTATAGACTGTAATTTTAGATAAACCATATACTTCGACGTTAATGCACAACCCTTATTATCTTCTCCTAGCCTTAGCGACGTATTGTAGCAAGTGTACCTCTTTACACCTAAAAGCTGTACCGCTGACTCTGTAATATACGAAGCTTGCGAACATTGATCAAGCAAAGCTCGCAAAATGACCTCATTACCGGTATCAGACGTGACTTTCACTAAGGCTGTTGGTAGCAAATCATAACCGCCAGAAGTAGCTGCATAATTTGTTACCGTACTTAAACATTCTTCTGAGTTATCAACTGATTGGTTATTTCCTACTTCGAAATCAGTTGATTTTGACGTATCTTCGGAATGGAGTAAAGTGTGATGTTTTCTTGTACATACCTGACATCTTGCCGGTACGCGACAGACATAAACTGCGTGGCCTGATGTTAAGCAATTAAAGCATAATCCATTGGACTGGACAAAATTACGACGTGTGGCGACATCTTTAGTATTAAAATCTTTACAATGTACTAGTTTGTGATTAGACTTACAAAATAAACACGCTACTGTTCTTACATGTAATGTTTTAACTGGGACATTATTTTTGTTATTGCTGTTTTTATCATTTTTACTGTCTAAAAATTCAAGAGAACGAAACCTTTGTTCTAAAAACTTTTTAAATTGGGCTAAAGTTGGCAGATCTTCGGATATGTCACAAATCATAGCCTCCCACAGTTTCCGTGACTCTGTATCTAACTTTAAACTCAAAATGTGGATTACAATAATGTCCCATGTGTCTATATTTATCCCTAAATTTTGTAGAGAAGTTAAACAATCGCTGCTCGTATCCAGTAATTCTTTAAGAGCTGTTGCCGATTCAGCATTGACGTTCTTTTGGCTAAAAAATCGTTTAAGAATAGAATTAGCTAATGTTAGTTATAGTTGCTCAATTGAATCTTTTTAATTATATTAGTATCTCAATTGATTATTGTTCATCACTTACAGATCATATTAATTCTTCATATTTTGTTAATTATAATATTTTATAATATTAGTTTGCTGTTCATTATTTATATTTTATTATTTACAACTTTATAATATTAATACAGATATGAGTTTGTAACATTTTAAATATTAATGTTTTAAAAGTATTGTCATCCACCGTGGGGTAATTCGTAATGTGTATCCGTATGAGATAGATGGCGACACATTATACCCAATGGTGGGGACATAATGTTTAAATAGTTGTGATATTCATTTTGTAGGGCATTCTGTAAAAGTAACAAATAAAAGTGGAATTGCTGACACTCGTTGTTTTACTTTTAAAATTATTAATAACAGTCAGAAGTGTTCGAATTTAATTGTTATATTAATACCACGTGCCAGTATAGACCGCTAGCATATCCAATTAAGAATTATGTCTAGCGACTCGGAGGACGAAGTACGGGCTCCACCGCCACCAAAAAGGCCCCGTAGAACACGTAACCCACGACGTCCGAATAATGGTGAACGACTAAACCGATTGGAGGAAATGTTGGAAAAATTAATCAATCAACGCAATTCAATAATACCCCCATGTGGAAACGACACAGAATTAGTAACAAGTGCTCCACCTCAACAAGAGCATAATCCTCAAAACGTCAGAATTACAGCAGGTAATCAAAATATTGATATTTTTGCTTCACATACGCCCCAGCAAACTACCCTCAAAGATTCATGTCCAGTGCCCGCTACATCTAATCATGGCGATATTTCTTGTTTAACATCTGACCCAGTCAGCATTAATGAACAAATACCCTCAACCTCAGGGGCAATAAACGAAAGCCTATCGGCTGTATCACAAAGCTATATACCTATTGTAGACTGCAAAAATACTATGAGATTTATAGGAAAGCCGGAAAACGTTCCAAAATTTGATGGATGTACTAATACTTTGTCTGTTCACGCATGGTTACATCGATTGGAGTCCCTGGCGAGAATATACGGCTGGGATGAGAAAACGTTAATCTACCACATGACCGGCAACCTGGAAGGCAACGCATTACTATGGTTTGGTCATCAAGAGGACATAGATATCAGCTGGCAAGATTGGAAGAAGCTGCTTGTGGACTACTTTCCCGCTAATCGTGGGCTCGCTGCAAAGCTACACGATTTCGTCGCTACTACTAAACGTCGAGAAGAACCGGTATTAGATTTTTATTATAAGAAATTAGCAATAGGTAAATCTTGTAGTTTAAGTGATCATTTGATATGTGACGTAATCATATATACATTAGGAGACCCTTTGTTAAAGGCGGGAGCTCGTGGTGCAGGTTGTAGAGATACGCGTTCCCTTTTAGGTTATTTAAAAGACGCCGCTGTTGACCCCTTACCATCCCGATCAGAAAATTATCTTATTAACAAAGACTTTAATAGAAATAAATGTTTTTTATGTGGTCGTAGAGGTCACGTTTCAACAATGTGTAATGATAGCTTACGTTGTAAGAACTGTAATAAATTAGGTCATAAAGTGGATAGTTGTCGATTCTTAAAAAAATGTGATCATTGTGGAAAAGTAGGTCACGAGCGTTCGGATTGTTATAGTTTAAAAAATTCAGATACCTCCAAGACATCAAATATAAAAACAAATTCTAAAACAGAAGAGAAAAAATCTAAACTATTTCATATTCATCCTATTGATATAGGTGACCGTAAATATCATAAGACTGTCATTGCAAACGGTATTGAACTAAGCGCGTACATCGATTTAGGTAGTGCTTGTAATACTATTACATTATCGGCGGCAAATAAAATTAACTTATCGTATAATACTCAATGTAAAACTAGTATAAAAGGGTATGGAGGTCAAGTTATAACACCAAAAGGTGAAAGCTCATTAAAATTGAGTATAGATGGAGTTAGTGCTAACACGCCAGTTTTAGTGGTTAGTAACGATCTTCAAGAAACTGATATGATAGTAGGTCGTGCTTTTAGTGAGTTACCAGGTATATGTTTAATCAAAACAAGCGATGACCTCACTTTTTCCAAAAATATTAATAACCTAAGTAAAGAACTTCCATTTTTTAATAATGAAGAGGTTTCATTGTTAAAAATTAAATTGATAGTTCCTCATGACACAGTGTTACTTCATGGCTTAAATAGAATAATGATTTGTACAGACGAAATTACAGACACAGACAGCATACACATAAAACGTTCGGAACATAGGTCGTTTGGTAAAGAAATAGATATTCCTGAACAAATTACAAAAATTCACGGAAATATAGGTTATATAAATGTAGTAAATTTACAATATCAGTCACTCATGCTCTATTCCACAAACTGTATAGGTCGTGGTTTGCCTATGGAACATAGAATAAATCTTGACACTGATTTAAGAGACGACAATATCATGAATCTCGATAATTTGTTGCGAAAATTTAGCCATTGTTTTGATGATCATACAAGGGTAGGCGAATGTGATTTAGAGATGAAAATAGAATTGACTACAGAAGTACCATTTTATCATCGTCCATATCGAATGTCGTTAAAAGAACAAGAAATCACTCGCGGTATTATACAGGATTTAATTGAAAAAGACATAATCGAACACAGTAATTCGCCTTATGCGAGTCCAGTAATACTTGTCCCAAAAAAATCGGGCGAGTATAGAATGTGCGTTGATTATCGACAGTTAAATAAAATCACGAAAAAAGATCGTTATCCACTTCCAATTATACAAGACCAGTTAGATAGGCTTAGTGGGGAAAAATGGTTTTCAAAATTAGATTTAGCTGCTGGTTATCATCAGATAAAAGTGCACCCTGACAGTCGTAAATATACCGCTTTTGTAACACCATTTGGCCAATTTCATTATAAAAGAATGCCTTTTGGCTTAGCCAACGCACCATCCATATTTCAGCGGAATATGAATCTTATGCTAAATAAATATAGATTTCAATTTGCAGCCTCGTTTATCGATGATATTCTGTTGTTTTCCAAAACTATTTCGGAGGCCTTTAAACATTTAGAATTAATATTAAGTTTAATTAGTGAATCTGGGATGGTATTACGTCGGAATAAATGTTCATTTTTTAAAAACGAGTATTGAGTATCTAGGACATGTCATAACTAGTGGTGAGATTCGTCCATCCCCTGATAAAGTAAAAGCACTTAATGAATTTGCAAAACCAACGAATGTTCACGATTTAAGACGTTTCATAGGCTTAGCTAGTTACTTTAGAAAATTTATTATATCTTTTGCTAATAGGATACGCCCTTTAACAATGTTACTAAAATCTAATCAAGTATGGCACTGGGGGGATGAGCAACAAAAATCATTCGAGGACATCAAAACTGTTTTAGTATCTGAGCCAGTTCTTGCAATATTCAATCCTGAATTTGAGACCGAATTACATACAGACGCGTCAGGTCACGGCGTTGGCGGTATATTGTTTCAAAAACAGTTAAACGGTGAATTAAAACCCGTGGCTTATTTTAGTAAGCAGAATACAAATGTAGAACAAAAATATCATTCGTATGAGCTGGAAGCAATGGCCGTTGTTTTAAGTATAAGAAAATTTCGTGTTTATCTGTTAGGACGACACTTTAAAGTTTTTACAGATTGTCAAGCTTTAAGTAGTACATGGACAAAAAAAGATATGTTGCCAAGGATAGGGCGGTGGTGGCTAGAGTTACAAAGCTTTGATTTCGAAGTACATTATCGGCCGGGTGTACGAATGCAGCACGTGGATGCATTAAGCCGTAATGCCCTACCTTTGCAACATATTAGTGAGGAAAATTGGGTAGTAGCTGTTCAGAAGGATGATTTAAAGATACAAAACATAATAGTAAATATTAAAAAACCAGAATATAAAGAGATCTATATATTAAAAGACGATATTCTACATAGAAAGATAGGAGATGAGTATAAAATTGTTATACCAAAATCTGTACGTTGGAGAATTGCTAAAATATTTCACGATGACAATGGTCACATGAGCGAAAATAAAGTTATTGAGTTAGTTCAGCGCCAATACTGGTTTGAAAAGCTTAGGCGTTTTATAACGAAATATGTCAGAGCGTGTATATCGTGTCAATTTTCTAAAAAACCTTCAGGCATACAACGCGGTTTTATTTATCCTATTGACAAAGGTAATATTCCGTGGCATACTTGGCACCTTGACCATTTAGGCCCCTTTTGTATATCTAAAAATAAGAATAGTCACTTATTGGTAATTGTAGATGGTTTTAGTAAATTTGTTTGGTTACAACCTGTACCTAATACTTGCACATATCATGTCATAACTACTATAGATTTTCTTATTCGTGTCTTTGGCTTACCTACGCGAATTATAACAGACCGTGGTAAGGCTTTTACTAGTCAAGAATTTAGAAATTATACTATTTCCAAGCAAATTAAACATATATTGAATGCGGTTGCCTGTCCTCGAGCGAACGGGCAAGTCGAACGCTTTAATCGCACAATTTTACAGTCTTTAATCGCTTATACAGGAGAGAATGATAATGAATGGGAGCAGTATGTTCCTCTAGTAGAAAAAGGTATCAATACTTCTATAAATAGTACCACTCAAAAGTGTCCTTATGAATTATTATATGGCTTTAAGCCGCGGTTTGAAATAGATCTTATTCGTATACCTTCCCAGCCCTCAGATTTATCTGAACTGCGAGCTCAAGCCCAAACTAGTAATAAAAATGTATCTAATAAATGTAAAGAACGATATGACAAGAATAGAATTCCTAGTTTAAAATATAAAATTGGTGATCTTGTTCAGGTTCAAAGAAGGATAATTAAAAAAGGTTTAACTAGTGGAAAACTTGTTGATAAATATGCTGGTCCGTATAAGATTGTAAAAGTGTATGATAACGATCGTTACAGAGTAGTATCTCTAAATAGAAGAGGTAGAAAATATAATAATGTAATAGCTGCAGATAAAATGAAAAAATTCTTAGTCCAATCCCTGACTGACGAAGAGAGTGACAAAAGTGATTAATTAATTAATTTTGCAGTTAATGTGTTTAATTAAATATAGAAGTGTAGTAATTAAAACTATGTGAGGCTTATTATTTAAATTTAATTTTAATGTTAATGTTTTTAAGAATGTTCGATTTATTTGCAGTTAATGTGTTTTTAAATATAGAAGTGTAGTAATTAAAACTATGTGAGGCTTATTATTTAAATTTAATTTTAATGTTAATGTTTTTAAGAATGTTCGATTTATTTGCAGTTAATGTGTTTAATTAAATATAGAAGTGTAGTGATTAAAATTATGTGAGGCTTATTATTTAAATTTAATTTTAATGTTAATGTTTTTAAGAATGTTCGATTTATTTGCAGTTAATGTGTTTAATTAAATATAGAAGTGTAGTGATTAAAATTATGTGAGGCTTATTATTTAAATTTAATTTTAATGTTAATGTTTTTTTTTTAAATAATAATTATATAGGTATTATGTTATAGAGGCGTAGTTATTAGAATAGTGTGAAGCTTATTATTATTTAAATTTGATTTTCATTAATTGAGGTGCACACATAAGTGTTTAATAATTATTGAATATGAATATATGAAAAATTGAATATAATATATATTTTTGTTTTATTACTTTTAGTTGCGTAAAATTAGAAATTGTTTACCAGGTGTATTTAGCGACTATATTGGTGTGTCCGATAGTCGTATAGAAATTACTAGACTGGTGTGTCCGCTAGTAATTATTTGGATGACTATCTTGGTGTGTCCGTTAGTCATATAATAAGTAGAAAGTAGATACTAGCCTGGTGTGTCCGGTGGTATCTAATTGTAAGACTATCTTGGTGTGTCCGATTGTCTTGACATTATAAAATAAAGAAAGAAAAAAAAAAATAACTAAAGCATTCAATGTGCATGTCAAAATAAACATAATATATGTGTACAGCTATTACGAGGGCGTAATCTAACTATCAAGACGGCCGACTGGTTTAATCAAAAGTTTACACTAAGAGTTTTATTTTCTATCATTGTTACTGTGTTAAGCTGACATTAAAAAAAAATTTAAAAAAAAAAGAATAAAAAAGAATTAAATAAATAAAATAAAAATAAAAAAAGAATTAAGTAAAATGTATTTGTGCTATAATAGGTAATTCTTAATTATTAAAATTGGATATTTCAGTAAGCTGTAAAATTACGAGGTCGTAATGTGTAAATCAGGAAAGGCCGAGTGTTAGTTATAGTTGCTCAATTGAATCTTTTTAATTATATTAGTATCTCAATTGATTATTGTTTATCACTTACAGATCATATTAATTCTTCATATTTTGTTAATTATAATATTTTATAATATTAGTTTGCTGTTCATTATTTATATTTTATTATTTACAACTTTATAATATTAATACAGATATGAGTTTGTAACATTTTAAATATTAATGTTTTAAAAGTATTGTCATCCACCGTGGGGTAATTCGTAATGTGTATCCGTATGAGATAGATGGCGACACATTATACCCAATGGTGGGGACATAATGTTTAAATAGTTGTGATATTCATTTTGTAGGGCATTCTGTAAAAGTAACAAATAAAAGTGGAATTGCTGACACTCGTTGTTTTACTTTTAAAATTATTAATAACACTAAATATTTTTTATTATTATACCGATTGTTTAACTGCTCCCAGCAAGTCTTATAATTAGCGCTACTAATGTTTACATTTCGCAGTAATTGTTCCGCTTCTCCTGATAGATGCCCTTTAAGATACTGGAGGCGTTGGACATCATCCAGTTGATTGTTGTTATGTATCAGAGATATAAAAAGATCTCGGAAGCTGACCCACTCCAAGTATTGACCAGAGAACGTTGGCAATGTAATTTTTGGTAACTTAACATTAGTAGTGTTGCAATGTTGAGACGTAATTATATCTGAGTGATGTGGAGATTTTTCATTCAAACTGGCAAGTGCTACTTTTAATTCGGTTTTATACTCTAAATAAATATCTTCAGTTGTATCATAGACGTCTGTTTGATAATATGAAGATTTATTATATTCTCCTTCTTTTACCTCAGTCAAAATCAACCTGTGATTATTTACGAATGCATTCCACTGTTGCTCTAATGAGTCCAATCGCACCTCAAGATACGCTTTATTAATTCGTTCCTTTGGGGACTTTTTAAAATTAGACCTTGCCTTTGCTATGTTTTTATAAGTTTCCGCCTGAATCCTGCTATAAGTTTCCATTTTTTAACTTATGAAAAGTTTAAAATAATAAATTGTACTCACAGTTTTTTTTTTTACACTTATAACGGTCACCACACATACGTTGTCACTTGTCACCAAACGTCGCTTCTTGTCCGTTTCGTACGTGTCCGTTGTCCGTTGTGTCCGCCGCGTTCCAGACGTGTCGTCGCTGCTTTTCAGGATCCGGAGCTTTCCAGCTAGCAGATGTCACTGGAAAGGTGCGCCCCGAGCAGCGATCCACTGCCCATAGGTGCGCTGATGAACGCAAAAAAACGCCTCCAAGATCCGGCTCGAAGGACCATGTACACACCTCCTATTCCTCGATACGTCACTTCACTACTAGGTCACAATAAAACACTGACTTACACACTGACACTTTAATTTTATCGAAACTACCAAATGTACACTCAATCGTTCTTCTATACATTCGAACAGAACCAAACCATAGCGCGTTTTAATTAACTACTAACGCCATCTATTATCATAGAACATGTATCAATATTTGTAGAATTATTAGTTGTAATGAAGTAATAATAGATGGCGTTATGAGTTTAATAAATACAGGACAAGACGCTTTAAAAAATTTAATATAATAACTTTTGCAAATAACAAAAGCGTTTTAACAACACGACTGATTTGAACAAGACACAGAATCTACAAGCTTTACCTACTGCTCTCCAAATCTTAAGGAACACACACTTGACAAAAACCAATAACAATATAGCTTTTCTTATTTCGCCACGCAAGGTCTTCACAAGTAAATATTATACGCCCTCGTAAGTTTGCAAGAAACTACATCGTAGCATTTCTCATGAAATATGAAGGTGAATGTTGTAATAGTTATGTATATTTATGCCGAGGTGTCGGCGCAGAGAACGCTTTAGTAAGATTATACTATGTTCACAATGTCCTTTGAAAATTATTACATAGCTACTGGATATGGAAATATATACATTATATTATATATATTATACATACACAAAATGTGTACTAAATAATAGATAGGTAAAAAAATTACAAAAAAAATCCTTTATGCTTCTTTTTTTTTCATACTCTTTTTTAATTATATCATAAGTATCTTTTTACTTTATAAACATAATTTTACGGATTACATACTTATGTCGCTTATCCCACGTTCTCGATGTGTCTGTATGTACAATTTCATAGTTACAATTGCACCGCTAGGTTTATCCGTGGTTCTAAACCAAAATATAATCATGTCTTCAGATTCATATTAATATTGTTATTATAATTATTATTCCTACCGTTCATTTCGGAACGTAGGCCTCTACCAACGAGCGCCAATATATTCAATAATAATAACTTCTCAGTCTTAAACTGTTCGCCATCATGTTTAAGTCATCGGGCCATCTCATATTCTTTTGCATAATACTACTATATTATATTATACTATATGTACTCGTAGCTGCAATTTGGTTTAGTGTTTGTCGACCGTAGTCGTAGTCGTCAGTCGTAGTCAGAAATAGTATATTGCAAATGAGATGTTTGAGCTCTCTTATTAATATTATTTAAAATAAAATATACCTATAAAGTTTTTAAAATTCACAACTCAAATTATAATATTGATAGAACTGTAAATGATCGGGGCCGAAAATGGCTATGACAGCTGTTATGATATTAAATTCGAATTTCTGATACTAAATTTCGAACAAACAGTTTCGTCTGTTCTTTGATAAATAAAATCTGCTGGTAATATTGAACTAAATAGCAATATTACATTTTCATTTCATTTGAGCCTGTACTGTACTATATACGTACTAATTTTATAAGTATAAAAAATAATCTGACAGTGATTAACTGTTATATAGACATTTTTTTAGATGTATTCAGCCCTTTTTTTAACATTCCACAGCTGGGCACTTCCTTTCAACACGAGGGTGCTGGCGGACTTCACATGTCTTTCAAAAACTTGCTTATTAGTTATTTTAGACATGCAGGTTTTCTCACAAAATTTTTATTCACCACTCAGATCAAGTAAAAAACCTGACCTTTATCTAACCTTTTTTACTTGATCTGAGATTCACCATAAGTCAACTGGTAATCATGTTAGAAATAATTTGCACATGAAAATATCAGAGGTGCTAGACCCGGATTAGAACCCGCATCACTCGGGTATGCGAGCGAGCGCGTTACATTAGATGGTAAATATATTATTTTATTATTTCACAGCTACGAAACTACTAAAATAATAAATAGTTGAAACACTCCAACAAAAATATGATTCAAACGAGTAGAAAAGAGGTGAGAACAATATTTTATCTTTATCTATCTAGAAGATCTAAGAATCTCTCTTACATCTATCGTGTATACTCTAAGGGACGAACCGCGATGCGAGGGTGAGTCGCTAGTTAGTAATAAAATCTTTGTTCGTAAAATTTTACTGTCGTAAAATGTTTTGTTGCTTGTGTAATTTATAACATAAAATACATTAATGCAATAAAACATATACGAAAATATTACTTTTGTCAATTGTAACTACTTTTATCTAGACGTAGTGAACTAAAGCTTTTCACGGGATGAATTGTATACCTGCATGCAAAAAAACCTGCGAATACGATAAAAAATACTTCTATAAATTAGGCTATTTATTCAGCATTCTAAAATATATATTTTTAGAACTTATATTTAGGGAATTTACAAATCTACGATAACGAAGCAAATTGTATGAAAATATTCTCAATATTCAGCAGTTAGTAGCCTGCAGTAGCCAAATCTTATGTGATGCGTTTGTAATATTTTATCAACATGAGATTTTCTATTTCGGTTTTTAATTAATCGCATTAGAATTCATAGAATTTACACGCTGAAGTGGAAGTGGACTGTTCATGTCTCCAGGCGTATTGATGGCCGATGGAGCCGACACTTGTTAGAGTGGAGACCATGTTAAGGCAAATGTAGTAGGATGTCCTGCGGCAATGTGGACTGAGGATTTGAAAAAGGTGGCAGGTATGGGATTGATTTCTTCTACAAGTAAGACGGCAATAAGCTGAAAAAAATATAATTCATATATTCTGCATTTTAGTATTAAAAAATTATAATATTATGAACAACTTATATACTTTATAATTTATCCTATGTAAATCATTGGAATAACGTGATAATTTTCGTGAAGGCTTTTTTTATATTCAAATCATTCAATACATATTTATATTTTTACCGTTTATAATATAATATTTTGAATTCATTCGGTTATGTGGGTGTTATCAGATTTCTAGCTTATTTCTTGCTCTCTTTAGCATACTTATTACATTAATTTACTAACCGATTATAAAAACAACTAGTTACTTGTTTTAACTGATTTCTTGTATGTATTTAGTCCAATATCCTTTGTTATCGATTTTGACATAGTTTTATTTATTAAAAC
This sequence comes from Boloria selene, assembly GCA_905231865.2. Lineage (NCBI taxonomy): Eukaryota > Metazoa > Arthropoda > Insecta > Lepidoptera > Nymphalidae > Boloria > Boloria selene. The sequence goes on from HG993141.1 coordinate 5,527,901, forward strand.
GTAAAGTAGTGTTTTTTTTAATACTAGGATTTCTGAGTAAAATTATTGTGCTTAAATAATAAAATATTGGTCAAAACATTAATATCTAATGTTATTTTTCTTTCGATATTTTTAACTACAAATAAATTTTATTTCGTTCTCTGTTTAACTAATTATTCGACACTCAGCCGCAACCAGGCCACGACCCTCTCAGAAGTAAGCGCTGACTGAATTGTTGCCATAGCTAATATGCACAAAACAGCTTAATCAATACACTCTGCTTTTTATGACACAGTAAAAAAATTTTTTCTTGCATCAGAAATTCTTTTAATTTTCCCTTAGGTAAAATTAATGTTTATATTTACGCAATGACGCTTGTGAGACAGAGAACAGAGAGTGGTTAGCGCGTTGCTTCACTTTTGTTCATTCATGCCTTTTTCTTGGCTTTTAAAGTAGTATTAAAAACTTGGTCTTTAAAAGTCCTCCAAGATCCTATTTCACCTTTCTTCTTCTACAGAATATTATCTAGGCCTTCTTTGGACGTTCATTTTCTACGTGTCCAAACCATCTAAGCACACTTTCTAGTCAGTTAAGCTAACTCGAACTCGTCAGTCTGGACTGACTAGGTGAAATCACACAGCCATCTTCCAATCTCTTCATAGTAGATTTAGATAAACTGAACTTGCCCGTGTCGGCAAGCCAGGCGTTTTATAAACATATAAAGAGGTAAAATAAGTTATTTAAAGTTCTAATAATTAATACAATAGAGTCACGTCAGGGGGCACGGCAGTGACCCCGAAAAGTCAAGCAAAAAGGGCATGGCAGCTCCAGTCTTTTGTCGAAGCTATTCATAGCATATTCCATCCCTCGTAATTTATATTATTCCAAAACCTAGTAACTTAAATATTAATACGATATAATTAATCATGTCGTAAAAGCCACCTTTAGCTCTTTTTATTCGTAGTTTATATCAAACACTACATAATTATTACTGGTATTTTATTATTAAAATCATGGAAATCTTCTTACATGAAGCGCTTTATTTGAATAAAATGTGCGTACATTTAGAAAATGTTTATTGTTTATGAAATCGTAAGAAATTACTTGAAATAATATAAGAACAATAATCGTAAAAAAATGAAAATATCTTTGTAAGTAGTTAAAAGCAATGGCCAATAGGTATAATAAAAAGAAATTTTCGTAAAAGAAAACTTTCCAGGCAATTGAATAGAAGACGTGCTGAAGATATTAGATTAGATATAATTATAATATAAACTAGCGACTCACCCTCACTTCGCTCTGGTTCGTTTGTAAATCTAGCGCAAGCGAAACCGCGGGTCCCGCTAGTGTACATATAGTTATACATATATAGTTACACATATATACATAGAAGTTATTCATATAAACCTTCCTCTTGAATCACTCAATTAAAAAAATGCCTTCAAAACCGTTGCGTAGTTTTAAAGATCAAAGCATACATTGGGTCAGACAGACAGCAGGAAGCGACTTTGTTTTATACTAAGTAGTGATTAATATACGAGTATATGTAAATATGTATGTACGCCGTTTTAATAAAAGCGTATAACACAATACGGAATGTGTATGAATAAGCGTATGTTGGTTAATTATTTACAGTTTTTGATAAAATTTGGTATGCATACAATGCAAAAGCTAACAATTAATATAAAAATCTAATATCTACAATATAGATAAATCACTGTTCGTTAGTGTCGCTAAAGCTCGAAAGTGGCTGGGCAGATTTGAATAATCCTTTTTTGTTATGTTAAAGGTGTGCGAGGGGTGATGTGTAAGTAGGTATGCAAAAATAAATGAAAAACCCAAAAAACTTCAGGAACTAGGTTTAGAAAGGGTTCAAACTGTTTATCTTGTATGGGAATCACTAACCATTAAGTTACTCGCACCATGGGATGATCCCGAGCCAAGCCACGGTGAATAGCTACTATAAGAAACAAAAAGCACCTAAGGACGTATCCTAGGTATCCGTGGCGTGGGGTCCGTCTTGTTCTACACTTTACAAACTATTGTGTGTACTAAACTTGCTTAGATTTTTTTTTCGATTTTTCGTCACGCAACCTTGAAATACACTGTTTTAAGATCATTTTACCAATTTAATTTTCTGACTTTACTATTGACTTTTACAAATAAGTAACTTAAAAACAACTATCATTTTTACTACGCGCCTCGCAACGTACTACGGAACTAGATAATGATGTGTGCTGTTCTAACATATGTATTTATTATTATTATTTATTCACGTATGTCGGTTCTTATTTGAAACTCTTGATTCATTAAATTGAGTTATGTCTCATGTTTTAAACTTACAATTATTAACACACGAGTAATTGTTGGTTCATGTACGGTGTATAATTTATGCCCAAATAAAATTTGAATTTCCTTTATAAAAGATAATTCAATAATGCTTGTAAAATAATATATCTTTCAACATTTTTTGCGTAACCAAATCTTTTATCAGAATTAACATAAGTAATACGGCATAAGGACGCTAAAAATTCAAATCAAATCTTGTTATACAAGTCCGTTTAATGATTCTATAAATACTCGTCATCAGACGACGTAAGGGGCTTTGCTGATTGCAAATTGTCTCCGCTGCTGAATACAAATTGTAAGTTTCCTTTCAATTCTAGGAAATGTTTTATATGACGTATTATATCTTAAAATCGCGTTAGCTTTTTGTATTTTTTTTGTGTAAGTTATAATTTTGTTATTTATTATAGGTTAATAAATCCGTTTATATAATAAATTTACAATAATACTAGTAACTTAACCTCAATTCGCTCGGATTGATCCCTTTGTCTGTTTTGTTTTTTTAGCGGAACCCTAAATAATATTTAAACAGTAATTAATTTACTCCTTATAACATGAGGAGGATCTACCAATGACACTGCCATCAAAATCGATCCAGCCGTTTTCCGTCTTTATATAGACAGATAAAAATAGTAGGTACCAGATTCAACAAATAGATAAAAAATGTTGTACAACAACAAACAAAAAAAAATGTAGTTGCATAAAAAAATTAAACGTAACAAAGGAGACACAAATGAAGAAATGTCCGAGACATATAATATAATATATATTATGTATATACCTAATTCAAAGTATACATAAAATAACAATTAAATCTTACTTAAAAGTCAATACCACGCTAGCTCAGTATTTATATGGATAGCGTCTAAAACCCATATATCTTAAATTGGAATGATTTATTTTTGACAGTTTATTTATAAGAAATTCAATAAAATACATGCATTTGCACTCGAAATAAGTGACATTTTACGTTTTTAAATACAAACTCCGCAGTGCCTTTAATAACAAACATAGAGCAACGCATCCAAAAATACAGTAACATGCAAAAAGATAACAATAGCCAAGGGTCAATTACGTTAGTCGATCTAAAACAAATTTTCCAAACGAATCTAGCGGGATATGAAATTTTAGCGCGAGACAAATCTATACCGCTGTAATTCAAGCTCGGTTAACCACTTTTAGTCTAGAATAAAACTATCAACCTATACAAGAACGGGATTTGCCTATTTCAAAACAATTCGCATCATTTCATTTTTAGATAAAATTGGCGAATGTTATTTAGCTGTAGAAGTCATTTCTAAGTTTTATACCCTTTGGTCAGACATGATTTCACTTTTATGTCATCGGCTTAGTAAACTAAATAAGACTACTAATTAAGAAAATTAACAGTAATAAGGCAGTGGTATAACGCGCTCGCTTGGATAACCAAGTGATACGGGTTCAAATCCAAGTCCGCACTTCAGGTATTTTCATATGTGAATCATTTCTAACATGATTACCACTTGTGTTACGATGAAGGAAACATTAAGGAAACCTGACTGTCTGAGAGCACCTAGCAAGTTTTTATAAGACATTCCGCCAACCCGCACTTGGCCAGTGTATTACTATGATCTGATTCCCCTCATATTCAAGGGAGGCCCATGTCCAGCAGTGGGACGTTATAAAAGGCTTAATACATACATACATACATACATACATACATACATACATACATACATACATACATACATACATACATACATACATACATACATACATACATACATACATACATACATACATATATACATACATACATACATACATACATACATACATACATACATACATATATACATACATACATTTATAATATTATACTATTTACTTAGTTATATTTTATTGTGTAGATATAAACTCAACGAGAGAAGTTGCAGATGAGAGTTAAATAAATGCAAAATAGCAATCAAATTTCAAATTCAATTTAAAAAGTTAATATACAATATAGTTTATCCTGGCCTATTCAATCAACAGAATTATTCTGAATATTAATTCGTACTCAATTTATTTTAATAAAACGAATGGACACTTCGCTGGATTACTTTTATTTATACCTAAATTAACTTACTCACTAATTGACAGGTAATCAACTTTAAAATATTTACATAGAGTATTCTATGTACTCTATGTAATATTTACATAGAGTACATAGTGTTAATTTTTCAACAGTAACTAAGTATAAAATATGTAGGTGTCGTCGTCACAACTGTGGCATTAACAGAAAATACGTCTTTCTGTATCTCATTTTTGTTTAAAAAGATCAAAATTTATAATGATTAATGATAAAATAAATTACATACCAAACTATATTACATATCTTAATTACCCATACTATGACAAAATAGATAAAAATTAACAAAAGTGAACGCATACTTTCTTTGTTCAACTATAATAAGCCTCGGTGGTGTAGTGGCTAGCATGTACGGACATACATCGAGAGTTCGAGTCCCGGGTCAGGCCAAGTTTTGTTATTGAGTCTTTCTATTTAGTAAGCTTCAGTAACCGCCCGGAGTTGGGAAGTTGGCGGTGTGTCACCCCCGTGGCTCGGAGAGCACTTAAGGCCATCAGTTCTGCGCCTTAGCTTTCATTGGCGGTGTCGAACAGTCGTCTAACAAAAATATCAAAAATATGAGAGTGATAGGAACAGAGAGAGCACATGTGTCTGCGCGTACACTTGTGCACTATAATATGCCCTGCTATCAGTTGGCCAGTGTCAATAAGATTAGCCGTCGTGGCTGCAATCGGTCGGAGAACATTATCATTATCATAATAAGCGAACTGCTTGTTATAGTTGAACAAAGTAAGTATAGTATTTACTGCACACAAAAATTAAAGCATATATCCAAAAGTCAAAGATGGGCTTATTTCCTACAGAAATCTCTCCCAGATAGAAAGATTTTTACTTAGTAGGATGTAGGCGACCAAAATGAAAAAAATATTTAAGTAGGTATTAGTGACACTGTTACATAAAATGACAGAGCACTCGAGGATTAGGATTAGTGTAGTATGAGTATGTCATGGAAAAATAATAAACCTGAAGGAAGGTGTTTGATATGAAAGTTAGTAAAATATCTAATACGAAACTAAGAAACACAGCTGGAAACAAGAACAAGAAGAAGGAGAAGTAGTTTTTATATATAACTGGACAAATACGATATGGTTAAGAAATGCGATATTGATTACGAGTAGGTTTCTGTTAAGATGACATTAAGATACACATGTCTTTCAAAAACTGGTCAAGTTTTCTAAAACATGCAGTTTTCCTCACTCTATTCTTTTTCACTGTAAGAAAAGCGGCAATCGTGTTGTAAGTATGAGAGAAGCGAGAGTCAATATTTGATCTTCACTCAGTTTCCCAAGTGAGTGTGACCACTATACATAATAAAATATAATCAAGAGTCCCATATTATTATAATAAAAAATATTTTATTTGAATTGTGAACACTACGGGTACCTCCAGTATATCAATAGCGTCATATACTTTTATTATATAATTAAACATATTATTATTATAATATATTCTTTCCACTTAAAATCAAGTCACGTAAATGCTAAATGTTAACAAATAAATCTAGAACGATTGTGTGTTTGGCTATCAGTAAATGCCAATTTACGGTCTGCTTCACAAAAATTTGGTTGACTAAATTTTAAAACATAAATAATAAAATTTTCATTGATATTATACATCGAGATTTATCACAAAAGCAATAAAAATATTTTAATCATTTTAACGAATATTAAAATGTAGTAAAAGGAACCAATATATTGTAGTCTTTGAAAGGAACCCAATGCTACTGAATTCCGATAAAATGTTACATATAAATATTACTTTGTGCAATATTATTTAATAAAAATTAAGTACATATTCATCAATAACTATTTTTATAAAATTATTTGTTAATTATATTTTTAAGATAAAGCTGATATCTAAATGTAAAGTAATATAACATTATTTTTGAAGTTTTACTTCCTTTGGCGCGTTAGGAAAAATGATGAGAGTAAATTTTTACGATGCGCGTGCACACCGACATGAAAAACTGACACTATGAAGTTAGCTAGTCAACAGCTGTTTAGAGGACTTGCAACTATATTCACAATATTTATTCACGTTTTGCTTTTATTTATTTACATCATAAAATAAATTAATGTTTTACATTATTATTTAATATACATCATAATTAATTTAATTATGTAAAAATATTTTTTTATGATATTTAAATAAACTTTATTTAACTAGATAATGCTTTAAAATTTTCAGAAAGATTTTTATCTAGTTATGCCAAAGAAGTGTAACTTCTAACGTGCGTACATAAGTACACACACACATTTTTTATTTTAAATTGTGTCGCTTAGAGAAGCTTATAGTGATAAACTTTTAAAAGTTTTTATATTTCGTAGGTATATTATAATTGGAAGTTTTATCTTCGAATATATATATATATATATATATATATATATATATATATATATATATATATATATATATATATATATATATATATATATATATATATATATATATATATATATATATATATATATATATATATATATATATATATATATATATAAAACTTTAAATATTTCTCAGTTAAAAATATTTTAAATAAAACAAATCATGTGATGCATGTTTCATAGAATTATTTTAATTTTATTTAAGAATAATGCATTCATCATTATCATCTTCATCGTCATCATCATCATCTGCACAGACGTGCAGGTATTGGTGGTACTAAATTCAACACAAAACTTGATGGTATTTGTGTTTGTTTTAAAATAGAGAAATACTCGACTGCAACTGTACTGACAACATTCTGGCAGTCCCTGAGGAATTGTCTGTCGACAACCTGAAAGCAATTACCCCAGATTAAAGCTGCAAAGCGTTTGAAATTACCATCCAACGTTAATCAATTTACTGCTCCACTTGTTTTCCGTACTATCTTGAAACTTGAAGATTGAATCTTACCCTCCAAAATTCTCATCTCAAATCATTGAAATTCTATTATCTTAAAAATCAAAATTATTTTTAGTAAACTATTTACTTATTCTGACTCTCACTACTCGTATTACTACACATAGATACATATATTTATGATATTTTAAGGTAAAATTATGTTGCACTAGCGACTCTCCCTCGCTCCGTTCGGTCTCGTGCGTAGATTTAGCGCAAATGAAGCCGCGGGTCCGCTAGTAAATGTATACAAAAACTTGACAAATTATATAATAAAAACCATCCTTTAAAATCACTCTATCTATTGGTGACTAAATAGTAGTTTTAAATTTAATGATCTTAGTAAAGTGTAAAAGCTTGGGTCATAAAAAGTAATACAAAATTAGTTTGTGTAAACTAGCTAACTAGAAGCTTTCTGAAGAAACTAGCGGCATTACTTTATGATGCCAGGTCGGTCAAACTTTAGCTTCCTATGTGTAGACTGAAGGTACTTACTTAAAGTAAAAACTTATAAATTCACTATTTTAAAATGAATATCTAAGATAGTTAATAATTCTTTTTTTTTTTTTTTTTTTTTCTCTTTATTTAAAGGACTTGTTCACATAACAAAAAGCGAACATGTCGTCCTCGTAAGTTTTACACATGTGTACATAATAATAATACTTACTTAATAATGAGTAAATCGTCAAGAATACATACAAGAAGAATCTACCTGATTTATACAGCATATAGACTTTGAAAAAGACACTACATGACTATACTAAATACGTGAGATCTTGAATAGATCTAGCACGTAAGCCAGCCTTAACTAATTTATACAAAGCTTTGGCATAATTTGAACAAGGATCTGCTAGCATTATATTACAACTGCCAATTTGTTTCAACCCGCGATAATTGTCATGAACAAAGATAGTTTTCCTTACGTGTTCGTTCCGAGTACATTCCACCAAAATATGATACACATCTTCAATTTTTCCACATACAGTGCAATTCGGCGATTCAACTTTTTTCATCTTAAACGCGAAACAATTTAGTGGAATGTGCCCCGAACGTATTCTCAATCCAGTCACAATAGAATTTCTGTCTAATCTGCAGGACTCGAACCAAGGGGAAAAATACGGGTCAGATCTCAATGTTCTATACCAAATCCCTTTATTTGTCGATATATTTTGAAAATGTACGACCCACAACTTATTAACATATTTTTTAAATAAAACTGTAACATCATTAATAGATGGAAACACGCTAAGCGGTATACCCTTCGATGCCGCGACATTCGCCAACCTATCCGCACGTTCATTACCTGCCAAGCCCACATGAGATGGAATCCATTGCAATGTTACCCTTTTATTTACCGCTTCTAACATACAAATAGCTTTTAATACCTTATATGCTATCGGGGCTCCTCGAAAAGTCGAGGTGCACCGAGCAACGTGTTGGAGCGCACTTTTGGAGTCCGTGAAGATAACAAAATTTTTAAATAGTTAATAATTCTAAAATATCGAAAAGTAAGTTAAATTGAAAAACTTAAAAGTGCGTTAAGTACGTAATTACTAACTTTTTCGCGCGACTTTGCTTAAATTTATATTCATTGTAATTGCTTAAGAAATAGAAAACAAACGAGAACAAAAAATTAGTTAGATAGGAATTTTATTTTTAATTTGTTTGATTAAGCGTTCAGGTAAGCTTTGAAAAAAAATATATTAAAATAATACATTGTTTTCTTTGAGTGAAACTTAAAAGTTCAATATTTATGTGCCGTCTTACCCTGTACTTTATTTTATGCGCCATCTACTTGTTTTACCCTGCGTACATAACTATGAGTACGTATAAAAGCTACAAACATGCAGTAGGCATGTTATATATATGACTAGCCTTTCACACGGCTCCGCTTGCGTTCTAAAGGCTGTAAATGAAAAGAAATATTTTTCTCCTGTTTATGCAACATTTTTCATTGATGCTCCACTCCTATTGGGCGTAGCGTGGTGTAATATAGCCTATAGCCTTCCTCAATTAACGGACTATCCAACACAAAAAGATTTTTTCAATTCGGACCAGTAGTTCCTGTTACATATAATATGTTTATAGAGCTGCGGTAAGTGATGTATCTGACAAGACAAGACCAGTGTCCTGTATCTGATAAGTGACACTGCATCTACTTGGAATCGCGTAGAGACAATGACAAAGGAGACTCAATGTTGAACTAATATAACATAATATTATAATGTAGGTACATAATATTATTTACATCATGTGAAGTATCTGCAAGACGTGCTATTTATCACAGTGAGGATATTAACCGTAAGCCAATGATTAAAAATTAATTAAATATAGTAATACTTAACAAATACCCAATGGTTGCTTTGGATTCGAGTGAACCTAGTTCAAAAACGTTTAGTCTTTGAGAAACTAGCAAGTTATCAAAATATATGTGAAGTCCTACTCCTTGGCCAATGTGCTGGACTATAGCCCTGATCCTCTTTGTAGTAAAGGGAACCTCATGACCATAAGTTAGATGTTAGTAAGAGCTGAATACACGTAATACCCGCTTCATCTTTCTTTTGACACGCTCTATTCAAACTTACTAGAAAAAAAAAATGCTTTCATTCTTAATATTTCATGAGAATTTAATTTTTTACTTAATATTAGTTACTTAGAAAACATCTACTTCAATTAATTATCGAACCTCTAACTACGAGTAGTTATATGAATCTAAACGTATTTTATTTGAATTACCTCCTATTTTTATAAGAATTTTTAATCTTCATAAAAACATAAGAAAGGTAACGTAATCCTTTCAAAATATACGTCTGTAGCGAGGCGCGTGACCTAATAACTTAAAACAGCCTTTGATCCTAAGTAAACGGACAAAACTTTGAAATTTTACAGCAAATTATAAAGAAAAAAATATTTTATAGACGAATTTCTCTTTTAAGCTACAAAGTATTTACGAAGAAAACGGATAAATGTAATAAAGTGGCAAGTTGAAAAGGGTTGTTAAACGATGGTAACTGTTGCAGATAGTTTGACTACAGTACTGTGGAGTTAAAAACGCTTGTTATTTTGTACTGTTATAGCAATAAATTCTTATAATATTAACGACTTAGTAATTGTCGCTTCGCTCGGGAGCAACTTTAGGTAAGTTTTAATTCTTTTAAGCGGAACCCTAAATATTATTCTGAAAAAAGGTGCATTTACTCCTGTCCTGATAGGCCCATTGAAATCGGTCCATCCGTTGCCAAAGTCAGAACAACACAACAGACTGACAGACAAAAAACTTAAAAGTTGTGATTTTCTTATCTATACCGTATATGATTTCACATTACTTTTGGTTGACACATACATTTTAATAAATGCAAGAAAGATATTATTTTTACACTGTTTTCTTTCACATGTTCCTATTTTCCTCCACGCAACACAAAATAAAATAAGTGTAGTGTAAATTCTTAAGGCGCCGCTATTTATCTTGTACCCATGCCATTAGTTTTAAAATCCCCCATTACGTTAGAAGGGTGACAGTATTAGTGAGCTCGGTGATACTCATTAATACACCGTTTCATGTCATTTATTAAGTCAACCTCAATGTTATACCAACATATTATTGTAAAATAACGACACCCACAGTATATAATCTACCTAAACTCATATCTGTTTTTGAAAAATGAAGCTATCGTATGAGATTATAAGGCGAATTAGCATCTATCTACGATGATTGTATAGATGGATCCGTCTAAAATATTATTCTATGGTAGGAACTATGTCATCTAAAAAATATGTCCCAAAAATTCAATAATTTAGGATAGCGAAAGAGATGAAATTGATGACGTATGCTTTTATTTGTGAAAAAAACTGTATGTAGAGTTTTTTCTCCCAAAAAACTTCGATTGAATCGTTTGATACGGGAATGCCACTACCAGCACTCATATATTATCAAAAATGTAGAACATATTTTCGTACTACCTGTCAGTATAATAAAGGAAATTAAGTTAGTAAACTAGCAAGTTTTGAGCTCAAAAGATTTTTATCTAACAACATTTATGGAAAGTAGTATGAAAAAAGTAGGTAAATAATGACTTGTACAATATAACCTTATCATTAATTAATGTTTATTTTACCCTTTATAACCTTATCATTAATTTTGTTTGTTTTTTATTTATAACAAATGTTTTAACTAGATATGGGAAAGCTATTATAAAATAACAAAAATCTCATAATTTTATTTTACTAGTGGTCGCCGAGCGATTTTGATTTTCAAGTAACTTATACGTAAATAAATGTTCCGCTCCTAAGAACCTAAAAAATCTTTCTCGGCAACAACTCCCTTTCAAGTAAAAAATAATATATCAAATCTGAGTAGTACTTCGAAATAAATAATTTCTTTAGATTTGTTTTAAAATATTAATATGGATAATATTTTAATCTTAATATTATTTTATAATCTTTCAGGAGATCTGTGTTCCGAAGTTGACGGGTATTTTGGCTGAACTAGGATTAGACTGACGTTATTACATTGACTTAACTTGTTGAAATCATAATAAATTATAAGCGAAATTTAGAATTTAAATCTATGAATGTAAGGAAGATTTAGGGGAAGGCAGTAATTACCTATAGCGGCGTAATTGACTGCGACACCAGTAATTGCTCGGCGCGACTGTGACACTCGCCTGATGAATGGAGCTTGCGGAAAATTCGTTTGGGAAAAGTGTCTAGACATTATGACTAAAAAATGAGGGTCGAAAGTCTAATGTTATGTTCTACAGACGTTGTATTTTAAGAATGATTTAACTTAAATGCTATTTTATATCTCAATTTTATTGACAACTTAAATTGAATAAAATAATTTATAGTTATCTGCCTGTACTTCCAACAGATACAAGGTATCTTTTACAAAATATTAGCAGACAAATTTGTGTTATAAAAGGTTCTACTAAAAGTTACGGATGACGATATTTAAGTTATTAGAAATACCTCGTATCGAAATAGACTTGGTTAATTTTTTTCGTTGGGAAATGCATTGACGCATACCACCAGGTGATACTACCCACTAAAACCCAACTGCCCTCACCCGTCTTATTGGGGCGACGATGCGGCATGTCTGCCAAGGCAGACCACACAGCCAAAAGGGTTGCTCCACAGTCTACTCTGCTATCCAGAGAACTACCAGAGGCAACCCGCATGACACACGACCCACCGAAGTGGGACCATCTTGCGCGTTTCTTAGCTTCGCGCCGGACCCTACTGAGCCCACCCCCAACCACGACAAGTTGCACGCACGTTGAGGGGGATTGATTGACAAAACTTGTTCTCATTCAACACAGAAAGCATTATTTTAACTTATTTTTTTAATTTTTAGTTGATTTCTAAACATGGCAGGCGTGTTTTTTTATTTTTTTTAATTATTTGTTTTCATAGCTAATATATTATCTTTATTTAGCACATTGTTATATGAATAATTCAAATTTAGAATATTTCATACAAGTCAAATGGTACTAAATCAGTGTGGCTTAAAATAAAAATTATATATTATTTTAAGTACCTACATAAATCCATATTTCAAGTAAAATATGCTAAACCACTGAAAAGGAGATTAACTGTTGCTGGTTTTAAAGCGAATCCGAGCGCTCAATATTCATGGCATGACAATGAGGTGGTTAATCTCAACCGATACCTATAACACGTAATCGTTTTGAAACCACAGAAAATATTAATGTTTATATTAATATTTTAATGCTTAAAATCTACTCTTTAAAAACTCAGAACACAAATGATAGAGATTTACTTGAATGTGAACATATGAAAAGTATGTCTGTTCATTAGATATTTTAGGTTACTTAAATCTATGGTTTATTAATGAAGCGTCTGTTTGTAATTTCAAATAATAGCTTTTCACTAAATAGAAATGAAAGTATGGAACTTACATCAAAGAATCAATTCTTAAAATTTTTGCCTGTCTGTTTGTTCCAGTTAATCTCTGAAACGGCTTGACCGATTTTGACGAGACTTTCACTCTCAGATTGTTAATGTTTTGAGAAGTAACTTAGGTGACATTTATTTTATCACAAAATTTTAAAAACCGTTTAATTAATTTTGTATTATTTGATTTGCTAGTTTTTAATAGAACGTTCAACGAAAAGTATAATATTTTTATAAAATTGCTTATTATGTATTAAGATTGATTGATCAAAATACACACTTCCCACATTTTCATATATTAATTAACAATGTACTGCTTCGAGTATGTAAACTAGAAAGTACTGACCCGAAAAGCTTCAGAATAACACTATTAAAACAAACAAAGTTTCAAATAACACATACATATGTGCAATATGTATATTTTATATAGTTTGTTTACTGATGCTGCAAATGCAATATGGAGATCATCTCTCGAAATGCCGACCATTTACGACACAACTTAGGAAATCCAAGATTCCAACAACCAAATTTGGTCAAAGCATATCGATTCAAACCGTTAAGCCGTATGAAGCTTTCGTACTAATGTATCATAGTAAATAACTTCAATAACTTTCAGTACCTAATGTTCATGTATGTTTATGTCTTATGAAACAAAAGAACTATCAAGTAAAAATAATATGAAATTAAAAATATATTCACTTGCAAAGTTAAATAGATATAAATATATATATATATATATATATATATATATACATATTATATAAATATTATATAAATATTATTAAAATTAGTAAACCTATATATAAACTTCTTTTTGGAAAATTTTATTAAAATAACTATTATTATCGATACAGAAGCCAAATCCATAGTTTTTAAATTTCTTGTTTGTCAATCTCTCTGTCCGTGACTGCAACATAAAAAAATCACTGTACAGATTTTGATGAAATTTGGTATATGTAGTAAATTACTACTATTAACGATAGCTGGTTATACCAGTGTCAAGTGAACGAACCAGAGAGTAAAAATATAAAATTGTTAGATACAAAAAAGTTAGTTAAAGAAATTGACTGAAAATTGACTTCATATAAAATTACCTAATAGGTACCTAATTACTCATAATAATTGTACATCAACAAAAAAATAACACTACACTCTCATGGGCTCTGTTTCTTTCTTTCAAGAAAGAAATGCGTAATTAAACAAGCAAATAATAAGCCCCCAGGCTATTGGATACGCTAAGAGCTTTGAAGGGGCTCTTTAAAAATAACATTAGAAAAATATCTTTATTCGTTCATTCTGTAGATGTTTTTTAAGTTTCTCGTAGAATAACGTCACATTTTTTATATCTTCCATTTTTTCATTTCGCTTAATTATTAAATAACAGAGATTTTTTTACTTAATTACTCTACAAATGAACTTGTAATGTCTCAAGTATGTTTTCTTTGAGCTTGTTGTATAATAATTATTAATACTACTTTTGTAACTTACTATCTATGTACTATTTGGCATATAATATATGGTACAATTTCTTCACTACATATTATAAAGCAAAGTCCTCCGCCACGTCAAAACAACTGCACCGATTTTCATGTTATTTTCACTAATAAAAGAGTGATTTTTAAGGAATTATTATATAATTTGTCCAGTTTTTGTATACATTTACTAGAAGAACCTGCAGGTTCACTCGCGTCAAATCTATTATAACTGCGAAATTTTGTACGTGTGTGCATACGTTTTATGGTGAAGCGGTTGTAGACTATGTTTCTGTTGGTAGCGCTGTTTTTACACAATATTATTAACATAAAAAGTGCATAGTGCGTACCCAAGCGAATCAAGGCTAAGTCAATTTATGTAATGTTTTTTTTGAACATGTAGGTAAGAAATTCTCCCGAACAAAACTCCTCTTTTGTCCATTTTACGGATTATGTATTTGTAATAAAAGAAATAAGAACTGAACATTATCATTAAAATTATCTGTACTTTATTATTACTGGTTCTCAATTAAAGTTGATGTGAGCTTTATTTGAACGTAAACTTTAAGCTTTAAACTTTTGTTATGATAAAGTTTTCGTAATAATAAAGTATGTTAAAGTCTGAAATGTTCTCTTGCTTGAATGCTATCTAAACTTACCTTCAGTTATGTGTCTTTAGAAACTTTAAAAATATTATAAAATAAATATTCCCGACTTTGCATTTACTCGATAATAACGCACTTTACAACAAAGTAACGAAGTCGTAACTTTTCTAGCTTTATTCACCTTGTGTAGCGAAAGGAAAACTTAGGACAGGTAAATAAGTTAGCTGGTTAAGTTAGCTAAGATCATTCTGAAAAGCTTAAATTTTTGGTGTTATAATAATATACCTGTATACGTGTAGATGTTTTCGTTATTTTAGGTAATTAATGTCATCTTACTTGAATTTTCTTAGATTTCATTTATTTCTTTTGATTTAATCATATTTTTTTCTAATTTATATTCTTATTTTGAGCCCATATTTCCATTTCCCTCGTTTTCGCAAATATTGTACTTTTAACATCACTTCGTCAGTTTAGACTGTTATTTTTACCTTATTATAGTAACTTTATATTTATAGAAACCGCCTTTGGTTTATTAGATCGTAAATCCACACTTTCATATCAAATAACCAATAACCGTCTCAATGTGATATGTTACGAATAAGTGTGAGTTTGGGCTATTTATTTCTTTATTTCCTTATCTCTATTGCTTATCTTCTCTGATCCATTAACTGTTTCGAAGACACTTCTCCTTAACGTATAAAAGCTTCAACTGTGCAAATATACTTTTACATTAATATGAAAATCATTGTGCATTAACTTCAATATTTTCTCTAATCCCTTTTATATGTCATTTATGTCATGCCCAAAGCAAGAATCTTGTAGAATGATACATTTACTACATTTATTGTGTTTAGTTTCTATTTAATTATAAACGAATTCATTCTAAATAACTTATTATCAGTACATACGTGTATGTTAGAGAATGATAAATCACAGTCAGTCACTCAAGCCAAGTTATAGACTAGAGACTACATTTCAAAGCGTTTCAGTAAGGAGCGACAGTAGCAAAGGATTTACGCTAGATGGTTATACCTTTGCAGATTCTGTCTCAGATAATTGCTTTTAGGCTGTTACAATGCCAGCAGGCAAAGCTTGATTTGTTTGTTCATCTATATCAAGCTTTATATTTTACTAACGACTCACCCTTACACGCTTTCACTATAAACATTAGTCCAGATTTTTCAGACATTACACATTTTTTGTAAAAATATCTATATATTGGCCTAAATAATCAGCTATCTTTATACAAATTATCATCAAAATCTGCAAAACGGTTTTAACGCGATTCGGTTACAAACGAACGAAATGAGGGATAGACAAAAGTTAAAAAATCAACAGATTTGGCATCTAAATAATAATGATATTTCAATAAGAGTTTTTAAAGCTTATTTTATATTTCTTGTTTCTACTAAGTTAAAATTTTATTATATGTATAATATCTATTATTATTTTGGAACGCTGCCGCTTTTTTCATAACTACGGGGCTAAAACGCTCCATACATTTTATGAAATTACTTAAACTATACATGTCTATTGTCTATAAAACAAAAAAACAGTATTCGACAAAGCCAAATTAGATTTATATTCAGTTCTTGTAATTCATATGACATTTATAGGTAATATTTTACAAGAAATATTATGTCAAAGTTTTCAAACATAAAGGCAATGGTAGACGCCTCCTCCTTTTATTTGTTTTGTAAAGTTCAAAGCTTTTCTTTGAATTTGCCTTTTAAAGATTCTTCTGTATTGGCAGTAAGTTATTCCTTTGTATTTACCATTGCTCTTATTATTGTTA